>CM034150.1:871925235-872572837 GCA_019776745.2 Taxus chinensis | reverse complement strand
CTCTTCTCCCAAGGGTTCAATATAGGGTATTGACTTCCCATCAGCCAGGGGTATGATGACTCACTCCTCATTTTCAAAGATGATGTACCCTTTGTTGAACCTAATATCCTCATTGTTCTTGTGACACCACGGGTGCCCAAGTAGTGCTGGGAAATTTTCTGCCTCGGCAAGAACCAAGAATTCAAAGTCCCCAGTAAACTTAGCTACCTGAATGGTGATAGCCACATCTTTTAAGACACCAATGTGCATTACCTTTGTTTTTTTTTCATATATAACACATTTAAAGATGGTTGTAATACATGCCTTCCCATTTGATGCCAAGCATCCAGTGTGAGAACATTGACCTCCGTTCCTGTGTTAATGATGATATTACTCAGCAGCCATCTATCCACTATTGCATTCAATGTGATCTCTCTATCATAGCCAAGGCTATGAGGGGGAAGTTTTGCATGCAGTACCTCCCTTCCAAACTCTTCTCCATCACATGGTACCTTCTCCCTCAACCATGATCCTAGTAAGGGAATAACATTCTCTTACCTTAGCATTTTACATACTTCCCTGACCTCATCCAGGTCATCTCTTGGTGCCTCGACCTTCATCCTTTACTCCTCCCTCCTAGACTACTCCTTTAGAAACTAAATTTCTCCTTGTAAAATCTGAATGATGTCCTTGGTATCTTGGTATACCTCCTTCTAATGAGTAGGATTTGGGGTAATTTCTATGCACCACTTCCCTCTTGAAACCAATGTCCTTTGCCTTGGTAATTATTTTACACATGTGGCTTCTACTCTTGTTGTTACTAAAACAAGTTCCAAGCCTACATCATGTGTCACCCATGGCATCCATTGTGTGTCTGTCTTCTTATTTCTTACCATTACAATGCCCTTTTCTTTCTGTTGCTGCTGATTCATGTGCTTAAATAACTCAGGGAACTCCTCATAATTGTGGTTCTCCCCACACCATGAGCACTGCAATAGGTCTAGGCACTCTTGTCTGTAATTTTTCTGTAGACCCATAGTTAAAATAGGTTCCACGTGGGAACTCACTTCTTCCTCCTCCATAGTCACCAGAACCATATAATCCTCAAAAAAATCCCCTTCCGTGTGCACATCCATATGTGCGCTCTTCATAATGGCGATAATCACCTTTAGAACTACTAGAAATGATAGTTTGGCGTAGCCCATGATCAATGGCCTCATGGATCTGATCAATAAGCCTATAATCCTTAGTATCATGGGTGTTAGAGGTAAAAATCTTAAAGTAACAAGACACATTCTTCCATATTGTGTGTTTGTAACAAGGGGCACCTGGTTACATCATGGTCCCCATGACAAATCTCACAGTCTACTATCATGACGCGTACTATCCTTTAGGGGAAACTATCCTACACATGCCCCTCTACTTCACAATCTATACACCATAAACCACTGCGAGTCTCATGGGCTGAGTTCGTGGATAAATTTTCTAGTTTCTTAGCAATAGTAGTAATCTTAACCTCCAAAAATGGGCTAATACTAGTGTCAACACTGCCAACATCCTCTGCGCATAGAGTATCTTCTAGCGCCTTGTGTGGGTCTGTGAAAGTATTATGAGATAAGGCCCCTTCTAAAAAGGTATGATCAAACCCCTAACAAACCAGTTGAGCATGATGTGAAGGGTGAATATCATATGATAATTTAGAAAAGATAGTTTTAAAGAACACATCATACTCCCACACATTCTTTGCCATTCCCTGTTGAATCTCCTTCAGGGTGTTGATGCTCTTCTGTTTAAACTTAGGGATGTGGAACTTTTCCAAGAAGGTGTTCTTTAAAGAATTATAATCCACCACCATTTGATGGGGGTCATATTTCCTATACTATATATGCACATACCCCTGCAACATTGTTGTAAATTGACTAGCCTTCCACTCTAAGGTTTTGATCCCTTTTGCGCGCCATAGCAGCTCACACTTGTGAGCATGTTCTACAAAATATTTAATACATATATAATATGGAAAATGTAAAGACATCTCAAAGAAGACTTGATGGGGGTGGATGGGGCCCTTGTCCTCCTGAGCCAAAGCCTTGGTTTCCTCCGATGTTTCCACCATTTCCGGATCCAATGGGTCCACTAGGTCCTTTGCCTCCTAAGCCACCAGATCCACTAGAACCACTAGGTCCCCTAGCTCTTGTTCCTCATGACCCACCAGATCCACCAGAACCACTAGGTGTTGTAGTAGTAGTTATAAAAAGTGTCCCCAATGTTCCACTGAACTATGCACTGATGGTCTACGATAATGCTCCACTACCATTATTTTACCCCACGCCACTCCTAGAAGCAAGACTGAAGGCTTGTATACTTGCTCCTTATCTAAAGAATCCTCCAAATACTATAGTATGTGTATCCATAGAAGTGGGAACTAAAAAATTGTACCTCCTAAGTGGAGATCTATCACTTACACTGATACCAACTGGGTCAATGATACTCCTTCCTTGATCGGGAAAACCAAGCACCAGGGTTTGGTCACTGGGTGGGTTCAAATATGTTCTAATGACTCTTCTCTCTCCACACGATGAACTCTCATCAGAAGTTGAAGGGGACTCTCTTATGTTCTTGCTAAGATGGGGTGTCATAGAATTCTAAGGTTCCACGTCCTCCACATGAACCTCAACTCCTTCCTGCAACATCTACCTCCATAGATCCATCACACTTGTAGGCTCACATCATCTAGAAATCTCCCTTTTATGTTCTTCACTATACTTAAGCCATCTCTCCTCCCTTTCCTTCTCCTTCGTAATATTTTCCATCTTCCTCCACCCTAGCTTCCTTACCTAGTGCTCAAAATGGTTTAGCCAGCCATTGGAAATGCCTCTAAACTCAAAGTAACAATCAAGATCTTCATTTACAGAGGGATAGCATGTAGAAATGATCCTTTGGGATCCCAAAAAAATTCAAAATCAGCAACTTCTAGGCAAGAATATGTGGAAATAGCATACTCTAGAGTGTAGATAGCCAACACACCCTCCCACCAATGATCCACAACACGAGTCCACATCGGATCTACATCCTGTATCCTCTAGTATTCTTCTTACGTCCACATGCATGATCTAGAATATCAGCTTGATCTAAACACATATACTGAAAACCATTCATATAGTTCTACTGGCAAACAACAGAAAAAAATTTCATACAAATCGTGCTAGAGGTTCTCTTCTACTCACCTACGTGCATTAAATTCAGGTCCAGTGTTGAATCTCTAAGTAAATTCATCCTCCGTGCTCTTGAACCATGATTCAAAAATTTCTAGATTTAAATGTTTTTGTCATTACTCATTACCCAGATCATGATGTATTCCATTTCCCACTACAAATTTGAAAAGAGGTCCCAGAAATAGAACCAAGATGTAGTCATTTCTAACCCGATCATAAAATAAAGGAACCCCATGCACACGCGGACTATCACCCAGTGGGCACTGGCCACTCACCCAAGCTACATGAAGGTGATGAGTCTCTCTTTTATGTGATTTTAGTGGGAAACATCATCTATGGTCTGTGTCTAAGATATTTGAAAGGAAGTAATACATACAAGAAATATAGAGCTCAGAATGGCTTTCTAGATCCTTGCAGTCATTCCAGACAGAAAGTGCTTAATAGATTATATAACTTATCCTAAAACAAAAATAATTTGTACAAGCATCCATACTTAGTCATAAACATAAATGAAAAACAAATATGAGAAATATTTATGCATCAGAACCATCAATGTTCATATCCATATAATTTGGTAACCTCATTACATTCATGGAGCCATTACAGAATGTCATAGAGAATTAGATCGTAGTCATGCATTATAATTGGACTTATATGGCTAGTTTCTCAAAAGAAATTTAAAATCCCCATACCCTTGATACATTCTTTCCTAAGAAAAATTACCCAAACTAATAGAGTTCTTGCAATATTTCTACAGAGCTCCACCTTTATCTATTTCTCTATATCTTTTCTTCTGTAGGCGCTAGTATATATAGATTTTCTGATCTAGCAACTCACCCTCCAGCAGCCTCAAATCTGATGCCAAGTGTCTTAATGTTGTCCTCCATGTAATCATGCTCCTCCAGGCCTAAGATTTCTAATTTCTACCATCATGTGATTCTAAAAGCTTCTACCGCAAGCATGCTCCTTCCTGGGCCAACTTGTCACTAGGCTGGCACCTTATCCACTCCACATGTGTAGTCAGGTCATACTTTTCATGTGTTCTACCCAAAAAAAACCAATATGGCTAAGTCCTAAAACCTTGGTTCTGTCTGCACGCGTCCCATGGGTTTCCTTAAACCCTTCCTTAAATCTTGTCCTACACAATTTATCCTTGCATGCCTTTCTTAAACTAGGCCTTGCACGCCTATGCACCTTTTTGTACTTAGCCAATATTTTAGGGGGCCCAACAGATGTTGGAAGAAAAGGATGGGATGATAAAGTGTCTACGTTACTTTGGGCTTATATGACCATTTATAAAAGGTTGAATAATGCCACACCCTTTCAGTTGTTGTTAGGCATGGAGGTTGTAATTTCATGTTGAATTTATGTTACCATATCTAAGTATCACATGCATAGGAGGATTGACGAAGATGAACAAGCCATTGAAAACTGTATTGACAAACCAATGTAATGAGATGAGAGGTATGCCATTTCTCGATGGAACTAGAAGACTGAGAAGGAAAGGTAAAAGGCCTTACATGATTGTCACATAAGGACCAAAACATTTGAAGTGGGAAATATGGTTCTTCTTTATGATTCCAAGTTTGTGCACCACCCAGGGAAATTGAAAGTAAATTAGTTACGACTTTTTGTAGTGACCAATTTACTTGAATCAAGAACTTGTCAGTTGCAAGCACTGGATGGAAATATGTTTCCTTATTACTTCAATGAGACCAGGTTGAATCCCTACTATAAATAATTATTCTTGGTGTCTGTAATAAGGAAGTGTTTCCATTTAGATTGGATTTCCCTTTTATGTGTTTCCTTTCTAAAATTTGTTATGCTTTGTCAATTTAGTTCTTTGCTTTTTTGTCATAAGCGCACTTGTGTGTAAGAACTTGATCATCATCCATTGAGTTCATGCACAGATGACCACACATATTTGTAGTGTGGGGGTGAACCAGGTGTAAATGCATGATATAGAATATCTAGAGATATTTGGAGTGAGGAAAAACTGGGTGGAGATGTGCGTGTAATGCTAGAATAAATATGTATCATTTGTATAGTGATTGGTATAGAAGAAATAAAAAAGGGGTGTCATAAGAAGGATGGTGATAATAAGGAAAATACTCAGAAGAAAAAATATGCATGAAGAATGGATGTGCAATGTAATGCAAGGTAGGTAGTGGCATGGTGAACTACTTAGGTGAGAGGTGTAGTGGGATATGTACTTTGTTGTAAGGAAGCACGTGTAATGAAGTTTGCATCCTGAGAAGTAGTAAGTGCACCATAAGGTTACGAATGAAACACGCGGTGGAAATCGGTCGAAAAGGCATGAGAAAAAGTAGGGAAATTATATTTAAAGATGTTTTATAGTGGTAGGTGGTGAGCACTTAATGTGGTAAAAATTTAAAAACCTATAAAAAGGCACAGTGGTAAATTCATTTTTTACCTTACATTGTGAGGGAATTTATAAATTTTCAAGAGATATTATTGAGGGAGATCTTGCGAAATTGAGTGTCAAAGTGAGAGAAGTTTTGAACCATATTAAATTACAGACATGTTTGAGTGAAAAAGATATTTTGGGGAGAAGAATTGGAGCTTAGGGCAACATGAAAACTTACTTTCAGAGGCGTTAAAGGTTCTAGTTAGGGTTTGTCGGATTAGGGAACAGTTCCAAGGAAAGAGAAGTATGTGTGAAAATCTCGGTGCAAAAAATATGTATAATAAGAGGCTCATGGACACTTGAAACATAATGAGGTAAGGTATAAGTTTGAATGTGCAAGCTAGGATGGCACCAAGGAAGGCACAAACCACATCACTAAAGGGAAAAGGAAATAACAAGGGCAAGGAAAAGTCCGTGGTAGAAGAACTTCAAGAAGAGTGGTACTCAAAGATTCAGTATCCTAATGGAGTAGTAATGGGGTTGGAATGGGTATCAAATGTATGAAAAATGGATGTAAGAGACTATAACCATCATAATGGTGCAACTACATGTGAGATAGAGAATGTTCTTGTTAGAAAAACTAGGGAGAGGACGTCAGAGGGAAAACCCATCTATGATGATGAAGTTGACCACCTTCTGCAGAATGCAAGAGTGATTTAATTATATGAGCTCCCATATTTTGGAAATCCTGAAGGCTTGTATCAGTGCTCATGTCACGCATCCATGAAGATTTATTTTATTTTTATGGGAGGATAATGCACCTGACTATGACATTGATTGGAAAAATCATTGGTCTTTGGAGCACATGGATAAAACTCTGTTTGGATCTAGGTGATGAAAATGAACTAAAGAAGACTGCCAAGGCCCTTCGTTACCAAAGAGTGTGGGTATGTAATGGATATTGGGAAACTTGATGATGTCATGTAGAGAATGGTCATGTGATTACTTACAAATTTAAATGGATAGGAGCATTAGACATAAATAAAAAAATTGATGACTCCATGTCGTAAATAAAATTTTTGCAAGGCACAATTTACAATCTTGTTGGGTTCATATCTGATGAGATCATTCAAGAAACGTGTGATAGAGATAAAATTACCTTTGGCAAAATTATTTTACTTATTTTGTTTCATAAATTGGAGTACCAAACTGGCCCAATGAAAAAAATAAGGGAATCCCTTGAAGAAAATAAATCTCCTGTAGAGAGGTTTTCCAATTACACCTGTGAAAACATAACTCCTGCATACAAGGTTTAGATACATAGGTAGTAGAAGAGAATGCACAATGCATTAAGGGTACAATGGTGAATTCTTGGTGAAATATCCACAAAATTGGAGGGAAAGGTGGAATTTGTTGTATATCAACACATATGCATTGGAAATTTTTAGCTAAAGGATGGAACGAGGAGCCCTTAGTGTAAGCTATCATTTTATTTCATAGCCAAATACTTTGAAACTATGGTGAATAGGTTTTCAAAAGTGTGCAAGATCAAAATTGATGTAGAAAAGATAGATTACGAGCATAATAATTTTCACAATTCACTAGTTTACCCTAATAAGAGTGCATATGAAGAGAAGATGATATCAAAATGACTAGGTCTATGACTTTGGATGTAAATGTAGCAGTTGCAAAAATCTACATATATCTGAAGCCAAGCATGGTTGATGGACAGTATGTGGAGGATGATTTTAATATCTTAGAGGATCTGAAGGGGAAGAATATGTTCAAGTAGAAGAGAGCACACCAGGACACCCCTCATATCAATGAGGAAGAATAAGGAAGTGATGATGAACCCCTAACCCAGAGCACAACTATGAAGAATACCCCTGCGCATAAGGAATCTGAGCCACACACAAGTTAGAGGAGGGTAGCCCACAAAAAATAAGTCCCCAGTCAAGAAGAAATAGAAGATAGTTTCTAGTGAAGACACAAAGAATACTGTAGAGGAGAAAAGGGACAAAGAGGAAGTTACGCACCTTATCCTTCAGATACATGATGCTGAGGTGTCTGACCCAGAGAAGTATAATGAGAACCATGAAGAGATTTTGGAGGTAGAGATGGAAGGGGTCAATGCTTCCATGACAGACATTTTTGAGGAAAGAAAGGGGTATATTGAGGATCCTAGGGTGGAGTGCACTGTTGAAATTGATGTTGAGTGCTAGATCGAGCATGAAGTAGAGTGCATAATAGAATAAGAAGTGAAGCATGTTGGAGAAAGGATTCATGATAAGAATGAAAGTGGACCAAAGAATACTCTTGCGCTAAATTTTCTAAAGGGGTGCCCATGGGAAGAATAGAAGACCAAGGCATATACCAAAGGGGCTAATGATGTTGTAAAAAAATACTCCAAACAAAGTGCTACACATAAGATACCAAAAAAACAGTGGCTACAAAAGATTTGTTATTTTGGTCATTTTTTAGGAGAGACGAAGCTTTTCCACACACTAGTAAGATGCTCTCCTAGGCATTCCAGTCACATATGGAGGAGCTGGAGTTTGAAGTTAGCACATAATCGCTAATAGAGACCTGACTTAAGTAAACACCAGGTGAAGCATATCCAATAGTGGACTCCCAAATGTTAATATATAAGCATGCATGTAATGCACTCAATAAACTATTACTAGATGTCAGAGTGAGATGTTTTGACAAGTACTATAGAATAAGGAATCTATGTAAAGAAATTGAGGAGAAGGATAGGGAGATTAGGGAGTGAGATAAGAAGATTAAGGAGAAAGATAAGATCATTGGAAAGATATAGTAGGAGGTGTGTGAATAAAAGGGTGCAGATGATCGATGCGTATAAAATGGAAGAATTCTTTGCGAATGCAATTACACTCACATGCCCAAAGTTGGCAGGCCATGTTCAAACCAAGTATGAGATAAAAAATTCATTACTTAGAGGATCTATCATGCATGATCACCCATGATAAAGAGTTTCTCACCCTAGAGTCCACAGAAGATATACTGGCATGAAAAAAACAAAATGACAGGGATCAGATCAGATCCGACCTTGTACAATATGATACATTGTCTACTAAAATTAAAGTGACAACACAAGTTGCAAGGGTCTTAAATAATAATTATGAGGACTTCAAACATTTTTTTGGATTAATTTTGATTAGGGACAAAGAAGAGTTGAAATAATTCCATGCCAAGCATAAAAATAGTAGGGCAGAATACGAGAAGATCTTGGAAGATGTGGAGTAGAAGAGAGAGGTGATCAATTTGTTGAAAAAATCACTCAAGGAACTATTGAAAGAACTCTTCCCTCAAATCATGCACATAATGGATGTATTGAATGATGCAGAAAAATAGTTAGAAGTATTGATAGATCATATGAGGGGGAAGATCAATGACTTAACTGTTGCAGAGGTCCCTGGAATTATTGATAATGCACCAATACAAGAAAGAAAAGTGTTCATCGAATTTTCTTCATCCCTTTCCATATTAGTGATCTACATAACAAAGAAATAAAAAAAAATCAAATATGTAAGGGTTTAAGGTACCTTGAGAGAATATGGTGACAAAATGGACAGGTGCAAAGTGAATGTCCTCACTACGAGTTGGATAAACATGTGAAACAAAAGGAAACTAAGAGAAAATATGATTAGACGGTATATGTGGGGGGCTTCCCAAAAAATTTGGTTCCAGGAAGTTTTACCTTCCTTTCACGGATGTCAACCCTCGTTAGATAAGAGAAAAAAATATAAATGAAAGATAGATAGATAACATAAAGAAAATAATAAATAACAGAACCTATAAATGTTGATGTATAAAGGAGCTACTGATTTGATAAAAGAAATGTAAAGAAAACCAAACCAAGGGAACCACAAGGGCATGATGATAATATTATGGTGATACAAGTTACATCACAAGGTCATTGTCATGATATGATGATAAGTAAGGAGCTATAATGTCAAAGGTTTGCCATCACTCTTAACTTGTTTGAAATATGGGAGAGACCTTTATTTATAGCCTGGAGATGGGGTTAATTTAGTGGTTATTAGGTAATCCGGGTTTGAAAAAGTAACCCTAATTAGGTGAGTGGGGGGGACATGATTTGAGTGATTAGGTGCAAGAATGGATTTGATGTGGATTATTTGGCATTATTTAATTAATGAGTGAGATGCATGATTTGAATGATTTTTGAGTATTTAATTATTAGGTGGGGTGATATGAATTAGTTTAGAATATTTAATTATTAATTAAATATTATCATATAACAATATTTAGGTATTTAAATGGGATCAATTAACCAATTAATATTAATTAATTGAATATGTAGTTTTGGTGGGAAATGGAATTTATTAAAATTTAGGGGGGGGAAATGGATTTGAATGGGTAAGCCTAATGAAGGAGAGAAAACACAGGGTGAAGGGGAGGAAATGATATCAAAAACTAGTGCCTACATTTTCCTCTTTTTGATGAGTGTTTTTCATTGGGAAATCTATGAGACAAATATGATGAAGTATCAAATATGTGATTGATTAATTATTCCCTCTCTAACTTGGGATTGACGACATAAAGGAATTCAATCACGAGTTTGAAAGACATAGATGGTAAAGGTCATGTGGGTGATGTAAAGATGGGTAAATGCGTAACTAAGGAAAGATGCCACAGGTAAAAAGGATTGCAATAATAATGAAAAAAAATTGCAGTGACTCCAATATGACATCGGTAGAGGAAAATTACAGTCTGAATGGAGATGGGATACAAGGTACTATAGACCAATGAGTGGGTGAAGACCAATGCAACATTTATGCATGCTGGGATGACCAATGGGTCATAGGGAATCACCAAAGTATGCATAATGAAATGTAAAAACTTTTTTGAAATCCTTCATACATGATGAATCGAGTGAAAACTATGCATACACAAGGATGAGGATAAAGAAAAATGTGTCATAGCATAGGACACAAAGAGCGGACAAAAAGGTGAGTTGGAATACGAATGGTGAGGTAATATGCCTTAGAAAATGGGGTGAATAATATTTAAGAGTTTTTTCCTAAGGAATATGTTTTGTTGACAAGAAAATACTGGAAGAATAAATTAGAACAAACATTGATTCATGGAAATAGGGGGAATATTACAATTGATGTTTTCAAAGAAAAACGTAGAGAAAACACTTGTGAGGGAAAATGTGATAGGTGATGGTCATTATGGTATCCTTGAAAATAAAATAAAATATATTAAAATGAGAAAAGGGAAGATGGAGATGTGGGAAAGAAGAGATAAGAAAGGGTAGAGGTGGGGACAAGGAAAGGGAGGGAAGAGATAATGGGGGATAAAAGAAGAAATTCTAGTTAAGGGAGATTAGGAGAAGTCCACCAATAATTATTGGTAGGGAAGGAAGAAGATGAATAGGTGGTAAGGAAAAAGGAGAATGGATGGTGCAGAAAGAAATGCCAATGAAGGGATGTTAAGAGAATTCCACCTATAATGATCGGTGTGTGGAGGGGAAGAATGGAGTGAAGTGATAATGGAGGAGGTTAAAAACAATAAACAGGGGCCATGTAGAATGGGGAAGAGTGAATTTTAGGATAATTCCGCCAATAATTATTAACATGGAAATGGAAGATGATGATGAAATAATGTAAGGGGAAAGACCGTCAATAATGACGGTTAGACATGGGAGTGCATATGTGGGAGAAATCGAGAAGATGGAGTGGAAAGGGTAAAGAAAGGAGGGATAATGATTTGAGCCAAGATTAAAGTGGGGAGAGGATGTAGTGGATGAGGATGAAAAAGGTGAAGATGAAGAAGAAAGATATGAAAAGAATGGGAAGAAATGGTATGAAGGATGAGAGATCAAGAAAGAGAAAATGGGGGAAAGGAACATGATTATAGGTGGAATAAATTAGACACACTCTATGATATGATAGGTTGATAAATGATAATGGTAATAGGAAAATGTGGTCGGTACGGGAGACCAGGGGGAATAAATGATAAATGGAGGGAATGACAAATGAGGTGAGGGAGAAGTCCAAAATGATGATTTCAGCTTAAGGAGGACCCTTAAGTAAGATTTTCATACAACATAAGTGGTTAAGTAAGATTACAAAGCAAGGGATGATGGAGATGAAAAGTGAGCAAGAAAGATGTAGTGTTTGCGAGAATGGAAGAGGAGGTGAGAAGATGTGATGGTGGGGAAAGGGGAGAAAATGTGGATAGTGGGAATTTGGAGTGATGGGGGAGTGCTAGACGACACAAAATCCTTAAGAGGGAATCTTAAGTAAGATTTCTATGTGAAAAGAGTGGTTAAGTAAGATCGCTAAACTGACAATGATGATATGGGACGTGAATGAAAAGAATGTATTGGCTATAGGGGTGGAATGGTTGGTTGGAGCATGATTGTGGAAAGGGAAGGGAAAAACAAGATGGAGGAAATATGAAGGGATTGGGGAGGCTTGGATGGCAAATCAATTGTAAGATGGACTCTTAAGTAATATTTCCATGTGAAGGGGATGTTTAAGTAGGATCTCCAAGCCGAAGAAGAAGAATGATGATAAGAAATAAGTGATTGATGGAGTAATTGAGGAGAGGGTATGCCAAGATGGACTGAAGGGGAACCCTCAAGTGAATTTTCCATAATAAGAGCATGTGTAAGTAAGATTACCAAGAAGAAGATGAATACTAGGAATAATGAGAAAAGAGTGAGTGGTATTTGCTAGAATGGAACAAGAGGTGAAAGGAGGTGATAACAAGGAAGGAAAAAAAGGAGTGTGACATGAATGTATCGAGGAATATATGTAGTGTAGATGGATAGTGTAAGGGAAATCCTTAATTGGGATTTCCATGTGGTAGGAGTGATGATGCAAGAGTATCAAGTGGAAGAGGTAGAACAGAAAGACGTTTGTGGTGGTGATTTTCATCCGATGGAAGAGGAGATGGTGGAGAAGTTTTTATAGTGAGAGGATTTAAGGAAGATGTCATACCTCAACTAAGATTCCTTGACTATATGGATGGTTAAGTAATATTATCAAGTTGAAAGTGAAAGAGTGAAAAGGGGAAATTAGAAAGAAAGGAAAGGAAGATACACATAGTGATGAAAGAGGATAGGAATGGTGAGACAGGTGATGTGGGGATAAGTGGTGAAGAGTGGAAATGAGGAGCGAGGATCAATGAATCAAAGGCATTGTTGATCATTATGGGGGATAAGAAGTTGTAGGATAATGAACTCACCTTGAGAGGATCCTCAAGTAGGATTCACAAATTATAACAAAGATAAAGTAGAATTACCAAACCGAAAAGTGTATTAGTGAGAGCATCAATATATGTAAATAGAATTCATGGAATTGTTGATGATTGTAAGAAATTCCATCCTTAAAGATAAACATATGGATATAGGTGGCATAGTTGGAAATTATACATGTAAGAATGTGATGTTGATAAAATATGACCTTAATGAGATAAAAAAATACATAATCATAGTAAGGAGGATATGGGGAAACCATGCCTCAAACTAGATTGGAGGTAAATAAGAAAGGACACCACTCAAGGCATTGCATGTGTAGCCACTAGTAGGTGTTAACACATAAGTAAAGATAGTTATACCAAAATACCATGAGGGGATATGGATGAAATAATCTCAAAAACCTAATATCAACATGAAGAAGGGATTTAAGATGTAATTTTTACGTGAGAAGAGGGTTCTCCATGTGTGGTTTTTCCTAGGAATGTACCCCATATCTGGGTAGGGGAAAGAGAGAAAAACAAGCAATGCGGGAAGCTTTCTACGACAAATATTTTCAAAGAGGGAGGCTTTCTGAGGATGCTAATATAGTAGAAGGCTAATCAATGTGGGAATCCTATGATGCCATGATAAGAGAGTATCCATCCTTTGAGGGTATGGTCTAATTTTTGCTTTTTCTTTGGGATTTTTGACTTTTTCTTTTAAATGTTAGGATAAGATATGCATAATAGTTTTCCTTTGGGGTAGTAGTATATACTTATTATATGCACTTTATGAACATATTTCCTTCAATAGATCAATCTATTTTTGGATAAGATATCATAAGACAGGAGCATTGATAACTTTTAATTTATTTTCCTTTTTTTGATGGAGAAGAGATAGGTATAGCTAGGTAGACCACTTAGGAGGGGACGATGATCATATAAGTGACAACTCTAGAACCTTTCTATGGTTTCGATAGGTAGATAGGAGGATGATGGATGTAATTATTGTAAATTTCTCACCAAAAAGGGAGGACCTATCCATGAGAAAAATGCTATGGATAGAGTCGTGGTGTCCATATTTAAGGTCATGAATAGGAAAGTGGTAGTAGACCACATAATTCCAAATCATTATAGTGATAAATGGAAGAGGTTCATGATGGAATAATGATCAAAGGATATAACTAAGTGCTCATTGGTAGGTATGCTAACAATAGAATGGTTACAATTACAATGCATTAAGATGTTCTATCTCTAGTTTACAAAAAAGGGAAGCCAAATGATAGACTCTAGACCCATACTTATACATGATAATGTAAAGTTCCAATCTAGTTGGGAGAAAAATTTCCATTTTGGCTCCTTTCTAGAGTGTGAGAGAATGATAGGATAAATTATTAGGGGAGGAAGATAGGATATGATTATATAGATGAGCAAAAATTTAAATTATGTGTTATCCTTGAGGAAGTGAAGAAAATATGTGCCCCCTTAATGAGGTAATTAAATGGCCACAAAGGTGGGATTAGGATGAAAATACATGGTCCCCCCAATGGAGAAACAAGCATGGCCATAAGATGGTCTTTGAAATAAATATGGTTCCCCAAAATGACACATATGGCCCCAATGGTGGACTTAAAATGAAACAAATAGGTCTCTCAAGGGAGAGATGAAATATGGCCACAAAAGTGGGATTTAAAAAGAGATGAAGATTTGGACAAGATTAATTTGGATTTAAGATTGGATAAGATGGATTGGATGAGATTATATAAATCGATCAAAAGTGAATTCCCCTAACATCAAGTGATTTGTATGGATGGATAAGAGATAAATTGATGTGGTAGGGATGCTAAGGATGAGGGGAGGATGTCCCCCTAGCAAGGGAGATTATAATAGATGTAAATGAGTTAGTGTATGCCGAAAGAATTTAGACAGGATTGTTTTGGATTTAGATTGGAAAAAACAATTAGAGACCACAAGGGAGATTGGAAATATAAACAATATTGATGAAAAATGAAGGACCTTCCCTAGGAGGAATGTCATATCAAGAGAGATGTTAAGGGATGTTATGGATGGAGGAATCATGGGAAACCCGATAGATGGGATACAAATTGTATTAGATGTAGATGGAGAAGAATTTTACCCTGGAATGAGGAAATCATATTTCTCAATAAGGTAATGGATGATTGTCCAAAAGTCCTTATAATGTTCAAAGTCATGGCCCGGGGTACCATGATAAGCACAAATGAAACTGGGATTGAACCATGATGGATTTGGATTGTGGGGATTAAAATATTTAATGCAAGGAAGCATGATGACAAATATTCTAATTAAATGCCGAATGATATCTGTGTAGGACCCAATCAGAGTGTCATGGGGAAGGTAACTCTTGTGTGGGTTTTGATAGAATACTTTGGCTTGGAGTTAGGGGAAGAATTTGGACATAGATCAGATGGGTGAATTATATTTCTTAAAAGATGAATCAATTTTGAGAGGAGGGTTTAGATTATTTGGATTGGGATTTATTGTTATGAGATGTATTAGATGAAAGGACTCACCTTAAAATAGATGTTGTAAAATTATATTTTTGAAAAAGAGGGAAGACCCGACTTCTTACAAGGATGTGCAAGGTACTTTTGCGGGTACTTACCAAGAGTCATATATTTTTCAGTGAGATTGTTTACTCTTAGGAGGGATGATAATAACTTCAACTAGAGGATCTAAATATTGCAGTGTAAAGGTGGATATTTATGGATGTAGAGGTGTTTGTATGATATGATTAATAAGGTCTATGTGAGATTTAGATTGTATAAGTTTTGATTTGGTCAATGTGGAAAATAGCTGATTTGTGAATCTCCTTTGTGTTTACCTCAGGTGGAGGTGTTTGTTCTATAACTTTCTCAAGTGGTATCATTGCTAGTTTTAAAAATCGAGAGGATTTGTTCAGTGTGGATATACATATTAAGTAAAGAATATTGGGATAAAATAGGTGATGTGGTCATGGGTAAAGGATATATGTATAGGTGATGAAGATATCAAGGTAGGGGTAAGTGGATTTATTGATATGATAGATATAGGGGTAGTTGGGATGGATAGGGAGGTGGGCATAATTGGGATATTTGGAGATGTAAGTGATGTGATGATGGGTATGTTTGATATAGATGTGGTTAAGGGGTTAAATATGATAGGGTGGGGCATAATAGATGTGGATGAAGTGGTACATGTAGTCAAAGTCGATGTTGATGTGGTAAAGGTAGTTAGTGTGGTTGGTACGGAAAAAAGTGAGGAAGGAGGAACTGGGATTGACTCTAAGGATGGTAAAATGGGTAAATGTGGAATGGATGTAGGTAAGGTAGTCAAATATAATGAAGGGGATGTGGTAACTGATGGAGTAGATATGATATGTAATGTAGTAAATGCAGGAGTAATATTGGGTGTAGAAGTAGGTGGGAATGGTTGTTTCATAAATGTTTTGAGGGGTAAGAATGATATGTTTGTGAATGGGGTTGATGTTGTAGGTATGGATGTATAGATAGATTTGTTTGATGTAGATGTGGGTGAAGGAATAGATGTGAGAGATGTAGGGATAAGTGTGTATATCAATGGGGTTAAAATAGGTGCTAAGGATGAATTTGATGTGATAGATTGGGGCATGATTGAAATGGATGAAGTAGATGGTATAGTCAAAGTTTATATGGATGTGGTAAGGGTAGGAGTAGGTATAGGTATAGGAAAAGTAGTAAAAATTTATATAAGCGTGATAGATGTGGATACAATAGGTTATGAATAAGTAGTGGGAATAATGTATAAGGTAGGAACATGTGGAGTTGGTGATGAGATAAGATCTTGATTGATAGTGCTAACTATGTAAGCATTTTATAGTTGAGATGTAAAAGGGGTGGCTTGAATTTTTTGGTTGTTGATTAGGATAAGGTTTCATAATTTTGTCAAGGGGTTGGATAGGTGAAATGGTGGAGCTATCCATTTGGATATCCCCTTGATTTATAAGTTTTTGTACATGATTTTTGAAGGAATGGTATTTCTCAATGTCGTGACCTTTGACTTGATGATATTTATAATAGTGGGCTTCATGATACCAAATAGGCTCAGGTTGTGAGTCGTCCATGGGCCGTATGGGAGGAATTTGGATGGAGTGTACTTCCATCAACTTGTCAAATACATAACTATAGGATTCCCCGAAGGGGGTATAGTTAGGATATGTTCTAGGGGCTTGTTGTTGAGGCCAAATGTTAGATGTAGGTGTAGATGAGGAATTAATAACCATGACATTTGCTGCACCCATAAATGTGTCATTATGTGTAGATGGTTTAGTAAATTAAATTTTAGGTTTAATCGATATGAGTTTAAGATGAAATTTCTCAATAGCATAGGTTTCAAGTTTTCAAGGCATGGTGAGGGCTTTGTCAAATGCTCAGAACGATTGGATTTGTAAGGTAGATAATATATACTTTACACATGAATGTGAGAAGAGTTCGATGAGTTTTGTTCTCGGAGGAGAGAAGAATAGTTGGTTTATAATGCCATGCCATCATGTGACAAAGTCCACAATGGAATCATCTTCAAACTATAAAATGGTGTATATGTCAGTGATAGTGATTTTTCATGCAATGATGATTGAAAGTTGTTCTAAGAACAACTACGTGAGTTGGGTGAAGGAAAATATTGAGTATTGAGGTATACTATTATACCAATATAACGTAGGATTGGCCAAGGTCATGGGGAAAGTGTGAAGAATTAGGTCTTGAACATGTGAAAAAAGATAACATGCATTTTTGAATGCATGAAAATGTTGTGGGGGATATTCCTTGCTATTGAAATTAATGAACTTGGGAAGCTCTCGATGAGGAGGGTAATATTTTCTAGGAACAAATGGATGAAATGGTTTGTTATAGATTTTTTCATAGGATAAAGTAACCTTGGGTGCCAAGGTAATGACTTATATACTAGTTAGTCTATTCATAAAATCATGAATAAGATCATTCAATGTGATGATAGGTTGGGATTAGATTGGTTGTGTTGCATGAAATGTAAATTTATAAGGTGTTTGATAAACTTGTGGGTGTGATGTTTATGAAATCATTTGATAAGGTAGTTGATTAATTTTTGGATGTGTGGGTGTTTGGGGAATCATTTGGTAAGAATTAATAAATGTCATGGGTTGAGATTGGGTAAGTATTTTCATAGGTTGATGTTGAGAAATAGGGACGTGATGTGATTGTTGAGATTGGGTAGGTTGTTGTGGTAAATGATAAGTGGGGATATGAGTGTTAAGATATTATTATGGTTAGATCATATGGTGGGTAGGAATGTAAGTATGAGGAGGTTGAGATGGTTTGACAGGCATACTAGTAACAGATGGAATAGAATTGACAAAAACTGATGTGTGGGGAATAGGATCCATCAATTGCATATATTGATAGGATTGAAGGATTGCAGGGGATTTACAAAATAAGAAAGCATATATAAGGTTAGGAGGAGGTCAAAGAGTTTTTAAAGGAACAGGATATGGGTGTGTAGATGGTTGAGAAAGGTTAGAATAATGAGAGATATAACGATTGGTCTCAAGATAGGGATAATTTTGGATGACATGGTCCTCATGAATCAACACCATGGAGACAAGGGGTTGGGTAAACAAAGGTATGGTATTAATTGTGGAATATTATTGGGATATATTGTTGGGCCTTAGAATATTGGTTAAGTGCCAAAGGCCGCGTGCATGCGTGGGACTAGTGAGAGAAGGGAGCGCAGGGTAAAAGTTCTCAGGAAAATGGATTAACCAGGGTTTAGTAGAAACCACAGTGCACGCGTAAGGACAAACAAAAGGATCTTAGGACTTAGGCATATTCGTCATTCCAAGAATCACTAAGGAAAAACGTGACCTGATTAGGCATGTGGAGTGGATAAGGTGATATCCTAGTGACTTTGTGGTCAAGGAAAGAATATTTTAGGCATGGAATATTCCAAAGAAGACATCATTATAAAAAGTGGAGAGCTCAGATTAGAACAAGCATGCTCCATTAGAGGACCAAAAGGACACTTGACATTTGATCTGCTCCCAGAGGAAGGCATGGCAGTGGGTGCTAAGCCTATTTATAGAGATAATCTGGAGTAAAGAAAAGACACACATGGACTGGGATATAGAGAAGCATAAATATCATCATAGAAAGGATGGAAGGCAAAGCTCTGCGGGAATATTAGGTAGTTCTAGGGGATGGGGTTCTCTTTAGAAGACTGTAGAAATGGTAGTATATCTAGAGCGATTGGTCTATGATAATCATTTTAATAAGGAAAGCATAGCTAGAATTTATGATGCATGAGTTAGATATGTATTGATACATTTGGTCTGTTGTGATCCTTATGAATGTAATTTGGTTATTGGAACTATGATCAATATAAATATATGTCTTTGTTCTAAATATATTGTTCATTGGAGAAAAACCTAGTGCCTTTTGCTTATGTTATGAATAAGATCTACTTGCTAGATGAAGTTTCTCTTATTATCTAAATGGGTTGTTGGTGTAATAGTTTATCCTATGCTCTTAGAATGAATGCATGATCATTTTCCTTTCTGCATCTAATTTATGTCAATGCTAATATGTTCTCAAAATGCTCACATAAATGAGGGGATCGGCACAAAATCATGCCTCGGGTGAGTGCCTAGCACTCACTGGGTGATAGGCTAACACACATGGGATTAGAGTGTTATTCTAAGGGCACATAAAATTGACTACATTTTGGTTATGTTTTTGAGACCTCTTTTCGAAGCTGTTGTGAGAATGATGCGTGATGACAAAGTGCTTGACCTTGGATAGTGTCAAAGAATGGTTTAAGATCACGGAGGATGTGTTTTCTAAGAGATTTAGTATTGGACCTTAGGTTGATGCACACAAATGGGTATAAGAGAACCTATATCATGAGTTGTATGAGACCTTATTTTTTTGTTTTCCAGTAGATTTTTATGAATGGATCTTAGCATATGCATCTAGATCAAGCTAGTATTATAGATCTCATGTTTGGACCAAAGATGAATATAAAAGGTTACAAGATGTGGATTTGACTTGGACACGTGCTATTGATCACTAGTGGAGAAGAGTGCTGACCAGGTATACCCTGGAATATGCTATTTATGCGTATTCTTGTCTAAAGGTTTTTGAGTTTGAGTTCCTAAGGGAACCTAGGGGATTGTTTTTGTGAGCTATCTCATTTTCTATGAAAATATTGATCATTATTCTAAGTTTGGATGCATTCCCTATAGCCAGCTAAAGCTTCTCTGAGCACTAGGCGAGGAAGCTAAGGTGGAGGAAGATGAAATACCTTGTGAAGGAAAAGGAGAGGGAAGAGAGATGATTCAAGTATAGTGAAACACATGAAAGGAAGCTAGAAAGACAACACAAGGTTACAAGAGTGATGGATTTGTGGAGGCAGATGTTATAAGAAGGAATTGAGGTTCACGCAAAGGATGTGGAACTTGAGCAGACTATGCTACCCATCTTAGAAAGTATGGGAGAGAAACCCCTTCAAATTATGATGAGATTTCATCGTGTGGAGAAAGGAGAGACATCGGCGCACATATAAACCCACCTAGTGACCAACCCCTGTTGCTTAGTTTTCCAAATAAAGAGATAAGTATTGCTAACTTAGTTGGTATTAGTTGGAGTGATCGATCTACACCTAGGAGGTATAATTTCTCATTTTGGACATATATGGCTGCACAAAAATTTCATGTGTTTGGAGGGAATTTTGGGAAAAGTGTGAGTACGTAAAGTTTAGGTATTACATCTGGGAGTGACGCGGGATACACATACGGTAGCAGAGACATATCAAAAATCATTGGTGTGCAGTTTAGTGGGATATTGGGAGCATTAGGCATGACCACTTTAGGTCCCTTACCAGCTACATGAGGTAGATCTGGTGGTATAGGAGCTGGAGAACGTAGTGGACTTGGAGGATCTAGAGGATTTGGTGCATCAGGAGGATCAAGACCTGGTGGACCTATTGGATCTGGTGGTGGAGATAAAACTAGAGGGAATCAAGGTTTTAGATCAGGTGGACATGGGCCTTAACCACCTCAACAAGTTTTTTGAGATATCTTTGCATTTATTAGACTACAAAGATGTTGAGGATGCTACAGAGCATGTACACAAGTGTGAATTGTTATGGCATATGAAGGGGATCACTACCATGGAGTAGAAGTTAAGTTAGTTTACAATGACATTACAGTGATACGCACATAACTCGTACTGAAAGTATGACCCCCATCAAATAGTAGTGGATTACACCGCATTGTGGAATGCCTTCTTGGTTGAGTTCCTGTTGTTGCAAATCAGCAGCACCCTTGGATGTTGATCAGACTTCTAGCTTGATCATTTGGACATCCAGTGTGATTGCACAACATTGAATCCTCTCCCCAAGTGTGGGACTTGTAAAGATGGGAGAGGAATATCTAGATTAGAGGATGGTTCCTCAACTCCTCTGATCAGATATATCACTTACAAGTTGCAGAGGTTTAAATTCCTAGTTCCTACTCTAAATTCCAAGGGGACAAAGATAGGGAATGCAAGAAAAATGAAGCTAGTGCTAATGAGGTGATGTACCAAAGGAGTTGCAGACACCTAATACTATAATACATACACAATCCACAAGAAAACACAACACAAAGCATGCACAAATTACTCAAGATGTAATGAAATATTAGGAAAGCAATGGTAAATATATGAAAGGATTGAAAGGTTTTAATCACAGAGCATACACTACCATTCCAAATCCAATACAATGCATTACAGTGACCAAGAGGCAAAAAGGGGTGCTATATTTCATGGTAAGGTAAAAATTTCCACAAATTCTACCCAAAAAGGAAGAAAAATGGAAGTTGCAAAGTTGAAAAAAGTGTCTCTCTAAAAAAATGAGCCCATTCTGGCTTTTACAGTGCAAGAAGCAACCCCAAGAGAGAGAAACATGGGAAAATGTGGGAGATCTTCAACCACCAACAAAAAATGAAATCAAACAGCATGGGCATCCTTACAGGCCCATCCCCTGACATTTTTCTCCATGCTAGGAGAGAATGTGAGCCATTCTTCATTAAAAATGGTGGTTGAAACATCATTTATGTCCATGACCATGTGCCAGAGGAGTTTTTCAATTTTATCTCTCAAAAATCCATAAAAATAAAAAATTGACTCTAGAATCTTGTAGATAATTTCACCAAATTTCCATTGATATAAAGAACGTGAAAAACTGAGCTCTGGATCGAAAGATATGTCCATTTGAAATTTTAGGGCAAAATAGGGCCAAATCAGATTGGCGGGTGAATTTTTTAAAATTTTCCACCTTTTACATTTGGGAAAATTTCCCAAAAAATCCCCATGCTCCACTATTTCAGGTGCCATGTGGCATGTTTTGATTGGGCACGGGCCTTTAATGCTTCATTTTCCATCATTTTGGCCTTTGGAAAAAATTTCAAAAATTCTCCGCCGGGCCGATGACCTGAGGACACGTGGCATCACATGATTGGGCGCAGCCCTTTCTTCCTAAATTTCCCATCGCTATTTGACCATTCTTTCCCATTGGACACGTGGGAAAACCCCATTGGATGTGGGCTTTTCCCTTCAAAATTTCCTTGCAGGCTTGTCTTGAGTTTTTTTCTATCACTGGACATGTGGCACAATTCCATTGGCTCACGTTTGGGAGGGGGTGATTTTTCCCTTGAAATTTCCTTCCTTTTCCTTTGTGAAAATTTCCCAAATTTTCCCCACCTTCTGCTGGTCTAAGTTGCTTGGCAGTGTCTTATTGGATGTGGGGCTACAGGCCAAAAAGTTTCCTTTCCCTCTTAGCCTTTGGAAAAAATCCAAATCTCCTCCCGTGCTTCGCAGCTCCGACCCCTCGGGGACACATGGCAAAACATGATTGGTCGGCAGGGGCAGCGGGCCAAAAACTTATCCATTGCTTTTTACCAAAACACTTCATCAAAATTCCAACCTTTCCTCTACCCTCCAAAGGTTCGATGCCATAGGACACGTGTTATAACATGATTAGGCATGGGCCTCCCTTCGAATTTTCCTTGGCGCTAACACTTAGTCAATTTTTCCAATTTTTTCCCTTGGACACGTGGCATAATCTGATTCACTGGCAGGCCTACGGGGTAAAATTTTCCTTTTGAAAAAATTTCTGAACACTTGATAAAAAATCCAAGTCTACCTCTGACCCCAGCCACTTCCTTGGACACGTGGCACCATTTCATTGACCGTGGGCCTTTCAGGGGAAAATTTCCCATAAAAACTCCACCGGGCCATAACTTCAAAAATACATGGAGTTAGGAGGAAAACTTTACCTTTCTGGAAATCTGAGAAAGAGCTCTATCCAATGCTACCATTTCTAGAGGGTTTTGAGTGCCAAAAAAGAAAAAAATTATGACTGAGGCACAAGAGAGGAATAATGAAGGGAGTTAGCCACAAAATGTGCAAGGGGAAAATTTTGGATAATAGTTCCATATCCCCAAGTTTGAACAGAAGAGCATCAGTGCACTAAAGGATATTCAACAAGGAATGACAGAGAGTGTGTGAGAGTATGATGCACATTTCAAGAATATCTTATCAAATCTATCCAATGATATTCACCCCTCTCAGCATGCTCAATGGTTTTTTGGAGGATTGATAACACTATTTATAAGATCACTTTCACACAAGACTTTCACCAACCCATGTGAGGCCTTGAGGCTACCTTGTATGCTAAGGCTATTGGAAGCATGGATATCAGAGTTATCCCTTTCCTTAAGGCTAAAATTTTTGCAATAGAGAAGTAGTTGGAGAAGATAACTATGAACTTGGTGCGTGAGACTCATAGTGGTTTATGGTTCATAAATTGTGAGGTAGAGATGCATATAAAGAACAACTATCCTTGGAGATCAGTACGTGTCATGAAAATGGACTGTGAAATTATCCACGGAGATCATGATGCAAGTAGGTACCAACTACTATAGTGCACAATCCATAATAATGTGTCATGTTATTACAATATTTGCACCTCTACTACCCATGACACCAAAGATTTTATGTTAATTAAACAGATAGATGTTGCCCTTGATATTGTTGTGTGCTAAACTATCCTTGAAAGAAATTCCAAGGATGATGGTCATCACTATGAAGGGCGCATGGATGGTAGGGTGCATGGGAGATGTGTACAATTATTTCTACAATTTAGCTAAATTTAAAACAAGAAACTACCACCTACAAATAGCTTCCTAACCTAGCTAGAAATGAGAAATGTGCACCATCATGATGAATAAATAAACAAGTCCTACCCTCAACATTATAACTTTGAAACTATCAAAACATAATGTAAATTAATGAACTCTATTCTCCATAATTGCCTAATTTAACATTAAAAATGAACCTAAGTAGTTCAATGGCAATCAAATTATATTTGCTTGCTTTGATGCTTCAATGGATGCTTGGGTGTGATGCTTAGCTTTTCAAGTATGGAGGATGGAGGGCTCAAGAATGAAAAAAGGCTATTAGTATGAAACTATGTGCTTTGATTTGTCTCTTGAGAGGTTTAGGTGTAGGTGTAGAAGTAGAGGGAGGGTTATTTATATAGCCCAAATGATAAAGGATTCAACACATCCTCATGAATGTGGGACTAATGGAGATGTAGAGTTAGTTATGGATAAGGGGGGTTTAGATGGGGTTGAGTTAACTTTAGGAGGGTTTAGTTTGTCCTTAAGTGGCTCATGTGGATAAAGGGGGTGTATTAATTAATCAAGATGATTAATTAATACATGTGCAAGATTTTATAAGATATTAGATAGATTTTAGTGTGATTTGGACCATTAGGAGGGAATTAAACCAATTAAATAGTGATTTATTGATTCAATGAGAAGGGAGGCTAATTAATCAATAAGAATTAATTATACTAGATATAAGGTGTTTGATTAACTAAGGGTCATTAATTGGGGTATGTGTTGGATAGGTGACTTAATTAATTAGCGAAATGTAATCAGTTAATGACAATGGAAGAGAAGATGAGCGCTATTGACAATATGTCGTCAATTTGTGGGAAAGGAGATAATTAGCACAATTTAAGTATTTATATTGCTCGGGCGTAATTATAGGTGTCTACATTTTCCCCTCTTTGGGGTGGAATAAGTGATGCCACTTCAAAGATAGTAGACAGAATAAAATTTTGAATGGATAGAAGAAATATTACTAGGAGGGAGAGATGCCCCCTCGAGTGTCGATGGGTTGATGAAAGAAGTCGATTGACGATTGAAAAAGGTGAGAGATAGGTAGAAGAATGGAGAAGAGGGAGGATGCCCTGGTGAGAGAGAAAATTAGGGGTGAAAGGGAAGTGATGTAGAAGAAATATGGAGGAGGGGAGGGAAGAGCTTAGCCTTTAGCTGCTGTTTATTGGAACAATGTTGATATCATCATATTGCCATAGGAACTACATCACCGGTCCTTAAAAAATATAAGCATACGACAATGGTAGAATGACATGAAAAGCCATACTATGAAAAATTTTCCATTTCTGAAAATACCAACTCCATGCAACATACAATAATGCAATGCAATACGAGAAGGAAACAAGCTCATTTAATAGGGAAAACAAGTACGAACACACATATCCAACCCAGCAATGGTCAAGACAGTTGTAAAAATGTTTTGTTATGAGTGCTGAAGAGATCCAAAAGTTCTTGATTGATAACAAGGGTTGAAAATGATGCCCCAAACAAGGATACATGCAAGGGGAAATGACAATGGACATGGGGTCCATGAAAAGCATTTGTGTGCAACGAAACAACACCAGGTAACAAAAGTTCCCCAGAGTATAGATGAAGTAAGCAACTAGCTTTGTGAATAGTTGTGAATCCAGTGATCTATGAGTCATAGTAATCGGGGAAGATGTGAGACAAACCAATAGGATATGGATAAAATACCATGTGCAAGACACAAGTTTCAGCCGTAATAAGCAAGTTACCATTTTTGTAGGGTTTTTTACTTTTTAGGATTTAAAAAAAAAAATTGACCTGTTTTTGGGTTTTTTGACATATATATTGTTTTTATTGTTTTTTCTTTCCAAACTATGGTGAATATTAGAAGAAAGTAGAAGAAGAAAGCAAAGGGCCTAGGGGAAACAGAGAGTGCCCTAGGTGGAAGAAAGAAGAAACAAATGACAGATAATCTCCTTGTTTAGTGGAAAAATTAAGAAAAAAAATTATTTGAAAAATAATTATTTACAAGAGTGTGGAGAAGAATAAAAATCACCAGGGAGCAATAAAATTGTCCAAGGGAGAAGAAAGAGGTATCAGACAGCAAAAAATTCTTGAATACGGTGAAAAATAATTATTTAATAAAAATAATTATTCCACAGTGAATAACGAGAAAACGGTGATCGAAACGGGCCTCCCGGCCCTCATGACAGTGAAAAACAGGTTAATATACCCCACCAGGGGGGTAAAAACATCGCGAATAATTCATTTTAACTGAGTAGTTTAGAAAATTTTATCATGAGGCTCTGACACTAAGGAGAACCATGGTGATCACACGAGACTGATTGATGCACGCAAATGCAAGCTGAGTGTACTAGCGGCATGTGAACGATGGGCCCTTTGTGAGCATTAAACCCTAGCCTTGTAAATTTGGCCATTAATGCATGAAATTAGGCCTTTAGCCCTAGAAAATTGTGTTGGCATGCCAATGCGTAGGCACAAGTGTCAGATAGGGGGCACAAGCACCTTTTAGGGGGCACAAGTGTCTTTTTGGGGGCTCATGCGCCAAAACATATACATGCACACGCGCAAGCACAAACACAACAATCTCACATGCATGCACACACACAAGCACATGTGTGTGCATGCGAACACATGGGAAATGGGACGTACACGTGAAAAGTGTGGCACAGGCATGAAGAGGGCGGGCACATACACGAGAGCATATGTGCAAAAGTGCAAGCACCCAATGTGTGGTGCACATGCCGAAAAGGGTGCGCAGGAACCCAAAAGAGGGCACAAGTGCCAGAAGACATATGTGTCCAAGTGCAAGCACTAGAAATGTGGTGCACATGCCCAAAAGGGTGTGCATGCACACTAGACAGGTAGACAACAGATGGGAAAGGGTCAAAAACATGACACTTAGAAGAGTTTTTAGGATTTTTGGGTTAACCCTAAAAGAGGAGATAGATTTTTAGAAGAAATGCTAGGAACTGATTAATGGCATGTTATTTTGCAAAGATAATTACCAATTTTTTAGATGCAGGAGTGACATATCTAAATTATAGAGCTAGAGGGTAGTATGCAATGATGCGACTAGTGAGCCATGGCGATACTTCTCGAGGTAATAGGGCTAGGCCCCATGGCTTGAATGCCCTCTATTGTACTGGACCATGGTCTACTAATTGCGATAGCTGAGTGATGGCATAACAAGAGTCAGTGCTTCAGACTACCTATAAGAGAGATGACTATGACCATTGAGGACATATGGCAGATTCTTCCACCTTTATTGAGTATAGTTCTGATGTAGGGTTAATGATATACCACATGACGGGATGACCATAGCATTGTATGAGTGCATCTCGGACCCCACATTACATCAGAGGCCTCTCTACAGCATGGCTCTTATCAGTGGGTTCCTACTCACTGATAAGACAGGGACCTCATTTCCGAGAGGACTACTACAATTGGTTCATGGTATCTATAGCGGTGAGAGATATGCTAGGGGAAGTGCATACTGGCCCACCTATACTGGGATTTACACTTGATTACATACCACAGTCAGAAGACCGTGGGTCTAGCCTCCTTATTACAGATATGGGCATGGGATCATATTGCGATTAGATGCGTTGTGGGCCCTTTTCATGTCTAAGATCCTAAGGAGCCATCGTATATGGCATGGGTAGCAGCTAGTGGGGATGTATGTGACCATCTTGTTAGCCTATTTAGATATAGCTGAGATTTTGACGAGTTAGTAGAGATAGATGTCATCTGGCATCCATACAGGCATTTCTAGTGGCTAGAGGATGCCATAGACCTCAGCGTGTTCCTAGTGGAGAACTTTATCATTGGCAGCCACAGTTATATTATGGAGTTATATCCAGTAGACAGGTGCCAGCAGTAGCTTGGCTGGGTACAGGGGTTCCCCCAGCCAGATATCTAGCACGTACGTAGGGATTTAGAGAGGCAGACCATGGGGCCTCGTATACTGGTGGTCTGAGCTAGGTAAAGTTTCACATAGGTGGTCCCATAGGTATGGAACCCAGTACAAAAGGTGAGAGATCCAGGGACCACAGCTAACTATACAGCTTGGTATGTTACAGTGTTACCCCAATATCTCACCATTTTGGAGGAGGCTTGGGCAGTAAGCATTTTCCCACCTATAGAGATATGGCATGGTGTGGAGTGTAGGGTGAGGGTAGTGGCACAGGGGCCATACCTAGAGGATCCTTTTGATGGCATCCCACATGATGGGTAGCATGCCTCACAGGCACAGGGACCAAGGCCACAAGGCCTAGTACAAAAAGTAGTGTAGCCATCTAGAGGCAGGGTCCTAGAGTAGGAACAGTCATCTAGAGCACCTCAGGGACTAGTACCTGAGGCACTCATAGCCTTTTAGTAAGTTGCATAGATAGCCATAGTATAGGTGTAGTTATAGTAGGTCATAGTTGAGAGAGACATAACCAGAGCAGAGAGAGATGAGGCTCGAGGCTGGTGTGTGACTTCCGTAGCAGATCGTGATGAGGTTTGAGCTCACATTATTACCTTACTTTCAGAGCAGGATCAAGCTTGAGCCCAGGCTGGCCCAGGAGATGATAGAGTGGCATGGCAGAGCCATATTTTAGGAGACAGCGGCATAACAAGATCAGATATTGAGCCTTCTTCATCACTCCTAGTCACATGTGTAGATGGTTATTGCACAGAGAGACCATGTATACACACGATCACAGGAACTTCTAGCACAGAGGGACTAGGGCCGCACCGAGCTGCAAGATATGACTACAAAGAGAGACTGAGAGGTTTTTACCTCTAGATAGGCCAAGGCATACTTGGGCTAAGTGATAGGCAAGCGATATACTGCCCTTCAGGAAACGCTCACCTATAGAGATGTTGACCTGATACATGATGCCACTAGGCCTAGTGGTGAGGCCTTATTTTATAGGACTGCTTATTATGAGGTGGTTCCTCCAGAGCAGCGAATAGCACTGCCACAATGGTCAGGGTCAAGTGCATCAGACTCTCGATCATGGAGATCAGCCCATTCCACTAGATCAGTGGGACAGCCCATACTAGAGCAATTAGTTGGGCCAAGGCCATCTCAGCCTCTAGTGTTCCATCGACCAGAGGACAAATCTGGGAGCCCCGGTGAGGGCGAGGGCTGCGATTGAGATCTGTAGTTTTTTTATATAGATTATTTGTATGTATGCCTCTTATGAAGGCTGATTTTTTTTATGTACAGACTTGTATACTTGTATTTTGTTGATGCCTCACGATGAAGGCTTGATTCTTTCTGATACATGCCCCTTTTTTATGGAATTTTTTATCAATGATGTATTGTATTGAGTACCAATCTGGACATTTTATATTGGTATAGACATTTGTGATGTAGCATCTTTGTATGCCTCATTTGAAGGAATTTTTGATATAGAGCACTGATGTATATCCAATTTTGTTGATACAGATGTATATGACACACATGTTTATGAGATGATGCATTTTATTTTTTTTGTGTCTTGATGCATGTGACACGAGTGGGATAATTTTATGATGTAAAAATACCCTTTTCAGAAATTACTCTATGTTGATTCTCATTGCATGTTGTGTTGTTTGATTCAACACTTATGGATATATGGATTTGATTTAGCTTGTGACACGAGTGGGCATAATTATATGATGTGAAATACCATTTTTAGAAATTAATCTATGTTGATTCTCATTGCGTGCTGTGTTTTTTGATTCAGCACTTATGGAAAATGTGATGATGTTATTTGATTTTGTACATTGTATATATCTTATTTTGATGTTTGATGTATACATGTGTTGTGGATGTTAGATGATAGATCCTTAGATGATATCAAATGCATTTCTCATGTGTTATTTTGATGTATATAGATGAGATGATATGATGATATTGGTGTGGGGGAGATAGATTTTTTATCATGCGCGACCCCTCTTGCCCCCATTGATGATACAATATGTGATGATTAGCTTAGCATACATGCATGATGTAAAAATTAGCATTTTTTTTATATATGATGTATAGATGATGTTAGATGTGATGACAATGATGGTAATGTGATGTGAATGATAAAAAAATCGAGCATATGCAATAAACACAACCAAATGCTAACAAAGAACACCAGGAATTAATGCAATACACCATGATTCACCATGCTTTATTAACATGTAACAAACACAACCAAATGCTTAAGAAAGAACATAATGAATTAACACATTACATCATGATTTCTCAAGATTCACTAACATGCAAAAACATACTACAATATGCACAAGCAAGAATAAATCTAATTCTGAGCAAGAAAATATGAATCCTAACAAAACATGCCCTTTTAATAAACAAACCAAAAGCAAGAATACAAAACAACTATACAAGTAACAAGCAAGAAACAAGAAAATGCAAGTAAATATTTTTTTGTAAGAGTTGTTTTCATGCACCAATTTTCTATTGTTTATGTTTTGTGAAACTATTTTTGATTGTTTTGGTTTTTGTGAAACAATTTTCTATTGTTTTGGTTTTTGTGAAACAATTTTCTATTGTTTTTGTGGTTTTTGTGAAAAAAATTTCTATTGTTTTGTGGTTTCTAACGGTTTTCCAGAGCTATGTGCAAGTAACCAAGAAAGTGTGGATTCCCCTAGCATTAGATGGGGAATATACAAGGGTAGAAGCCACACACTTATGAATAAGAAGGTGAAGTCGTTGAATTTCCCCTAGCATTAGATGAGAAATAGTGAATGACTATACCCCTCACAGACGAATAAGAGAAGGCAAAGCCGGATCAAGGCTTGATAGGATAGGGTGTGTAGATCAAGGATTTCGCGCTTGTTACCTGTCCAAGTTAATACACCAAACTAAACACAAAAACCCTAAAAAACTCCAATAAAATTGATACCTGATGGATAAGATCCGAAGATGTAGACAGATGAGGAAGCCGATGTAGATAAGACGGGCGCACACGAGCAATTCGCACAATAGATCCGAGTAACACGCAAGACACCGATGCTTGATAGAAAAAGACCACGTTAAAAGGTATTTAGGTGGACTACCCAAGAAGCAGGTCCGGGAAGCGATAAGCTTCCTTGGCGGATGTTAGTCCACGTTTTCAATTAATTAAGGAAGCATACATGATAAAAGATGTGCGTAAAGACTAGATTTTCTGATTATAGTAATGAAACAAAATTTAAATAGCAGACAGAAAGCTACAGAAAACAGGAAACTATGAAATAAAGCTAGATATGTGTTACCTGTGTCCTTTTACCTGTCTGCAAGATGATTTGCGTCGATTAAGAAGGATCAGCGTCGGCTGATGTGATCGGCGTCGACTATGAAGAATCGGCGTCAACTGAATAAGATCGGCGTCGACTGAAAGTAGATCAGTCGATCAGGGACAGTGCAAGAAGATTCGGGAATCGGGAAGTGAAGGCCAGATTGTCAATGTCTGTTGGATGTGCGAAAGTCGGTAAGATACTGGAACAGAGTCACCAGAGGATCGATGGATACGTGCAATGTTGATGTGATAGGAGCAGAGTAACGGTGCTCCTCTCAGGGATTAATTCAGACAGGATCTGATCTCATTTGATACACTTGATGCTGAAAAGATCTCTCTTTCTTACAACCTGTGTCTCTTTCGCGATCTATCTCTCTCTCTCTCTCTCTGTTCGTGCGTGTGTGCTTCCTCTTTTTCATCCTTTTTTCTGTCCTTAGAACTGAGTTCTGGGCTTCCTTTTATAATCGGTGCCGCTCCTAAAAAATCAGCGCCGACTGTATAGGTCGGCGCCGATCGCGGAACAGACTCCCGAGATGGCCAAAATGAACAATTTCTAGAAAGATAAGAATTACCCCAAATACGGGAAATATCCCGCTTGGGGAAGAGGAAAATAGGGGTGATACATAGATAAAATAAATTTGGGGTAGCTAAGTGATTAGGATACATGGGAAGAGGTGTAATTAAATAGTTAATATCTAATTACTCATGGGTAAGATATAATGGGGTGAATTAAACTTAGGATAGGTGTTTAAATCACAAATCGGATAATATCCGAAGGGGATAGTGGTGACGCAAACGTGCCCCAGGCTACCTGAGCAGGTAAACGAATGTGAGGGACACTAAATTGAGTAACCAATTTTAAGTGTCTACATTTTGCCCCTTTTTGTCAAGTAACTTGCGATAAGCAAGGTTATGAGACAAAAACAAGGAGATGGAAGAAGGGAAGAACAAGTGATGATACGATCCCCCCCCCCCAAACTAGGGATGGGATGGGTGATAGAATAGACAATCCCAAGTTTGAAAGAGGTAGATGAAGACGCAGGATGCCCCAGCCGGATGTCTGGAGTAGATCTGATCATTAATGATGTATAAAAATAAATAAAAAGGCAGCAACCTAAGGAACTCACATTGGTAGGAAAAACTAGACGATCTCCTCATGAGACGACGTTAGTTCCTACAGACCCGCTTAACTCTAAGTTGCCAAAAAGTATGAGTGTCCCACGCAAAGGGAACAAACCCGAAATAGATGGTGATATCGAAAAGATGCGTCGAAAGGCAATATTCAACACACAATAATGATCAGATAGATAAGTAAGCCAAGCATCAACGCTATGGCAAACAGATATGGAAAATCGACGGTGATCACAAGAATCGGCGACGACCAAGGTAAACAGCGTCAATCACCAAAATTGGCGCCGACCAATCGTAGCGCATATAAATATGCGAACGGAAAACGTAAACAATTTATTTTCATCGTGACGATTGATTCAGAGAGAGTCAGAATTTGGATTTGAGCACCATGGAAGCCTCTGGGAGCGGTCAAAAGCGTAGGAGGACACGACCTGGGGTAAGTGGTTCTTCTTGAACCATTGTACTTCATTTTTTTTTGTTTGATTTTTTTTTGTTTATGGGAGGCCAGGGTCCGATTTATGTCCAAACAGTCAATCGGCATCGATTGGTATAATCGGCGTCGATTGTTGTTTGAGTGGCGTCGATTGGTAATAATCAGCGTCGACTAGAAATAAATGACGCCGATTATATTAAATCGACGCCGATTGGAATAGATAAAATTTTTGTTGTTGTTTTGGATGTTGTGATTTGGGTAAATACGAGACTAACATTGCTCTTGCTGTCGTGGGTGCAGGCACGAGAGGTTATACATATGAGGGATGCTATTCTCGAGTTACTAGAGACTATTCTCCCGGATGTGACCGATGCAGATTGGTGGCATTTAGAGTTAGCCGGGCTCGGGGGCTTTAGGTATTACCGACGAGTGCCTCGAGATGTAGAGCCGATGTGGGCACTAGTGCGACGGTGGGATAGCCATACGTGCACTTTTTGGTTCAGGACGGGTGAGATGACCATCACCCATGAGGAAATATATAGGATTCTGAGACTGCCAATCACCGGGGGACCCGATCAAGATTACACCGCGAGAGTAGCAACAGAGGGCCCTAGTTCGATTATATAGAGACATGGCAGATGATTCAGAGATAGTGTCTGGGGCAGTGCGGATAGCCTCACAGTATAGATAGGATAGTCCCTGGAGCAGACGGATAGTGCTGATTCAGATGGTGATATCCTATTTTGCTCTGCCAGATTCAGGAGGTGGGAGATTCCCACTATTATTATTAGACTGCGTTTGCGACATTCTGCAGTTTAGGCAGGTGTTTACTTTTGCTGATGCCCTGATAGCTCAAATATATCATGAGCTATGGATGTACACCACAGGCCGGAGGACAGGTATCGATGTCAGTTTTGTGCTCCGTTGCTGGGCATATGAGCATATAGCGGTGATCAAGCCATCCGAGCTTCCTTGGATGCCAGTAGAAGTGGGAGGTATCGATTATGGATTCAGGCGGTGGCAGGCTGACATGGCCGCTGGGGATACAGGGAGATCAGCCGATTGGTACACCGAGCGTTTCAGGACGCTGACACCGGATCAGGTCATCTGGAGGCCATATCAGGTATTTCCGACATGGGCTGGTCAGGATGCTCACTTGGTGGCATTGAGATGGAGCAGGGTGGTTAGGGTCCGCAAGCCGAATATGTGGGAGTGAGTCCTGTTTGTGCGAGTATTGAGACAGTTTGGCCTAGTGCAGAAAGTGCCGACCACTTACACGCCTTATAGGTGAGATAGCAGGGAGACTGATCTACCGATTTTGATCCCGGCAGACCCATTGAGAGAGGCCCCACCCTCCATAGACAGCGATGATGATGTAGGGGTGGATGAGGGTTATGCAGCATGGTATGATACAGAGCTACCACGACATCTCCCGGCATCTATAGATGCCGACGAGGAGGACATAGCTGCGATGCTGGATAGACAGGAGGGATAGCATGCCACCCTGACACAGACACATCAGGTGGCTCTTGAGGAGATCAGGGCTCTGACAGAGGAGAGGGATGCCCTAATTTTGGAGAGAGACACCGCTCACCAGGAGCGAGATATAGCGATCCAGCAGAGGGATCGCTACCTTCGACATAGGGAGGCCCTCAGGGCCAAATATGGGGAGACAGGTACCATGTCGGAGTCTGGTACACAGGGTACGACCCTAGGAGGAGCACCAATAGCAACGCCAGCAGCCCCAGCAGCACCAGCAGCACCATTACGAGCACCGAGTACCGTGAGCTTGAGCACATATCAGTCTCTCCTTGCTGAGGTGAGATACTACGAGGATGCCTTAGCGCAGCATGCCCCAGATGTGCCTTGGTATGAGGTGAGGAGGAGATCAGCGACGGCCACAGTGAGTGGGGCCTCAGGCGGAGGGAGCACCGGGAGAGACCGAGGTGGGCAGAGACCTCCAGCAGCAGGTGTGTCCAGCTCGATAGGCGGCGGCCAGGAGAGACAGCCTGGTCCAGAGGAGGGTGGAGGAGATAGTGTCCTCCATGCATCGGACTTTACTATATAGGGATTGATGTATGTTATATCTGTGTAGTGATGTAGCCTCGATTGGAAGGCATTGTATAGATGGCTTGATTGAAAGCCACCCATTTTTGTTGCACATACACACATGTATATATAGATTCATCATTTTATTTGTCATATAATTGTTCTTATGCGTTTGATTTTGATATACATGGATAGATGTAGCGTAATTGTGATGGATATAGATATAGATTGATAGATGATGAATAGATGTGGTTGGATAGATATAAACTGATAGAGGATAGAAATAGATGTGATTTGATGGATATAGACTGATAGAGGATAGAAATAGATGTGATTTGAGGGATATAGACTGATAGAGGATAGAAATAGATGTGATTTGATGTGATTGATATGTGGATATAATTTTGATGAAAAATAGAGATAGACAGATGTAATGTAACTTGGATGTACATATTTTTCGATATTTTGATCGATAGATAGATAGATGTGATTGATGTATGGATTTTATTTTGATGAAAAATGGATATAGATAGATGTAGTGTAACTTGGATGTACCAGTTTTTAGATGTTTTGATGGATAGATGGATAGATGTGATTGATGTACTCGGCATGTAATTTTGAGATGTTAATTTAATTTTGATGAAAATAGATAGTCAGATCCACATGTGTTGATAATACATGCTTTGATAGATAAGATGAAACTAGATAGAGGATAAATTTTGATTAAATTAACATGTGAAATGTCAATTTGACTGGATGAAAAATAAAGAATAATGGGGAATACTCTTTGCAAGAGCCCAAGGATGTAATGAAAATGACCTTGACTAGAAATAAAGAAAATATACCCGGAAAAGAAAATGATAAGCTGGAATCCCAACCGACCATAGATAGAATCTGGATAGGAAATCACAATATCATGCATGTAAGGCCCTATATGAGGTTAAAATAAACCTGACACTAACTAGCCACAAAACAGATTTAGGAGGGAAACGAAAGGAGCAGTAAGTAAGTATCTTGTCGGAATTTACAAGGGACAGAATACATGTCCATAGTGGGAAAATAGGATTCTCCATATGATCGACAAAAGGTCTTAAATCTCAGCTTCATGATTTTGGCAAAAAAGCAAATTGATCAATGCGGGAAGTTTTCTTGATATGGAAAGACTGATCGATACGGGAAGTCTTTCAGTGATGCTAAAAGGTGTATAAACTGACTGAAAGGCTGATCAATTGCAAGAAGCCTTGAATATATCTTTGAGAAACAGTTGTCCTTCAAGGGAGCGGTCTGTATTTTGAATTTTAATGATAGCCATCCTTCGAGGGTATGGTCTATATATTTTATTTTTGATTCATTTGATAATGTGTGGATAGCTGTCCTTCAAGGGATCAGTCTATCTTTTTGGATAGCATCTTTTTTTTTTTTTTTTGAAAATCTTTTTGGAAGAAGCTGAGTTTAGACCTAGATAGATCAGATGGAGGGGAAGAGAACGTAAAGGAACATGCATTCATGCCCCGAGTAGATCCAACTAAGATAAGCACTTGGGACAGATGAAGTGGTGATTAAGGTATTCCTACCATGAGGAGGAACATATCCAAAAGAAACATGCAATGAGTAGAGCCATGATACTCATAGTATATGACTGGTTGTTTAGATGGATGAAAGATCTGTGTTGCGACTAGATTTGTGTAAGATAGATTTTAACAGTAGAAGGGCTGTAGATGTAAGGCATTAAGAGGTTTCGCTTCAGGTTTACCATCCATGGAAGATAAACGATAAGCCCCAGACCCATATTTATGAGTGATAATGTAGGGGCCCATCCAGTTGGGAGCAAACTTACCACGCTGACTCCTTTCGAGTGTAGTGACATTTTGGTTTTCTTTAAGAACAAGATCACCAATTTTGAAGTCACGGTGCTGCAAGTGCTTGTTATAAGCAAGTTTGACACACTCAAGATAGACTTGATGATGGTCAAGAGCGTTGAGATTCCGCTCATCTAATAATTCAAGTTGTGTTAGACGATTTTGACGATAGTCCTCATCAGAGACAAATTCTCTAAGAGAAACACGGAGAGATGGGATTTGGACTTCCAAAGGAAGAACAGCCTCAGACCCATAGACGAGAGAGAAGGGAGTAGCACCAGTAGGAGTACGAATGCTAGTCCGATAAGCCCAGAGAGCAAAAGGGATATGTAAATTCCAATCCCTACCAGCTCGACTAGTTACCTTTGCGAGGATATTACGCAAAGTTTTATTGGAAGCTTCGGCCTCACCATTAGCTTGAGGATAGTATGGAGAAGAAAAACTGAGTTTGATATTGAAAGCGTTGCAGAGGTTCTGCAAATCAACATTCTTGAAAGACTTACCATTATTTGTGATGAGTTTGTGTGGAACGCCAAAGCGACAAATGATGTGTTGATAGACGAAATCAACTATGGGTTTAGCCTTTGTTGAAGAAAGAGGGATAGCCTCCACCCACTTAGTAAAGTATTCCGTGGAAGTAATGATAGAATGATGATGCTGTGAAGAACGGGGATTGATGAGACCAATAAGATCAAGACCCCATTGCGAAAAAGGCCACAAATCCGCTGTGGGTTGTAAAGCTTGACTAGGATGTGTGTGAGATTGGAATGTTGTTGACACTTGACGCATTTCTTAGTGTATTCACAACAATCTTGATTAAGAGAAGGCCAATAATATCCCAAACGTAAGATGCGTTTAGCCACAGCTAAACCACTAAAATGTCCACCACAGATACTGTCATGGACCTCCTGGATAGCTTTAGATGATTCATGGGTTTTGAGGCACCGAAGCAAAATGCCATCAAAGCCGCGTTTGTAAAGAATCCCACCTAGAATAGTATAGCGATTAGCACGTTGGATAAAATATCTTCTACCATTGGAAGTCAGATCTAGAGGAAGCACCGAATGAGATAGATAATCAACAATCTGTTGATACCACTCATCCTGAGTATGGGTTATGACAGCATGGATTGAAGTTAGTTGCCTAAGATGAGATGGTTGATCTAATCATTGTACAGCCACATAAAGTCGCGAGTCTTCGGTAAAAGGTGGGATAAGTGAGGCTAATGAAGCCATTGTATCTGCGAATCGATTTGCAGTGCGAGGAATAGCTTGGATAGTGAATTTATCGAAAGATTGGATTTGAGCAAGAACGATATCACGATATTTTTGAAGGATATCATTCTTGCATTGATAGACACCCATGACTTGATTAACGATGAGTTCAGAATCACCAAAGATGTCAATATGACGAGCACCGAGATTAATGGAATTTTGAAGACCTAAGACAAGAGCTTCATATTAAGCCATATTATTGGTGCACTCAAAATTCAATTTGTGTGTGACTGGGATAGGCGTACCCCAAGGAGGGATCATCACGAAACCTGCACCTCCCCCTTGCTGGCATTTGGATCCATCAAAGAAGAGATTTACTTTAAATGGAGATAGACCAAAATCAATTTGTTGGATATATTCATCAGGGAATTAAGCGAGGGGGTCTTGAGTGTCTGGAAGAGGAGCATCAGCTAATTGATCTGCAATAACTTGACCCTTGATAGAATTTTGTGGGATAAACTCGAGGTCAAATTCTGTCATAAGCATAAGCCAACGAGTGATACGATCATTGTGATAAGGCTTTGCATGAATTGTCTTGAGGGGATTGACACTTGTGACAATGTAAGTTTTGTGATTAAGGAGGTAATGACGAAGCTTAGAAGTTGCGAAGAAGAGAGCACAACACAGCTTTTCAGCTTCGGAGTAACATGTTTCATACTCATAGAGGGTACAACTGATATAATAGACAGCTTGTTATTTACCGCAAGTGTCCCGATGCGAAATCATGGCTCCCAGAGCATGGTCAGTCACAGAGATATAAAGACAGAAAGGCTCCCCCTCGCGTGGAGGTGTAAGCACAGGTGGAGAAAGAAGATAAGCTTTGAGATCATCAAAGGCCTTTTGGCAATGTTCATCCCATTCAAAATGAACATTCTTACAGAGGAGATGATGAAAAGGTTGACAACGGTTCGAAAATTGTGAGATAAAACGACGCATTGATTGAAGACGTCCTTGGAGACTGCGGAGTTGCTTTAAGTTAGAAGGGGGAGGCATCTCAAGGATAGCTTTTATTTTTGCGGGGTCTACTTCAATACCCCTGATGGAAATGATAAAACCTAAAATGTTACCAGTGAGAATGCCAAACACGCACTTAGATGGATTTAGATGAAGACAAAAGCGGATAAGACTCTCAAAGAGAGGTGCAAGGATGAAAAGATGATCCTGACGACGTTTGGACTTACCGAGGAGATCGTCAATGTAATCTTCCACAGTTTTGTGTAAGAGATCATGGAAGATGTAGGTCATTGCTCGCTGATAGGTTGCTCCTGCGTTCTTAAGACCGAAAGGCATGACACGATAACAAAAGGTCCCCCAAGGAGTTATGAAAGAAGTCTTATGTTGGTCTTCTGGTGCGATGAGAATTTGATTATATCCAGAGAAACCATCCATAAGAGAAAGCATCTCATGCCCCGCAGTTAAATCCACGAGTTGGTCGATATTAGGTAGAGGAAAATCATCTTTTGGACAAGCAAGATTAAGATCCCGGAAGTCGGTACAAATTCGAATTTTCCCAGTAGCTTTAGTTACTGGTACTACATTGGAAACCCATTGTGGATAATCGATGGGTTGGATGAAGTTAGCTGAGAGCAAGCGCTGTAATTCTTCTTTAACAAGAAGGGCTACTCTAGGGTGCATTTTACATAATTTTTGTTTAACTGGTTTGATGTTGGGAAGGGTAACGATATTGTGGACCACAATATCAGGATCGAGTCCTGGCATATCCTCATATGACCAAGTGAAGGCTTGACGATGGTTGGAAAGAAAAGTGGTAAAGTCTCCTAACTCCTGCGGATTAAGGGATTGGCCGACCTTAATGATGCGAGGGTCTTCAGAAGTTACTATATTAAGGTCGACAGTGGCTTCGTTGAGAAGCACAGACGTGTCAGAAGGAATAGTCTTGGGAAGATATGAATCCTCTGCCCCCAGATAGGTGAGGACAGAATCATCATCCGCACAGTGGATAGTGTTGATAGTAGGAGAGTCATCTCCAAATATTTCAGGGAAGATTAACGGTATGGAAGCGGACCGGTTGTTAGTCTTATAGGCTAGCGGCCCTAGGGAAATGGTATTGATCAAAAAAAAAGTTAGGCGGGATGGAAATGTCATCATCCACATCGAGTGATGCTTATGAATTAGTGGGAGAAGATGGTTCCTCAATAGGAAGAGGCTCATCGAGAATAGTGATGGTGGCTTTTGAAAGTGGTTTAAATCCTAAACCAAATTTTTGATGTGGCATGAGAGTAGGAATGGATGTGAGGTCATGCACACCTTGTTCATATTTTCCCAGGCCAAAACCCTTCCACGCGCATCGATATAGATAAGTTTTTGCAAACGTGGGATTTTGTAGACAATCAAACCCTGTTAAGTAAGGTTTGGTCCTAGGAGGAGAATCTGGGTGATAGTGAGGCGTATCAAGACCACCATAGATGAAATTAGTCTGTTGACTGGGCAGACCAATGGTGACAATGCGACCGAGACCTGGCTGATATTCAGGTTGTTTGTCTGGTCTACCATACTCACTAGGTTTGAGATGGGCATCGAAAGAAAAGAGAGGAAGCTCTCCCAGTGAGAAACGCTGCAATGTCTCTTCTAGATTTTGTAAATCTGGTAGTTTGGTTGCAGGTATGGAAGAAGATGAGGCCCCGTCAGGAGAACAGGCATTTTCCTTTAGAGGGGCAGACCTCGTGGTTATGTCGCATTGTGCGGAAGGAAAAGGATCTCCTGGATGAGTATATAATTTGCCCTCATATTGATATTTTAAGCATCGATGGAGGGTGGATGGGACACAATGCATTGCATGAATCCAGGAGCGTCTGAGGATCATATTATAATGGAATTTTCCTTCGAAAATGTAGAAGAGTTCGTGAAGTAGCTTCTTACCTACTCGAATGGGTAAGACCACAGTTCCTAAAGTAACTGCTAGCTGATCGTTAAATTATCGGAGGGCGAAAGGCGGGGGTGACACTACGTTCTTTGGTAACTTAAGTTGCTCGAATGTGTGCGAGGAGATGACATTGAGCACAGCTCCACTGTCGATCATAACATGTTTTAATGTAGTGTTGTCGATTTGGACTGTGATAAAGAGGGGAGCCTCCAAATCCTCTGAAGAAAGAGGAGGAATTTCTGAATCTTCAAAAGAAATGGTGGTTGATGGTCTATTCAATCCAACCACCAACTCGAAGGGCTGGGGCTCATCTGAATTTACTGCGATGTGGTGCAGATTATCAATCAGGGTCTGGCGATGTTGTGGAGAAGATTGGATGAGGTCAAAAAGAGACATTTTGACCGGAGCCTGGGTGAGTTGTTTCATAACACTCTCCTCAACTGACACGGGAATTTGAGCTCGAGGTGCAGCGCGAATAGAGACCTTATGTCATGGGGATAATGAGGAAGGAGGAAATCCTTCAGGGGCTGTGGAAATGACAACCCATGGTCGAGATGCTGTAGATGAATATGGATTATCATAGTGTTGGGTTCTAGTGGCGATATGGATTGTGTCAATTTGAGAAGGTGGAAGATAAATTGGAGTGGAATCACTAGAGGTCTGAGTGGATCTTTGGGGCTCAGATGGGGCTAAGATGATCGGAGATACTTGTTCCTCCTCCTCCAGTAAAAGATCACTTTCTTCCAAAAGGTTGTTGACAACAGCTTGAAGAGCTTTACATCCCTCAGTATCATGGCCCGGGGGTACAGTGATAAGCACAAATCAGATCAGAGTTAAACCAGGTGGGTTTAACTCCTTTAGGGTTATAAGGTTTAATTGGGGGAAGGGATATGGATGAAGATTGGATAAGTTGGTGAAGGATTTCGGTGTAGAACCTGGTAGACGAAGATGAGGACAGAGATGATGAAGGTGCCTCTTTTACTTTAACAGACTGCCGAGGTAAAAGAACCTGCATGTTAGGTTTGACAGTCTTTTTAGGGATCATATTATTCTTTTGGACATCTGGAGGAGCATTATTGGGCATTTGAGATGGAAGTAAGTGAGACATGAGTGATTTTGGTGGAGGGGGAGCCCCTAAAATAGATTTTGAAGATGATGGAGATGTGACAAGTGTTGTGGTCTTCAAAGATAAAGGAGGTTGCTTGGTCGAATTTACTGATGATTTAGATAATGTCGATTTAGATGAGGAAGAAGCTCCCAAAGTAGGTGTAACCGAAGGAACATAGGGTGCCCTGGCTTTTGGTAATGAAGATGATGATCATGATAAAAGAGGTGGTGTCCTTTTAGTAGGTAAATCCACTTTTCGGGGTGTTGGTGAAGAATGTGTTGTAGATGAAGATGATGGTTTTGATAAGTGTGTAGAAGAAGACGCCTTCTCAGCGGACAAATCCAATCTTTTATGGGGCGTAGAGAGATATTTTTGTGGGAGAGCACCAAGGGTCTTGATGGTTCAAAATATGGGCTTTCCTTTTTCAGGGATGGTGACAACTTCAACGACATAAGGTGATTGTAACCTTTTCGGGGGAAGCAAGTGGGGAGGTACTGATGGCGCAACGTTAGATTCCGGTTGTCTCGGTCTAAGTTTAGGAATCAAGCGCATAGGTGTTGGTGCTACTTTTTTTGATTTTTCCTTAATGGGAAAGTAACAGTATTGATGGAAGAAGTGAGTGATGAAGAAGTAGTTCCTTGCGAAGGGACTACTTCTGGTGTAGTAATCATGGGTGAGATTGCTGTAGAAAAGGAGACAGGAAGAGTCAAAATTGAAGACGCTTCTGTCAGAGTTGGCACAATTATAGGTACGTTCACCAGGGGCATAGTTGCAGCAAGAATGGGAGCAACAGAAATAGATGTATCTGCAGTGGAAACTCGAAGGGATGTAATTGCCTCGAGTATTGAAAGAATGTTTGACGATGAGACAGATGAGGATGACACTGTTTCAGGTATGGATGGAAGGTCAGACAAAGGAGCAGAGAGAGATGAACCCGTATCTAGCAATGTAGGAATATTCAAAGACAGGCTATCTGAAGATGGTGGGATTCCAGTGATTGACGAAGTGGAAGGAGGTTCTGATCTGGTTAATGTGTTCGCAGATGGCTTGGTTTCAGAAGAAGATTCTTCAGTAGAGATGAAGTTGATAGTATGAGTGTTTGGTTTTTGAGACTTTGAAGCATTATGGTGTTTTGCTCAGAATGTTTCGGCTTCTGGGAATAGAGTTGTTTCTATCCTTTCATTCCTTTTAGAAACAGATGAGATTAGGGTTAGGAGGAATACCTGTTGAATGTCGAGATGGTGTGTACGTACCGTAGAGAAAGATCAGGTTGACTGCGGAGAACTCCTTTTTTTGTGGGAAGGACTACTTGCAAATAAGAACACAAGACCACCAGATTTGATTAAACAATAAATGAGGAAACTTCCTTGGGCCCAGGAAATATAAAACTTCCTTTCGAAGGTGGTCAGTTCCCCTGCTAATATGAATTAACACAAAAGACCTTAAAATATCAATTAAATTGTTTCGTTGAACTGGGTAGGGGAAAGGCTGTTTTTTCCTGGTTTTGATCAAGGGAACCGATGCCGGTTACCTATAACCGATGCCGGTTACTGATAACCGATACCGGTGGGTTCTAGGATCTTCTGGGCTGGTTGTGGTGTTGGTAAGGCTGGTTTATGGATGATATTAGGAAATGAGATGATGAGGGGTAAAAGAATGACAGTTAGATGCAATGGCACGTTGGGTAGTGGATGCAGAAATGGATTTAGGAGGACTGTAATTCAAAGAGCATAAGAAATGTTATAACAGAGGACATGCAAGATATGAATTACTGGTTTTGGCAAAGATGCAAGTTGATCTCCTCTACTGCAAGCACTTCTGGTCTCTTTACTCGTCTCTGCTTGATTAAATGAAGACCAGGACTCTGTTCCTCGTTCGCAATGCTCTCTGTTGATCCAGAAATCCTTCGAGTGATCCCCGAAATGAAATTCCGATCCGTTGTTTTGGTTTGGGGAGCCCATTTACAGGGAACCGATGGCGGTTGCGTAACCGACGGCGGTCGAGTAGGAACCGGCATCGGTAAGGCAAAAGTAGGCTATTTTTACTAAAATAGCCCACCTTCCCTGCTTTTCTCCTGAGAGATCAGTTGCGGGCTTGGTCAAGTGGCTAGAAGGTCAGATTTTGGTGCGAGTAAGGAGGCATTAGTTATGGATGTGAGTCTAGACCAAGTCATGGGTCTTAATTAGGTTAGTTTAGGGTTAGGGCTAGGTCATGATGAGGTGGAAAAGTGAGGTGGCGGGTAAGGTGATGTGGATTTATCAATTACAAGGTAATTAATAAATAATTGTGTAAAGTTTAGGTAATGAGGTTAGGTTGCGAAATGGGATGCGGGTCACAAGGGGTCGTGAGACACAAATTTGGTGTCTACATTAGCCCCTTATTGTCGTGTAGCTTGTTCTGTAAAGCTGCGCGGACAATAATATGAAGTGGTTTCTCATGTTAAGGATATAGGTAATCCCCCTCAAATCTATCACAGATTGAGTGAACGGGAAATCAGGGATAGGGTTGATAAAGGGTATATGTGGTAGAGAGGATGGTAAGGTGGTGGGGTAGGTCTAAGGAAGCAGACGCATGTTGAAATGTAATAGTACGACTAGGGTATATGATTTGACTAACAAACCAGCAATGTATAGGCAAAGGTCGATAGTTTATCCAAACAAGGGTGATATAATCCTGGTATCCAAGGCATAGGAAGTAGCTCCACGGTATATAACAGGTAAGGTACCGGAACGTTTAGGCATGTTCGGCAGTACCAAAAGGTTGGTTTGGTTGAGATAAACGTCACGGTCTAGGTCTGGGCAAAGCTGGTCGACAGATCAAGTCAAGGACCCTAATCATGCTAAAACACGAACAGGTGAGCTCGATTGAACACAAGGTACATGATGGATGTATAAAATAAAACGTTGATTGTGGGTATGGTATGGAAGTGATACGGCCTTGGGTCAGGCCAAGTGGTTGGGCGGTGGCCCTGGGTCAGGTTAGGTGGGTAGGTTGAGGCCTTGGGTCGGGTCAAATTGTTAGGGCGAGGCCTTGGGTCGGGCCAATTGGTAGGTTGAGGCCTTGGGTCGGGCCAAATAGGTAGGGCGAGGCCTTGGGTCGGGCCAATTGGTAGGTTGAGGCCTTAGGTCGGGCCAAATAGGTGAGTGCGAGGCCTTGGGTCGGGCCGAATAGGTAGGTTGAGGCTTTGGGTCGAGCCAAATAGGTAGGGTGAGGCCTTGGGTCGGGCTGAATAGGTAGGTTACGGCCTTGGGTCGGGCCGATTGGTAGGTTGAGGCCTTGGGTCGGGCCGATTGGTAGGTTGAGGCCTTAGGTCGGGGCCAATTAGTAGGTTGAGGCCTTAGGTCGGGTCCGGGGTGACATTGAGTATTACAGGTAGGTATGGGAGAGGTTGACGGTTGCGGATATCTGTTGGAGGCCCTACGGGAACTATATGGTAACCGAGAACATAGCTGAGGAGTTGAGAGGTGTAGAGCGATTGAGGTGGATCATGGGGCACAGGCCAGGTGAATATGAGAGGATTCCTATAGATCGCGTGCGGCGAAAATTTGGATTTGTGCAGGACATACCACAGGCTTATAGACCATATATGAGGATCGATGCCGAGGCAGCATTCTCACCAACCCGGCCAACACCTCCAGAAGGGCCCGAGGAGATAGCTGTCGATCGCAGTGTAATGGATGCAGGAATGACAGAGGCCTATAGGTTATGGTGGGTAGCAGAGTTGCGAGGTGTACGTGATTGCCCTGACATAGTTATGATTACAGCAGAGAGGAATCGGCTTGCAGCGTTTGGTTCGGCAGCTCCAAACGCAGGTGAATGAGACAAGAAGATTGTTAGTGGTTGCAGAGTCACGAGCAGCAAGACTAGAGGCTGGAGTTCTCCATGCGAGAGGGTGTATTCAGATGTTACAGGAGAGATTGGTAGATCAGTGGGTGGTACCAATAGCCGTGGTACCTTTGAGGATAGAGAGGCCTGGCGAGAGAGGTCGACAATCACGATCATCACCTAGTTCGGGATGAGGCGTGAGGGTCTAAATAAATGTTAGCAAGGTATAAGAATAAATAAGAGTACCAACCTGCGCGTCGATGATATAGAAGATGTATTTGTTTAACCTCTAAATAAAACGAGATATTGTATGTTGATTTGCGTTATAATAATAAGAATGTTGTCGTTTTGAATTTCGGTGTTTTGAAGAAGGATCAAAGAGGAATGTAATTAAATAGAAATACACAAAAATATTTATATTTACCACACATGATAGGTTATGGTAGGGGATGGTCGAGCTAACCTTGGGAGACCCCATGTCTCCGAAGTGCTGCCTACATAGCCCATTGCACAAAGCAAGGAGGGGCCTCAGACCGATGTAGTTCTCCCTTAGGATCAGGGAGGGGTGAATTTAGGCAATTTGGTATGGTTTAGGCAATTGGGTGGTTTGGTAAAAATTTGATGTTGGTAGGGTAATGTTGTTGGTGCTGGTGGGATAATGTTGTTGGTTGTAGGTATAGGTAAGGCAAAGGTTAGCATACCCAAGTAGTAGGGAATAGTGCCCTGATTAAGATCAACACACAATCCTAGATGCGAGGCAAAGTGGAAAGAGTGCTCCGTAGGTGAAAAGAGCTAAAAAAACCACACAACAATAGAACGAGCCTGAAGCCCTAAGTGCCGTGCATAGACGAGAACTCCATAGTTGAAAAGAGACGTATGATCACAATATATCAGGTGTACATTACGTCCCTTGAGTTAAAACAAATGGTGAGATGAGGTGGATGATAGAGCTGAGGTTCAGAGAACCTGTTACAAAGTGAGTGTTCTGACGAAAGAGAACCTACCCTAAATAGACAAGTCCATGACTCAAAAGTCCTTTTGAATGAGGCTTTTCTTTTATTGAATGTAGACTGATCGATGCGGGAAGTCTACAGGGGATATTGATTGTATTATTCTTGAGGTCTTCATGAAGCTGATCAATGTGAGAAGCTTATGATAAAGGCTGACTGTGTATAGCTGTGCTTCGAGGGAGCAGTCTATTTATAGTAGCAGATATGATTGTAATGCATAGCTGTCCTTCGGGGGAGCAGTCTATATATAATAGCAGTAATAGTTCGGCATATAGCTGTCCTTCGAGGGAGCAGTCTATATTTAATTTAAATGACTAGATGTTCATTTGGCGTGAAGCATCTAGTTAGTAGGAAGTTTGACTCAAGAAAATCCCCTAAGAATACAGCTTATTTTAATACTTTGAAGTTATGGACTAGACTAGAAAGGGGAAGGCATCATCAAGGGGAGGTGAGGATCAAACTATGTGAGCCTGATTATTATTATGAAGTGTAGGAAACAGAGTGTATGTAGTGGTAAGTGAGCTCAAGGGACGAGCGACAGGTAGATAAGAAGTGATATAATACTAATTTCAACAGTAGAATGGTCGAAGATGCAAGGCATTAAGGGGTTCAGGCTCAGGTTTACCATTAAGCGAAGCTAAACGATAAGTACCAGATCCATAGGTATGAGTGATTATATAAGGCCCAATCCAATTGGGAGCAAATTTTCCACGTTTGCTCTTTTCTAGTTTGGTTACATGTTGATTCTCTTTGAGAACAAGATCACCAACCTTAAAGGTACACTCATGAAGTCTCTTATCATAAGCACGTTTAATGCGTTTTTGATAGATTTGAAGGTGATCAAGAGCTGTAAGATGGCATTCGTCAAGAAGCTCCAATTGGGCTAACCGCTCTTGGCGGAAATCATCGTTGGTGAGAATATCCTGAAGAGATATTCTAAGGGAGGGTATTTGTATTTCGAGAGGCAAAACAGCCTCGGTACCGTATACCAAAGAAAAAGATGTGGCATTAGTAGAAGTACGAATGCTAGTACGATAAGCCCAAAGGGCCAAGGGAATGTGATCGTGCCAATTTCTTCCAGATTCATTGACAACTTTCATGAGGATTTTGGTTAGTGTTTTATTAGAGGACTCGGCTTGCCCATTGGCTTGTGGATAGTAAGGTGATGAGAAACTAAGTTTGATACCAAAGTTGTCACAAAGGTCTTGCAACAACTTGTTTTTGAAAGATTTTCCATTATCTGTTATCAGGCGGTGAGGAACACCAAAACGACAGATAATGTGGTGGTTAATGAACTCAACAATTTTTTCTTTTTTGATTGAAATGAGTGGAATAGCCTCCACCCATTTTGTGTAATATTCGGTTGCTGTGAGTATCCAACGGTGACGTTGTGAAGAGGTTGGGTGAATCTCACCAATAAGGTCTAAACCCCATTGTGAGAAGGGCCAAAGATCTCGAGCGATCTGGAGCGGGTGGCTAGGAGTATGTTGAAGGTTGGCATGTTGCTGACACATAACACAACGCTTAACATATTTGTAGTAGTTGTTATTGAGAGTAGGCCAATAATAACCAAGGCGAAGGATTCATTTGGCCACGGCAAGGCCGCTAAAATGTCCACCACAAATACCGTCATGGACCTGTTGGATGGTATGAGTGGCCTCCGCGCCAGTTAGACAGTGAAGGAGGATACCATCAAAGCCACGTTTATAGAGGAGTCCCCCCATGACAACATAACACGAAACACTTTTAAGGAAAGCACGTTTTCCGTTACTAGTAAGGTCAGGTGGGAGGACAGATATTGTAAGGTAGTCGTGGAATTGTACCAGGTATCCTGTGAATTAGTGGACACAGTATTTATCATACAAACTACCGGGGTTGAATAGGATGGGGAAAAAAGTTGTTGGACCACGACGAATAATTCAGAGTCAGTTGGCGTGGCGGGAATTTGCGAGGCTAAGCAAGCCATAGTATCTGTAAATTTGTTAGTGGAGCGGGGAATGGTTTGTATAGAATAGTGGGTAAATAAAGCTAGAAGTGAATCCACGTAGTGTTTGTATTTTTGAAGTTCCTCGTTTTTGCATTGGTAGACGCCCATAACTTGATTGACTACCAATTGAGAGTCGCCAAAAATGTTGATAGATTTTATACCTAAGTGTAACGTAACTTGGAGACCTAGAACAAGGGCCTCGTACTCCGCTGTATTATTAGTGCAAGGGAAATCAAGTCGGAATGAAAGAGGCATAGGTTCAACGTTGAGAGGAATGAGAACAACGCCGGCTCCTCCACTGCGCTGGCATTTAGATCCATCGAAGAAGATGGTCATTGGGTACGACTCCTCTGTGAGGGAAAGAGTAGCGATGAGTTCGTCGGGAAATGTGAAATTGGTAAATTGTTCCCCCGGGTAAAGGAGCGTCCGCAAGTTGGTCTGCGATGGTTTGTCCTTTGATTGATTTCTGGTGGATAAACTCAAGGTCGAGGTCGGCGAGAAGCATGAGCCATCTAGCAATGCGTTGGTTCAGATGAGGTTTGGCGTACATGTAATGGATGGGGTCTGTATTGGTGATGATGAAAGTCTTGTGATTTAGAAGGTAGTGTCGGAGTTTGGTGGCCACGAATGATAGGGCAAGGCACAATTTTTCTACATGTGTGTACCTAGTCTCATAGTCCACCAAAGTACGACTTATATAATAAACGGCTTGTTCGTGATTCTCAGAGTCACGATGTGCAAGCATGGCTCCTACAGCGTGGTCGGTGGCGGAAAGGTAAAGGTAGAAAGGGTGGTTGTCTTGGGGTGGGATAAGCACGGGTGGCTGTAAGAGATAAGATTTGAGAGCTTCGAAGGCTTGGTGACATTCTTCACTCCATTGGAATGCAATATCCTTTTTAAGGAGGTGATGGAAAGGTTGACACCGATCCGAGAGTTGGGAGATGAAACGTCGGATAGATTGGAGCTTACCTTGTAAACTACGCAATTGTTTGAGATTTTTGGGTGGGGGCATTTCTAGGATAGCTTTGACTTTCGATGGATCGACCTCAATGCCACGCAAAGAGACGCTAAAGCCAAGAAGTTTTCCCGAAAGAACACAAAAGACACATTTCTTCTGTTGAAGGCGGACAGAATATTGTAACAGGCGATCAAAAATAATGGTTAAAACATCGAGATGTTCACTACGATGTTTAGACTTGCTGAGAAGATCGTAGACATAGTCTTCAAGGATAGTGTGCATAATGTCATGAAAAATGTAGGTCATAGCCCGCTGATAGGTTAGCACCAGCATTCTTAAGGCCAAATGGCATGACATGATAACAGAAGGTTCCCCAAGGAGTTATGAAGGCAGTTTTATGTTAATCGGCAGGGGCAACCAAAATTTGGTTGTATCCTGAAAAACCATCCATGAGAGAAAGCATTTCATGGCCCGTAGTGAGATCAACAAGTTGATCAATACTTGGGAGGGGGAAGTCATCCTTGGGGCAAGCGAGGTTAAGATCCCAGAAATCTGTGCATATCCGAAGTCCTCCTGTCGCTTTAGTGACAGGTACGATGTTAGAAATCCATTGAGGATAGTCAATAGGCAAGATGAAGGAAACAGAAAGGAGTCGTTGGAGCTCCTCTTTGACCAAGAGAGCAATGCGTGGATGCATTTTTCTCAATTTCTGTTTGACTGGTTTGGAAACGGGGTTTAGGGTGATGTTATGGACGGTGATAGTAGGATCAATTCCTGGCATGTCAGCGTAAGACCATGTGAAAGCTTGGTTACAAGCACGGAGAAAGGTAGTAAAGACAGCTTGTTCTGATGTGTTAAGGGATTGTCCAATCTTCACAATGTGAGGATCCTCCTCCGTGTGGATATTGATTTCTATGGTAGATTCGTTCAGCATAGTTTGGGTTTCAGATGGTAAGGCTCGTTGAATATAAGAATCATCCGCGCCAAGGTAAGTGAGGATGGAGTCGTCATCCTGGAATTCAACAACATTAATCAAAGGCGAATCCTCTTCGATCATGTCTGGATACAGAAGGGGAAGAGAAGATGGGTCCTCATTATCACGTTGATAAGTGAGAGGACCTATGAAGATAGCATTTATGAAAAAAAAAAGTTAGGGGGGATGGATTCAGGGTCTATAGATTCTGTGGGTGATGATGGCAAAGTGGGTGATGATGGTTTGGTAGGGGCGACGTCTTCTTCTTCCAGGATACAGCTGATAGGAGGTGTCTCCTGTGTAGGTGTTTCGGGAAAACCGAGACCACTGCGATCATTGTGTTTACGGGTAGTCATGGGAATGAGTGTATGTCGGCCTTGTTCGTAAAGGCCAAAACCAAAGCCTTTCCACGCACAGCGAGTCAAGAAGGTGAGGGCGAAATGACGATTTGTCAAGTATTGAAAATCGGATTGGAAAGGAACCACACCAAGAGGAGGTTCAGGGGTAATGGAGGATGCGTCAACACCCCCATACGTTAGGTTAGTGCGGCAATGGGGTGGTCCGTAAGAGATTATCTCCCCCACGCGACGGTCGTAGGTGGGATGTGCATGTAATTGTCCATACTCCTGCGGGGTAGGGAAAGAACTAACGTTATATAGGCGGGTACTCCCCCAGCGTAAGGCGCTGAAAAACATCTACTAAGGGGTCGGAGGTTGGAATGTTAGCTTGCGGGAAGGGAAGTGGTTTTTGCAATGGTGGTTTCATCAATTGAAGGCATAGGCACGGTTGAGGTGGATGGTTGAGGTACATTTGAAGAGGATGGTTGGGTTGAATGTATGGGTGTCTTGATTGGTATAAGCACATCGTTAGGGTGGTATAACATATTGCAGGGTTTTAAAGGGGGGAGGGTCATCTTTTACGGTGTAAGACTTCCCCTCGTACTCAAATTTTATGCATCTATGTAATGTTGAGGGAACGCATCCCATGGCTCGGATCCAAGGATGACCCAGCAATATATTATATTGGAACTCTCCCTCCAAGACATAGAAGAGTTCGGGTAAAGTACGTGGTCCTACCCGAATGTTGAGGATCACGGTGCCTAAGGTAGAAGTAATAGCGTCATTAAATGACTGCAACATGATGGAGTTGGCACACATGCAACTAGAAGGGATATTCATCTGTTGGAAGGCTTTTGAAGAGATGATGTTTAGGCTAGCGCCCCCGTCAATCATAACCCGACGTACTCGAATGTCCCGAACGTAAGCGGAGATGAAAAGAGCAGGGTCAGGGTCTTCTGTACCAAAGTCGACAATTTCATCTTCAGAGAAACTGACTGCAGCAGCTTGTTGTACAGAGACAGAAGTGGTTGGGGCAGTGGGTTGTTTGGTGAGAGAAGCAACATGATTGGGTGTTAGAATGGAGGCGACAGGCAGGGTTTCATTAGGTAAAACCTCTATCCCTTGAAGGATCTCAACGAGAGCTTGTCTATGAGATTCAGAAGTCTGAATGAGGTCATACAATGTCATTTTTATGGGCGATTGGTGAAGCTGTTTAATCATATTTTGGTGGGCAATGCCATTAGAGACGGGATAGGCTGGTCCGCGAATGACCACTTTAGGTGGTGGTGCAATCGGGATGTTTGACGGAGAAAGAGATGCCGCAGGTGTGTTTTCTTTTGCTTTCCAATTGTTTTTCTGTCCTCGAGTAGCAACATTAATCATATTAATCTCGTAGACCTGAGATGAAGAAGATGGTTGGGATAATTCATGGTCTTCAAGAGGTGGGGTTGTAATAATGATAGATCTTGGTGAGGCGGGGGACAGATGGTATAGGAGAGGGAATGGAAACTAAAGGTCTCTCCCTTCGTAAGTTGTCTTTCTTAATCTTTCTATCCGGGAGAGGTGACTGGCGAAGGACGGTTTTTACAGCTTTACATCCCTCCACATCATGTCCAGGTGTGCGGTGATAGGTGCAGATTTTAGACTCATCATAATCCATAGGTTGGGGCTTAGACGGGTCATAAGGTCTAAGTGGAGGTAGGAAAATGGTCGCATTCTCCACCAACATAGCAAGGATTTTGGCGTAAGATCCTTTGAGTGGGTCAAAATCGAAAGAGGATGAGGGTATTGATTGTGTGGGTTTTGGTAATGTTTGGGCGTGTTTAGTTCGTATGGGTGGCGGTTTAGCCGAGGGGTGTTGATACATGGTTTTTACTAAACGTGATTTCTTTGGCGTAGAGGCTATGTTGGATGATGAGGCCGCAGATGACGTGGTATCAGAAAACAACCATGGGGAAATAGGAGTAACTGAAAACAAATCTTTTGATGATGGAATTTGTTTAGGGTTGATAGGTGGACAAGATACACGGAGTGACGGTGTTGCTATACCCTAGAATTTCTGTATAGGTGCGGAAGGCGTAGGTTGTTCTAAAGAAAATGCAGGAGGTATGATACATTGGTGTAAGGTAGAGGGATGGGGTCCCAATATGGAAGGTAGGTATGACGATGATGGTTTTGATTGTGATAGGGGCACGGATTGAGTTTGTCTCCTAGGTGGTGGAACGGATTTATTTTTGGATAGATCGAGTCGCTTAGGCGGGTGTGTTAGACTGGGCATTGGTGAGGTCCCAAGCGTAGGGGAAGATCTGGTTAAGTTGATAGAAGTGGACGGGGCATTTGGTAGAGGTGAGGGGGGTGAAGGCGAGAACAGGGGCATTTTAAGCTTCTGTAAGCACTTCGGGTATATGGTGGAGACATCAGGATCAGTCATTTGCATTTGAGTAGAAAAAGGGGTACTCAAACGTTCCCATAGGGCCTGTCTATCTTCTGTGGAATGACAGTCTCCAGGTGTGATTTGTAATTTTGGTACGGAAGAAAGGTGGGTTGTAATTCCAGTCCATTGCGGGTGTGACACAGGAGGTAGATGAGGCACTGTATCAATAGATGTTAGGAGGTCAACCGGTCGTTGAAAAGATTTAGGCGATGAGGGACTAATAGGTAGGAGGGCATGTTCGAGGGGATCTGTCACGTTAAAAGAATGTGGTGATGTTAGTGTAAGAGATTTCTCGTCTAAGGATGTCAAAAGGAGTGGTGAGCCTTCCTCTTGTGTAGCAAGAGTGGTAGAAGGGGACGTTTGGGAAATAGATAAATTAGATAGCATCCGCTCACAGTCTTGTAGGGATGTGGTGTAAGAAGACTCGTTGATGAGAAGAGAAGTCCGGGCAGTTAACTCTTCTATGGGTAAAGGAATAATTTTACTTTGGCTTGATGGTGGTGAAGGAGGTTCAAACTCCTGTGTTGGTGGAGAGGCTTGATTTAAAAAAATTTCATTAGAGGCTTTTGGCTGAGAATCGAAGACTGCATGGATCTCATGAACACTCTCCTCGGCTAAGATATCTTGGTTCACATTACTGCTGGACGAGTGATTCGGGAATGGCTTGTTGAAAATTTTCAAATTTCGGTTAGCAGGGGCGTTAGGATTATCGAGTGTTATATCCCCTATGTCAACCATTTCCTGCACTATGTTTTTCAACATCTTGCAGTTTTCATGACTATGTCCTTTTACGCGGTGAAAGTTACAAAAGTCATTTTCTTTTTACCAGGAAGGTATTGCGCGGGCGGAGTCAAACCCAGAGTGAGGTTTAACAGGGGGCAAGGTGATAGCCCCAGCTTTGAGCAATTTCTCCAGGATGACGCCATAAGTTTCTCCCAAGGGAGTGTAATTGGTGGGCTCGGCTTTGTACTTATAAGTGGTTTTCGGCGGAGCATTGGACGGTGTTTGAGATTTGACCATCACCGCGTGGACAGCTCCTTTTGATTTAGAAGAAGTGGACACATGAGGAGTGGTGGTGTTTGACTTTTTGGTAGAATCAGGAGTTCGGAAATTGGGGTTTTTGTTACGCAACCGCAATTTCTCTTCTTCTAAGGCTTGAATTTCTAGCTTCCGAGCCATGGTAAAGGCCTCGTCGAATGTGCGGAAAGTTTGAATTTGGAGGGTAGGGGAGATGTGCTTAGCGCAGGCCCGCGTAAATAGTTTGATGAGTTCGGTTTGAGGCAAGGCATACGTAAGTTGGTTGATAAGGCCCCGCCATCGTCCAACGAAATCTGCGATAGATTCGTCTTCAAATTATCGGATGGCATAGAGGTTAGTGATAGATACTTTCTTGGCAATGTTAATGGAGAAATGATCCAAGAAAGATTGGGCTAGTTGGTTAAAAGAGAAGATTGAGTGCTGGGTTAAAGCACTGTACCACTCCAAGGCAGGTCCTGATAAGGACATGGGAAAGGTGCGGAGTAACAAGGCATCATCATGGGCAATCAAATAACAAGCATGTCTAAATGATCACAAGTGTTGTTGAGGATCCTCTTTACTGTTAAAACGAGTAAACTTTGGCAACTCCCATTGAGGAGGATATGAATGAAGGGGGACAGAAGGGTGAATGGGCTCCCGACAAACTTGCTCGTATGTCAAGGCGCTACGACTTCCTGAAACAGAAGCCTCCAGGTTTTGCATTTTGTCCATCATTTGTTTGATGAAATATATGGTTGGATGAGATGATGGTGCCACAGAATAGGGATGTCCCATATAAGGTGTTGAGGTTACTGGATACGTGTATGGGAATGAAAAGGTAGGCGGAGCTTGAGAAGGAAAGCTCGTTTGAATAGGTGGCAGAGAGTAAGTCATGAATGGAGTGGTCTGAAAGAGAGATGAGATAGGGGCAATTGGTGGTAACGATACGTGGGGTCCAAGGTTAACCAAAGGAAAGCTAATCGGGGTCGTATGAACCTCTGAAGCTGTCGGATTGGGAGACGGGGCTAGTGATGCAGGAAGTAAGGTATTGTTATCAGGAGGAGTGGGAGCTAAATGAGCAGCTATACTAATAGGCATGCCAATAAGGAGCTGACCATCAGGCGTACGATTAGGGGTATGAGACAAATAGTATTGTACAGCGCTCGGATTAGCATCCAGAAATTTGGCAAATTCCTTGTCTCCTGCAGGAATTTGGGGGATCTCACTGGTGTCCGTAGGGTTCCCTATAGAATGTGAAGGGGGTGATTCAGGCAAAGACACAGAGCAGGCATGTGAAACCATGGCGGCGGCTTGCTTTCGAGTGATGACAACCATAGACCAGAACACACAGGAAAGTTTCAATCTATCAAGAACAAAAACAACCTCTGAATGGTGAATTTGGCAAGCTGCTGGTTTGTCAGGGGCTGATGAAGATAGTAACCGATATCGGTTTAGTAATCGGTGTCGGTCACGGATCAAACGACGTCGGTCCCTTAACCGATGCCGGTGTCAAAAGTCTAGGATAAAAAGATATAAAAGGCTGCTGATTTGAAGTCTAGGATTTGATTGGGAATGATTGGGAAAAGGTTGTTTAAAAACATCCAATGCCTGATTTGGAGGAGCATTTGGGTTATCCAGAATGAGCTCACCTTTATCAATGAATTTTTGGACAAGATTTTTGAAAGTCTGACATCGTTCGATGTCGTGACCTTTGGTTCTATGATAATGACAGAAATCATTTTCCCTATACCAGATCCGGACGTTCTTAGCTTTCATCAATATTCCTAATGGGGGGAAGTTCGATCATGCAAACCTCCAACATTTTCTCTAAGATAGAGGCATATGATTCCCCCAATGGAGCGAAGGATCGAGATGATGATGTCCCTTTTCGAGAATATGAGGAGTCTCTCCGTGGTGTTTGATTAGAAGTATTATCGGCTCGTGATGTTTTTAATACGATAGTGTTGGTGGATCCCTAATTCTTGTCTTTAGAAGGGGAAGAATTTGGTTTGGTAAACCGAGAAAAATCTGGTTTAGATTTAGAGCGAAGTTTTAGCTTCCCTTGTTCAATGCCGCGAGATTCAAGTTTGTGTGCCATCGTAAAGGCTTCTTCAAAGGTATGAAAAGTTTAGATCCTTAAAGTGGAAGAAATGTGATTAGCACAAGATCAAGTAAACAACTCGATTTGTTGGGATTGAGGAAGGGAGAAAGACAATTGGTCGATTATCCCTCTCCAACGAGCGACAAAATCTGTAATAGACTCATCATCGAATTGACGAATGTTATAAAGATCTGTAATCGAGATCTTATGCGCGATATTTATTGAAAAGTTTTCAAAAAACATTTGGGTCAATTGAGAGAAATAAAACAACGAGTGTTGAGGAATGTTATTGTACCAGTCTAAAGTAGGACCTGCTAGAGACATAGGAAAGGTACGGAGCATGAGCTCCTGATCCTGGACTATGAGGTAGCAAGCATGTTTGAATGCTTGCAAATGTTGTTGAGGGTCCTCTCGACTATGAAATTTTGAAAATTTAGGAAGTTCCCATTGGGGAGGATAAGGCTTAAAAGCCACTGAGGGGTGAATGGGTTCATTACACACTTCTTCAAAGGAGTATGAAGGACGAACCGCTTTTGTGGAGGCTTCCAAGTCTACGATTTTCTTGAAGAGAATTTGAACCACGTCAGATTGAGGAGGAGGCACACTGGTATGTCCTACATAAGAAGCAAATGGTGGATGTTGTTGAGGTGTCAACGGGGGATTCATCTATTGATTGATAGGATGATAAGAGGAGTAACCAGGCATTATGGGTGACACCTGGTGGGGTATTTGTTGTGAAGTAGCTTGCGTATAGGTAGGTTGTGAGATAATAAGTGGTTAAGAAAATGAAGGTTGGATGACGGGTGGAGCCTGTGATTGGTGGACTCCTATGCTTGTTGATTGAATCGGGATAGATTGAGGAACATGAGTGCCGACTTGATTGGACATATTGGGGAACAAGGCCTGAAAGGGGCCTTCTACTGCCGGATTAGGCATTAAGGGTGCCAATGCTAGAGGATGGGTGAAGGTCACTGTTGCTTGAATATTGGAAGAAAGACCCACTGGAGGACGAGAAGTAGGAGCCAACTGACTGTTCAGAGGGGGTTGGCTCATAAAGGGGTATTGACCTTGGGACACGATGGAGGGCATAGATGAATTAACAGCAATATGCGGGTGCGCAGATGCATTCATTATAGCCAGGGTAGAGGACCTCTCAGAAGTAGGTTGTGGAATATTCGAGGTAACTTGTTGGTTGGATATTTTGTCAAACCAAAATATGAGGTTCAACCACAGTACATTGGATTTAATCCCTCCTCAAAGACAGGTGAGGCTACCTGTTTATTGCTAATCTAAAACACAGTAAATAATATATACAATATTCACACTAATCTAACCATTGGGGGTTGGGATGAAATCCCGAAATCCACATTCACACGATTCAAGGATATTGCTTTCGTAAGTGAAATAGGTTAGAAATTAGTATAGTGAAAGAAGCACGGTAGAAAAGAAATGGGAGAAACGTATTTTCTTTCGAGTAAACTGTTTCACTCGGAAATGCTTCGTTCCTTTTAGAAACAGATAAGGTTAGGGTTAGGAGGAATACCTATAGAATGTCGAGATGGTGTGCGCGTACCGTAGAGAAAGATCAGGTTGACTGCGGAGAACTCCTTTTTTTCTTGGAAGGACTACCTGCAAATAAGAACACAAGACCACAAGATTTTGATTAAACAATAAATGAGGAAACTGCCTTGGGCCCAAGAAATGTAAAACTTCCTTTCGAAGGTGGTCAGTTTCCTTGTTAATATGATTTAACAAAAAAGACTGTAAAGTATCAATTAAGTTGTTTTGTTAAACGGGGTAGGGAAAAGGCTATTTTTCTGGTTTTGATCAGAGGAACCGATGCCGGTTACTGATAACCGATGCCGGTCACTGATAACCGATACCGGTGGGTTCTAGGCTCTTCTGGGCTGGTTGTGGTGTTGGTAAGGCTGGTTTATGGAGGTTATTAGGAAATGAGATGATGAGAGGTAAAAGAATAGCAGTTAGATGCAATGGCACGTTGGGTAGTGGATTCAGAAACGGATTTAGGAGGACCGTAATTCAAAGAGCATAAGAAATGTTATAACAGAGGACATGCAAGATATGACTTACTGATTTTTACGAAGATGCAAGTTGATCTCCTCTACTGCAAGGACTTCTGGTCTCTTTACTCATCTCTGCTTGATTAAATGAAGACCAGGACTCTGTTCCTCGCTCGCAATGCTCTCTGTTGATCCAGAAATCCTTTTACTGATCTCTAAAATGAAATTCCGATCCATTGTTTTGGTTTGGGGAGCCCATTTACAGGGAACCGATGGCGGTCGCGTAACCGACGGCGGTTGAGTAGGAACCGGCATCAGTAAGGAAAAAGTAGGCTAATTTTAGTAAAATAGCCCACCTTCCCTGGTTTTCTCCCGAGAGATCAGCTACGGGCTTGGTCAAGTGGCTAGAAGGTTGGTTTTGGGTGTGAGTCAGGAAGCATTAGTTATGGGTGTAGGTGTAGACCAAGTTTTAGGTTTTAATTAGGTTAGTTTAGGATTAGGGCTAGGTCATGATGAGGTGGAAAAATGAGGTGGCAGGTGAGGTGATGGGGATTTATCAATTACACGGTAATTAATAAATAATTGTGTAAGGTTTAGGTAATGAGGTTAGGTTGCAAAATGGGATGCGGGTCACAAGCGGTCGTAAGCCACAAATTTGGTGTCTACATAAACACAGAGCACAAAATAATCATACGAGTTTTAGATCACAGATATAATGTTCGAGATAATTAGAAACACTAAGATTCTATGCAAAGAATAGCTTTAAGATCATGAACATAAGAACAATGTCTTAAATAAGATATATCTCACAACACAAAGTCTGTAAAACAATATCAACTTCTATTCTTCAAAATGATTGAAAGAAAACACAAAGTTTTTCTCCTTTCCAATAGCCTCTTAATGCTTCAAAAATTCTCGACCCTTTAGAATGCACAAGCATCCCTTATTTATAACAAAAGAAGCTAGAGATAAAACAGGAAAGATCCTGAAAAGTAGCATGCTAACTAGAGTTCAGCTTTTCATGATTCTCACGCAGGAGATCAAGTCAAAGTATGAATTAAAAATAATGACAAAATGGAAATAGAAGATATGTCATTCTAAAAATAGAAATGACATGGGACGTTGGAACTTAATCCGAGTCATCATCTTTTGCTTCTTCTTCTTTCTCTTCCTCCAGCTGAGACTGTTTGTTCCGGAACTCCTGGAACTTCCGAATAATGCCTTGCATTTCATTTTCCTCAGGTGCATTGGAATGACCATTCCACATTTCGCAGGTCTCATGGATATCACTGGCACTGCCGAGAAGCTTTTTCAACCTTTTGCTAAGCTTTCTTAAGGCCTCCAACGTATGTTCAATCCTCACAAACTGACCAATGACTTCAAGGTCGAATCCATCTACAGGCTCATGCTGAACAGTTTCTTGGACTTGTTTGAAGAGATCATCCGCTGATAGGGTACTTGAGTTCCCAACTGACACCTTTGGACAAATCTTAAGCAATTCTTCTTCCAGATCACTTTTCCCATCGATCAATTTATCCATTGATTCTCTCAACTTGCTGCAGGCTTCATTGAGGATCTTTACTCTGAACTTGATGGCCTTGGTCAGCTGGAAGTGTTTATCTGTATGTGGAAGAACGCCTTCTTCCACCAAGAGGTGTTCTGGTATTTGCTTTAATACATGGAGAGCTTCACAAGTCAAATCAAGCCGTCCAATTTCATCAGTAAATTCCTCATCCATCTTCTCTCCTTCCTTCTGAATCTCACACAAATACTGATGAACTTTCACCACGTCTTGAATTACTTCCTTCCCCTGTTGGAGAAACTTTTGGATCCATTCATCAACCACTCTTCCTTTTTTAGCAATCTTCTCAATCGTAGGCACCGATGAGAAATTGAATCCGGAAGAAGCAGAAGCAGAAGAAGGTGGTATGGATTCAAGGGGTTTTGAGAGTTTAATCAAGACCTTTGTCAACTGCTCCACTTTTTCCTTAAGCTCATCTCTGCTGACCCTTGTTTCTTTCAACTTTTGGCACAGCACGTCTATGGAAGCCCGTGCATCTTGTTGCGCTCCTTCTGCTGTTACTTTCCCTAGAGCCACCTTGGTGATCTGATAATCAGAAGCTGTTATATCCTCTCTAGTTTTGTCAGCCGAGGGAGTGGCAATCTCTGCGAACTTATCTCCTGAAGCATCTACCAAAACCCTTGAAACTGTTTTGGGTTTCTTGGCTGATTTCGCAGTAGAGACCTTGAGTGAGCTGAAATCAAAAGCTGGTAGGGGTACAATCACTTTCCTCTTCTTCAGAGTTTTCTCAAGTAGCCATTGTGGAGTATCAGAGGAAATTGCCAATGTTGTAGTAACTGGTATTCTACTATCAAGGGGAGAAGATTCTACTATTGGAGGGGGAATAGTAGTCAACGTGGTAGTAGGTGCAATGAATAGAGGCACAGGTTGTGGGGGAGTGTTGGTGATCACTTGGGTTCCAGTAGAGAGGGGTGAGAGCCCGGAGAAAATATTGGCCATACTTGAAGAAGTGGATGGGGAATGAGGAGGCTGAAGTGGTTGCTGAGGGGGAGGCATAGATTCAGTTTCCAAAGCCTGAGATGCAAGAGACAAAGTTTCTTCAATTTGGTAATCAACAAATGATGAAGTCAAGAGCTGGCTTCCTCCTTCTTCCAAATTAATTTCTCCTATTTCTGGTGGTGTTGGTGATTCTGGCACAACCACCGTTTGAGCTGGAGAGACAATTGAAGAGATTTGTCTTTCTTTCCTCTTGTTGGGAATCTTGATTTTTATAGACCCCCCAGAATATTCCTTGTCCTTCTTCTTTTTGGAGGGCCCCGCCTCTGAAGCAGCCAATTTTGGAAACTTGTCATCCTTAAAATTCATCCCCCAAGAGGAGAGCCATTTTTTGGTGCGAGCCAGAATGAGAGCAGACCTATCTGTGATAGAGGCTTTTTCGCTGACCGACCAATCAATAGGTGGGAAGACGTATTGATCCTCGTTAAGCCCATCATAAGAAATATCCAAAACGATTTCATTGTCAGTTGTGCCATCTGGCAAATCAGAAAGCTCTAGCGTCTGAATCTCATCAATAGTTAACCTACTATTGTCTTTTCTACGAACTGCAACTTCGTTACGCAGATCCACCCAGATATCCTCAATGTCAGGTCTATGCAGATGTTGGGCTCCATAGGCTTTCAGCACTCCTCGGATGTCAAAACCATCCCGACACTTCATATGCTTCTTTAATTTCTCCTGGAGTTCACATTCAACATTTCTAGCCTTTTCCACCGTCGAGCAAGTATATCTCCCAATAGAAATTGGGAAGGATACTGCTGCCTTATGCTTGCTCTGTTGGAATTTGTGAAAATCCAATAGTTGTCTGACCAATTCTATTAGTATCAATCTATCCCCTAGATAGCGAGGCAGATGGAAAGGCTCTCCCGAGTACATGACCGTTCGAAGATAGGTAAACTTCTTGAACTGTAAGAAGATACATCCCCATTTAGATACTTCAGTCCATGCCTCGTCTGAGACCCTTGTCTTTCTGAGCCCTGGATTCAACCGGCAGATGTTCTCGTAGAAAAAGGCATCATTTACCCTTCTAAACTGATCCTTGGACCCCTTCTTTGTTATTTGAGGATAATACTTATAGACTGGGTTTGTCGTTCTGTTTCCTTTAGTCTCCAGCCCGGGATAGCTCCTCATCCCAGCTGCTGCATAGGCCACATATGAGAACATATAGAACTTTCTGGTTAACAAGACCGTCATCATCTGGGAATCAATTTCATCACTGATAAGGGTCCCCCAGTCAATCCCTTGCTGGTTATTCTTGATGGTGACCATGAACTGATACATCCATCCATGAAATAAATTTGATTCCGGCAAGCCAAAAACCGGCTCAGCAGGGTGATAATGTCATTGATTTCTTGTATGAAATCACATCTAGGGATAGTTCTTGAAAATCTAGATATTACTAGTTTTGCCTTGACCAAGAACTTCTTATTGACATCTTTAATGCAATTTTCCTGGTTACTGTCCCACGCCTTCTGAGCCGACTTGATATTTAGGTCTCCATACACTTCAAAGTTCGGTAGTTTCAGGAGATCATCAAAATAAGCTCCATCTAGTTTGATAACTACTTCACCAGCCTGATTCCTTACGGAACGAGAAACCGAGTCATAACTGGACGCACAAGCCAAAACAAACTCTGGACATTGGGCAGACATGGGGAAGCCTGCTGCAAGGGGCAAGCCACTGTTAGCTAAAGCCATCATCCATGGGGTTTGAGAGGAACTCTTCACCCTATTCCAAAATTCGTCCATATCTATGTTGCCCAGTTCAGTATCCCTGATATCATAATTACAATCAATATATGACGGGGATTCTGGTTTCTTAAATTTGTATTTCATCCTGCTAGATTTTTCAGCCTTCTCCTGTGATGGACCAGGATCCGACATGAAGAATGTGGATGGAGAAAGGCTCAGAACTCTGGAGATGCTGTTCAAACTGGAAATCCCGATTGAATGAATGTGCCGGAAGAAAAGAAGAACCCGACCCGCTGAAGAGGATGTCGGAAAACTTTGAGAACCTGACAGGTCTGATATGTCGGAACCTTGGCGAAACCTGACACTTGCCTTCAATGGCGGAAACAGGCGGAAACCCGGCACCCACTATCAATGGCGGAAACGGGAGGAAACCCGGCACCCACCATTGATGACGGAACTTCGGAAATACCCGGCACTTACTGTTGAGGTCGGAATGTTGGGAAACCCCGTCACTTCAAGCTTCTTTTGTATTTCAGACTTTTGAATCTGCAAAACAGTCTTCAAAATCCGGGAAACAAAAACAGAGTCTTTCTCGAATTTTCACATATAAAACTTCCTTTCTTTTTTTGTTATTCATATTCCATACATCATGCATATAATTAGGATTTGGAAGGAACAACACCAATTGATAATCCCAAAGAGAGATAAACCCTAAAAACCCAAAACCCTTTCCAAAACGACACAGAAAGAAGAAGGAAAGAAAACCCTCAACAACTGGCAAGAAATTGGAAAGAAAATACACGCAATCGTTTCATAAAAATCAAGAATAAAGAAGGAACGAAAAATACCTTCAATTCGAGACAGGTAAAATCGAAAACAAACAATCCAGTCTGGTAACGCGAGTTTGCGGGTTTTGGGAGCGGAAGAGCATGCGAAAAATCCACGAATTAAAAATATGAATGGTAAGAATGACGTGGAAATCCGCGTATTTATAAGAAAATCAGTAATAAATACACTTCAGCTCGGCACGTGCCAACTCACCAACCACTTGGCATGAATGCCATGTCAGCATGTTGGAGGAGTCCGAAAACCCGACACGAGGAGATTTAGTGCATTTTGGGTTTCGGGCTTCGGAAAACATGGAGCACAAAACATGTTTTGAATCATGAATGTTCCGATGCGTTGAACTTCCGAAAACCTGATTACAAAGGATTGAGCGGACTTCGGGAATCGGAGAACATGGTGTATAAAACATGTTTTGGAACATGAATGTCCCAATGCTTTAGAGTTCCGAAAACCCGAATACAAAGGATTGTCTTAACACAAGGCGGGTCTCGGGTTTCGGAAGTCACGCGACACAAAGCATGTTTTAACTCAAGTACGTTCCGATGAGTTGAATTTCCGAAAACCCGATTACAAAGGATTTTCTTAATACAAGGTGAGTTTTGGGTTTCGGAGGACACAAGACATAAAGCATGTTAAAACTTATGTCAAGCTGTTAGTAACATCCGAAAACCTGATTTTCTCTAAAAGAGGCCAAAATGTAAAATCACTTCGAAAATTTCGTAGGGGTTATCCGATCATTTTGTCATGAACTCAAAACGGGGATAACATAACTGCGGTGTTAGGAATAGGTAAGACTATTTGAGAACTAGTCAATATGGTCGGTGGAAGAGAAAAGGGAGGCACAGGGGCCTCTCCCTTCTCCGTGGCTCGAGGCGAGAGAGATGATGCAAACTATTCTACAAAGGCCTTGGATGGTCCACGAGGATAATCGTACACTTGCTGGATTGGTGGTCCTTGATCAGATATTTGAATAGACTTGTGTACTAGGTAGTCCATGAGGGCTACCGGATTGCAATCGAGGAACGCCTGAAATTCAGGATCCCCGCAAGGAACATACTCTGTGTTAGATGATATTTCTGAAGGACTAGGGGAAGCTAGACGTGATGGGGTTACTTTGGCTTGATGGAAAGGATTATATGACCAGGATGGGGAACCAACTAACAGTGGTCCTGAGGAATATTTGGGGGGTGCCGAAACATCCACACTAGTGGTAATCTCGGAAGAAGAAGGGGCCAGTTGAGCCATTATTCTAGATTGTAACCGGGTGATGACCGTCATAAACACGCAGAAAAGAAGATTGACCTAACTAATGCACAAACAATTCAAACAGCGCAGGTGATTATCTCCTTTAAGTTTTGATGCTTTTAAGAAAGAAAATATTAGGGAAGGCTTTTTAGAACAGGAACTACTCAGATAGCCAAACTAAGGATGGTTTGGGGAATGTTTGGTGAGGAGTCCCGAAGGCACTTCAGTAAAAGACCGGTACGTGGCTTGATATAGGGGCCTACCCCCGCACTTCACACACCGATGTGATAAGGGAGTCGGGTGCTTTGCCAATATATACCAGAACTTCCGTGAATTTATAGCGCGGCCTGAGTACCGTGTAGGCTCTTCCTCTTGGATGTCACTTCCAAGTAGGCGAGGCCAGGGAAGGAGTTTTTTTTTAAATGCTTTATACCTAGTGATTTTGGCTTTGTGTGCAAGGGTGAAAAATAAAAATCAAATAGTGTCACTACCGATTTTGATCAATTTTCCATCCTAATTAAAACTAGATGAGAAACATGCAGCAGCAATGACAAAGAAAAGGTTCTTTTTAAGCACTTAAAAATGAAGTGTTTGATTTCGATGAAGACAAGTCAAAAAAATTCTTTCCCAAATGCGATTAAATTCTTTTTAAGCACCAAAAATTGAAATGTTTGGATGTGATAAAAAAACAAACAATTTTTTTTATTTTTTATTTTTTATTTTTTAATTTTATTTATTTATTTTCTAGTTCTAAAAAAATAGAAAACACCGTAAAAGAGAAATACCTGTGGATTTAGCTCTCTAAGGTGTGTGGACTTCAAAAAGCATGTTGTTGAGCTCTTCCCCTCGGACAATCCCATGAACAAGCAAAGTGCTTCGCAAGAGAAGGTTAAGCAAACAACAAACAAGATCCGGAAAGATATATCCCGATAATGATGAAACGAAAAATTTATATTTCAAGGAAATAGAAAAATTTCAAGATAACGATTTCGCGTAAAAAGCAAGATTGGAACGATGAAAAGAAATGCTCAAGCAGAACTGATAAAAATCAGGGAGGAAAAAGAACCAAGCTCAAAACTAGAAAAGAGATGAACTTACCAATAAGGGACTTTGGTTCAGGTCCCACCGGGCGTGCTAGAATGTAGATCAAGGATTTTGCGCTTGTTACCTGTCCAAGTTAATGCACCAAACTAAACACAAAAACCCTAAAAAAATCCAATAAAATTGATACCTGATGGATAAGATCTGAAGATGTAGACGGATGAGGAAGCCGATGTAGATAAGACGGGCGCACACGAGTAATTCGCACAATAGATCCGAGTAACCTGCAAGACACTGATGCTTGACAGAAAAAGACCACGTTAAAAGGTATTTAGGTGGACTGCCCGAGAAGCGGGTCCGGGAAGTGATAAGCTTCCTTGGAAGATGTCAGTCCACGTTTTCAATTAAGTAAGGAAGCATACATGATAAAAGATGTGTGTAAAGACTAGATTTTCTGATTATAGTAATGAAATAGAATTTAAACAGCAGATAGAAAGCTACAGAAAACAGGAAACTATGAAATAAAGCTAGATCTGTGTTACCTGTGTCCTTTTACCTGTCTGCAAGATGATCGGCGTCGATTAAGAAGGATCAGCATCGACTGATGTGATCAGCATCGACTATGAAGAATCGGCGTCGACTGAATAAGATCGGAGTTGATTGAAAGTAGATCAGTCGATCAGGGACAGTGCAAGAAGATTTGGGAATCGGGAAGTGAAGGCCAGATTGTCAACGTCTGTTGGATGTGCGAAAGTTGGTAAGATACTGGAACAGAGTCACCAGAGGATCAATGGATACGTGCGATGTTGATGTGATAGGAGCAGAGTAATGGTGCTCCTCTCAGGGATTAATTCAGACATGATCCGATCTCATTTGATACACTTGATGCTGAAAAGATCTCTCTTTCTTACAACCTGTGTCTCTTTCGCGATCTGTCTCTCTCTCTCTCTGTTCGTGCGTGTGTGCTTCCTCTTTTTCGTTCTTTTTTCCGTCCTTAGAACTGAGTTCTGGGCTTCGTTTTATAATCGGCGCCACTCCTAAAAAATCAGCGCCGACCGTATAGGTCGGCACCGATTGCGGAACAGACTCCCGAGATGGCCAAAATGAAAAATTTCTAGAAAGATAAGAATTACCCCAAATACGGGAAATATCCCGCTTGGGGAAGAGGAAAAATATGGGTGATACATAGATAAAATAAATTTGGGGTAGATAAGTGATTAGGATACATGGGAAGAGGTTTAATTAAATAGTTAATATCTAATTACTCATGGGTAAGATATAACGGGGTGAATTAAACTTAGTATAGGTGTTTAAATCACAAATCAGATAATATCCGAAGGGGATAGTGGTGACGTAAACGTGCCCCAGGCTACCTGAGCAGGTAAACGAATGTGAGGGACACTAAATTGAGTAACCAATTTTAAGTGTCTACAGGGTGCACAGGAAATCTCAAAGGTAGAACCAGGGCTAGGCCAAGGAGAACTACCCTCCAGATGCAGAATGCTTGTGAACAAGGAATCCTCCTGAGGTTCTGGAAACTGGTTTTCACCAAGGACTTGTCCAAAGTGCCACAATTAGGTGATTTTCACTAATGGGTGACCTGTTTTCTGTCTTTTTTTATTTTTTTATTTTTATTATTTTTTTTAATTTTTAACTTCCTTGTGCCATGTTTAAGCATAGAACTACTTAATATGCATGGTGTTCATGGGTTCTCAAAGCTCATCACCATTGAAGTGAGCCAGTTTTTATGCCCCTGTGCCATACTTAGCAACTATAACATAGGGTCCCAACCAATGTGGTTCGAACTTTCCTTTCTTTTCTCGCTTTGCTCTAGTGTTGATAGTTTCTGGAGACTCTATGTTGATACACTTTTAGGTGATTAAGAGCCCAAATGTGCCTCTCATGTAGGAGCTCTAACTCAGCCAGTCTGGCCACTCGATAATCCTCATTCTAATCCAAATAGTCCCTAATAGAAATTCTTAGGGACATGAGTTGAATCTCTACAGGGATGATAGATTCTATCCCGAACACTAGGGAATATGGTGTCACACCCGTAGGAGTACGAATGGATGTTTGATAAGCCCAAAGGGCTGGATGGATTTGTAGGTGCTAGTTTTGACCTATTTTGATAACCATCTTCTCCATTATCCTTACCAAAGTCTTGTTTGTCACCTCAGCTTGTCAATTACCCCGAGGGTAATATGGCATGGACCATTTTAACTTGATTTGGAACCATTGGCAAAGACCTTTCACAATTTTGTTCTTAAATGACTTCCAATTATCTGTAACAATGGTTGCAGGAATACCATATCAACAAACAATGTGATTCATGATAAATTTAGAAATCTGGGCTCCTTTGACATAGGTTAAAAGGACAGCCTCCACCCATTTTGTAAAGTACTCTGTAGCTGTGATGATATGTGTATGACCATCAGATGAGGTAGGAGTAAGTTTCCCTATTAAATCAAGTCCCCGCTTGGAGAATGGCCATGGGGTAGTGATAGGTTATAATGGTTGTGATGGATCATGAATGGAATTTCAATACTTTTGGCAAAGTACACATTTTCTGATGTAATTGCAACAATTAGTTTCCATGGTAGGCCAATAGTAACCTAATCTCAACAATTTCTTAGCCAAAACCATTCCGTTTGTATGTGCTCTGCATACCCCTTCATGCATTTCTTTGATTACTTGGATTGACTCTGTCACATCCAGACAACGTAATAGATTCCCATTATAGCCATGATGATAAAGTGTACCTCCTAAAAGGGTGTAATGGGCTATCTAGTGAATCAGGATTTGCTTTTTAGAGTGGGAGATATCGGGAAGGAATGTGTTGTCCTTAAGATAGGTAAAAATGGGTTCATACCACGGGGAATTGGGACCAACAAACTCACAATCCAGGTAAGATTCTAGCATGTCATACGCAGGCTGGCATAGATTTTTGATGAAGAACAACATGTCATTATTCCCTGGTGGAATATGAAGCATAGACCCCACTGTTGCCATGGTATCTGTCAATCTATTCTGTGCTCTTGGGATTTGTTCAAAGGTAATGTGCATAAAGTACTCCTTTAGAGTTTCTACTAACTTTTTGTAAGGTATGAGCTTGTCATCCTTAACCTTATATTCATCATTCACCTATTTGATAATTAACTATGAATCACCTACAACCTTAACATGATGAACATTCCACTTGATGGCTAGCTTCATCCCTGCGATGAGTGCCTCATATTCTATAATGCTATTTGTGTAAGGGAAGCCCAGGAAAACATCTTGTGGTATAGGATCACCTGAAGGAGTAAAAAGGACCACTTCTACACCTAAACCATGAAACGTAAGGGATCCATCAAAATTTATCTGCCACACAATATATTCTTAGATATAGAGCAAGGATACATCTAGAAGATCTAGATTCAAAGGTTTTGTGCTTTGCAAAGGTACTTTCGCTAGTTGGTCCACAAATACTTGTCCTTTAACTGATTTTTGATGGACAAAATCTATGTCAAACTCACTGAGTATAATGATCCAATTATCCATTCTACCTGTGAGGGTGGGTTTGGAAAATAAATACTTGAGTGGGTCAACCTTGGATATGAGCTTGGTATTAGTATTTAATAGGTAATGGTGAAGTTTTTGAAAAGTAAAAACAATGGCCAAGAAAGCCTTTTCAATTTGAGGATAATTGAGATCATAGGCAATCAGGGTTGAATCAGATAGTACACCAATTTCTCCTTATGACCAAGGTCATATTGGGTGAGTAGCATACCAATAGAAAATTGTGTAGTGGAAATATAGAGCAAGAGTGGTTCTCCAGGAGTAGGAGGCATGATGACAGGTGGATTAGCCAAGTAATGTTTAAACAAAACAAAGGCTTGTTGTTGCTCGGGTCCCCAGATGAAAGCGACATCTTTTTTAAGAAAATGGATGAATGAGTGACATTTATCTATAAGCTGGGAGATGAAGTGGTGAGTGGCTAGAATTTTTCCCTATAATATGTGCAATTGTTTGATATTCTCAGGTGGAGGCATTTCAGTGATAGAAGACACTTTAGTCTACCTCAATACCTCACCTTGACATAATGTATCCCAATAGTTCCCCTGATAGCACACCGAAGACACACTTCTTTGGATTCATCTTGACTTTGTATTCATGCAGGCATTCAAAGATATGCCACAAAATGACAGGATGATCCTCTCTTGTTTTATACTTTCCTGGGATGTCATCCACATAGTCTTCCATGATATCATGAATCATCTCATGAAAAATTTCTGTCATTGGCCATTGATAAGTTGCTCCTACATTTTTAAGGCCAAATGGCATTACCTGATAGTAGAAGGTGCCCCAAGGAGTCATAAAAGCTATTTATTTGTTGGTCTTCCTCAGCTATCTTAATTTGATTATATCCTGAGAAGCCATCCATAAGTGATAGCATATTGTACCCTGTTTTGAGTTAACAATTATGTCAATATTGGGTAGCAGAAAATCATCTTTAGGGAAAGCTTTATTGATGTCCCTAAAATCTGTGTAGATTCAGATACCTATAGGTTTTTTCTGGATAGGAACAATGTTCAAAATCTATTCAAAATAATCAATTGGCCTGATGAATCCCACTACAAGCAATCTTTCCAACTCTTCTTTAACCAACATGGCCACTCTTGAGTGCATATTTCAGAGATTCTTTTTAATAGGATTAGCATCTACATGCACGACTAGGTTATGCATGACCAAAGTCAGATATAAGCTAGGAATGTCTTTATAAGACCATGCAAACACATCAATAAAATCTCACAGTAGCATAGTGAATTTCTTTTGTTCTCTAGCCGAGAGTGATGCTCCGAATTTTACTATCTTAGGATCTTCTTCGGTACCAATATTGAAATCAATGGTTTCTTCGACTAGAAATTTTGATAAGTCCTCCATACGCATAGGATTAGGAGGTAGGTTGAGATCTTCATCCAAGGATGTCTCCATGATATTTTCATCCTTGACATGGTCACTTTGAATGTCCTTTGATTTTCTTATTTGTTTGTCAGCCAGTGCCTCAAATAGATTTTCACTGTGTGACTTGGACTTTGATTTTTTCCAAGGATTTTCTTTAGAACTTTTGCCCTCACTTTTCTTTAAGTTTTTCTGACCACAAAGTTCAGCCTCCTCGCTGAATTAGGTGCAAGTATCTAAGTTGATAAAGAAACCTTTCTTGTGATCTCCAATGGGAATTGTATCTTGTATGCCCATGAACTTTGCGATAGCTTCTTCATTCTCAAATAAATCTAGCGGTATGGGACGTTGTTGGTCCTATTCAACAAGGGAAGGGTATACAAGGTCAAGGGTTGGCTCTATGGGGGTTAAGGTTAGGACAACGTTATTCATGAAAATGTTTATGGAGGCCAAATCCTCATATTGGCTACAATGGGAATCTGTATCGCTGTCTAGATAGTCAGAGCTATCCTCACGCTTAGAGAAAGTAGCATCCTGATCATTGGGGTGTGCTCCATAAGGGTGAATCCCAATGTCATATCATTCTATTTTGAAATGTGGAAGAGGGACTGGTTATATTTTTCATTGTTCATTCCTCCCACATCCTAGGCCTTTTTAGCCCATGGAGTACACCATTCTACTAGATTTTTCATATTCTGGGGTTCAATAACAGGATGGATGAGTATCCTCAAGGACCCAAGTTGTAGGTGGATCAAGAAATTTTTCCTTAGCTAACAAGCCTCCAGATAAGAATGACCCAATATTGTGTTCCTCTCTAGGTCTTCTGAAGCGGTAGTTGGGCCGCCCTCTATTTTTGGGCTAAAATGAAAATTTTGAAACCAAGAGTGCTTGTTGTACATTATACTCTGCATAGCCATATTCAAGGATTTTCATCTCCCATGAATTAAATGGAGAAGTTGAAGTAGACGCACCATGAGCACAAGAAATAAGAGAATCTAAATCCACCCAGGATTCCATGGCCTCAGACTAGAGAGGGACAACTATATCTGCAAAGGGACATGCATATGTACCCTTTCATGCAAAGATATTGAGAGCTCTATAATGAGAAAAGGGCTCTGGATCTCCTTGTACTATACCAGTATGTACCTCATGCTTTAACTTAATACATTGATGAAATGTTGATGGTACGACCTACATGGCATGAATCCATGGTCAACCTAGAAGCATGCTATATGGAAGTTCCAAGTCTAGGACATGAAACTTTGTCTGATGGCAAGTGAGGCCAACCTCCATGGGAAGTGTGGTGGTGCTTGCTGACTCCCTTTCCACATTTTCATATGTGATGATAGTGATAAATGGGACTCAAGATCTTCCTCCGTATGTTCCAAATGTTTGACCAACTTAAGCATGCAAATGTTCAACCCACATCCATTATCCACAAGCACCCGTTTGATCTTCCTGTGGGTGATAACTACCTTAATGTATAAGGGAATATTATGTGTTGGATTCTTAGTAGGGATCTCCCTATGGTTGAAAGTGAGATGTTCACTTAGTGTAATGTTTTCCACCATGGCTTGAAGGTGTGCAGGATTGACTTCTAAAGGCACTCCTGACCCCTGAAGAGTTTGTACAAAATCTCTTTATGCATATTGGATATCTTGAGAAGATCTAAGATCGAAATCTTAGCAGACATACTTTCCATTTGTTCTAAAAGGTTATATTTACCAGTTTGCAAGGTCAACGGAGAAGGTTTCAGAATCACGAGGTGGGCGTGCCTTGTTACCGTAGCGCAGTCCTTTCCCTTGATCTGGATGGTATTGACATGGTCAGCAGGAGAGCGAATACATCTAATAAGTGAATCATAATGATTGGTATCTTTTGGTGTACAAGTAATTCGTGGCTTTATAATTTTGGGATGAATCTCCTTGATCCGAATTTGACTTTTCTGACTTATCATGATTAGGGAATGGTTCTTTATATATCCCCATTTTCTCATTAGCTATTTGTGTTTTTCCTGGGTTATCCACCTCTATCTCCTCGTTGTCAATGAGGTCCTAAATATAATGGTGAAGCCACATAAATTTTCCTATATTATGTCCTTTGACACGATGCATTTTGCAATTCATGCCCCTTGTACCATGAAGGTTTTGGAGTGTTGTCATCAAATGGTTGCATTGTAGGATAGGTCATCATGTGGGCCGCATCCAATTGTTTTAGAATAACTAACAAAGGTTCATTGAGAGAGGTGAATGTTCTTTGCTTTGGTGGTGGTTGAATTGGGCCCTCGGTTAGTTTAAAATATTGACCATTTTGGACCATTTGAACACGTTTGGAATCATTGATTCTGTCTCCCACCACATTTTTGTTTTTCTTAAAGATCTTCAGCTTTTCTATAGGTTTGACATTTTGGTTGTCTCTAGCTTTGGTTTTAAGGGTGACTTCAGTAATGAGATATTTTTCTCTCTGAATCTCTTTCTCGATAACCTCCTCAAAAGTGCGAACATAATGAATTTGAAGGTGGAAAGCTATATCTGGGTTGAGATTGGGAACACAAATACTAACTAGTTGTTTTTCAAGGAAAGCACAAGGGAAGTGACTAGCTATCCATCTCCACCATTGGAGGAAGCTGACGAAAGTATCATTAGGGTTTTGCTTGGCACCACATAAGTCTGCCATGGTGACATCACTATCTATGTTATACGAGAAGTGACACATGAATCTTTCTACCAATTCTGGCCAGGTGAAAATTGATCCTCAGGGTAAGTGTGTAAACCACTCCAAGGCTTGACCTCTGAGACACTTGGGAAAAATTATGATGAGGTAATTGTCACTATGAGACACCTCTTGACATGCCATGTAGAAATATTTAACATGATCCCATAGATCTCCTTTCCATTTATATTTGTCAAACTTTGGCATATCAAATTTCTTTGGAAAGGGTTGAAGGGTCATTTCCTAGTCAAAATGATAGGGGCATAATTCTTCATATGGATATTTCCTAATGCTCCCTATATTTCTCTCTTGCAAGCTCACAAGCGTCACTTTCATAGATTGCACTTGTTGTGTGAGAAATTGTTCTTTAGTGGGAGAAGCAGGGATGTAAACATGATGATACCCTGTGTCTTCTTATCCCTGGTTTTCTCAATGGAGTTCATTGATCTTAACCTTAGGCCTCAAATTTTGAACATTATTTTTGTGTCTTTATATACATGGGAAGTAAGCAAAGCTATTTGTCAGCTTAGGTTACTGATTTTTTGTTGGATTGTGGCTTCTTCTTCTAAAGGTTCCTCCTCCTTGTATTGTGGAAGTTCTTAACCTGTCTCATGTTCTATCTTGTTTCTTCGTGGCACTTTGATAAAGGGTATTCTATGCCCCACCACTTTATCATTTCCTATGTAAGAAGTGGAAGAATGTCTGTGTGTTAAAATATATTCCATATTGATAAGGGGACATTCTTCCTCAGTAGCATCATTTACAAGTAGTATTGTTTCATTCTCAGTGGGAAATTTGGCCCCTAGTTCTATGACCCGTGCCAACACTCTATCTTTGTTTCTGAGAAGAAACTCATCTAGTAAAGTGGGGTCAAAATCAAGTTCTAAGTGTGGAGATTATAATTCATTTCCACTATGATCGACCATCTCTTTTGTTTCCTTTTCTACATAAAACAGTGGTCCTAGATCATGTCTAATGAAGGGGTTTGACCATTGTCTGTTAGAGGTTTCCCAAGATTGCGCTTGTTGTTCCTAGTATGTCTATTTCTTTAATCCTAGACGTGTTTTAGGAGCCTTGCTTTTGTGATAGTCTCACTAGGGTAAATTTTAAATGTGTTCAAAGCTTAGTGACCACCCCTAAGTGAAATGCAAGATGTATTTGCTAAGAGTATGAATAAATAAACAATGTGAGAATACCAAATAGAGTGAGTAATCACTAGTGACACAAGCATTTGGTATTTAAACCTATTAAATGAAGTACCTGTTGTTGTAAATCAACAGCACCCCTGGATGTTGATCAGATTTCTAGTTTGATATTCTAGACATCCAGTGTGAATGCAAAACATTGAATCCTCTCCCCAAGTGTGGGAATTGCAAAATGGAAGAGGAATATCCAAATTAGAGGCTGGTTCCTCAACTCCTCTGATCAAATTTATCACTTACACAATTGCAGAGGTTTAAACTCCTAAATCTACCCTAAATTCCAAAGGAGACAGAGATAGAGAATGCAGATAAACTAAAACTAATGCTAATAGGTGATGCACCAAAGGAGTGGTGAGAATTTCTCACTTCTGCATATTGACACAATTCATAAAATGCAACAAAAAAACATGCACAAATTGATAACTGTAATGAAGAATCAGAAATTAGTCAAACAACACCAACAGAGAATGAAAAATTAATCACAGGGCCTGTATTGTTATTTTAACATCAAAATCACTTGCATTACAACACCTGGGAGGTAAAAACGAGTTGCAGTTATTAGAAAAGGTCTAATATTCCACCAAAATCACTTCCAAGGTGAGAAAGGGGACCTGCAATACACAAAAAAATTTCAACCCTTTGAAAAATGAGCCAAATCTAGCTTTTACAGTGCAAGGGACGAGCCCAGGAGAGAGAAACGTGGGAAAACATGGAAGGGATTCAACCATTGACCAAAATTCCATCAAAACAGCATGGGTGACCTGAAAAACCCATTCCTTGACATTTTTAACCATGCTGGGAGAGAATACAAGCCATTCTTCATTAAAATCGATGGTTAAATGTCATTTCTGTTCATGACCACGTGCCAGAAGCATTTTTTGATTTTATCTCTCTAAACTCCACCAAAATGCAAAATTGACCCCAAAATCTTGTAGATAATTTCACCATCTTTCCATTGACATAAATAATGTGAAAAACCGAGCTCTATATCGAAAGATATGGTGATTTGAAGTTTTAGGCCAAAATAAGCCCAAATCGGGTCACTTTGATATTTTTGGCTTGGACACGTGGCGAGTTCTGATTGGCTGCGGGCCTTCTAGGGGAAAATTTCCCAAAAAAACTCCTCTGAGCCATAACTTGAAAAATACATGGAGTTAGGAGGAAAAATTTACCTTTCTGGAAAGCTGAGAAAGAGCTCTATCCAATGGTGCCATTTCCAGAAGGTTTTGAGTTCTTGAAAAGCAAAATTTTGTGACTAAGGCACAAGAGAGGGAAGAATGAGAGGAGTTAGCCACAAAATGAGTAGGGGGCACATTTTGGATAACAATTTTGGCGACTCAGAGGGGTCATCTACCTGCTGGATGAAGTTACCAGTTGCCTGAAGCATCCATTAGGCATGGAGTCATGAGTTGTAGCCTGCAAACTGATCTGAACTTTGAAAACCTCCTCTCTGAGCCACTTGGAAACCCACTGAAATGGACTATGCAAAAGCAAACTATGCAAGAGAAAAACTAGCACCACAAAAACTATGTACAAAACTAAAGGTTCATACATGCTCCGAAATATAACATGCAGAGTTTGCACAAGCACTTCTTTAACTAAAAGCAAAACTACCTATCCTACTCTAACTGGAAGCAAAAGTGGGCTAAACAAACCCTGCAACTGGTTGTGCAAAATAGCTTCCTTTCTTCAAAATTGGAAACCATGCAACCGATTTGGCATTGAACATGGCTGATTGGATGAATGGAAAATCAACAAGAAGCTGGTCTTCCACCCAAATCATCAAGGTATTAGGTGAAGGAAAATTCAATACCTCTTTTAGTTGTTCTGGATTTGGATTGGAGAGGTATGACAGCTAATCCTTGGTTCTTTGTAGCTCATCCTCATGCTTAGGAGCAAGCATGACTGATTGTGACTTCTCCTTTGGTTCCAATGAAGCCAGATACCTAATTGGGCAAGGTATGGTCCTTTGAGTATAGCCATTTCCCTGATTTTCAACTCCAAGAATGGAGTTCTCTTGTAAACCCTTTTGAATGGATGGTGCAGAAGCAAAGGTAGAACCTTTTTGCCCTTTCTCTTCCTCCAATGAAGGACATGAAAGATTAAAATATTCCAATCTTGGTTCCAAAGAGCTGCTATAAGATGCATGCTGCTGCAAATGGGTGCCCTCCTTCATGATAGTAGGCGTAGGTGTTTAGAACGTGGATGATGAAAGAGAGAATGGTAGGAACTCAACAGGTTCTTCTTCATCGAAACAGTCCTCCAAATCTGACAGATAAACTACCTCATTGTTGTCCTGCTGCAAATGCTCAACTTCCTCCATGGTATCCTCTTGATCTGTAACTTGATCATCATGGTTTCTTTCATCCTCCAACATTGATTTTTAGGGATCAAACTCTTCTTTAGCACTAGAACTCGAGAGAGATGAAGTAGAAAGAAGAATTGAAGGTTTTCTTGTAGCCTACTTTGCACTCAAAGCCCTTGGATTTGTAATTTTCTCCTCCACAACTAGAATTTTCTCCTCTTCTTTTGGATTTGGAGCAGCTTCTCCCTCTTCTACTACTTGAAGACAATCTTGTTCTTGATAGAACTCTTCCTCTAGCACAAATTTCGTTAAGTCAAACTCTTCGATCTGCTACTCTAGAGGACAAGTTGGGACTATAGGATCTTCTTCAGAGCTTTCTTCCTCCATGGCTGATTGTGAAACTTGAATTGAATCAGCATTCTCTTCGAATAGAATGCTAACATGGACACTACTTTTTGAGCAAACTGATTGCTGATCTGCTTCTTCTTTTTGCTCTTCTCCTGCTGCAGCAAATTCAGTCCTAACCACCACTTGTTTTCATACTCCAACCTCTTCTAAAGGCTTAACCATCAAGGGGATCTTTTTCATCCCAAATTTAAGAGCCCAACTCTTGAGACTTCGAATTTCTTCATCCTTGTTTGTCTTTTCTTTTTGCTGTTGTTTTCCTTGACTAGAATTCTGATTTTTATCCTCCCAACATGGATTTGGGAATGCAAGAGGAGAAGTGGATAGTAACTCAATTGATTTTGCAATTTTTCGTGGTGGTGGAGGAGGTAGAAACTCTTGTTTCTTTGGAGGAGAGGGTATTTCTGTTAGCTTTTTTTGAGGGGATGACTGTTTGGAAGGAAAGGGGAAGGAAGAATTAAGATGTGCTGGAAGACTAGGGAGTGGAGAAATGGAATTAACTCCTGGGGCAGCATTGACTGGATTTAGAATTTGAAATTCCAAATGAGATGATGTTGCTTGAGTAATGGGAAGAGAAAAACTAGATTATGGTGTAGAACTTACCCATTGACAAGGTTGTTCAACACCAAGTGTATAGGAATCTATTTCTGCTGTCCATTGTGCAAGTTGGGGCAGCATCTTCATCATGAAGGCCAGCTTCTCCTGAGGGCTGAAGTGTCTTGGAAAAGGGCCTCCCTATGGACAAGGAGTCCTACAACCAATTCTGAAAGCTTTCATTTGAGCTGTTGCTCTTGATTGCACCATCTTCGCCTCCATCTTTTGGATTTGTTCCAACAGGTCTGCATTTTCTTCTTGACTACCCTCACAACCAGCATACCCTTGTATCTAAACTGACTTTGGCACTACTGCTCATATGGGTAGACATGCTGATTTTGAATTTGATCAAAATGCTGATTTGGAGGATTTGTAAAACATGTTGGAGGTGTGATAAACTACTGTTGTAAATGTGAATTCCATGATGGAAATGAAGTCATGATTGCACAACTTCATGGAATGGAAAAGAATGAAAATTATGAAAAGAAGAATGGATGGAAAACAGGTCTGTAACTTAGAGAATGAGTTGTTTACCAGATGGAGTCACCAGATGTGCTTTTGAAAGTGCCTCCAAAAGGCTGAATCTTTAACAGGAAAACACCAACATGCCAAAGATAAAGTAAAAGACCTCTAAGGTCCCACCAGGCATGCCAAAACTATTGTTGCAAATCAGCAGCACCCCTAGATGTTGATCAGATTTCTAGTTTGATATTTTAGACATCCAGTTTGATTTCAAAACATTGAATCCTCTCCCCAAGTGTGGGACTTGCAAAATGAAAGAGGAATCTCTAGATTAGAGGCTGGTTCCTCAAATCCTCTGATCATATTTATCACTTACACAATTGCAGAGGTTTAAACTCCTAAATCTACCCTAAATTCCAAAGGAGACAGAGATAGAGAATGCAGATAAACTAAAACTGATGCTAATAGGTGATTCACCAAAGGTAGTGGTGAGCATTTCTCACTTCTGCATATTGACACAATTCATAAAATGCAACAAAACAAAATGCACAAGATGATAACTATAATGAAGAATCAGAAATTAGTCAAACAACACCAACAGAGGATGAAAAATTAATCACAGGGCTTGTATTGTTATTTTAACATCAAAATCACTTGCATTACAACACCTGGGAGGAAAAAATGAGTTGCAGTTCTTAGAAAAGGTCTAATATTCCACCAAAATCACTTCCAAGGTGAGAAAGGGGACCTGCAATACACAAACAATGTTCAACCCTTTGAAAAATGAGCCAAAATCTAGCTTTTACAGTGCAAGGGACGATCCCAGGAGAGAGAAACACGGGAAAATGTGGAAGGGATTCAACCATTGACCAAAATGCCATCAAAACAACATGGGTAACCTGACAGACCCATTCCCTAAAATTTTTAACCATGCGGGGAGAGAATGCGAGCCATTCTTCATTAAAATCGGTGGTTGAGACATCATTTCTGTTTATGACCACGTTCCAGAAGTGTTTTTTATTTTCTCTCTCCAAAATTTACCAAAATGAAAAATTTACCCTGAAATCTTGTAGATAATTTCACCAGCTTTCCATTGATATAAAGAACGTGAAAAAACTGAGCTGTGGATCGAAAGATATGGTGATTTGAAGTTTTAGGGAAAAACAGGGCCAAATCGGGTCACTTTGATATTTTTGGCCTGGACACGTGGCGAGTTCTGATTGGCTGCGGGACTTCTAGGGGAAAGTTTCCCACAAAAACTCTTCCGAGCCATAACTTGAAAAATACATGGAGTTAGGAGGAAAACTTTACCTTTCTGGAAAGATGAGAAAGAGCTCTATCCAATGGTGCCATTTCCAGAAGGTTTTAAGTGCCTGAAAAGCAAAATTTTGTGACTGAGGCGCAAGAGAGGGAAGAATGAGAGGAGTTAGCCACAAAATGAGTAGGGGGCACATTTTGGATAATAGTACCTCCTAGACTACGTTTCAAAAATTAGCTTCGCGTCGTAAGATGATTAACAAGATGTTTTCACTTATGCCAAGTTCAAGGGAGATGAACAAAACATAAGTAAATACAAGAAGTCAATGCGACCTCAAAATCAAGATATAAATTGAGTGAGCTTAAACTTGATTAAGACCTATATCTAAAAAAAATGCCAATTACAATTTTTGAATGACACAACAATATCACCAAGATATGTTTAACCCACTTTGCGAGAAAGTGAAGTATTGATATCAAGGTGTTATTGATATAACACGTGTAAATGGTAACGCCTAAAACTCTTCAAAATCGAGATAATAATAGAACCGAACTAAAAATATCAAATTATAGCTAGGAATATTTGAAAATTTGTGCAGCGTAACCTTACAATATAGATATTTATGTCGATTTTACAAGAAACAAGACGTAAATATTGAAATTGTAGTGATACGATACAAACAAGCTAACTCTTCTAAGGAAGTCCATGGTGATGAACCACGCCTAACTACAATGACAATCTTGACATGGGTATCAAGATCACAATGGATAATAATGATGTGAATATGCCTCCGCACACTTTAGATGCTTAAATTACCTAGCCGCAAAACATGGATGGGCGTAAACGGACATAAAAGTGACATAAACAGTCCAATTCGTAACAAAAAGGTAGGCACCCTTCTTCTGATCAACAAAGTGTCAAAAGAATGTGAAGGAAGAAAATCAAAAAGGATGAAAAATGTTGGCTTCACTTCAGTAGAATTTCACCTCACCCTAAGGCAAGTAAAAACTAGGCGAAAGTAATGCGTCACACATTTCATAATGAAAATATGGTTCACAATCTCAACAATGTTTTTAGAATGGTCAATGTGGGCTCTTAGCCAAAGTATATCTTCCTAGGTGGTTCTCTAATCCTAGGTGCTATAAATATTATCCACGAGCTAGATGATTTACCCAAAAAGTCACAATGAATAGTTTGGGAGTATCTCAACTTTTCCCCCTTCAATAATAGTGGGCAATAAATGCATCCAATTATGTACTTAAAAGGGTCGTCGTAGGGAACACTTGTGGCTCTATCTCACAAAGGATTTACTAGTCAGATAGGTAGTGTGGAGCACTTCCCATTTCAATCCACAAGGTTCCCTCTTGTGTAGATTACTTTGGGGTTCCTAGAACCACACCCCATTGTTGTAGCTTAAGGCGTTATGCCATAGGAGTTATGTTCCAGTTGAGTGGAGAGGGACATACCCTTTTCTAAAACCTGCAATATAATGTTTTGAATTATGTTGTTCATTTTAATTTTTTTAATTATATGTGGTTTGCTCGAACACCGTTTGGTAACCTGTATAACTGTATTGGTAGTTTTCTTAGTTTAGTTTTGATTCCTCCGTTCTTTGACAAGTGATGGCATTTTTGTCCTGTATGATGATTTTTTAGTAGTTTTCAATCAAAAGAGAAGGCATCATTTCTGATTCTCTAGATCGTCTAAGGATGCAAGAGAAGAGCATACGTGATTTTCTTCAAAAATCCAAAAAGATATTAAATGGAAAAACACTTTAATCCAACTATGCCAATTAAACCAACTCCAACTCAAATACTCCTAACAACCTCAAAGCATCAAAAGGACATAAGAATTGTTTCTGATTTCCCAAGATCACCCTAAGGAAAATGAGGGAAGATCATACATGACCCTCATTCCTATAAGTATATAATGCAAAATATTACCTAATCAAATACAAACATGTAAAAATAACCTCTATCTATTTCTCTATATATTTTCTTCTATAGGTGTTTGTATATATAGCCTTTCTGAACTACCAACTCATCCTCCAGCAGCCTCAAATCTCATGCCAAGTGTCTAAATGTGGTCCTCCATGCAAGCATGCTCCTCTAGGCCTTAGCTTTCCACTTTTTACCATGATGTGCTTCTAGAAGTTTCTACCACAAGCATGCTCCTTCTTGGGCCAACTTGTCACCAAAATGGCACCTTATCCACTCTACATGCGTATTCGGGTCATGATTTTCACGCGTTCTACCCAAAACACCCAATATGGCTAAGTCTTGAAGCCTTGGTTTTGTCTACATGCATACCATGGGTTCCTAAAACCCTTCCTTAAACCTTGTCCTACACTATTTATCCTTTTGTGCCTTTCTTCAACTAGGCCTTGCATGCCTATGCACCTTTTTTGTACTTTGCCAATATTTTAGGGGACCCAACAGATGTTGGAAGAAAATAACAGGCATGATAAAGTGTCTGCTTTACTTTGGGCTTATATGATCACTTATAAAAGGTTGAATAATGCCACACCCTTTTTGTTGTTGTTAGGCATGGAGGTTGTATTTCTTGTTGAATTTATGTTACGATATCTAAGTATCACGTGCATAGGAGGATTGAATAATGAACAAGCCATTGAAAACCGTATTGACAAACCAATGTAATTTGATGAGAGGCATGCCATTTCTCGATGGAACTAGAAGACTGAGAAGGAAAGGTAAAAGGCCTTGCATGATTGTCACATAAGGACCGAAAAATTTGAAGTGGGAAATATGGTTCTTCGTTGTGATTCCAAGTTTGTGCACCACCCAAGGAAATTGAAATTAAATTAGTTGGGACTTTTTATAGTGACCAATTTACTTGAATCAGGAACTTTTCAGTTACAAGCACTGGATGGAAATATGTTTCCTTATTACTTCAATGAGACCAGGCTGAAGCCCTACTATAAATAATTCTTCTTGGTGTCTGTAATAAGGAAGTGTTTCCATTTAGATTAGATTTCCCTTTTATGTGTTTCCTTTCTAAAATTTGTTATTCTTTGTCAATTTAGTTATTTGTTTTTTAGTAATAATCACACTTATGTGTAAGAAGTTGATCATCATCCATTGAATTCATTCATACATGACCACACATATTATTACTGTGGGGGTGAAACCAGGTGTAAATTCATGATATAGAATATCTAGTGATATTTGGAGCCAGGAAAAATTGGGTGGAGATGTGTGTACAATGCTAGAATAAAGATGTATCCTTTGTAGGGTGATTGGTATGGAAGAAAGAAAAAATGGTGTCATAAGAAGGATGGTGATAATAAGGAAAATGCTTAGAATAAAAAATATGCATGAAGAATGGATGTGCAGTGTAACGCCAAGGTAGGTAATGGCATGGTGAACTACTTAGGTGAGAGGTGTAGTGGGTTATGTACTTTATTGTAGGGGAAGCATGTGTAATGAGGTTTACATCCTGAGAAGTAGTAAGTGCACCATAAGCTTACAAATGAAGCACGTGGTGGAAATTGGTGGAAAAGGCATGAGAAAAAGTAGGGAAAGTATATTTGAAGATGTTGTACACTAGTAGCTGGTGAGAATTTAATGTGGTAAAAAATTTAAAAACCTATAAAAAGGCATCGAGGGGTAAATTCATTTTTACCTTACATTGTGAAGAATTTTATGCATTTTCAAGAGAGATTGTTGAGCGAGATCTTGTGAAATTGAGTGTAAAGTGAGAGAATTTTTGAACCATATTAATGTACAGACATGTTTGAGTGAAAAATATATTTTTGGGAGAAGAATTGGAGCTTAGGGCATTGTCAAAACTTACTTTCAGAGGCGTTAAAGGTTCTAGTTAGGGTTTATAGGATTAGGGAACAGTTCTAAGGAAAGAGAAGTATGTGTGACAATATTGGTGTGCAAAAGATGTATAATAAGAGGTTTATGGAAACTTGAGACACAATGAGGTAAGGTATAGGTTTGAATTTATGAGCTAGGATGGCACCAAGGAAGGCACAAACCACATCACTACTAAAGGGAAAAGGAAATAACAAGGGCCCGGAAAAGTCTGTGGTAGAATAACTTCAAGAAGAGTGGTACTCAAAGATGTAGTATTCCTAATGGAGTAGTAATGGGGTTGGTATGGGTATCAAATGTATGTAAAAATGGACGTAAGAGACTATAACCATCATACTGGTGCAATTTCATGTGAGATAGAGAAGGGTCTTGTAGAAAAATAAGGGAGAGGACCTCAGAGGGAAAACCCATCTATGATGATGAAGGAGACCACCTTCTGCAGAATGCAAGAGTGATTTAATTATATGAGCTCCCATATTTGGAAATCCTGAAGGCTTTGTATCAGTGGCTTATGTCACGCATCCATGAAGATTTATTTTATTTCGATGGGAGGATAATGCACCTGACTACGGTATTGATTGGAAAATTCATTGGTCTTAAGAGAAAATGGATAAAAACTCTGTTTGGATCTAGGTGATGATGATGAAGTAAAGAAGACTACCAAGGCCCTTCATTACCAAAGAGGTGGGGCAATGCAATGGATATTAGGGAACTTGATGATGTCATGTAGAGAATGGTCATTTGATTGCTTATAAAGTTAAATGGATAGGAGCATTAGACATAAATAAAAAATTGATGACTCCATGTCACAAATAAAATTTTCAAAAGGCATAATTTACAATCTTGTTGGGTTCATATCTGAGGAGATAATTCAAGAAATGTGTGATAGAGATAAAATTACCTTTGGAAACATTATGTTACTTATTTTGTTTCATAAATTGGAGTACGAAACGGGCCCAATGAAAAAAATAAGGGAATTCCCTGAAGAAAATAAATCTCCTATAGAGAGGTTTTCCAATTACACCTGTGAAAACATAACTCAAACATACAAGGTTTTAGATACATATGTAGTATAAGAGAATGCACAATGCACTCAGTGTAGAATGGTGCATTACTAGGGAACTACCCACGCAGTTGGAGGGAAAGGTGGAATTTGTTGTGGTATTAACACTTATGCATTGGCCATTTTGAGCTAAAGGATGGAACAAGGAACCCTTGGTGTAAGCTATAATTTTTATTTCATAGCCAAATACTTTTAAACTATGGTGAATATGTTTTTAGAAGGTGTGAAAGATCAAAATTGATGTAGAAAAGATAGATTACGAGCATAATACTTTCCACAAGTCCACTAGTTTACCCTAAGAAGAGTGCATATGAAGAGAAGATGATATCAAAATGAGTAGGTCTGTGACTTTGGCAATTGTAAATGTAATAGCTGTGAAAATCTACATATATCTAAAGCCAAGCATGGTTGATGGAAAGTATGTGGAGGATGATTTTAATATCTTAGAGGATCCAAAGGGGAAGAATATGGCCAAGTAGAAGAGAGCACACCAGGATACCCCTCTTATCAGTGATGAATAAGAAGGAAGTGATGATGAACCCCTAACCCAGAGCACAACTATGAAGAATACCTTTGCACATAAGGAATTTGAGCCAAACACAAGTTAGAGGAGGTAGCCCACAAAAAATAAGTCCCCTAGTCAAGAAGAAATAGAAGATAGTTTCTAGTGAAGACACAAAGAATATTGTAGAGGAGAAAAGGGAAAAAGAGGAAGTTACACACCTTATCCTTTAGATACATGATGTTGAGGTGTCTGACCCAGAGAATCATAGCAAGCACCATGAAGATATCTTGGAGGTAGAGATGGAAGGGGTCGATGCTTCCATCACCCACATTTTGGATGAAAGGAAAGGGGCATACTGAGGATCCTAGCGTGGAGTGCATTGTTGAAATTGATGTTGAGTGCTAGATCAAGCATGAAGTAGAGTGCATAATAGAATAAGAAGTGAAGCATGTTGGAGAAAGGAGTCAAGATAAGAAATAAAGTGGACCAAAGAATACTCTTGCGCTATATTTTCTGAAGGGTTCCCATGGGGAAGAATAGAAGACCAAGGCATATACCAAAGGGGTCAATGATGTTGTACAAAAACACTCCCAAACAAAGCGCTACACATAAGATACCCAAAACACAGTGGCTACAAAGGATTTGTTCTTTTGGTCATTTTTTAGGAGAGAGGAAACTTTTCCACACACTAGGAAGATGCTCTCCTAGGCATTCTAGTCACATATGGAGGAGCTACAGTTTGAAATTTATCACACAATCGCTAATTAGAGACCTGGCTTTAAGTAAACACTAGGGGAAGCATATCAAATAGTGGACTCCCAAATGTTAATATATGATCATGCGTGTAATGCACTCAATAAACTATTAGCAGATGTCAGAGTGAGATGTTTTGACAAGGGCTACAGAATAAGGAATCTATGTAAAGAAATTGAGGAGAAGGATAGGGAGATTAGGGAGTGAGATAAGGAGATTAAGGAGAAAGATAAGATCATTGCAAATATATAGTAGGAGGTGTGTGAATAAAAGGGGTAGATGATCGATGCGTACAAAAAGGAAGAATTCTTTGCGAATGCAATTACCACTCGTTGTGACCGAACTTGGAAGGCCATGGTCAACCCAAGTATGAGATAACACTGCATTACTTGGAGGATCTATCATGCATGATCATCCATGACAAAGAGATTCTCACCCTAGAGTCCCACAGAAGATATAATGGCGCAACAAAAAACAACATGACAGGGATTAGATCAGATCCCACCTTGCACAATATGATGCATTTTCTACTAAAATTAAAGTGACAGTGCAAGTTACAAGGGTAGTATATGATAATTATGAGGACTTTGATAATTTTGTGGGCTTACTTTTGATTAGGTAATGAAGAAGAGTTGAAATAATTCCATGCCAAGCATAAAAAATAGTAGGGTAGAATGGGAAAAGATCTTGGAAGATGTGGAGTAGAATAGATAGGTGATCAATTTGTTGAAAACCTCACTCAAGAAATGATTGAAAGAACTCTTCCCCTCAAATCATGCACATAATGGATGTATTGAATGATGCATAAAAACAGTTGGAAGTATTGATAGATCATATGAGGGGGAAGATCAATGACTTAACTCTTACAGAGCTCCGTTGGAATTATTGATAATGCACCAATACAAGAAATAAAAGTGTTGATCGAATTTTCTTCATCCCTTTCCATATTAGTGATCTACATAACAAATAAATCAAACAAAAGAAAATATGTAAGGGGTTTAAGGTACCTTGAGAGAAGATGGTGAAAAAATGGACAGGTGAAAAGTGAATGTCCTTGCTGCGAGTTTGGATAAACCTGTGAAACAAAGCAAACTAAGAGAAAAATGAATTAGATGGTATATGTGGGGGCTGTCTGATGAAGTTGGCTCTAGGAAGTGTTACCTTCCTTTCACAGATGTCAACCCTCATTAGATAAGAGAAAAAAATATAAATGAAAGATAGATAAATAACATAAAGAAACTGATAAATAACATAACCTATAAATGTTGATGTATAAAGGAGCTACAGATATGATCAAATAAATGTAAAGAAAACCAAACCAAGGGAACCACAAGGGCATGAGGATGATATTATGGTGATACAAGTGGCATCACAAGGTCATTGTGATGATATGATGATAAGTAAGGAGCTATAATGTTAGAGGTTTGCTATCACTCTTAACTTTTTTGAAAGAGGGGGGAAGACCTTATTTATAGCCTGGAGATGGGGTTAATTTAGGGGTTATTAGGTAATCTGGGTTTGAAAAAGTAACCCTAATTAGGTAAGTGGGGGGACATGATTTTGAGTGATTAGGTGCAAGAATAGATTTGATGTGGATTATTTGGCATTATTTAATTAATGAGTGAGATGCATGATTTGAATGATTTTGGAGTATTTAATTACTAGGTGGGGGTGACATGAATTAGTTTAGAATATTTAATTATTAATTAAATATTATCATTTAACGATATTTAGGGATTTAAAGGGGATCAATTAACTAATTAAGATTGATTAATTAAATATATAGTTTTAGTGGGAAATAGAATTTATTAAAATTTAGTGGGGTGGAATGAATTTGAATTCTTAAGCCTAATGAAGGAGAGAAAACACAGGGTGAAGGGGAGGAAATGATACCAAAAACTAGTGTCTACATTTTCCTCTTTTTGATGAGTGGTTTTTGTTGGGAATCCATGAGAAAAATATGATGAAGTATCAAAAATGTGATTGATTAATTATCCCCCCTCTAACTTGGGATTGACGACATAAAGGAATTCAATCATGAGTTTGAAAGAGATAGATGTTAAAGGTCATGTGGGTGATGTAAAGATGGGTAAATTCATAACTAAGGAAATATGCCTTAGGTAAAAAGGATTGAAATAATAATGAAAAATATTGTGGTGACTCCAATATCACATCAGTAGAGGAAAATTAAGGTCTCAATGGAGATAGGCTAAAACATACTATAGACCAATGAGTGGGTGAAGACCAATGCAACATGTATGCATGCTGGGGATGACCAATGGGTCATAGGAAATCACCAAATTATGCACAATGAAATGAAAAAACTTTTGTTAAATCCTTCATACACAAAGAATTGAGTGAAAACTATGCATACACAAGGACGAGGAAAATAACAAAGGTGTCATAGCATAGGACACAAAAGAGTAGACAAAAAGGTGAGTTGGAATATGGATGGTGAGGTAGTATGCCTTAGAAAATGGGTTGAATAATATTTAAGAGTGTTTTCCTAAGGAATCTATTTTGTTGACAACAAAATACTAGAAGAAGAAACTAGAACAAACATTGATTCATGGAAATAGGGGGAAGATTACAATCAACATTTTCAAAGAAAAATTTAGAGAAAATACTTGTGAGGGAAAAGGTGATAGGTGATGGTCATTATAGTATCCTCAAAAATAAAATAAAATATATTAAAATGAGAAAAGCAAAGATGGAGATGTGGGAAAGAAGAGACAAGAAAGGGTAGAGTTGGGGACAAGGAAGGGGAGGGGAAGAGATAATGGGGGATAAAAGAAGAAATGCTTGTTAAGGGACATTAGGATAAGTACACTGAGAATTATTGGTAGGGAAGGAAGAAGATGAATAAGTGGTAAGGAAAAAGGATAATGGATGGTGTAGAAAGAAATGCCAATGAAGGGATGTTAAGAGAATTCCACCGATAATGATCGGTGTGTGGAGGGGAAGAATGGAGTGAAGCGATAATGGAGGAGGTCAGAAAGAGTAAACAAGGCCATGTAGAATGGGTAAGAGTGAATTTTAGGAGAATTCCACCAATAATTATTAGTGTGCAAATGGAAGATGATGATGAAATAATGTAAGGGGAAGACCATCAATAATGACGGTTAGACATGGGAGTGCATATGTGAGAGAAATTGAGAAGATGGAGTGGAAAGAGTAAATAAAGGAGGGATAATTATTTGATCCAAGATGAAAGTGGGGAGAGGATGTAGTGGATGAGGATGAACAAGGTGAAGATGAAGAAGAAATATATGAAAAGAATGGGAAGAAATGGTATGAAGGATGAAGAGATCAAGAAAGAGAAAATGGGGGAAAGGAACATGATTATAGGTGGAAGAAATTAGACACACTCTATGACATGATAGGTTGATAAAAGATTATGGTAATAGGAAAATGTGGTCAGTAGGGGAGACTGGGGGGAATAAATGATCAATGGAGGGAATGATGAATGAGGTGAGGGAGAAGTCCAAATTGACAAGTTCCACTTAAGGAGGGACCCTTAAGTAATATTGCATACAACGGAAGTGGTTAAGTAAGATTAAAAAGCGAGGGATGATGGAGATGAAAAGTGGGCAAGAAATATGTAGTGTTTGTGAGAATGAAATAGGAGGTGAGAGGATTCGATTTCCATTACCTATTACCCAAGTTGATCATTACCCTTTCCCAAAGTACCCATACTCTCCCCCACCTACCTTCACTCACACCAACTACACATTTCTCAAACCACTCACCGATTCTGTATAACACTTCATTAGTTTCTAGTTTGATGGTGATCACCTTCATCCACACATGGGGCAATAATTTTCTATTTTTGTCAACGTTTCTTACCAATGCAAGCTACATGACAAAAAGGGGGAAAATGTAGACACCAAAATTAGGTCATACCACCCTTATAACCTCATTAATTAAATTAACCATACCTTACATATTCATATCCCATAGTGAACATGATTAATTGAATTAATTACTTTAATTAATTTAATTAACATCCTCACTTGACCACCTCACCCAGCCACATCACCTAGACACCTCATCATGAACCTATTCTTATCATGTTCATTTTAACTAAAACTCAATCTCTACTTACCTAAACTAATTAAGATTTAGTTTAACCATAACATTAGATTTATATTCCTTCTCTAACAATATTCCCACTTAATTAATTGGAAAATATCATTTTAGACCCAGACCAATGGGTAGAACTCGCCAAAATATTACCAAGATCTGTCATTTTGGAAAACCTAGGATTTCCTGCCGTAACCATTTCTGGTTTACCCTAAAGATACACTAATCACCCTAACTATTTTCAGTTACCATATATTCATTTTGGAAACCTTTTTCTAGGGGTTGGAATAATTTTAAAGTTCTGGAGAAATATTTACATGGAAGCTTGAACTAGGGCTTTCTCACGTATCTAGAAGATAAATGTATACCTAGCCAGAGACCTATGCAAGCATTTGAGTCTCATCTGAAAGTGTTGGCATTCACAGGAGAATTCTAGGAAGCACTGCCATTCACAAAATATTTGGGCTCTACCAAAAAATCCTCAGCACTTCACCATCATCCTTTCAGAACCTGCGAGCACAGGACATCGATTAATTAGAATTCCCTTTTACTCTCATTTGTTCAAATACTTTTATTTCCATTCATTATTTCTCTGTGTTACTCATCTCCCAATTATCTCACGATTAAATTTTCCAAAAAAACTAACCATTTTCCTTCTCACCTCCCTAAAACGCTTACCATTTAACCTCTGAGGCATTTCTTATTCCCTACAACTGCATTCAATGCCTCTAAGATCCTCTGTATATCTATCACACTTGACCAACATTGGTTATCGTCATACCATCATCGGTCACAGTGACAATAACCCAAGCCATATTAGTCGACCAAAACCCATCCCAAAATATTATAAAATCCTTACCAAACTCAATTCAAACCTTCTTGACTCCTTTTCCTACACCTATTAATCCTCGACACACTCTATTTGGTTCTTGTGAAGATATAAAAGGATTGAACACCTATTTTTTACCTTTTATGATTTTCTACAATGACCAATACTGGTTTCCCTTGATTGACATTGGTGATACCCACACCGACATTGGTTTCTATAAATGGTAATCCTTCCTATAATAGTGACCTAATAAACTTCACCCAAATAACCCAAAACCACCCAAAACCTGATCTTGACCCGTTCTAATCACCTTGGCTACCTACCCAACCTAAAACATAACCTAACCTCAGTTAGATCTAATTTTGTATTGCAATATTCAACTTAATCTAATATATTATTAATAACTTGAGACACTGAAATCAACTTGTTAGCAAAAGGACCTCTATTTCTTGCATTTTTGTTCATTTATTTGATAAACAATGGATTGACAGCCATCTAGGAAGTATCACACTTCCTGAATTTAGCATACACTAGGAATTCCACTGACATATATTGTTTAATATTATTCTTTTGGTTTTGGTTTACATTCATAGGTAGTTCCTCCTACAAAAAATGAGGTTTTCATAATCACCATTGGATCGGGAAATCATAACACGCACATTCTACCTGCCACCTTCATTTCACAGGTATTGGTGAAACATTTTGGCACACTTGGTGGGACCCTCTCTTGGGTAAATTGTATTTTCTTCATATAGGGAAATTTTGTGTGTCTCTTTCTTTTCGAAAAATAAAAATTTAATCTTCTCCCTAGTAACATTATTTTCTTGTAATTGTCTAAATGAAAATTTTGATTTGGTGTTTAAAACAAATCAGTTCTTTCTTCTTGCATTTTCATAGTAGTGAAAGTGAACGTTCTTGACCTATTTATCATTTTCTACATCTAATTTAATTGTCGATTTGGGTTCTAAAATCTATTGCATTTGATCTTTGTATGTTGTATTTTTATCTCACATTAAACACTAAGGGTAACCTATACGCTAGAATTCATGCCCAGCTGATGGTTGACATAACTGAATCATAGAAACACTTTCTCTTCTCTCTCTCTTTTACAAACTATACAAATAAACATTCACACATCTTCTTAAACAACACCTTAGCTGGAAGAAGCTGTCAATGATCACACGATCAGAGGATTGACAGTGGGCACCTAACTGGTTTATCTTTCTAGTCCTTAACTCAAAGAAAGGACTACCCTTACCACAACATAACCTGAAACCACCCTTTAGAATTGTCCTCTTCATAAGGTTCCTTCCCAACCAAAAAATTATGTTCTAAATTCACAAGTCAGTCTTAAATAGCATAAGTCAAACACATAAAATTTACTTACAGGATTTGCGTGTTTTTCTTAGCTTTTTCTTGAGTTGTATTTTGAGTTGTGAGGTTATGTTCTCCACTTTCCTATTCCTTTCACACTCCACCATCATAGTTGGATTATTATGATTATTTCAGAGTGTTTCAGGGTCTAATACTATCATCCTCAGACTTCTGGGTTGAAAGTCAATCTGATTCAATTCATAAAACCAATTTTTGTTCACTTCTTAAAATTTCACAATAATCAACATTGGTCCAGTGACCATGACTAGTTTCCATTTGACCGTCATCAATTTACCTAAATGGTGTTAGTTTCCAGCTCTTTTCGTTATTTTACCCAAAAGGGAATTCATCACATCTTCTGTTCTATTTGAAATTCTCAGGACATCATCATATCCCCAAAATTCTAATATCACTATCATATACAAATTCTTTATTTCATTTTCATCAGTTTTTGGCCTCATTTTCTAAAACTGTTGATTTCCCATAGTAACTGGTATTGGTTATTATAACCATCATCGGACCCCCTTTAACCGTCATCAGTTATTTAATCCGTTTTTAGTTCTATGGTTCTAATTTTCAATTGGAACACTGACCAGTTCACCTCTCGGAGTCTATCCTTTTCCATTTCTACTATTTTTTTGTGTCATTTATAGAATACAATTTACCAGTATATGCTAATTCACATAGTGTTGACTCATAGTAAAACCAATGCCCTTATGTTTCATGCCAGTCTTCAGCCTCTTCAACCTATCCCATCACCATATTCTATCTTGCCACCTATGGATCCAACCCAGCCTATCACCATTAGTACCAACAACAAGAAGTTCGTAAGACTCCTTAACCAGAATCCCACTGCCTTGCAATACTACCTTTCCCATTCCTCTACCCAGGACTCCTCGAGATAGTTAATATATGGCATTCCCATATTTATCCCTCCTACCCCCACACCCTCTTTCGTGTCACCTACAACTAGCTCAACATTTCCTTCATCCACCTTATCCCCTATGTTATCTCAACTAGACCCCACATCCACTATAACTGCTACACCAACAACATCTATTTCACTCGTGGTGTCAACCATTCCTTTACCAAACCCACTTAAGCATGGCCCCATCTATACCCTTTACCTTGTATGTACCAGTTGCATCACATCCCCCCATAGTGTCGATAACCCACTCCCCATTCCAAAACCTCATCCTTTCCATCCCACAGTCTCTACCCCCAATTACTATGAGAGTCATTATGACTACCCCACCTATTTACGTTCATCACCAATAACCCCCATTCTCATCTATTTCTTATTCAAGAAATATTTCACCTACATCTATTCCCCCTTTACAGTTTTCATATTCGGCACCCCCATGTACTGGGATGTTGTCAACATCATACACCCATCATCAACCTTCCTTTACTTCCTGAGATGCCCATTCCTAACAACCCACCAATGACCTCATTAGGATGATGATGGAAAATATGAAAACATTAGAAGCATTAGTTTCCATCTCTCACAATTTTGTAACTTATGAAGAAATATGTAATGAGCCTAATCATCCTTTTATCCCCATTCTCTCATACCCTGTACATTGGGAAATGCCCAAGTTCAAACATTTCAACAGTAAAGAAGACCTGCAAAAAAACTTGTCTTCATTCAAACATGGATGCTATCTAATTTCCCATGAAAATTATTTACTCCTACGAATATTCCCCATGTCGTTGACATGACCTACCTTAGACTGGTATAGTGGTTTACCTAGATATTCCATATACTCCTTTAGCCAAGTGGCTCAATAATTCTTCGATCACTTCTTAATTAATGTCATCAAGTCTCATCAACAAATCTATCACATATTTCATTTCTCGACAAAGTTTTATCAACCAATTAACATTCTAGTTACCTCAAGTTGAGCTTATAGAGTTGTTCACTAGAGCTTGTGTCACACACATCTCACCAAATCTGTAGGTACAAACCCTCCATACCTTCGATGAAGCATTTACCATGGCAAGAAAGTTGGAGATTCATGCCATTGAAGAAAATAAAATCCAATTGCAAAAAAAAATTCTATGTTCAAATCAAATGACACTTCTTCGTCTTCAAAGCCCCAAAACAATTATTCAAAAGACAAAGGATCTTCCAATGTGGTAGCTTTCAAATCTGGTCCATCCCATCCATATAATCAAGCTAAACCTTCCTCCAATCTTTCTCCCATTCAAACTTTTCATTTCTGATGAGAACAATGAAATTACACTTCTTCAGTCTTAGAAAATCTTCTTAAGGTCGAAGCCATTGCACTACCCCCCAAAAAACCTCACATTGATTTAGATCCTGCTCATCCTATGCCAACATGGTATAAGGAACATAACTATTGTAATTACCATCGTGTGAAAAGCCATAGTGATGGTAATTTGCATAACCTTTATGAACATTGTCCATGAAATGTTAGATAATGGAGATCTCATCTTAGACAACCTAAACAAGTCAAAAAATTAAATCTTGCATATATTTAAGAGGCAATTCCACAACCATACACCATAATATAATCAAAATGGTGTACCTTCAACCAAAAAACACAATGTACATGAATTCCATACTATTTTTGATATTGTACCAGTCGTTTGAAAATTTCAACCTATTTTGTCTATCGAGGAAATTCTGGCATGAGCTCCTCTACCCATGGAGGAGAAAAATCTCATCCACTCCTTCACCCATAGAGGAGTCTTCTTCATCTTCCCTTTCACCCACTAAGGATTCCATAATTTCTACTAACATCGTTTCACCATCTACCTCGCAACCTATCAAATGATAAATGGTATTAACTCTCATATGCATAAGAGAATCATCATAGCTTTCTCCTCCAATGATAGAGGAATCTACCTCACCCCACCTACCATATCTCCTACCCATGGGAGATCCTTTAAACATGCCATTTCCTATTGGGGATGGTTCCCCATTATCATTTTAGGATCCTATTGATCTTCTCTTGACTCTTTTACCCACAAATCCCAAGGCTAATCAATTCCCTATCTCACAGACATATTTTACAAGGATTGCCACTAAACCAACTGCATCTCCTCTTACAGTAATTTCATTTTCACGAATGGACTATTGCTTGGAGTACATTGATAATTCCATGATTTGGGGATGTATTCGGCTCCCCTTTTTGACTTAAATGCAAATGTTTCCTACATATACCTCCATGATCTATCCAAAGGTATTTCTAGCAACTAAATCATCCCTAACCATGTATTTTGAAATGGATTCTTTATCATCACCTTTACCTACATCTAAACCTTTTCCCATGACTAAAACCATTCTTACTCCTAAAAACCTACCTGTACCTACATATTCACCTATATCTAGAACTATCACTACCCTAGGTATCATGTTGACATCCAGCTTTGTCCATCCACCCGTCAAATTAGACTTATCCACACCTTCCCAAGTTTGCACAAAAAATAGTCCTCCACATAAAAGGAAGGCCCAACCTTCTAAGGCCCATAAACCAGTCTCACCCACCACACATTTGTCACCTTCGTCCCTTTTGTCCATCCTAAGACCTCACCCATCAACCTTGGCCAAAAAACCCCTATCCAAGCCAAATAAAAAGCTAAGAAACCTACTTCTTCATCATGATCATTTGTTACACCTTATTTACCTACACAAGAAACACCCTCACCCTCACCCATAAATTTCTTACCACCTATACCTCCACCAAATACCATACCTCCAAAATTGCCTATGTGACTTCAACCCATACATTCCACCCAGCCTACACCAACCACTTCCACTGCAGCTCCATTTTCCCCATGGATAAACCTTCCTCTTCAACCATCTACTTTCCCTTATACATCATGTAATCCCATCTCACTTTTACCTAAGAAGGTTCAATCCAAAGATAAGAACCCACTACCCTCCAATAGGATAGTTAAACCAACAACACCTTCCATTGCTAGTTATTATGCCACACCTTTACCCAAGCAGATACCATCAAAACCTAAGATAGTTCCACCTACCAAACCAATGTTCAAACCTATTACACCTCCTATAACACCTCTTCCACCACAATCATCTGCACCTTTACCCAAAGCCACACTCACTTCCCACTATGATCCATTGGTGAAGTCTTATGTCAAAATTTTAGCCAACCTATTAGAGACCTTGGTCATCACATTACTGCCACTTAGACCTTACGACCCCCTCAAACCCAAACCAAAAGGGTTTTATGAAACTACAATTTGTGCCTATCATCATGTACTTGGACATGATGTAGAGTGTTATGAGGATATTAAAAATATTCTCATCCAATTATGTCCTCTTGAAGAAAATTTTGATGATGATGATCTTCTTGATAAGGACCCTATTCCATCTTAACATGTCACCATACAGCCCCACCCACTATCTATTTAGTGACCTACATCACCACCTCCATAACCCTTTTATCCACCTCTAAAATTTGAGATCAACATATTTTGTATAAGAGAGTTTTCCAAACCACTGCCTAAATGTCAGTGTGCCCTAATCATTTTACAAGGTTCTTACCCCATATTAGGTTTTTTTCTATCATGTTGTTATACTACTCATGACATAACTTCTCCATCTACCTCTTTCCCTCAAATTAACATGATCCAAGTTTCCACTCATGCCAAAAAGGACAAAAGAAAAGAAAAATCAACTTGCCCATCAACCAATCATGTGCCCCATATACCATCTACACTTGCACCCAAAATTACCATTCGAGGACCCACATACCCTATTTCTGACAGGGTCACCCATCGTAAAATGATAAAAACAATTACACCAATCCCCTCTAAAAATTTCTTTGTATGATCTCCTCAACACATCTGAATCTCATTGACAAGCCCTTATGGAGGTTTCGTAATTCATTGAGGTTTTACCTAACAACCCCACACCATTATCCTCCATTATCACCCCTCACCAGGTGGCCTCTCTTAGCAAATCATCTCCTTATTCTACCTCCACACCAACTCATCAAGTAGCCACCCTCATTTTTTCTAATGAGGAGATTATACCTCTCCAATCAGATGACCCTGATCCTACCCTTTTCATCTCCATCTATATTGATAATATACACGTACGGTGGGTTATGATCAATGGTGGTGCTAGAATCAACATCATCTCCTCCCACACATATAATCAAATGTGCATCCATTCAAATTGCATGTATAATAGCCCATTTATGTTGTGCTCCTTTAATGATGCCATCACTTCCACCCTTAGCACCATTATTCTTCATGTTTGTGTGGGCCATCGCACTATTCCATAATTATGCTATGTCTTAGAGGGGGATTTATAGTATAACATGTTTCTTGGCCTACCTTGGGTTTGTGTCATGGGTTGTATTCCTTTTTACACCAATGTGTAAAATTTGAACTTGATGGACATAACTATACCATCCTAGCTGATGCGTCACCATTCAAAACCTATAACATGTTGTACCGACCTAATGATGTCCTCATAGTATTTAAGGCATCTACCAATGCTTCCACTTCTCCTTCACTCATAGCCTCACCCACAGATGTTGCTTTTACCTCACCTGTGCATACCTCTTATATTCCCACTACTATTACAGCCTCTGTAGCTGACCCATCTGCTAACATGTCTAGTTCACAACCAACTAATCCTTCTTCTTCCCAATCACCTATCAATTCATCTATTCCGGCTACACACATATCCACTACCAATCCCTTAGAAGGTGTTTTTTAATTCCTCACTCTGGGGGAATACCGCTTTTACAACATAAACACATTCCTTACTCCACAAGAGTATGGTGACCTACGAAAACATCCTCATTATGACCATCATATAGGAAAGGTATTCCCTTATGGTCCTCCCCACCTTCGTACCAATTTAACTTATGGGGAAATTGACACTTCCACCTATTTACCTGAACCACCATCTTAAACACAACACTTTTCATCTGACCTCTAATCTCTCATTTACTGTGACTTCGCCCACACTTTCCTAAACCGTTGTGCATCAAAGGGATTTAGCTTTGGTTTTTACAAATAAGGCTATCCTACCATCATCTTGTGTACCACCTTTAAACACAAATACCATAGTGGTATCGGCTTTGTCGAACTATCTTCCAAGAAGGCCCATGTTGAACTCATTGAGGATAAAAACAATTCTACACCCCACTTACCAATTTCACCACCTTCACCTACAGAGGCAATGGATCCAAAATCCATTCCTCCTAACTTTTTTTCATAAACACCATTTCCTTGGGACCTTTGACTTATCAACGTGATGGCAAGGCTCCCTGTTCTCATCCTTTCTTATATCCTGACATGATTGATGATGATACAACTTCTATTAATGTCGTTCAATGTTAGGATGATGAGTTTATCCTCACCTACATTAGTGCCGAAGATTCTTATATTCATCAGTCATTTCCTTCTCAGACGCAAACCATGTTAAATGAAACAACTATCGAAGTCAATATTAACACTCAGGGTGACCCGCACTTTCTAAAGATAGGCCAATCTTTATATGTTATTGAACATGAAGATTTTAATTCTTTCCTTTGGGATCATAACAACGATTTTTATTTGTCCTATGTTGATATACCTAGTATCGACCCAAATATTTTGGTCCACAATATCGTAACCCTTCCTAAAGCCAAGCCCATAAAATAGAAGCTATAGAAAATTCATCCTCGCATTTCCCTTCTTGTCAAAGAAGAACTTCAACACCTTCTCTCGATTTCCTTCATCCTACCCATTAATCCTATCAAAGAATTGATAGGGGGACTTCACATTTGCATAGATTTCCATGACCTCAACTTAGCTTTCCCCAAAGATAACTTTCCTCTACCAGGTATTGACAAGTTAGTTGATCTTACTGCTGGTCATGAGATGTCATCACTCATAGATGGTTTCTTAGGTTATAAACAAATATTAATCACCCCATAAGATCAACACAAAACCACCTTCATCACTCCTTGTGTGACCTTTTGCTACCAATTCATGCCTTTTGGCCTTAAAACTATCGGTGATACATATCAGCAGACTATGAATTATATCTTCCATGACATAATGCATCGCATATTGAAAGATTATGTCAATGACCTTCTATCTAAATCCAAACATCAGGCTAAACACCTTACAGTCCTTAAGGTCATCTTTGACCACCTCATCAAGTATTATTTTCACCTTCAACCTAAGAAGTGTGTCTTCACTGTGCTCTCAGGAAATCTCCTTGGTTTCATCATTTCTTTGCATGGCATAGAAGTTAATCCTACTAAAATCAAGCCTATTCTTGAAATTACTCCACCTACTAACCTTTGCTAACTTCATAGTTTACAATCTATTCATCATTTTATTTTGTAGCTTTTAGAATGTTGCTAACCATTTAACCATATCCTAAAAAAACATATCTTTTAAATGGGATGATGAATGAAAAAAATCATTTGACACATTAAAACAATACCTTCTTCAACCACTGGTGCTCATTCCTTCTAAGGATGAACAAATATTTTACCTATACATTTCTACTATTGATCATTCCTTAGGTTCCATGCTCACTCATCACAATGAAAAACATAGAGAGAAAGTGGTTTATTACATAAGTCTTACCCTTTTGGAATACAACACTAGGTACACCCACACTAAAAAAATCTACTTAGCCTTAGTTTTTATCACCACTAAACTTTGTCATTACTTTTCACTAACAAATTGCATACATATGAGAAAAACAGATAAGGTAAGGGTGAGTAGGAATACCTATGAATGTATATAGAAGGTAGAGTGCGTGTGTCCTAATTTCTCAATCCAGTGTTTATTGCGAGAGCTTCCTTTTTAACAGAAGGAACTTCCTGAGATGAAAAACAAGACCACCAGAGGAATATTAAACAATATATGTCAGTGGACTTCCTAACATATGCTAGATCCAGGAAGTGTGATACTTCCTAGATGGTTGTCAATCCATTGTTTAATAAAATTCAATGCAAGAAGTAACGTAAATAAAAAAAATCCTACTAAAGTTGATATGATTTAGATATCTCATTCAAATACAATAAGAGAATATAATCTAACAGGTATGGTTATGATTAGATCTGGAAGTCAGACAGGTAGCTAAGATTACTGGAACAGGTCAGGATCAAGTTTTGGATGGTTTGGGCTATTAGGGTGAGGGTAATTAGGTTGTTGTTATAGTCAGAATTACCAGATACAAAGACCAACGTCAGTCTTATATGACTAATGTCGATTGAGAGGAAACTAATGAAAATTTAGGTTAACTGACATCAGTAGTGTCAAACTGATATAAACTTAATGTAAATTTGTTTTGTTGATTCTTTATGATTTCATAGAGAATGGGAGAATGAGGGTTAGGTTTCCAAAGACACTAAGAATTCTCAAAGACGTATGGAGTCAGGTATGGGAAGCTAGGAGGTTGTAGGTAGTTGGGTGAATGGATTTATAGGAAGGTGGAAAATTATGGGATACAACAGAGGTTGGGAGTCACGAACAAAGATAAAGAAATTGATCTAAATAAGTATGAAAATATGTAGATGAAAATGCACTTACTTGTATTTGTAAACTATTGGTTAGATGAAGGTGATGGTTGATCTATGAAACTGGTGGTCAATGTCATGGAACTACTTCCTGAAATGTTACTATGAATGCTTAACCTTCAGATCAGTCTTGGTTTTTGGTTTAGGATGTCTAGATGTGCAAGAGGGCTCTGATTTGTGCTTGCATGCAAATCTCTCTCTTCTCAGACTTGAATAATTCTTCCAACCTTTGTAAAAAGGTTAGAAAAATTAATATATGGTAACTAACAATGGTTTAGGGTGACCAATGTTTATTTCAGATTGACCAACGTCAGTTAAGGAGGGATATCCTAGGTTACCAAAAATAACATATCTTGGCTATCTTTTGGCTAGTTCTATTAGTTGGTGTGGATCCAAAATGGAATTTTCCACATAAGTAGACATGTTGTTAGAGAAATAATAGGCATGTAGTGTTAGGGTTAGACCAAGTCTCAGTTAGTTATGGTAATTAGAGACTGAGTCCTAGTGAAAAGGAAACATGCTAAGAATGGGTCCATGATGAGGTGTCTAGGTGATGTGGTGGGGTGAGGTGTCTAGGTGAGGTGGAAATTAATTTAATGAAGGTAATTAAATAATGAATATTTTGACAATGGGAATTAATTTAATTTTAGGTAATTAAATTAATATACATGTGGGGTAAAGAGGGAGTGTGACCCAAATTTGGTGTCTAGATTTTGCCCCTTTTTTGTAGTTTGTATTAGTAAGAAACATTGACAAAAGTAGGAAGTGATTTCCCCATCTATTGGTGAGAGTGGGTTTTTCCCAGGTGTGGGTGAAGGTGATCCCCTTCAAACTAAGAACTGATGAGGTTTCGTATGGAATCAGTGATTGGTTTTATAAATGTGTAGCTAGTGAAGGTAGGCGGCGAAGGGTATGAGTACTAGGTGAAAGGGTGATGGTCTACACTAGAAATAAGGAAAAGGCTAGGGTCAAATTGGGAATGGGTAATGGTTAAATTAGGTAATAGGTAATAGGCCACAGTCAAATTGGGTAATGGGTAATGGAAATCAAACGCACACACATGTATACATTACAACATGGTACCACGTTGAAGAGATTTCAAACTCTACATCATATAAGGTTGATAGGTTTATCCAAACAAGGGTGAATTGAATCAGGTATCCAAGGCATAGGATATGGTATAGAAACAAAATGTAGGTCAGGTGCAGGAACGTTTAGGTATGTTATGGTACACCAAAATTTTGGTCAAGATAAATGGCACAACAATAGGCAAGGTATGGTCATTAGGCTAAACAACATGGGTAACAACATCGCAAGCTATAACGAGTACACAGGGTTTATAGTCACACTAGTTAGGTTAGGTCTAGATAAAGAGGTCATGGCATAGGTAAGGCCAAGGTATAGGTAAAATAAAAAATCTTAAGACATAACTAAGGAAATTTAGGGGTAGTTTTGGCTTGTAGGTAGGTGTAATAAGTGTGGGGGAGGTCACACAATATCAATCAATGAGAAGTTGAGGTCAAAATGGGAAAAATGATATTAACAGGTAACTGATGCTGGTTAGAAAGTAACCAACATTGATTTAGTATGACTGATGTCAGTCAATTTGGGTAGGGTTAATAAAAATAAAAATCCATATTTTACGGATTCATTTTAACTTGTTGCTTTGTGGGAAAATGACAAAGTGGTGAGGTAAAAGTTGGAAAGTGACAAGACGAGACAGAGAGTTGAGTTGGCGAGCCTTGTAGTACATGATTGGTGTTTGGTAGGTGGGTCCATGAGATTGATTGGGGCCATTTGATTGGTTACAAGGTGAGGAGTGGATTTGGAGATGGTGGAGGTGGGAGAAGGTTCGGGTTGACCACTGGCACAATAGCCAAATGTACCACCACACCGAAGACACTGAGATGAGGTAGGATTCAATCCTCTTTTGTCATTTGGTTTAAAAATAATGTTGTAAATTGGTTTAGGAAAAAAAGGGGGGTTTGGGGGAAAATGAATTTACATTTATAGGTATTAACGAATGAAATGAGGGAGAGGGGGTCCAATATAGTCTAAATAGGGGTGGGGATGAAGTTAGGGTACGTTTGGGTAGGGTATATTAGGTGTTTTAGGTTGATTGTGAGAAAATTTTGATAGGTGGGGGGGTTTGGTTTTAAATTTCACAACAAAGACCGATGCCAATAAGGGGTTGGCTAATATCGATTGGTCGTGGATGGCATCGATCAAGTCTTATTTGACCAACACCGGTGAAATGGAATTGGTGTCGGTTGAGGAAAACTAGTGAGGGTTAACATGACCAGATATAGTTAGGGATGATGTGGAATGAGGGAGATGAAAGTGTAGGAGGAAGGAAATTAGTCAAGGGAGGGTTAAGGGAAGGTGCAGGTAGGAAAAAGATGAAAAGGGGATGTTTAGGCAATGGTGTGGGTGAAGTAGAATAAGGGAGAATAGTTGTAACAGTGCACTAGGAAAAAAGGGGCACTTGATAGGGTTTTGATTTAGGTAGGGTGTGGTGGGAAATGGTTATAACATGTAATAGGTGTGTTGGGTATGGTTAAGGCTGAACAATGTTGTGGTTTTTTGGATACATGCTTGGGACTAGCTATGGATGAGGGATAGAGTACCACCTCTATTGCTAGTGGTATGATCGAGCATGACCATAGAGGATTGGAGGCACATGACATACCTTAGCTTGATTAGGATCTAACCTTACAGACACATAGTTTGAGATCTGATTTTGATGGTCACACTCATCGATAGATGAAATTCAACAACCAATACATCCCACCTGCCGATAGGTGAGATCACTGTCACCCTGGAGGATGTATACAAGATCCTGCGGCTACCTATAGTGGGAGAATAGGTGTATTATATTTCATCAGAGGAGATAATAGTTTTGGTGTTTGGAGAGGCGATGAAAAAGTTAAGATACCATAGCATGAGCCTGAGCTATGGGGACATGTATGCGGCACATCCTCAAGAGATGAGGTTGGTTGTCATGACCATAGAGGTAGTGTGCTGCTTTGTTTTTCCAGATGTGGAGGGTGAGAGATTCCCATGAGTGCTAATGGGGATTCTTCATGACATGATGGAGGATAGGACCAATTTTTCTTGGGCACCAACATTTTTGGTGTAGTTATATAGAGATTTGTGGGCCTATGGGAGGCTACAAAGGTTTATCTTATGTTTTACCTTCTTCACTATTGGGCATACGAGCACATTATATGTGTGTGTCTAGTTGGTATGCCCTATCCTAATGCATTGGATGCGGGCTTGGTCTAAGTGGGTTATAGGTGTTTGGTACCTGCTAGGGGATAGCATAGGACTGCTAGGGATGCACATGATGTGGCATATTATACGCACATTATAGAGGGGTTTTCAGGGGTTGACATCATTTGGAGAGCATATGTTTTCTTCTCTTCCTACAGACATATGGTAGTAGAGTTGGATAAGTTACAATTACTCAGATGGATAGAGGGATGTCATGTCAGTGAGCATGAGATAATACCCATTGACTAGGTTAGATAAAAATTTGGTTTTCCCTAAGATGTGACTCCACCATTCTCATAGTACATGAGAGATGACGTGGAGAGGCCTATGCCTCTACCAAAGATGATGGTGTTTACAGGGCAGGAGGATTAGGTGGTGGACTAACAGATTGATGAATTTGGGGTTATAGATAGATACAAGAAATGGTGGGCATTGCAGCTATGGTTAGCACCATTGAGGCTAGGGCATCCTGACTTAGCCACCATTATGGTTCAAAGGGAAACATTACAGGGGCAAGTGGCTACCCTTTTTACATAACTAGGAGTAGTGGAGGGGCAAATGACAAGATCAGACGTAGGTGGTAGCCCTGAAGGCCTAGATTACACAGGGAAAAGTACCCATAGAAGGTTGAGATGGTGATGGGGGATAGGTAGTCACCTTATAGGTGCATGTAGCAGGTTTACAGGGCTAGTTGGACACTATACAGGCTCGGATTGTGGCCTTACATGCCCAGATCACAACATAGGCACCCTCACAGGCCCAAGGACATGGTGTCATATTACACATAGAAGTGGGAAAGGGTTCCATGGTAAAGGGAGTAGGGAAGGGTTCACAGGTACAAGGGCCGAGGACATCCTTAATAGCACAGATCTCGTAGATTACTGTGAAACCTATGGCACCACCATAGATAGTGTCGATGGTGAGATTCAAGGATTTTGTAAATGAGGCCAGATATTACCAAGATCACTTGATGACATATGGGATAGATGCCCCCTTGTATAAAGAGTATATAGCATAGTAGGCCTTGAGTGAGAGGATGAAATCCTGAATGTATATTGCAGAGAGTACAAGGGGTTGACGAGCCCCAAAACAAGATCAAGGTAAGGCTAATAGTTCACATACGTAATATTCCTATTTTAAGACTTTAGAAACAAGGGAATTTAAGTTTACATAATGTTCTCTTTTCTAAATAAGCATTATTTATAACAAACATTCCATGCCAATAAAATTCAAATAGATAACCATATGTAGCTATAATGACTCGGTGATCTACCAATCTATTCATTTCATAACTCGGTAATCTACCGGTCTATTTATGTTACCTTAAGTATTGAATACATATTGTATACTTTTTATACTTGGTTTTCCTACCCTACACTAGGTACTGAGTGATCTATTTAAAGAACATATCTGAATATTTGTTACCAATATTCATCTGCTATCACATTATTTTAAACTTGGTGACATAGGACAATACAAGTAGCAGCTTGCAATACTTTGGCCAAATATTAACAACATAATATGTATATCTCTATTCCTAGACAACATACTCATAATTTTGGAATATGTCCTTCACCTCACTCCTCTATTATCATGATTGGTCTTTACTGACTACAATCAATCCACTTGTCCCAGGCTAAACCCTAGCCCTAGTTAGAAACATAAATTATTATAGGAAGACACTCACAATGACTTAGGGTAGATGGGCATACTCAGTTGACCTTAAGTCAACCAGGTGTGCCAAGGTACCCTGATCTATTTGAAGCTACTTCCTATCCTAAATATGCCACTAACCAGACCTAGAGAGAAACTAAGTTCAAGTTCTTATTATGTGTAGGTCTGGATGATTAATGTGGAAAGGTGATGCCACATGTCAACTACAACGTTGTATTCTCAAAAAGACCCAAGTCTTCTCAAAAGTAAAGCCCTATAGTTTGTGTGTGCCAACATCCTACAGAAACTGCCTCATCGATATGTACATAACCCCAAGGAGATCATTAATGAATTATTAATTTTGATTAAGCCTTGATTACAGCAACCCTTCCAAACCCTAATCCAACACTCCATAAGTTCTTTCCTAAATTTGTTTCATTTAGTACATGAATAAATTAATTTATGATTGCTTTTAAATTTCATTTTCTCAGTTTAACTAGCAGTTAACCAAAACAGGACAACAATATCATAAGTTTCATTTAAATGTACTTTAATTTTTAGGAAGGTTTAACAACTACATATATCCAATTAAAGTAGACTTCATACAAAATGAAGTCTAATAATTAGTAATCATATCTCCAAACCTTTTTGGTTTACATTCAATTGAGAGAGAGAATGAGTCTTCCTCTAAATGATTAAGTATTAGGGTATATCATTCCCAATATCCATAGTTCTTACTTCATGTTTATTATGCAACACATTACTATGTTAAATTGTTTAGATAAAACACATCATAATATGTAACTCAACAAGTTGCTTCATTATAAGGGAAATTGAACTAATTCCCATTATCCATCTTATCAAAGATAAAAAGAAAATCATAACATAATATAAAGAATATAAACAAGATTGAAATTTCATCTTCCTTATAAAAGCACGAGCTAATTTACACAACCAATGTAAATAAATCACAACTCGCAATTCATCATTACAACTTATAAATTTTTACAAGACTATGCACTTTAGGAAAACTGCATAACAACAACCTTCAATCTATAAAGTATAAAACTTTTCTTTTACAATTCAACAAAAGAATGAATTAGAATTATTTAATAAGAATTAGACATATATCAGCTAATGCATCTTAAAAGTTTTTTCCTTCTTCTATCACTTACGTTGTCTATTTGAATAAATTGCTAGCACAGACCAGTTCAATGAACTGAGCATGATAAGCACTAAGCATTAAAATGAAGTGCATTCCACTATCTGTTTCATTAAACCAAAATTGCTTTAATGAGATAACAAAAACATCATACAATAAACATAAGTAATCCCAAACAAAAAATAAGTACATTAATAAATCTAGATCAGCTTTTAAGAGAGAAGCAGAATATAAATAACAATATCTACCTAAGAACTTAATCTTGTATTGATCCTGTCAATGGCTTGTAAACAAACAATAGACCCTGCCATCCCATTATTTCATAATTCTATCCTAATAGAATACCACATTTATCTTCTCTATGATACAAAATAAGTGTAAACAACATGGTTCATTCTAGGGATTATTCATATATAAAACTAAGCAAGAATTAGAAGAACCATTATATACCATCCCCAAACCTATAACATCACAAAGACAGACCATTTTCATAACATGAATTACCTGTTCTTTTCTCGGTAATAACCTTGCACATTGAACATTTGAATATACATCAAAACAGAATTACATAATAATACAAGAAGGTATACAAAGTTATAATAGACCAACTGCAATTCCAATTCCAACTCTACGTGCTAGGAGCTATCAATAAAAGATCATACACAAACAAAGTATCCCCGAAGAGGAGTTAATGTCTACTCATGCTCTTCACAAAATATAAAGAGTACAAGATCCAAACCTACTCCTTTCCATATACCTAGGCAAGACTAGTCAACAACAGTCAAACTCATAAGTATAGTTCACTTAACAGCATAACCCTCTTGGCTACTAACTTTCTACATTATTGCAACAATAATTCGAACAAGATAGACCAATAGGTCATAAGAAATCACCATCTCAAAATGGAGTCGAGTACAGAGAAGTTCAAACAATGAGAAAATCCAAAGATAGAGGAATGGTAACTGAAATAACCAATGATAAATCATTTTGTTCTACTGAACAAGAAGTTCCAGATTCAAACCAATTCAAGATGAAAGCATACTGAATACCCAAAGCATATACTGCTCTCAAAGAATACGGATATAAATATATTTTCTTTCTCAAAAAGAGTTCAAAGGACTCAATCACTATATCAGTCAAGAATAACATCTCAAAATAGTAAATTATAAAGTTCAGAATTACCTATGAACCCAAGACTATAGACTTAAAATTTCCTCTCCACTTAAATAAAAAAAGATAAGTAGTTTGTAATTCAAAAGAATCAAACTCAATACAACTGAATGGAGAAGGGTATCCTTCCTGATAATTTCAGGATCCAAGGTAATAACCCAAATCTTCCACTAAGACCCAAATTTATTTAAAGAGACAGAGGAGAGGGAGAGCAAGAACCCAAAATGCCTAATACATAAGATGTCTCGGTCTTAATTCCAAAGCAACAGGAACGGACTATCAAAAAAAAAATCATAACCATGAAATTGTGACAGTGGTGATTTAGAACAAAACAATACAGTTAACCTAGAATGCGGGATCCCTCAAAAGAGAGGGGAAAGAACACTTCCTTCTATTCCCACATCAATACCATCTTGATATAGTCATAGAACTGAATTTCTATGTTTCTTTAGCACGATGTTACTATTTCTAAATCTTGAAGAGATTTTAAATGACTCAAATAACCTTTCACATAGTTCCCTAGTGAGTAGTTGATAAAATAAAGAGTTATAAGCTTAGTCATTTAATAAAAGAGTAACCTAATACAAAATACCATAACATAATTGAATTAATCGACCCAAAAAAAAATCTCTTAACACTCAAGTGTTAAATAGGAGTACAGTGATGAACCTGAGATTCACACACAAACGTGCAGAACTTTCCTAGAAAAATAATGTAAGTACAGTGCCAAAATACGAACTCCAAGCAACAGTTCAAAAATGCATAAGTTTTCCAAACACTGGTTCCTATCAAAATTAAGCTTCAAAAAAAATTTAATCAAACCCAAAAGTACCAACACAATTCTACATCAAAATTCGTAACCTAGAAGAAAAATCAAACAGAACTCAAGTTTCCCCTAAGCTCATAATTCTATACTACCGCAATGATTAGTTTAAAGCACAATAACTTCGATAAAAATATCTAAAGTGCAAAAATAGAGATACAGAAAAAGTTTCGCATACCATTTTCATTTGCATGCTGGTCATAAAACTTGCACAGAAATCCAGTTCCAAAAAAAACACTATTTAGCCATAGTTTCATATCAAACACACAAGGATTCATAAAATCCAGCAAGTAAAATAACCAGACAGTCATGAAAACCTGAATCTCATGAGATCATATCTGTTCTAATGAATCATTTAGAAAAATGCAAAGAATTTTAATATTTAGAGCCTATCATGCCTGATAGTGCTTCCACCAAATTGAAGAAGACTTCCAGTCGAGCTTCCAACTCTTTTTTCTCCTCCACGAAAGATCAACAACTAGACATATTTTCCTATTACACCTCATATACTTTCATTTGATCAAAAATAGACTGTGGAAACCAAAAAAATCTTTGAAGTGAAGGTCAAACTGCTAGTTTGAAGAACCAGTTAGCTCCATGTAGAGAAAAATCTGCCATGCATGAAAAACCAAATGACCTCCTTCAAACCCGCCTTCTAAGTTTCCAAGATGGTTTGCACACAAAAACCGAGGCTCATAAATGCCATAAATTCCATTCAATCTGAAATTCCTACTTATCTTTCCTTGCCACCACCTCCTAAATATGGCAAATGCCAATTCAATACAAAAATACAATTCCATATTTTAGGGAGCTTCCATGTAAGCCTCCACCAATTCTACTAGCCCCTTCCAAATCTGGCAGTACTTCCATCATTTAAACCCCTTTCAACTCATTTAAATGTCATTAGAACCATCGCCTTTGAGACATGTGACCCCTGAGTTTCCCATTAATGGTTTAGGATAGATCCCAATAGAACTTAGGTTAGTCTAGAAATAACCAACTTAGGTATTAAAAAAATTTGCCAATAGAATTCCCACCTTAGGTTAGATGTAATTAATAACCCTTTTAGTATTAGGTATTAGTTAAAATAGCCTAGTATCACATTAGTAACCCTTCCCTTATTCATTTAGCAAAATGCTGAGGTTAGGATGCCAATCCCATAAATTAGAATAGAGGCTTAGGTTAGAACAAAATTCAAATAAGTAAACGTAGCTAGAAAATAGATGTTCTTACCTAGCTTAGGTTACTATTAGGATAATTCTTAGGTTTTAGGACTCTGTATTCATCCTCTATGAATTGAATTTTTCTTAAGTCCTTATAGTCTTGCCAGGATCAATCACCAAGGACCTAAGCACAAACATACAGCTGAATGAAAAACATGTTCAAATAAGACCAAGAATTAGTATCATACAAAGTTCAGTCTTCTATGTCCCTTAAACTACTGAATATCAATTTGTCATCTAGTCTATGAAGAGGATTTGAAACATTCGTTGGATCACTGAAATTGATCCAAGGATGAGTCTGAAGAAGAAATAATTCTATAACTCTTAAAGATAGATTGTAGCTCATCTTTCCAAAGTGAAAATGAATTCTTGATAACCATATAATTTTAGTCTAATAATTTTTAATAACAAAAAATATTTATCCTTATCAAGCATGATCTTTAATAGTCAAAAGAACACATCTTTATCCAGAAAATCACATGTCAACACTTGAATTCAAAAGGAAATTTATCAGTTGTCGAGGGTGTTACATGCTTCCCTACTAAAAAGAATCATCATCCAGATGATTATCTCATCTTCTTTTTTTATCAGTTTGCATCAAGGAAAAATCATATCATTCACTTTTCTTACCATATGTCAAAAACATATTAACATTATTAAATTCTTGAAATCAGCATTACATAGTTGTTTATTCAAAACAAATAAATATCTACCCAAAACCGACATACTTATTGTAATATAAAGATAAAAAAAAATTATCAGTCAACAGAATCAATCCTATTCAAATAGATATTGAAAAGAATATTTCATATCCTCAAGGTTTTCCCAAGTCACACTCTCTTCATTAAACTAGTCCCGTTGGACCTTGCATTGACTTATCTCATGATTTCTCTAATGAAATTGGAGAGTTTCAAACACTCATATGGGTTTAACCATGATTATTCTTGGGTCCTGGACCTGCAAGGAATTCCAATTTAACACATGTGATAAATCTGAAAACATATTTCTTAAGCATAAAAATATGGAAAACATCATGCATTCATGACAAAGTAGGAGGTAATGCTAAATGATAAGCTACATGGTTGATTACTTCAACTATCTCAAAAGGTCCCACATAACGAGGTGATAACTTGGCAGCCTTGCCAAAATTTATAGAACTCTTTTTCAGTTTAACTCAAAGAAAGACTTTCTCACCAAGTTCAAATTTCCTATCAACCCTCTTTAAGTTAGCATAACTCTTTTACCTATCTGCTGCTTCTTTCAAGCATTCGCAAATCAATTCAACTTTTTGTTCCATTTTAGTAATAATTTTAGGTCCAATTACCTCTCTATCCTCTATGTTGTCCCAACTAACAGGGGTTTTGCATTTTCTTCCTTATAATGCCTTGAAAGGTGCCATCTTAAGAGAAGCATGATATGTCTTATTTTATGTGAATTACTCTAATGAAAGGTACTCTTCCCACTTATACTATTGATCCATGCAATACATCCATAACATATCTTCTAAAACTTGATTTACTCTTTCAATCTATCCATCTGTTTCCAAATGATACATAGAACTGAAATTCAACTTAGTCCCTAAATTTACATCAAGTTTTTTCCAAAATCTTTTCGTCATTCCAGGATCTCTATCTGAAATGATTAATTCAGCTACTCCATGTAATCTAAAAATTTCATGTACAAATATTTTAGCCAAAATAGGAGAATCATCCTTCAGATTCCCAACAATAAAATGTGTTACCTTTGTGAGTTTATCCACAACTACTAAAATAACATCATGTTTATTTCTTAACATAGGTAACCCTTGTACAAAACATGCTTATTCCTTACCACTTGTACTGTGGTATGCTATGAGGATAAAACAAACCAGTTGGGTGCATGTGTTCCACTTTAACATGTTGACATTCAAGGAAATGTGTCACAAAGTCTATAACATCCTTTTTCATTCCCTTACAGAAATATTTCTATTTTATATCAACAAGAATTTTTATAATGCCAAGGTGTCTAGAAAAAGTTGAATTGTGAAATTTTTCTAACAATTTCTTTCTCAAATCATTTAGCGAAGGTACATAGACTCTATTTTCAAATCGTAAAATTCCTTTGTTGTCAAAGTGAAAACCTTTATATCTCAAATCATTCGAATCTACAACAAGTGCTGCTTTTACTTGTTGAAAGTAAGAGTCAGATTCCATAACACTTTTTACTTCACCCTTAAATTGAGTTCTTAACATTATAAGAGTAGAAATGTGCTTCCTATGACTTAGAGCATCAGCCACTCTATTTTATTTACCCTTTATATAACTTATGTCAAAATCATTTTGAGGCAAAAACTCTAACCACCTTCATTGTCTTGCATTAATATTTGGCTGAGTGAAGATATACTTCAGTCCAAGGTGATCAGTTTTAAATTCAAAAGGTTTACCAAGCAAGTAATGTCTCCAAACTTGTAGTATATGAACAATGGTAGCAAGCTCTAAATCATGTGGGGAATAATTCAACTCATGTAACTTAAGTTTTCTACTTTCATAAGCTATGACATGTCCATTTTATAACAAAATACCTCCTAGAACTTCACTTGATGCATCAATTACCACCATAAAATATCCATTAGCATCTAGTACTGCAAGAATAGGTGTTGAAGTTAGCTATTCCTTCAAGGTTTTGAATTGAATCTCACATTTCTCAGACCAAATAAAATTTTTATATTTCTTCTATAAGGAAGTTATTGGTGCACTTATCTTAGAAAAATATTTTACAAATTTCCTATAGTAGCCAGCAAGTCCCATGAAGATTCTAACTTCATCTACATTTTTAGGTGCATGCCACTCCGTTATAGCTATAATTTTTTAAGGATCTATAGTAATTCCATTCTTACTTATTACATGTCCCAAATAGTGTACTTCTGTGTCATAGAAAGAACATTTAGACAATTTACCAAATAATTGTCTCTTTCTTAATATTCCCAAAACTATCTTTAAATGCTCATGATGTTCCTCAATACTTTTTGAATATATGAGAATGTCATCCGAGAATACAAGCATAAATTTCTTGAAATATATTATTCATTAAATTCATAAATGTTATAGGTGCATTAGTTAATCCAAAAGGTAAAACCGTGAACTCATAATGTCCATACCTTGTTTTAAAAGTTGTTTTATGAATATCCTCATCCTTAATTCGTAATTGATGATATCCAGATTGAAAAACTATCTTAGAATACACTGATGCTCCATGCATCTGATCAAATTAATTGTCAATCCTAGGGAGTGGGTATATATTCTTGATTATTGATTTGTTTAAAATTTTGTAATCAATGCATAATTTAAGGGTTCCATTCTTCTTTTTCACAAAAATTACAGGTGCTTCCCAAGGTGAAATACTTGGTCTAATCAAACCTTTAGAAAAAATTTTATGCAACTGAGCCTTTAGCTCTACTAACTCTATAGTAGTCATTCAATACAGTGCTTTAGAAATAGGTTCAGTTCTAGGCTTGATTTCAATCATGAAATCAATCTCCGTTTTGGGTGGAAGACCTATCAATTCTTCTAGAAATACATCACTGAAGTCTCGTAACAATGGATATTGTTCCATAATATCACTACTCTCTTATATTGATTCAGTAATTTTTACTGCATATAAGGTACAACCTTTATTTTTGGCCTTTTTAAGTTGCATAGCTGACAGTTTTCTAACATAAATCTCACGTTTCACACCCTGAATCTCTGTTGTTTTCTACAAGTTGTCTAAACAACTAATGTGTTTTTCAAAATATTCCACTTTAGGCTTATGTTCTACTAACCAATTAACACCTATAATTACATTATAATACTACAAAGGTGTAACATAAAGATCAACCTCAATGGAAAAGTTAGGTACTTCAAGGACTGATTCAAAAAGACACATACTAACCATATGAACAACATTGTTCCCATACTGTACAGTCCATGTTTTATCCATGTTTCCATATTTTAATTTTATTTTTGATGCTAATTTACTAGAAATAAAACATTCAGTAGCTCCAGTATCAAAAATAATAGTTATAGGTAAGCAAAATAACTTACCCAAAACTTCTATGTGCGTGGCATGTTTTTAAGCTTACTTGTCAGCTACTGCAGCATGTATCTTGTGCAGCTGATTATGACCATCCTTCTTCAAATAACATTGATTCATGTAATGACCTTTTCCATAGTTATAACAGCATCCTATAGGTCCCTTCCTAGGCTAGGGTTTATTTCTAGCCTTAGGGTTATTGTTCTAACCCCATAGGACTTCTGTCCATTATTATTGTTCTTAGCAAATTTATTCTATGCATTACTAGAAAACTTGTTTGTTTATGCTTTCTTATTAGTATCAGATGAAAAATTACTTTTCATTTTGAATTTATTCCATGGTCCTTTCTTAGGTGCAAGAATTGATGAAGAGGAGTTGAGATTTTTCTTCCTTACTTCCTCCTTGTGAGCATAAATTGCCTTTAATTTTTGTTCCTACCTTATGGATTTTTCAACAACCCCTTCAATCGTGGTTGGGATATGAACATGCACCTCTCACCCTATAACAAGATTCAATCCCATGATGAATTTCCATATCCTGAACTTCTCATTAGTTTGGTACTGAGGTACATACTTAAGGTTTTGTAAATTATTCCCAGTACTCAGTTACAGTTAGCTTTCCTTGAGCTAAGTTATGGAATTCAGTCATTTTTTTATCATAGTAAAGTTATGGTAGCCATCATTTCCTAAAGTAACCTTTAAATTTATCCCATGTGATATTAGCTTCTTCAATATTTAACTCAACCTTATGATTGTCCCACCATAAAGATGCTTCCTGAGAAAGATGATATGCTCCCCATATCGTCTTTGTTTCTTCTAAGAAATTCCTTATTGCAAAGTATTTCTCCATTTCATTGAGTCGATTCTCAGCTCCATCTCATAATGTGGTGCCATCAAACTTAGGAGGACTCATCCTTTTTATATCATTAGTGAATTCAACTGCTAGCCTAGCCTTTTTGTTCTTAGGTTGAATAGGTATATTAGCATTGTTATTATCAACAACCACATTGGTGTTGTCCCCTGGAGGTGGTTGATTCTTATTATCAACATCTTCTTCTTCCTCATTACCCATTAATTTTTGTTCAAGTACAACCAAATGATCTCTTGTGTCTAACAGGGCAGTAAGGATCTCATTGAGTTTCTGGGTAGTTGTTGCTCCTTCCTCAAGCGGAGGGTTATTTGCAACATTTCCTCTTGTTCTAACCATTTTCTATTAAAGAAAATTTAAGTTTCATCAAATTATGGACACAATAGGTCCAAGAGTTGTAACCTTCAGCTCTAATACCAAGATGTCACATTTTCATTTTAAGACTTTAGAAACAAGGGAATTTTTTTTTATATAATGTTCTCTGTTCTAAATAAGCATTATTTAGAACAAACATTCCATGCCAATCGAATTCAAATAGATAACCATATGCAACTATAATGACTCAGTGATCCACCAACCTATTCATATCATCACTTGGTAATCTACCGATCTATTTATGTTACCTTAAGTATTGAATACATATTGTATACTTCGTATACTTGGTTTTCCTACCCTACACTGGGTACTGAGTGATCTATTTAAAGAACATATCTGAATATTTGTTACCAATATTCATCTGATATCACTATTTCACCTGATTCTTAGGTTTTTTCTTTGAAATATTGACAAAATAGATAGGGTAACGGGTGTACAAGGAATACCTGTTCAAATGTTGGTTAATGGGTTATTGTGTATGTATGACTTCCAAATCCACAGCTGATCATGAGAGATTCCTTTTGGCTAGGAGGAACTACTTGTAATGAAAACAAGACCACCATAAGGAATTAAACAATATGGGCAGTGAACTGCCTAGCGTATGCTAGATCCAAGAAGTGTGATACTTCCTAGATGGTTGTTAGTCCATTGTTTTAAACAATTTAATGATGTAAACAAATTAAATCCTATTTTTATTTAAAATGATTTAGGTAACTCACTTAAAACATAATAATAAATAGATCTAGTCTAATAGGCTAAGCTAGAATAGAATCCAAAGGTTAAATGATTAGTTCTGGGTCTCTGCAGATCTGACATAGGTCTCAAGTAGATCAAAGGTAAATGAGGGTGAGATGAAATTAGGTGGGTAGGTATTTGTTCAAGACTGTATGAGAAAATATAGATACTAGTGTCGGTCAGGGGTGACCGATGTTGGTTTGGTGTAACCGGTGCTAGTTACTGTGAGATCTGGAAATGTCAAAGAACAAGTTGTGGTCTCCTTTGTGACTGCACAAAGAAATTTGGTTGGTTGAGATGAGGTATTGGGTGACTGGAGTATGCTTTGGCAAGGTTTTAATGGGTATTTTTGAGGTGAAAATGTTGGGGAAGATCTATAGGGGGAAAGGTAAACAATGGATGATAAAATGACAATGAAATGAAATAAACCAGGAAAGTATGATGTTATACTTACTTAGATTCCAATCTTGAATGCCTATGTGTGAGAGATGGAGGTGCTAATGAGGGGTTTGAAGGTTGTAAGTGATTACCAACTAAATAAAATCTTCTATATGGCTGCATGTACAGTCCTCTTTGCTTAGATAGATCAGATCATGGCTGGGGTGGTCGTGTAGGAAAAGATGCTCAATCTCCTTCCTTAAATGCGGGTTTTCACAAGAATTTGTTCTCTGAAGATGCATTCTTTCTCTGAGATGTATTATTTCTCATCAATGTTCTCCCAATGTTTTCCAACCTTGAGAATAAGGTAGTTTAGGGGTTAAAAGGGTAACTAACGGCAGTCCGGCTTAACTGGCGACGGTTAGGGATAACCAGCATCGGTCAAGGTGGGATTTCCTAGGTTTACTAAACTAGGGTGATCCTCTTGATTTCCTTCAATCTCATGCTATTATCCCATGGATTAGACTGGGAGCTTCTTATGAGCATGCACGAATGTGGTTAGATGGAATGTAGGCATTGATTTTTAGGATTTGGGTAAGTCTTAGCTAGTTATGGCAACTTGCTAAGAATAGGTCTTAGGTTGAGTTGGCTTGGTGAGGTTTCTAAGTGAATTGTATGTCTGAATATTATTTAAATAATAAATATAGTGAGGATAATGAATTAATTTAATTAAATTAATATTAGTGGGGTGAAGGGGGCCATGGCTAGGTAAATGTAATAAAGGGTGCTTATTGGTCGAGGTACGAAAGGGGAGTGTGACCTGATTTTAGTGTCTACATTTTTCCCCTTTTGTTACGTAGCTTGTATTGGTAAGCAGCACTAACAAAAATAAGATGTGATTGCCCCATGTGTGGGTGAAGGTTATCCCCCTCAAACTAGGAACTGATGAGGTAGGATGCTGAAGCAGTGAGTGGTTTGATAAAAGGTAAATGTGAGGAAAAGGCAGGTGGGTACAGGGGAAAAGGGTGAAAGGTCTACTCAGGAAATCTAGGTAATGGGTCAAGGCAAAAGATAGAAATGGTCAAACAGACGCACACATATAAACTACATCACACTACCAGGTTAAAGAGCATGTAAACTCTACATCATCTAAGGTCAATAAGTTTATCCAGACAAGTTTGAAGTGAATCCGGTATCCAAGGTATAGGATATGGTCAAGAAACACAATGTAGGTTAGGTGCAAGAATGTTTAGGTATATTTTGGTACACCAAAGGTAGGGTCAGGATAAACGGTCACGGCAATAGGCTAGGTAAGGTCATTAGGTCAATCAACATAGGTAATAGTGCTGTAAGGTATAGCGAACACATGAGGTCAAAGGTCACTAGTGATGGTCCAAGTCTAAATATCTAGGTCACAACATGGGTAAGGCCAAGGTATGGGTAAAAAATGAGTCCCCAAAGGAGGATAAAGGAAGGCAGGAAAGTGAGGAGTTCTGGAAAGGTAAGTTAATAGGTTGGGTACAGGTGGGGTGGAGTAAGGGATTAGGGTAAAGGGTGGGGTGAAGGTGACTGATGGTGGTCATGGATAACCAACGTCAGTGTAGGAAAACTGACGATGGTGAGGTAGGGCATGCGACCGATGTCGGTGAAGGGTAGCAAACATTGGTTAGGTCGGGTTTGTTATAAAAACAAAAAAAAATCCATGTTGTTATTATTCATTTGTTATTTTTGAAGTGAAGAAATGATTAAAAAAAAGAGAAAAGAGAGAAAAGTGTCAAGAGGAAATGGGATAGTGAGCTATCAGTTTGATTTAACGAGGGTTGGGTTAGTGAGTAGAGAATCCACGGGATCAGGGCAAGAGATTTGATTAGTCAAAGGTTTCAAGTAGTTATTTGGTGATGGAAGAGGCTAGAGAGGGATCAGGTAGACCACCGGCACGGCGTCTAGACGTACCATCGAGATGGTGGCAACACAACAAGGTAAGCACCTAACTCTATATTGGTGATTAGATAGATTAGAGGTTTTGAGGATTGTCATTTGTAGGGTATTGTGGGTTTTGGTTTTTTATGGGTGGTTAAAAATAACATGTGGGTATGGGGGGAATAATGGGAAAAATAAAGAGGGGGGGAGGGTAGTAAATTTTATAGGTGGGGTAAAAGGGGCAGGTGGGAGAGTATTTTAAAAAGGGGGGTTTGGGAAGTCACAGAATTTTTTGCGATAGTGACCGGCATTGGTCAAGCTTGGCTAACGTCAGTTGGGTAGAACCAAGATCAGTCACCAAATAGGTGACTGATTCTAGTTAAGCGGTAACTATGGTCGGTAAAGATGAACCAGTAGCGGTCACCAAATAGGTGAGTGATGCCAGTTTAAAGGTGACCGAAGTCCGTTAGAACAAACCAGTACCGGTCAGGGTTTTAGGCACAAGGTTACAAAAGTGATGTAGGTTAGGTATTTGAGATGGTTAGGGTAAAAATAGGGTGGAGGGTAATGATAATTGGTGAATATCGTCATGATTAATGTCATGCTTGGGTTGGATGCAGGGGAGAGTGTAGTTACACATATAGGACAGGGTTTTGCCTCTACTGGTGACATTGTGTGACTTAGTGATCCCTTTAGAGCTGCAGCACATGGAGGTAGTGGTCTTGAGTGGGATTCGGCACTACCAACATGTTGTTCGGTATCCTAGCTTGATGGTCACGCTCATTGATATATGGGACTTTGCGACCAAACACATTCCACCTTCTGACAGGTGAGATGACTATCACCTTAGAGCATGTGTTTTCAGATTTTGTGGCTACCCATATTGGGTGCCTAGGTTTTACTCTATCTCCTCAGAGGCCTCAGAGGAGCTGATCGGGATAGTTTTTGTTGAGGGGGGCAGTGGATCTGAGATTCCATAGTGCCAGTTTGAGCTATGGTGAGATGTACCTAGCTCGTCTGGATGAGACAAGGCTAGTGGTTCTATTGATGGAGGTAGTGTGCTGCTATGCACTACCTGATGCAGAGGGTGGATGCTTTCCCCAATCACTGATGGGGGTGCTCCACGATATGATGGTATAGGAGACCCGGTTAACTGCGGCACCAGCATTCTTAGTGTAGCTATACCGAGAGTTGGGGGAATATGGGTGGTTGCGTAGGTTTAGCCTATGTTGTACATTTATACTGCATTATTGGGCCTATGAGCACATAGTATGTGTTCGACCTCTAGGGATTCCCGGAGAAAATGTATTCCTAGTGAGATATGTGAGGGTAGGGTATAGGAGATGGGTTGCTGGTTGTAGGACAGTGGAGATCAGGTAGGCCAACATATGATGTGGCCCATTTTCGGTAGTTATTGGAGGGGTTTTCTGGAGTGGACATTATCTGGAGGCCATATGTGGGATTCCCCTCATATAGGCACATCCATGAGGAGCTAGCTGAGCTCAAGCTAGAGAGGTGGATACAGGGTCATTGTGCCAGGGAGGATGAGATGATCCCGATAGATAGGGTATGATAGTAGTCTAGGCTTTTACAAGATATTCCTCCATCCTTCCCATAGTATTAGAGAGATGATGTGGAGAGGCCTCTACCTCTACCACAACCTACATTGCCTACAGGGGAGGAGGAGGAGCTAGTGGGTCAGCAGATAGATGATGTCAGATGTATAGATAGGTATAGGTAGTGGTGGGTGGCTCAGTTACGAGTCATGCCACCTAGACTGGGGTAGCCAGACCTATCTACCATTACAGTGTAGAGAGACACCCTACAGGGGTAGGTAACAACACTGATTACCTAGATAGGTATACTGTAGACATAGCTGGAGGGGTCAGAGGTAGAGGTAGAAGAGCTATGAGTATAGGTGGCTAGTCTTGTAGGCCCAAATGGTGGAGGGAGAGGATGGAGGAGATGGAGATAGAGATGGTCAGGTGACAGCCTTACTAGCTCAGGTGGTAGGTTTACAAGGCTAGTTGGCCATAGCCTAAGCATAGATTGGGGCCTGAAAGGCACAGATATAGGCACAGGGGTAGGGGGCACCACCACAGGAACATGGAGTAGGTTCGTTCATAGGCTGGTGCAAGGCAAGTTACTATAGGGTAGGTACAATGGCTGAGACCTATGGGACTACCATAGACCATGCCTGTATCCAAGTTATGGGATGCCCTAGGTGAGGTGAGATATTATCAGGACCAGCTCATGGCAGTCAGGATAGACTTCCTATCTTACAGAGAGTACAGGGCATAATAGGAATCCAGTGAGAGGATGATATCTCTCACGCATAGTGTGGAGAGCACAGAAGGTCAGCAAGCTCTAAGGCCCAATCAGGGAGAGGCCACTAGCGCACAGTGACCAGTGCTAGGTGAGGTGCCAATAGGGACATAGGAGGCTAAGGGTGCAGGTGACACGAAGATGTAGGACATCTAGTGAGATCTTGATATGTGGTCACCTGATTTTTGATGTATACTAGTGATTTTTTTATATATATGTTGGCTTACATGCCAAACATAGTTGTGATTTTTATCACATATTGGCCTGTATGCCAAAGACATTGAGGATGTATGAGTGATTTTGTATATTTTGAGCATATATTAGCTTGTGTGCTGAAGATATTTTGTATTTGATTCATTCATTCTTTTTGTATATATGAGACCAGCCTGCATGTCGATGACATTTTGTATTGTATATCGTCCTGCATGCCGACATTTTTGAGATGATAGACATGATGAGGTATACATGTGTATATATATATTGAGATACACATTTATTGATTTATAAGATGAGATACATGGCATTTTGTGATTTTTTGATGTGTTAATGACACATTGGTTTATGGCTTGTGTTAGATGAGATATGGATTTATTACTTTGATGTAGATTGAAATTAGGTGAGTTAGGCATTATGGTGCTAGGTTGGTTTAGGAATGGATCGAGTTAGGTTGGTTTAGTTATGATTCATTATTTTGGCAGTGAATGATATTATGGGTCATATGTGAAATGTTGTATAATCTATGCATAGTGATGACAGAGAAATGGTAGGTGTAATAAATGTATGTTGTGGTAAGCAACTTGTTATGTATATGGCTTAATTTCCCATTTTATTATAAAAGGGGAACTAAGTTAAATGTGATGTAAATGGTGAGTTAGGTGTGGTTGATGAATTTTTTTAGGGTAGAAAATGGCCGAGCTAACCTCCAAGGGCCCCCATGCCCTCAGAGTGCTGCCTACATAGTCCTGAAAAAAATGGACCTCAAGCCGATGTAGTTCTTCCATGAGCTAGGGTAGAATATGAAAATAAGATGGTAGGTTTTTGGGCATGTTGTGGGTTTAGGTTTAGTAGGTGTCGGTAGATTATAGGTAAAATGATGTAGGGGAAGGTGATTATGGCAAAAGGGGAGGAGTACCCCAAAGGTAAGCATCGAGGACCAAGTCCTGTATAAGGTAATCAAAATGTAAACAAAGATGGTTAAAAGAAAAGAGGGGGCAATAAAGCCACTTGATTGGGTAGGATTATATTGAGTAGATCATACCTTGGAGGGGGTGATGAACATACGACCCTCAAGACATTGCACGATTGACATGTTTTATGATGAAAAGTAGTCACATGATCACCAAATATATAATTTTCAAGAAGTCCCTTGAGGCAGTAGGAAATGGGAGTGGAAATGGGTGAGAAGAGTGAAAGGTAGTTAAAGTTATATGTTTTGAGTAACAAGGCCTTTGGGTAAGGGGTCCTATGTCACAATGAGCAAGTCCATGAAAAAAGGTTTGAGTGTTTTGATAGACTGATCGATGCAGGAAGTCTATATGAGATAAATAATATGGAACTCCTTGAGGTCTTCGTGAAGCTAATCGATGCGGGAAGCTTCAGTTTCTCTCATTTCTTTTAAATCTTCACATAGCTATCCTTTGAGGGAGTAGTCTATTTATAGCAGCAATTTTGTCGAGAGGAAGATGTCCTTTTGAGGGAGTCATCTTTTTATTAGAATTTTGACTCAAGGAGTTTGGTCCCATATGAGGTATTTGAAATCATGGACAAGACCAAGGTGGAGGATAGGACTCTTATTCAAAAGGTAAGGTGGAACAACCATGGGATCTCATCAAAAGGTAGACAAAAAGTATCCATAAGAAACATGCTATGTGCACTGCCATGGTACACATATTCAAGAGAAGATAACAAGTGATGGGTACTCACATGATTCTTATTTAATCGTTGGGGAGGTGTATGGAGTGGGTAGTGCTCAAGAGACGAGCATAGAAAGAGACAAAGGGTGAGGTAGGATGACGAGTCAATAATAGAATGGTCAAAGATGCAATGCATTAAGGGGATTAGGTTCTGGTTTACCATCAAATGATAGGCACCTGATCCATAGGTATGAGTTACGATGTATGGTCTAAGCCAATTAGGAGTAAATTTTCCCCATTTAATTTTTTGGCTTTAGTTACATGTTGATTTTCTTTCAAGACAAGGTCACCAACATAGAAGGTTTGTTCATGAACACGTTTTTCATAAGCATGTTTGATACATTTTTGGTAAACTTGAAGGTGATCCAAAACATGAAGATGACATTCATCTAATAACTCTAGCTGTGCTAAGTGGTCCTGATGAAAGTCATCATCAGTAAGGATGTCATGGAGAGAAATACGGAGTGAGGGAATCTGGACTTTGAGAGGCAGAAAAACCTTTGTACTGTAGACCAGTGAAAAGGGGTGTGGCTACAGTGGAAGTGCGAATGTGCTTATGCCAATCCTTCCCAGTATTGTCAACCACTTTCATGAGAATTTTTTTGGGGGTTTTATTAGTGAATTAAACTTGGCTATTAGTTTGTAGTTAATAACGTGATGAGAAAATAAGATGAAGCCTGATGTGCATCTAGGGGTGCTGTGATTTCGCACTAACAGTTTTAGCATGCCCGGTGGGACTAGAGGTCTCATTTTTACTACAGCAAGGTTGATATGCATCTGCTGTAGTTTTATTGCTTGAAAAGAGCTATTATTTTCATATCTGGCGACTCTAAGGGGAAGAATCAACTGGTTTCAGCAGTACAGGCCTGAAAACTTATGAGATGAATCACAAGGTCAAGAGTTGGAGAAGAAGAAGTGCTGTTTGAATACCTACAATTATCTCCAAGAAGAAGGAAAAGAGGATGAAGGATTCAGAGGTCTCCATCTCCACCAAATAGAACTCTCTCAACTCCTCCACCTGACAGGCCTTTCATTCAGTATACAAGGGTTTTAAGACCAATTAGAATGGCTCAAAACAATCCCTACGTCAACTTCACAGGCAGCAGCCCACTTGCCCTCAATGCACAACATCCAGTTCCTATTGCCACCTTGAAGAACATTCCGTACTTCACTAGAGAAAATCAGACTACTCCAGGTGATCATGTTAAAGACATTGCTAACCTTTGTGCAATCCATGAAATCAATGAAATGCAAGTGGCTGTCAAGTTACTGGCATCTTCAATCAAGGGCAAAGCATTGCAATGGTTTAGGAGCCTTGGAGCTAGTTCTATCACAAACTGGAATCAGATGTGTATTGCACTTCATGAGTAATTTGGAGAGAAGGGAGACAACTTGTCTCTTTTCGAGTAGCTGACAACCATCAAGAGATCCCCCAACAAGCAGCTGACTGACTTTAACTTCAGATTTCAAAGGTCTTGGGATAGGATTCTAGTGGCAGTCAGGCCAACAACAGAAGGTGCTTTTCTATATTACCTTAAAGCTTTGAATTATGATATTTCTATGTTAATTCAATCTATGGGAGGCACAACCTTACCTGCTGCTTATAGCATCACCATTAGAGCTGAAAACTATCTTATTCAAGCTGGTAAACTGGCTCCTAGGCCTCCCATGCCCTTGTATCCAAACTTAGAAAATCCAAGCACTAGTCAAGCACCCACTTTGGCTCCTGTTCCCACCCCTAGAAACCAAAGTTCAAGTGAAACTTCTACTTCATCCTCTAGTGCTTCAAATGAACTCCAAGAGGTCATGAAACAGTTGCAAAACCTAGGCAATGAGCTGGTTACTCTCAAGAGGCAATAAGCCCAAGGTTTCATACCTTCTTATCAACCCCAAGCTCAGCCTAATAGGCAGCCATACCAACCACAAAGACCACCTAACCCAGCTGCAAATATGAATCAAAATCAAAGCCAAGTAAGGCCTCCTGCTAATAGACCATTTCAACCTTATAACCCCAATGTCGTATCTGCTTCTAAAGCATTAGTGCCAGTCCAAAATAACCTGGCCCAAGAATATGATTGGTGCTTTCCATGCAACGAGCCTCATAACCAATCCATGTGTTTCAATGGTGCTCTCAATCAAGCATTGATGGTGACAACTACTGGTGTGGAGGGTGAGGGCAGTCAAGGAAACAGCCAACAACAAGAAACATTCCAGCAGCAATCAGCCCCAAATGACACCACATTGGTAAAATGGCAAGTAGAGGATTTCTGTGGCATGAATCAGGAAGTTTCTCAAGGTGTTGCAGCTAACACAAGGTCAAAGAGGAGAAATTTGGGTGAAGAACATCCATTAGCCCCAGCCAATCCACAACCTTCCACGGCTCCACAAATGATTGGCAAACAAAGTCCAATTTCAAGTGCACAAAGGCAGCCAAGAACAGCCCCTAGGCCAACTCAAATGCCAGCTGTTGCTTCCCATGTGCAAGGGGTGAATGTACAAACCAAGGGACAACAAAAGGATACTTCGTCCCCGTTCAGTATCATTGAACAGATGAAGAAGAATAACGTCAATTTATCAATGTGGGAATCCCTATCCATCCCAGGACAAAGAGATCTGCTGCAAGATGCCATGAAGGACTAGCCAATTTCAAATTAGTAGGTTCATATGCAAGAAAAAGTGCTTACAAACGTTGTCCAGCCTGGGGGAAATCATGGAGGACAGAAAAGTAAGATGTTGAAGCCCCCTCCTTTCTATGTTTCATTAATCATTGGAAATCAGCTAGTACATAATTGCATGATAGACTCTGGGGCAAGTAGCTCAATAATGCCTAAACAGATAGCTGATCAGCTAGGGCTCTAGTATGAAATAACATATAAAGGGGTAGTGCAGTTAGATGGAACAGCAGTAGCAACAGTTGGAGTGATTAGAAACTTGAGTCTTACCTTGCATGCATGTCCAAATGTTGTTGTTTTACAAGATGTATCAATCATAGACCTTCTACCACTCTTTGCCCTTTACTTGTCAAGGGACTTCATAGCCAAGATTGGGGGTTATTTGTCTGCTGATTGGTCACATATGCTATTCAGAACAAGATATGGAACTAAGGCCATTATCAGGTCGGAACCTATTGCAAACTTCCATATTGAGCCTTACACTCCAAGTCAGATTAATGCCAATTTCTCAGCATTGGATCAAGAGGATCACCCTAGCACTGATGAGGCTGACACCAAGATTGGAAGTATCCCAGATCTAACTCTTGATGAATGGGAAAGCAAGGTGCACGCTTTTGATCCCTACCAAGAAGTAGAAGAATCTGAACTAGGGTTTTATTGTTTACATGAAGAGGATCAACCTCTCCCTAGCATCAACAAGCTAGATCATAAGGACAAGAATGAAGTATGGTAGCTGTTCTTTGATGGATCAAGGAGTAGGCAAGGTACAGGAGGAGGAGCTATGCTTGTTTCACCTCAAGGCATCAAATATTATTCAGCTTTTCATTTCTAGTTTTCTTGTTCAAACAACACAGCTGAATATGAGGCCTTGATTCATGGACTTCATTGGGCTAGGAAAAAAGGCATAAATAACTTGTAGGTGTTCAAGGATAGTGAGCTGATAGTCAATCAAGTCAGGGGACAACATGCTACAAAGAATGACTTGCTGAAGAACTACAAGAATAGGGTATGGGACCTCATTGAGGATTTCAAAGCTTTCAACATCGTGTCCATACCCAGGAAGAAAAATGAAGCCGTGGATAGGCTCGCAGTAGTTGGAGCAACGTTTGATGTGGTTGAAAACATCAAAAGGGAAAAAACACAGCCACATATCCATGTGATTGTGAGGCCAGCAGTTCCAGATAATAACATAAGCTGGTAGTGGCAGGTGTTTTAGAAAGATCAACAAATCATCAATTTTCTACAAGTCGGGGCTGAATTCTCAGCGAGGAATCAGGACAGACTAGAGTAGCAGTATGGGAATCAAGTGATGCAGCTGCAGACCAACAAACTTCCCAAGTGTTTAGTAACGTTGGAGTCTATCTTCAACCCTAACTACTAGTTCCATAAGGAAAAGGCTAACATACAGGTCAAGAGAGAAGATTCAGAGCCAATTCTGGTTAGGGAAGGAAAAACACTTCAAATTGGTAAAGTGGCCATTGAACAGGAGAAATCATATTTCATACAACTTTTCCAAGAATTTCCAGATGTCTTTGCTTAGACTTACAAAGATCTAAGAGGATTCAATCTGAATTTGGAACAACATACCATAGAATTGGATCCAAATGCTAAGCCCATCAGGTAGAAGCAGAGACCAGTCAACCCTCACATAGAGCCTCTAATGAAGAAAGAGCTAAATAAGCTAATAGAGGCAAGCACCATATTCCTGATCAAACACTCAAGCTGGGTTGCAAACTTGGTTCCGGTCAAGAAGAAAAGTGGAGAAATCAGGTTGTGTGTATATTTCTGAGACCTAAACAAGGCATCTCTCAAAGATCATTATCCACTCCCTTCCATGGAGCAAATATTGCAAGTTGTAGCTGGTTCGGAAAGGTTCTCACTACTTGATGGCTACTCAGGCTACAATCAGATTATGGTGAAGGGAGTAGACCAATTCAAGATAGCCTTCACAACCAAATGGGGCACATATGCTTACAAGAACATGCCATTTGGTCTATCGAATGCCGGAGCAACATTCCAGCGAGCTATGGATATGGCATTCAAAAGCTTGATCAACAAGATAGTGTTGGTATACCTAGATGATATCACTGTCTTCTCAAAGAATGCAGCAGACCATCTCTTTCACCTCAGGAAAGTGTTTCAGAGGTGTAGAAGGTTCGGAGTGTCCTTAAATCCTAAGAAGTGCATCTTTCTGGCACATGAAGGGAAAATTCTAGGCCATATTGTCTCGAAAGATGGACTGGAAATTGATCTAGAGAGAGTTGAAGCCATAAGAGCACTACCATTGCCAAGCCACAAGAAAGCCCTTCAGAGTCTCTTGGGAAGGATAAACTTTGTTCGTAGGTTTATCCCAGATTTTGTAGCCCTTGTCAAGCCCATCACCAAAATGTTAAAGAAAAGCATGGCTTTTAAGTGGACAGCAGAAGGCAAGGAGAGTTTTGAAGCAATCAAAGAAGCCATCTCCCAAGCACCAACTCTCATCAACCCGGAATTCTCCAAGGATTTCATCCTCTATGCATTTGGAGGTAATGACACTATTTTTGCCATTTTGGTACAACAGAACAAAGATAATGATGAGCAGCCAATTGCCTTCTTCAGCCAGAGCCTAGATGACTGTGAAGTGAGGTACTCTTTTATTGAAAACCATGTACTTGCAGTAATCAGAAGCTTGAATAAATTCAAGCATTTAGTCTCAAACAACAAGGTCCAGTTGCTGGTCTCACATGCTGGAGTTAAGGACTTCCTCCTCAACAAGGATTTGAATGAGAAAAGAGCAGGTTGGATCACCCGTGTCATGGAGTATGACATTGAGATCAAGATCACCAAGCTGGTAAGAGGAAAAGGATTGTGTGAGCAGCTGGTTTTGGGGAAGTAAAAAGAAGTATGCAACAAAGAAGAAGCTGCTTTGATAGTCCAAGACAGCCATGAGCCGACTGGCAATCAAGAAGAAGACAATGCTGCCCCCACTCCTTGCTGGACCCAAGGTATTATGCACTTTCTAGGCATAGGCCTATGCCCTACAGAGATGAACAAGACCCAAAGGAGACACTTCAGATTGCAGGTTGTCCCGTATGCCATTGTTGATGGAGTTTTGTTCAGGAAAGATGTAAATGGAGTGCTGCTGAGATGCATTAGCACAGGTCAGATCCAAAGGGTATTAGAAGAGTTTCATTATGGACCAGCTGGTGGCCATTTTGCACCAAGAGTGATAGCTCTAAAAATCATGAAGGATGGTTATTATTGGCCTAAAATCTTCAGTGATTGCTATGCATGGATCAAGAGGTGTAAGAATTGTGCATTCTTCACAGGAAAAGAAAGACTTGCTGCCCTTCCATTACATCCAATCTTAGTTGGCCAACCATTCATGCAATGGGGTTTAGACTTCATTGGATTCATTAATCCCAATTCAAGCCAAGGGCATGAATGGATTTTGATAGCCACGGACTACTTCACCAGATGGACAGAGGCAGAGTAGCACTCAAAGAGGCAAATGAGTCTAGCATCTTAGACTTTTATGAGGGGATAACTACCAGATTTGGTGTACTTGCTACAATAATCTCTGATAATGCATTGGCATTCATTGGATCTAAGGTGACTGAGTGGGCTGTCAAGAATGGTATTTACCTAAGCACTTCATCGAACTATTACCCTCAGGGTAATGGCCAGGCCAAGTCTACAAACAAGAACTTGTTGAGGATCATTAGGAGGACTCTTGATGAGAATCAGAGGTCTTGGCATACCAAGCTGAAATCAGCCTTATGGGCTGATAGGATCACTCCCAAAATATCCACAAGTGATTCTCCATTCAGGCTTGTCTATGGAAAGGAAGCAATCTTGCCCATGTCACTTGAGTTGCCAACATTGGAACTCATGAAGCAACTGGAGCTGCTTGAATTTGAGCCCATGGAGGTGAGGTATGCAAAGTTGATGGAGTTGCAAGAGATCAGAAATCAAGCATCCCAAGCAATGGAAAAGGATCAAGCTTTGATCAAGAAGACCTTCGATAGGAAGGCCAAAGATAGTTCTTTTCAAGTTGGAGATCTAGTGTTGAAATGGGATGTGGATAGAGAAAAACCGGGAAGGCACTCAAAATTTGATGCCATTTGGAGTGGCCCATACATGGTCACAAAGTGCAAGAACAACAATGCTTTCCAATTGGCCTCATTGGGTGGTGAAGAACTGCAGATTCCATTCAATGGAATCTATCTCAAGCATTGCTTCTAGAGGGAATTTCACTACCTCTATAAATATTAGATTATATTTTCTTTCCTCCAAGTGCTTGTGCACATTGTTTTACTATAGGTCAGTCTTGTTTTCCCTAAGTGCTTTGGCACAACTTGCTGTCCATGGAGATGTTTGCAGTCCTTGCTTTCATCAGGTGACATTCCATCTTCCTCCTTGCACATTCTGAGTCAGTTAGGGTCCTAAATAGAATATTCGATGACTCCATGCCCAATCGACTGATTCAGGCAACTGGTCTTTTCATCTAGCAGGCAGATGCCCCACTGAGTCGCCAAATTGTTATCCAATTTCACCCCCTAGGGTTAAATTGATAACATACATCAAAATTCTCAAGTCACAGGTGAATTGATTGATCCAGGGAAAAAATCATGTTTCTAGGGTCCCTTCAGAAATATTTCTAACTCTCCTGTCTAGGTTGAAAAGAACAAGTTCTGAGAAAATGCGAGAAAGTTGTAGAAATAAGCTTGGGCCAAAAAAAATTGTGAAAATCGGCTAAGTCCTTGTCCTAGGAATGGTTGGGACATTCGGGACACCAAGGTGCGGTTCGGCCGAAACACCTCCAAGTGGCCCGTGAAGCACTGGGACAAGTGGAAAAAATGTACGTGAAGGGCGCGAACCGGCCGGTTCGATCGAAAAGGAAAATTTTAGCACAGGGCCAATCGGGCCGTCGGGACGCGAGGGACGCAGAAAGCCAGTTCAGCCGAAGGAGAAGAAAATCGAATAACTGCTCAAGAAATTTGGGCCTTGAGGATGCGAACCACCTGGATTGGCCGAAATGGAGAAATTTTGTACTAAGCGGTTGGGACATTTGGGTAGCGAGGACGCGAAGGACATGAACCGGCCGGTTCGGCCGAAACGGGAAACTTCAGCCCAAGGACAGGTGGGACAAAGGGACGCGTGGGATGTGGATAGCTGAGAAATCCAAGGGCCAATTAGATCATGACACGTGTCACTAGAAGCAAAAGGACATGGAAGCCCATTTCAGGTGGATCAAAAGTTTTTGTCCCATGAAGCACTGGGACATCCGGGACAAAAAGACGCGAAGGGCGCGAATCAGCCGGTAGACCTGCGGACCAACCAGATCATGACACGTGTCACATGGAGAAAGGTCCAAAGGTCAAAGGGTGATTTTTCAAGCTCTGACCTGAGCCAGTAAAAAGAGGACATGTGTCCAACAAAGCAGAGAAGGAGAAATAATCACGCGACCAATCAATGCATGCCACGTGTCATCCAAGTGGCGGGGGCGCGGAAGGAAAGTGGAAAATGTTCCAAAAATCACAAAAGGCAAAAATTTCAAGGAAAAACCCATGGGACAGTAGAGGAGAGAGAATTACGTATCCAATTAGTGTCTCACACGTGTCGTCCAGGTGGTGAAGCGCAGGCAAAGATTTCAAAATCCGTTTTGGTCTATTCCGTGCCCTAAATCTTCATATCGTCATATCTTTCGATCCAGAACTTGGATTTGCACATTCTTTATATCAACGGAAAGCTTATGAAATTCTCTACATGATTTTATGGTTAATCTTGAGTTTTGGTGTATTATAGAGATAGAAAATTTAGAAACGGATCTAACATGTGTTCATGGCCAGAAGTGACATTCCAGCGACCAGATTTAATGCAGAATGGGTCGCACTCTTCTGTAATCCAGTCAAAATGATAGGGTATGGGTTTGTAAGGTCCCCCATGACATTTTAATGCACCTGTAGTCAATGAGGGATGGGATCTCATGTTTTTGTATGTTTATTGTCCCCTGAGCTCAACCCTTGCACTTAAAAAGCCGGATTTGGCTCATTTCTTAGGGGGGAATAATTTTTGACATAGCAACTTCTTCTTTCACCTCCAACAAGTGACTGAAGCAAGGATTAGACCTCTCCAAGGATTGTAACATTTTTTACCTCTATAAGGTTGTAATGCAGTGATTTGAGTACTAAAATGATAATGCAAGCTCTGTGAATGGTTTTTCAGTCCTCTGGTTGTATTATTTGCTTCATTTCAAATCCTAAATTATATCTTATCAGTCTGTGTATGTTTCATGTTGTAAAATTTGGCTTGTGTCTATTTTCTTGATAGAAATGTTTCACCACTCCTTTTGGTGCATCACCATCTTTAGTTAGTTTCAATTTCTTGCACTTCTACCCCTGTCTCCTTGCAAGTTAGAGTAGGATTAGGATCTGAACCTTTGTAGTTATGTAAGCATTAGATCTAAATTAGAGGAGTTTGGGGAATCAACCTCTAATTTGGAGATTACTCTCTCGGTTTCACAAGTCCCATGCTTGGAGAGAGGTTTCCATGTTGTGCAATCACACTAGATGCTAGAGTGATCAACCTAGAAGCTTGATGTGCATCCAGGGGTGCTGTGATTTTGCACTAAAAATAGGTGGAGGAGATGATGGGAGCTCCTCTATAAGTGGAGAAATAGATGGTTGCTCCTATGTGGGTGGAGGAGGTAATGGGTGCTCCTCTGTGGGTGGAGGAGATAATGGGAGATCCTCTCTTTGTAGAGGAGGTATTGTAGGTAAAGGTTCTCTAAGTGGTGAAGCTAGGGGTGAGATGGGATCAACGTTAGCGAAAGACCCCTCTATAGGTGATGAAGGAGATGAAAGGTGTTCCTCTATTGGTGAAGGAACAAGGGAGGTTGGTTCCAATGCAGAAGGAGGATTTCAAGCTAGGATATCCTCTATGGAAGGAATATGGGGTGATTGGGAGGTGACAGGTACCTCACTAAAGATAGCGTGAACCTTACGGGTATGGGTATCATGAGTTGATGTCTCACTGGTTTGATTGGATGAAGGGGAATAGTTGGGAAATGGTTTTTTAAAGATTTGTAGATTTTGGTTGGGAGTGGTATTGGGATTATCCACAGTTAATTCACCTTTCTCGAGCATTTCTCGGATAATATTTTTGAAAGTGATGCAGTTTCCGTCACTATGACCCTTTACTCGATGATAGTTATATAAATCATTTTCTTTATACCATGCGGGCATGGGACAAGAAGGGTCAAAAACCAGTGTGAGGTTTTATAGGTGGAAGGGTGATGGCTCCGAATTTTATAATCTTTTCTAAGACAGAAGAGTAAGGCTCCCCGATTGGGGTATATTTTTGCTGCTCTTGTCTGAATTGAAAATTCTAGAAAAGTGAGAGATTAGATGAGGGTGTAGCTTGATTTGACAGATGAGTTGGGATGGCCTTGAGTACCAATGCATTAGTGGTGCCCTTAGCTTTTGAATAATTGGTTTGTGGTTGGAAGAAGAAGAGGTATCATTCATCTTGAATGTTGAATTCTTATTACGTAATTGGATTTTCTTCTCTTCGATGGCCAAAATATCTAACTTTCATGCCATAGTGAATGCTTCATAAAATTTTTGAAAGGTTTGGACTTGCGAAGGTCGGTGAAATATTTCTAGTACAAGCCCGTGTGAAGATCTCGATGAGTTCAGTTTGTGGCATTTGGAAGGTAAGTTGATTGATCAGGCTGTGCAAGTGAGCGACAAAATCTACGATAGATTCATCCTCATACTGATGTGAGGAATATAGATCATTCATGGTAACCTTCTTGATGATATTGATAGAGAAATGATCCAAGAAGGCTTGGGCTACCTGATTAAATGAGAATATAGAGTGTTTTAGGTAATGCACTATACCAATCTAATGCAGGTCTAGTGAGGGACATGGGAAAGGTTCTCAAACGTAAGGCATCATCATGAGCAATCAAATAACACCCATGTTTGAATGACTGCAAATGCTGCTATGGGTCTTCTTTTCTATTAAAACAATTGAATTTAGGCATTTCCCAATGCATGGGGTATGAACGGATAGGAATGGATGGGTGAATAGGCTCGTTGCAAATCTCGTCGTAGGTGAGAGTGTTGTAGGAGATGGAAACCGATGCCTCCAATGTCTGTATCTTGTCTAACATCAATTTAATTAGGTCGTTGGTGGGTTGTGATGATTGGATGCCTCCTGTAGCATAAGGAGATTGGTTTTAGGCATATAATAGGGGTGACACTCCAGTGTATGGGGCTGCCATATAGTGTGGTGGAGAAGAAGGTAGTGAAATAGGGGTTACATACCTAGAATGTATAATGGATGAAATGGGAGGTTATTAATAGTATGTATCTGGGGGTGGAAGGGTCGTGGTAACCCTAGTGGAAATGGGGACTAATGATTGTGGAATAGAAAGGACCATGTTCTGAAATGGGGTAGGGGTCACCAACACTGGAGATGGTAATGTAGCTATGGGTATGTGTTAGACATTAGGGGTGGATGAGGTTTTTTTTGGGGTAGTTATCGAGGGTACGGTAAATGTAACAGGAGCCATGGAGGTAACAGATGTAGCAGTCATAATGGGTATAGGACCTAACTACAAAATGACTGGGGGTAAGGTAGATGTGGGCAGCACAGAGCCAGATGGGGCCGATGCGGGAGTGGATACGAGAGTTGGGGGGATAGATACTGGCATGTTATATATCAACTAACCCGAGGCATCTTGATTGGATGAGTGGGAAAGGTAAAACTAGAAGGCGGTAGGGTTCTGGTCAAGGAGTTATGTGAAATCCTCATCTTCGGTAGCATTAGTAATAGGCTAGATGGGATCCATGGTTGGCGATGAAATGGAAGGTGGTGAAGGACTAGGTGGGAGTGGTTGACAATTGGTGTGAAATATGAGTGTGCTTGCTTGTCTTCAGGTCAACACCATGTGAACCAGTACTGATCTGGTAGGGCTGTTTCTCTGTAAATGACATAGAGAATAGTAGGAATAGGTGAATCTGGTGACAAAAAGTGGATTAAGCACCAAATGGTGGTTGGAATTTTAAATAGGCTAACTGATTCCAGTTAGGGAAAACTAATGTTGGTCAGGGGTAACTGGTGTCAGTTACTGGAGAAAATGGACAGTGAGTAAACAATGAGGCAGAAGGTAAAATTTGACAGGTATACCAAATCTGAAGATGTTTAAAATGTCAATGGGAATAACGATAGTGACATGGACTCTGAAAAGTGGAAGAAAGTGAAGTAAAATTTCCTTTTGAGTAGGTTATCAAAAGGACCTGGAACCGATATCAGCTGGGTATAACCAATGGCAGTCAGAGGTAACTAACGACAGTTACTATGAAATTGAAACAGTGATGAAAGAAAGTGGTTGTGAATTAAAATCTAATGTAGATTTAGACCCAGAATTCTGAGAATGATGATGATATGGCCTAGGCACACTAAGGATAAGCCTAAATAAACCATATGTGATGAGGATCATGTAAGGAACAACAAAAAAAAGTGACGAATGTGTTCTCTCACCTTAAAATGCAAGCCAAGAAAAAACACTAAGAAAACACAATCCTAGGAGTTCCTTTTCTATTATGTTTCTTTAGCTTATGCTAATTAGGGACGGAAACATGAATTGTGAAATATAGTTTTTGGTGAGGATGGCTTCCTACAAAGAAGGATATCTAAAAGGTGAGGTTTCAGGTATGTTATGGTGGGGGTAGGCTTTGCTCTAAAGTATGACTCGATAGAGCAGCGAGTTGGGTGCCCACTATGCCCTGATCATGTGATCACCTACAACTTCTTCCAAGTAGGATGTTGTTTAAGAATGTATGTATTTTGAATTTTTGTGAGGTTTGATAAGACTCAAAGAAAGAGAAAAGGACAGAAGTGATTTTCTATGATTCGTTTGTCAACCATCAGCTGGGCATGACTTCCAGCGTATAGGTTGCCCTCAATTAATGTGAGCTAATGCAATAAATTAGAATGGAATGCACTTATTTTTAATCCCAAATTGAAATTTGAAACTTGATGACACAATAAGATGAAGAGGAAGAGGGATGCTCTTTCACTATAATGCAGAAAAAATGAAGAAATGGTTCTTTTTAATTACACCAAAAGAAAAATTTCCTTTAGAGAAAATAGAAAGAAGAGCTGGGTTTACCAAAGAAGAAAATTAGAGTGTACATTTTTCAGAAGGGAAAAAAACACAAAAAATTTTCCTAGGAAAGAATGAAATGCAAGCAACCCCGGATGGGTCCCACTAGGCATGCCAAAATGTTTCACCTGATTCTTAGATCGTTTCTTTATAGCATTGAAGAAATAGATAGGGTAACAGGCATAGGAGGAATACCTATTCAAATGTTGGTTAATGGGTTGTTGCACACGTATGACTTCTGAATCCACATCTGATCATGAGAGATTCCTTTTGGCTAGGAGGAACTACCTGTAATGAAAACAAGACCACCAAAAGGAATTAAATAATATAGGTAGTGAACTGCCTAGCATATGTTAGATTTGGGAAGTGTGATACTTCCTAGATGGTTGTCAATCCACTGTTTTAAACCATTTAATGTTGTAAAAAATTAAATCCTATTGTTATTTAAAATTATTTAGGTATCTTACTTAAAACACAATAAGAAATAGATCTAGTATAACAGGATAAGCTAGAATAGAATCCAAAGGTCAAATGATTGGTTCTGGGTCTCTGAAGGTCTGACAGAGGTCTCAAGTAGATCATAGGTAAATGAGGGTGAGATGAAATTAGGTGGGTAGGTCTTTGTTCAGGACTGTATGATAAAATACAGAGACCGTTGTCGATCAGGGGTGACCAATGTCAGTTCGGTGTAACTGGTGCCGGTTACTATGAGATCTTGAAATGTCACATAACAAGCCGTGGTCTCCTTCGTGATTGCAAAAAGAACTTTTGTTGGTCAGGATGAGGTATTGGGTGACTGGAGTAGGGTTTGGTGAGGTTTTAATGGGTATTTTGGAGGTGAAAACGTTGGGGAATGTCAATAGGGGGAAAAGTAAACAATAGATGATAAAATGATGATGAAAGGAAATAAACTAGAACAATATGATGTTATACTTACTTGGATTCTGGTCCTCAATGCTTGTGTGTGAGGGATGGAGGTGTTGATGAGGGGTTTGAAGGTTGCAAGTGATCACCAACTGATGAAAATATTCTGCATGGGCCTCATGTACACTCCTCTTTGCTTGGATAGATCAAATCATGGCTGGGATGGTTATGTAGGAGAAGATGCTCAATCTCCTTCCTTGCATGCAGATTTTTGTTGGAATTTGTTCTTTGAAGATGTGTTATCTCTTTGAGATGTGTTATTTCTCATCAACCTTCTCCCAATGTTTTCCAACCCTGAGAATAAGGTAGTTTAGGGGTTAAAAGGGTAACCGACAGCGGTCTGTCTTAACCGGTGAAGGTTAGGGATAACCGGCGTCAGTCAAGGTGGGATTTTCCAGGTTTACTAAACTAGGGTAATCCTCTTGATTTCCTCAGATATCATGTCTTTATCCCATGGATTAGACTGGGAGCTTCTTGTAAGCATGCAGGAATGTTGTTAGAGGGAATGTAGGCATTGATTTTTAGGGTTTGGGTAAGTATTAGTTAGCTATGGCAACTTACTAAGAATAGTTCTTAGGTTGAGTTGGCTTGGTGAGGTGTGTAAGTGAACTCTATGTTTGGATATTATTTAAATAAGCTATTTAAATAATAAATATAGTGAGGATAATGAATTAATTTAATTAAATTAATATTAGTGTGGTGAAGGGGACCATGGCTAGGTAAATGTAATAAAGGGTGCTTATTGGTTAAGGTACGAAAGGGGAGTGTGACCTGATTTTAGTGTCTAAAATCACATTGCTTTAAACTTGGTGACATAGGACAATGCAACCAGTAGCTTACGATACTTTGGCCAAATATTAACAACATATTGTGTATGTTTCTATTCCTAGACAGCATACTCGTCATTTTGGAATACGTCCTTCACCGCACTCCTCTATTATCATGATTGGTCTTTACTGACTACCGTCAGTCCACTCGTCCTAGGTTTAACCCTAGCCCTTGTTAGAAACATAAATTATTATAGGAATATGCTCACAATGACTTAGGGTAGATGGGAATACTCAGTTGACCTTAAGTTAACCGAGTGTGCCAAGGTACCCTGAGCCATTAAAAGCTACTTCCTATCCTAAATATGCCACTAACCTGACCTAGAGAGAAACTAAGTTCAAGTTCTTATTGTGTGTAGATATGGATGATCAATGTAGAAGGGTGATGCCACATGTCAACTACAATGTTGTATTCTTGAGAATACCCAAGTCTTCTTGAAATTATAGCCTTGTAATTGATGTGTGCCAACAGCCTATAGAAACTGCCTCATCGAGATGTACATACCCCAAGGAGATCTTTAATGAATTATTAATTTGGATTAAGCCTTGATTACAACAACCCTGTCAAACCCTAATCCAACACTCCATAATTTCTTTCCTAAATTTGTTTCATTTAGTCCATGAAGAACTTCGTTAATTTATGATTGCTTTTAATGTTCATTTTCTCAGTTTAACCAGTAGTTAACCAAAATAGGATAGCGATATCATAAGTTTCATTTAAATGTACTTTAACTTTCAGGAAGGTTTAACAACTGCATATATCCAATTAAAGTAGACTTCATACAAAATGAAATCTAATAATTAATAATCATATCTCCAAACCTTTTTGGTTTACATTCAATTGAGAGAGAGAAAGAGTCTTCCTCTAAATGATTAAGTATTAGGGTATATCATTCCCAATATCCATAGTTCTTACTTCATGTTTATTACACAACACATTACTATGTTAAATTGTTCAGATAAAACACATCATAATATGCAACTCAACATGTTGCTTCATTATAAAGGAAATTGAACTAATTCCCATTATCCATCTTATCAAAGATAACAAGATAAGCATAACATAATATAAATAATATAAACAAGATAGAAATTTCATCTTCCTTATAAAAGCACGAGCTAATTTACACAACCAATGCAAATAAATCACAACTCGCAATTCATCATTACAACTTATAAAATTTACAAGACTATGCACTTTAGGCAAACTGCATAACAACAGCTTTTAATCTATAAAGTATATAACTTTTATTTTACAATTCAACAAAAGAATGAATCATAATTCTTTAATAAGAATTAGACATATATCATCCAATGCATCATATAAGTTTTTTCCTTCTTCTATCACTTATGTTATCCATCTGCAAAAATCGCTAGCACAGGTCAGTTCAATGAACTGAGCATGATAAGAACTAAGCATTAAATTGAAGTGCATTCTAATAACTGTTTCATTAAAGCAACACTGCTTTAATGAGATAATAAAAAAATCATACAATAAACATAAGTGATCCCAAACAAAAAATAAGTACATTAATAAATCTAGATCAGCTTTTAAGAGAGAAGAAGAATATAAATAAAAATATCTACCTAAGAACTTAAAGTTCTATTGATCCCGTCAATGACTTGTAAACAAACAATAGCTCATTCGATCCCATTATTTCATAATTCTATCCTAATAGAATACAACATTTATCTTCTCTATGATACAAAAGAAATGTAAACAACATGGTTCATTATAGGATTATTCATCTATAACCTTAGCAAGAATAAGAAGAACCATTATATACCATGCCGAAACCTATAACATTAGAAAAACAAACCAGTTTCATAACATGAATTAGATGTTCCTTTCCAGGTAACAACCTTACACATTCAACATTAAAATATACATCAAAATAGAATTCCATAATAATACAAGAAGGTATAGAAAGTCATAACAGACCAACTGCAATTCCAATTCAACCTCTACATGATAGGAGTTATCAATCAAATATCATAAATCAATGTTTAGAAACAAAGTAACCCCGAAGAGGAGTTAATCTCTACTCATGTTCTTTACAAAAGATAAAGAGTACAAGATCCAAACCTACTCCTTTCCATATAATTAGGAAAGACTAGTCAACAACAATCAAACCCATAAGTATCATTCACTTAACAATAGAACCCTCTTAGCTACTAACTTTCTACATTATTACAACAATAATTTGAACAAGGTAGACCAACAAGTCACAAGAAATCACCATCTCAAAATGGATTCAAGTACAGAGAAGTTTAAACAATGAGCACATCCAAAGACAAAGGAATGGTAACTCAAATAAGGAAAGAACCAATGATAAATCATTTCATTCTATTGAAAAATAAGTTCTAGATTTAAACCAATTCAGGATAAAAGCATACTGTAGACCCGAACCATATACTTCTCTCAAATAATATGTATATAAATATATTTTCTTTCTAAAAAAGAAGTCAAAGACTCAATCACTGTATCGGTTGAGGATAAAATCCCAAAGCAGTAAATTATAAATTTTAGAATTACCTTCCAAACCAATACTGGAGACTTACAATTGCCTCTCCACTAAATACAAAAAGGTAAGTAGTTTGTAATTCAAAAGAATAAAACTCAATACAACTGAACAGAGAAGGTATCCTTCCTGATAATTTCAGTGTCCAAGGTAATAACCCAAATCTTCCACTAAGACCCAAATTTATTTAAAGAGACAGAAGAGAGGGAGAGAAAGAACCCAAAATGCCTAATATAGAAGATGTCTCAGTCTTAATTCCAAAGCAACAGGAACGGAATATCAAAACAAAACTTCACAACCATGAAATTGTAACAATGGTGACTTAGTACAAAACAATACAGTCAACCCAGAATGTAGGTTCCCTCAAAAGAGAGGGGAAATAACACTTCCTTCTATTCCCACGTCAATACCATCTTGATACAGTCATAGAACTGAAATTCTACGTTTCTTAAGCACGATGTTACCAATTCTAAATCTTTAAGATATTTTAAATGACTCAAATAACCTTTCACACAATTTTCTAGTGAGTAGTTGCTCAAATAAAGAGTTATAAGCTTAGTCATTTAATAAAATACTAACCCAATCCAAAATACTAGAACATAATTGAATGAATCGACCTAAAAACAAGCTCATAACACTCAAGTGTTAAGTAGGAGTACAGTGACAAACCCAAGCTTCACACACAAACGTTTAGAACTTCCCTAGCAAAATAATGCAAGTACAGTGCCATAATATGAACTCCAAGCAACATTTCAGCAATGCATAAGTTTTCCAAACACTGGTTCCTATCAAAATGAAGCTTTAACACAAATTTAATCAAACCAAAAAGTACCAACACAAGTCTACATCCAAATTCACAATCCAAAAGCAAAATCAAACAGAACTCAAGTTTCCCCTGAGCTCAGATTTCTATACTGCCACAAAGATTAGTTCAAAGCACAAAAAATTTGATAACAAGATCTAGAGTGCAATAAGAGAGATAAAGAAAAAGTTTCACATACCATTTTCATTTTCATGTTGGTCATAAAATTTGCACAGAAAGCCAGCTCCCAAAACAACACTATTTAGCCATAGTTTCATATCAAACACACAAGGATTCATAAAATCCAACAAGAAAAATAACCAGACATGCATGAAAACATGAATCTCATGAGATCAAAGTTTTTCTAATGAATCATTTATAATAACACAAAGAATTTTAATATTTAGATTCTATCATGCCTGATAGTGCTTCCACCAAATCAAAGGAGACTTCCAGCCGAGCTTCTAACTCTTTTTCTCCTCCATGAAAGATCAACAACCAAACATATTTTCCTCTTACACCTCATATAATTTCCTTCAATCAAAAATAGACCATGGAAACCACAAATATCTTTGAATTTAATCTCAAACTACTGGTTTAAAGAACTAGTTAGCTCCATGTAGAGAAAAATCTGCCATGCATGAAAAACCAAATGACCTCCTAAAAAGCTGCATTCTAATTTTCCAAGATGGTTTGCACACAAATATCGAGGCTCATAAATTCCATAAATACCATTCAATCTAAAATTCCCACTTATCTTTCCTTACCACTACCTCCTAAATCTGGTGAATGCTAATTCAATACAAAAATACAATTCCATCTTTTAGGGGAGCTTCCATGTAAGCCTCCACAAAGTCTACTATCACTTGCCAAATTTGGTAGTACTTCCATCATTTAAATTCCATTGGAACCATCACCCTTGTGACATGCGACCCCTTAGTTTCCCATTAACGGTTTAGGATAGATCCTAATAGAACTTAAGTTATTCTAGAAATAACCAACTTAGGTATTAAAAATATTTTCCAATAGAATTCCCACCTTAGGTTAGATTCAATTCATAACCCTTTTAGTATTAGGTATTACTTAAAATATTCTAGTATCACATTAGTAATCCTTCCCTTATTCATTTAGCACAACGCTCAGGTTAGCATGTCAATCCCACAAATTAGAATAAGAAGCTTAGGTTACAACAAAATTCAAATAAGTAAATGTAGCTAGAACATAGATGTTCTTACCTATCTTAGGTTGTTGTTAGGATAACTCTTAGGTTTTAGGACTTCATATTCATCCTCTATGAATTTAATTTTACTTAATTCCTTATAGTCGTGCCAAGATCAATCACCAAATACCCAAGCATAAACATACAGCTGAACGAAAACACGTTCAAATAAGACCAAGAATTAGTATCATACAAAGTTCAGTATTCTATGTCCCTTAAACTACTGAATGTCAATTTATCATCCATTCTATGAAGAGGATTTGAAACATTATTTTGATCACTGAAATTGATCCAAGGATGACTTAGAAGAAGAAATAAGTCTACAACTCTTAAAGCTAGATTGCAGCTCATCTTTCCAAAGTGAAAATGAATTCTTGATAATTATATAATTTTAGTCTAATGATTTTTAAGAAAAAAAATATTTATCCTTATCAAGCATGATCTTCAACAATCAAAAGAACACATCTTTATCCATAAAATCACATGTCAACAGTTTAATGCAAAAGGGAATTTATCAGTTGTCGAGGGTGTTACAACATAGGCCTGACCTAGCTACAGGATAGACTGAGGATAGACTGAGACCCATGGAGGGTGGATAGATGATGGTAGGGCACCAAGATGGAGGAGAGGAGGAGGAGAGATATGATACTAGCATGGACATCAAATGGGCTGGTGATTGATGTCTCGATATATTGTCATTTTCATTGATTTTTGATTTAGACTGGCCTACGTGCCGATGATAGTGAGGCTGTAAATGATATTTTTTGTCATTTGATCATATACCGGCATGTATGTTGAATATGGTGAGGCTGTATATGAGATTTTTGAGATACTTAAATTATTTTGTATCAGTGTATATTTAATGGATACACATACTTTCATAGTGATATAGATGATGATATTTATGGGATGAGTGATGTAATTGTGTTGTAATTTCATGTGTTGTTTGTGTACGTGAGGGAAACTAGGTAATTTAGGCATGATGTAGTCAGGTCGGGTTAGGAATGGTGGAGTTAGGTTGGTAAGGCATGGTGGAGTTATGTTTTTTGTTTTGATTTAATTTTCAAGCTATTGGTGAGTATGGAAAAATGAATGATGATGAATATGTATGTTATGTTTTAATTTTCAAAATACTTTCTATCATGGAAACATAAAAATGATAAATGCGTGATCTAATGATGTGTTAAAAATGGTAGGTAGGTGTATATGTGTGTTAATTGATGTTTATTTTAATTTCTATTTGTTGATATAAAATGGAAACCAACTAAGGTAGAGTGTAAATAGGAAAATGAGGGGGAATTGGTTAGGGTAAAGAGTGGCCGAGCTAACCTCCAAGGGCCCATGCCCTTGAAGTGCTGCCTACATATCCCCGAGTTAAAGGGGCCTCAGGATGATGTAGTTATCCCATAAGCTAGGGAAGAATATGATGAAGTAAAGGGATGGGTTGGTAGTTCTTAGGAATTATTAAGTCTAGGTCATAGGCATGATTGATTTTAGGTCATCTAGGCATAGTTGAGTTGAGGTTGATTTTAGTGAAAGGGGAATTCCCAAAATGCAAGTGTCAATGGTCTTGTCCTGTATAAGATAATCAACAAGTAGTGAAAAAGGTGAATGGTAAGAGGTGATACAAGGAGCTGCCTAATTGATAAAAACCATAACGAGTCTACCATACCATATAAAGGCTTATGAATGTAAGACCCTAAAGGAGATACATGTTTGACTATGCGAAGGTTGAATAAAGTCACACGATCATGAAATGTCATGTCTGTGGAAAGTCCCTTGAGAAGATAGAAAATTAGGGTGAAAAGACAATGAGGTGAAAATGGGTAGTTTAGCATAACTTGGTGTACAATGGAATGTGAATCTGATTAGAAACTTATGATCAAAAATAGACAAGTCCATGATGAAAAATTTATAATTTTCTTCTTTTAGTTTTTTTTTAGATTGATTGATGCGGGAAGTCTATGTGGGATGATTATATTATCTCCTTGAGTTCTTCGGGAAGTTGATCAATGCAGGAAACTTCTGAGTATTTTATTTTTTTTGTGCAAGGATAGTCTCTTTTTCTGATAGACTATGTGTAGTATGAAAATCTTTGTATAGTTGTCCTTCAAGGGAGAAATCTATTTATAACAGCGAGATAGAGAGAAGAGATGTCCCTTTTGAGAAAGTCATCTTTTTGCTGGAAGTTTGACTCAAGGAGTTGAATCCCATTTTATTTTTGGACATTTAAGTCATGAATCAGACTATAGAGGAAGATTAGGTTCTTGTTTAGAAGATGAAACCATAGCACATAGAGGTTAACTATGAAAGATATGGTTCAAGTGATGAATGACCATGGGAATCCATCTTGAAAAATAGGAAAAGTATCCATGAGAATCATGCCATGAGTAGATCCATGGTACTCATATTGAAGATAAGGATAAAACATGATGGGAATCACATGATTCTCATTTAATCGTTGATCCTCAAAAATGAAAACATGGAAGGTGAATGGTGTTCAAGCGATGAGATAAAAATATATAGAAGGTGATATATGACTTGATTCAACAATAGAATGGTCAAATATGCAAGGCATTCAAGGGTTTAGGTTTTGGTTTACCTTTGAGTGAAGATAAATGATAAGTACCTGATCGATAGGCATGAGTAACGATATAGGGTCCAAGCCAATTAGGAGAAAAATTTCCTCGTTTTATTTTTTCATCTTTTCTTACATGTTTATTTTCCTTAAGGAGGAGGTCACTGACATAGAAAGTTTGTTCATGGACACGTTTATCATAGGCACATTTGATACATTTTTGGTAGATGTGGATATGATCAATAGCATTGAGATGAAAAATACAGAGTCCCCCTATTGATTTTTTGATAGGAACGATATTAGAAATCCATTAGGGATAGTCAATGGGTAGGATGAAGGAAACCAAGAGAAGGCACTGAATTTATTCTTTGACAAGAATGGTAATAAGAGGATGCATTTTCCACAGCTTTTGTTTTATGGATTTGGAGTAAGGAATTATTGTGATATTGTGGACCACAATGTCTTGGTCAATATCGGTCATATCATCATAGGACCAAGAAAAAAAGTTGCTATGGTCATGGAGTAAAGAAGCAAAAGCTTCCTACTCAATAACATCTAAAGATTGACCTATATTTAGAATGTTTCGGTCATCCTGAGTATTAATGTTGATTTCTATAGTCGATTCGTTTAACATGGTTTGTGTCTAAGAAGGTAATAGCAAGTGAATATAAGAGTATTACGCACAAAGGTAGGTTAGTATAGACTCATCATCTTGACATTGAATGACGTTAATAGAAGGTGTATCATCATCAATCATGTTAAGATACAAGAAAGGAACAAAATAAGGATCCTCATTATCATGTTTATACTTCAAAGGTCCTAGGGAAATCATGTTCATAAAAAAAAAGTTAGGAGGAATAGATTCGGGATCTATGGACTCCATGGGTGAGGTGGTTACATTGGTGAATGGGGTGCAGAAGGTTTTTTGTCCTTAATGAGGTCGATGTGGGCCTTCTTGGAAGATGGTGTGGTAAAGACAATGCCACTGTGATATTTTTGTTTATGAGTGGTACATGGGATGATGGTATGATGACCTTGTTTGTAAAAAATTAAACCAAAGCCTTTCCATGGGCAATAATGAAGGAAAGTGTCGACAAAGTGGAGGTTAGTGAGAGATTAGAGATCAAATGGAAAGGATTGTGTTTGGGATGGAGGTTTATGTGAAAAGGTGGCATTATGAAATCCCCCATATGTTAAGTTAGTGCAAAGGTGGGGAGGACCATAATGAAAAACCTTTCCTATGTGATAGTCATAACAAGGATGTTGGTGTAGGTTGTCATATTCTTGCGAAGTGAGGAATGCGTTGATATTATAGAGGTAGTACTCCCCTAGAGGGAGGAATTGAAAAACACCTTCTAAGGTACTGGTAGTAGATATTTGGGTAGTAGGGATATACAAATCACTAGAAAATTTGGCATGTTAGGTATCAGTCTGTTGGGAAGTTGATGGGCCAGATGCTGAAGCTGTGGAAATAGTAGGAATAGGAGTTTTAGGTGTGGGAGAGGTGGCATCAACATTGGTTGATGGGTCTATGGGTGAAGAAGAGGTATAGGTAGTGGCATATGCCTTAACTGGTACCCAGAACATCATTAGGTCAGTACATGTTACATGTTTAGAATGGTGAGGGGTTGGTTGGGATAGTTTAGGTATGCCCTTCATGTTCAAATTTTACACAGTGGTGTAAAGTTGAAGAGACACAACTCATGACATGAATCCAAGGTCAACTGAGTAATAGGTTATACTAGAACTCCCCCTCTAGAACGTAGAATAATTCTATAACCGTGTCAGGGCCTACATGAACGTGACGAATAATTGTGTCAAGGGTGGAGGTGATGGCATCATCGAAGGAGAGAAACATAATTGGGTTATTATGCAAATAATTTGAAGTGATGCATATTTGATTATATGTGTGGGAGGAGATAATGTTGATGCTAGCACCACCATCAATCATAATGTGCTATACACATATGTTATTGATATAGATGGAGATGAAAAGGGTGTGATCAGGGTCATCTGACTAAAGAGGTACAATCTCCTCATCAGAGAAACATAGGGTGGCTACTTGATGAGTGGGCATGGGGGTAGAATAAGGAGATGATTTTGTAAGTGAGGCCACATGGTGAGGGGTGATAATGGAGGCCACTGGTGTGGGGTTATTGGGTAAAACTTTGATGGATTCCAAAACCTCCATAAGGGCTTATCTATGAGATTCATAAGTTTGGACGAGATTGTACAATGACATTTTTAGAGGGGGTTGATGTAATTGTTTTATCATTATACGATGGGTAAATCCATTAGAAATAGGGTATGTAGACCCTTGAATGGTGATTTTTGGAACGATTGTAGATGTTATATTGGGCACGGTATTGGTTGATGAGATAGTTGTTTTTATTTTTCTTTGTCCTTTCTAGGTGTGGGTGGTAACTTAGACCATTTTAATTGAGGGAAGGTGGTATATGGAAGGTGTGTCATGAGTAATGTAATGACATGATGGGAAAAAACCTAATGGGTGGAAGATCCATGTGAAATGAGTAGGAAACACTGACATTTGGGTGGTGGTTTGCCCAAATCTCTAATACGGACCATGTTGATCTTGAATTTTAGAGGTGGGAAAAAGGTTGTGGGGGTGGAAATGTAAGTCATTGAATAAACAAGGGATGATGATGTGTGGTGATAGGTGAAGGTGGGACATGGTCCTCATTAAGTAGATCATCTTTGTCAAATTTTTGTTTAGGAGGACAAAGTTGGAGAAGAACATTTTTTAGAGCCTTACAATTTTCTACATCATGTCTTGGAACATGATGATTGACAAAAATATTAGTTTCATCAAACCCTTTTTTTGGGTTTGAGGGGGTCGTAAGGTTGGAGAGGAGGTAAAGTGGTGATGGAATTATCTAAGACATTGGTCAGAATATTGGTATAGGACCCTGACAATGTATCACAATGAGAAGTGAGTGTGGGTTTGGGTAAAGGTGCGAATGATCATGAGTAAGAGGCGTTATAGGAGGAGGAATGGATTGGACTACTAGTTTGGTAAGTGGTGTTGTATTAGGTTTTTATGGAATATGCTTGCAAAAAGGTGTGGTAGAAGAGCTAACAACAAAATGTATTTTTGGTTTAACTACCTTACTAGAGGGTAGTGGGTTTTTGTCTTTGGGTTGCACCTTATTGGGTAAAGGTGATATGGGATTACATGATGTAGAAGGGAAAGTAGAAAATGGAAGAGGATGAGTCACCCATGGAGACATTAAAGTTATAGTGAAAGTAATTGGTATAGGCTGGGTGGATGGTATGGGTTGAAATCATATGGGAAAATTTGGGGTTATAGTAACTAGTGGAGGTATAGGTGGTAAGAACAGTACGGGTGAGGGCAAGGGTATTTTTCATATAGGTAAATGAGGTGTAATGAAGGATCATGATTAAGAAGGAGGTGTCTGTCCTTTTGATTTGCCTTGGGTAGGAGACTGTTTGGCCAAGTTTTATAAGTGAGGTCCTAAGATGGATGGATGGGGAGAAGGTGAAAAAGGTGTGGTAGCTGAGACAGGCATATGTGGCCTAAAAGGTTAGGTCCTCCTTTTAGGTGGAGGAATAATTTTTGTGTGGGTTTGGGAAGACGTGGCTAATTCCAATTTTACAGGTAGATGCATAAGGCTTGATGTCAGCATAACACCCAAGATAGTGATTGGTCTAGATATGGACGTAGATATAGGTGTGGGTAGGTTTTTAGGAATAAGAATGGTTTTAGTCATGGGTAAAGATTTGGATGTTGGTAAAGGTGAAAAAGAAGATTTTTTTATAGGCATGGTCAAGGTTTATCTAGTTACTAGACATACTTTTGGATAGATCTTGGAGGTATCTGTAGGCAACATTCTCATTTGAGCCCAAAAGGGGAGCTGAAGATGTCCCCAAAGCATCGAATTATCAACGTAATAAAAGTTATCAAATAGACATGAAAATGGGACTGATGTAAGAGGAGATGCAGTTGGTTTAGGGGAAATCCTTGTGAAATATGTCTATAAGACAGGGAATTGATTAGCCTCAGACTCTATGGGTAAAAGAGCTGAGATCAGGTCCACAGGATCCTTGAATGTTGAGGGATAATTATCCCCAATAGGTAGTGGTGTGTCTGAAGAATATCCCATGGGTAAGAGATATGGTAGGCGAGGTGAGGTATAATTCTCCTTTGTTGGAGGAGAAAGCTACAATGATTCTCCTATGGATGGGAGAATTAATACTATTGACTTTTTGGTAGGTTGCGAGGTAGATGGTGAAATCACATCAACAGGAATTATGGATTCCCCCATGGGTGAAGGAGGAGATGAAGGGGACTCCTCTAAGGGTGAAGGAGTGAAAGAGGTATGCTCTTTTATGTTTAGAGGATCTCATGCCAGAATTTACTCAATAGACAAAATAGGTGGAATTTTAGGAACGACCAGTATGATATCAAAAACTTCATGGAATTCACGGACATTGTTTTTGCTAGTTGAACGTTCACTATTTTGATTATATGATGGTTTTTGGTTAGGGAACGAATTCTTAAATATGTGAAAATTTTGATTTTCTAGCGCATTCAGGTTGTCCATTACGAGGTCTCCATTATCTATCATCTTTTGGATAATGTTCTTGAAACTTATGTAATTACCATCACTATGGCCTTTGACGTGATGATAATTACATTAGTCATGTTCTTTATACCATGCAAGGATACAATGAGTGATATTGAAACCAGTATGAGGTTTTATGGGAGGAAGTTTAATGGTGCCAGCTTTAAGAAGCTTTTCCAAGACTGGAGAATAGGGCTCTCCAATTGAAGTGTACTTCTTTTGTTCCCACCGAAATTCAAATTTTTGAATAGGGGAAAGATTAGAAGGATGTTTGGTTTGATTAGAGGAATGAGATGGACTAGATTTGAGAACTACTATATTGGCAGATCATTTGGATTTTGAATAATTGTTTTGGGGTTTTTAAGATGAAGAAGAATCATTTGGTTTTAACGGGGCGTTCTTGTTTCATAATTGGATTTTCTTTTCTTCAATGGCACAAATTTCCATATTTCGTGCCATGGTGAATGCTTCATTGAAGGTATGAAAGGTTTACACCTACAGAGTCGGTGAGATGTGTCTAGAAAAAGCTCTAGTAAGCAACTCAATAAGTTCAGCTTGAGGTAATTAGAACGTTAATTGGTTGATAAGATTTCGTCAGTGAGTAATGAAATCTGGGATAGATTCATCATCATATTTTCATGTTGAATATAGGTTGTTCATGGTTATTTTTTTAACTACATTGATCAAGAAGTGGTCCAAGAATGCTTGATCTACTTGGTTAAAGGAGTAGATGGAATGTCTAGGTAAACTATTGTACCAATCTAAGGCAAGTCCTGTTAGGGACATGGGAAATGTTCGTAAGAGAAAAGTATCATCATGGGTGATTAGGTAGCACCCATGTTTGAATGAACACAAGTGTTGTTGGGTGTCCTCTTTACTATTGAAACGGTTGAACTTGGGAATTTTCCAATACACGGGGTTCAGATGAATAGGAATGGATGGATGAATAGGCTCATTACAGATCACATTATAGGTCAATGAGTTATGAGAGCCAGAAACTGATGCTTCTAATGTTTTCATCTTTTCCATCATCATCCTAATGAGGTCATTGGTGGGTTATGAGGAATGGGTGTCTCCTGTAGTAAAGGGTGGTTTATGATGGGTGTACGATGTGGAAGGCATTCCAGTACATGAGGGTGCCAAATATGAAAAATGTGAAGGGGGAATAGATATAGGTGGGATATACCCTGAATAAGTGATAGATGAGATTGGGGGTTGCTATTGATGCATTTAAATAGGTGGGGTGATCATAACAACTCTAGTGGAAATTGGGGGTAGAGACTGCGAGATGGAAAAGACAAGGTTTTAGAATGGGGTGTGGGTTTCTGACACTAGAGGTGGTTGTGATGTAACTGGTATATACAAGGAAATGGGGGCAGTTGGGGCCATGCTCAAGGAAGTTTATGAAGGAATGGTTGACACCACGAGTGCAATAGACATCATTGGGGCAGCAGTTATAGAAGAGGTGGGACCTAACTGAGATACCACAGGGGGTAGTGTGGATGAGATTAACACCAAGCTAGTGGTAGCTGATGCAGAAGTGGGGGTGAGGGTAGGGGGAATAGATATAGGTGTGCCATATAATAGATATTATGACGATTCTTGGTAGATGAGTGGGAAAGGTAGTATTGTAGGGCCACAAGATTCTGATCAAGGAGTCTTGAAAACTACTTATTACTGGTAGAAATGGTGATAGGATGAGTTGGATCCATATGCAATGGGATGGAAGGAGGTGATGGGATAGATGGGAGTGGCTGAATACAAGAATGAATTATAAGTGCATTATCTTGGTTGTGATTCAACACCATGTGAGTTAATGTTGACCTAGTAAAATTGTATTCTGCAGATGACATAGGAAGTAGCAGGAATGGGAAAGAGAAAATATTGGTAGGAGGATTTGGTCAATGTTTCAATTAAAAATAAAAATAGGGAAACTAATGCCATTTGATCTGACTAATGATGGTTACATAACCAATACTGGTTACTGTGGGAAAACACTAGTTTGAGAAAATGAAGTAGAACTGATGAAAGATGAAATGGGGAAACTATATTTGACAGTGATATCAAAATGTTATGAATATGATTATGACACAATGAATTTGAATAGGAAATAGAAGGTGATGAATTTTTTTTGGTTAAAATAACCAAAAGAGTTGGTAAGTGACACCAGTCAGATGGGAACTGATGACGGTCGTTGGACCGACACCAGTTACTGTGAAATCTGAAGAAGAGAAGAAAAATGGATTTTGTGAATTAAATCAGATGAAGAAACAACCAAGGATACCTAAGGATGATAATATGAGGCCCCGACACACTTAGAAACATTTGAAATACTCTAAATCTAATGAGGAGTACAAAAGGAAGAAGAAAATGAAGAACGTAATCCTCATAACTCAAAATGTAATTCAGGAAGAAAGATAAGAAAAACAAGTAAACCTATGAATGAATTTTATGTTATTTTCACTTATGTTATTTGAGGACTGATGTGTGAATTTAGAACATATTTTTTTGGTTGGGAAGGCATCCTACGAAGAGGTAATCTAAAGGTGAAGTTTCAGGTTATGTTTTGGCGGGGGCGGTCCTTTCTCTGAGTTATGACCAGAAAGAGAAGCTAGCTAGGCACCCACTATCAATCCTCTAATCATGTGATCATTGAAAAATTCTTCCAGGTAAGGTGTTGTTTAAGAATATGTGTAAATTAAGATTTGTGCAGTTTAGCGAAGAGAGAGAAGAGAGAAAGTTCTTTCTATGATTCAATTATGTCAACCATCAGTTGGGAATGACTTCCAGCGTATAGGTTTCCCTCATTTTTAAATGTGAGCTAATGATGCAACATCCAAGGATGAAATGCAAAAAAATTTAGATGCCAAATCGATAATTATATTCGATGTAGCAAGTGATGAATAGGAGAGAGGATTATTTTCACTAATGCAGAAAGAAATAAGAATGATTATTTTTAAATGCACCAAAAGAAATGTTTCATTTAGAGTAATTAGAAAGAAGGGAAGATTAATAGAGGAGACGATTTAGTGAATAAAAATTTAGAAAGGAAACACACAAGATGCAACCTATATGAATATATAGAAACCCAAAAATGAGGGTCCCACTAGGCATGCTAAAAGGTTTCATCGAAAATTTGTATACATATGAGAAAAATAGATAAGGTAAGGGTGGGGAGGAATACCTGTGAATGGAGGTGGAAGGTAGAGTGCACGTGTTCTGATTTCTTAATCCAGTGTTGATTTCCAGAGCTTCCTTTTTTATAGGAGGAACTACCTGAGATGCAAAAAAAGATCACCAAAGGAATATTAAACAATATATATTAGTGAAATGCTTAGGATATGATAGATCCGAGAAGTGTGATACTTCCTAGATGGATGTCAATCCACTGTTTAATATAATTCAATGCAAGAAGTAATGTAAATAAACAACATCCTATTGTAGTTGATATGATTTAGGAATCTCATTCAAATACAATAAGTGAATATAATCTAATAGTGAAGGTTATGATCAGATATGGAAGTTAGATAAGTAGCTAAGATGACTGGAACATGTTAGGATCAAGTTTTGGATGGTTTGGGCTATTTGGGATAAGGTTATCAGGTGGATGTTATAGGAAGAATTACTAGATATAGAGACCGATGCCAATCTTTTATGACTGATTTTGGTTGAGAGGAAACTGATGATAGTTTATGTTAACTAGTGTCGGTAGTGTTGAACTGATATAAACTTAATGAAACTTAGTTTTGGTGATTCTTTTTTATTGCACAGAGAATTGGATAATGAGTATTAGTTTTCCAAAGATGTCGATAATGCTCAGAGATGTCTGGAGTCAGTTATAGGGAGATGGGAGGTTGTAGGTAGTTGGGTGAATGGATTGACAGGAAGGTGGAATATGATGGGATACAATGGAGGTTAGGAGTCACAAACAAAGATAAAGAAAATATCTAAATAAGTATGGAAATATACAGATGAAAATGAACTTACTTGTATTTGCAAAATAGTGGTTGGATGAAATGATGGTTGATATATGAAAATGGTGGTTAGTGCCATGGAATTGCTTCCCAGAATGTTACCATGAATGATCAACCTTTAGATCATTATTTGTTATTGGTTTAGGCTTTCTGGATGTGTAAGAGGGATCTGGTTCATGCTTGCATGTAGATATCTCTCTTCTCAAACTCGAATAATTCTTCCAAACTTTGGAACAAGGTTACCAAAATGAATATATGGTAACCAATGATGGTTTAGGGTGACCGGCGTCAGTTTTGGGTTGATTGGCGTTGGTTAAGGTGGGATATCCTAGGTTGCCAAAAATAGCAGATCTTGGCTATCATTTGGCCATTTCTGTCTATTTGTGTAGATCCAAAATGGAATTTTCTATATAAGTAAGTGGACCATGTTGTTAGAGAAATAATAGGCATGTAGTGTTAGGGTTAGACCAAGTCTCAATTAGTTATGGTAAGTAGAGACTAAGTCCTAGTTAAAATGAAACATGCTAAGAAATTGGGGTCCATGATGAGGTGTCTAGGTGATGCGGTGGGGTGCGGTGGAAATTAATTTAATTAAGGTAATTAAATAATGAATATTGTGAGAATTGGGCATTAATTTAATTGTAGGTAATTAAATTAATATACATATGGGGTAAAGGAAGAGTGTGACCCAATTTTTTTTCTACAATTACCTACTCAATCACAAAACCTTTGTCATCACCAATAGTGACTCCTCGCATTACATGTATGCCAAGCCCTAAAAACATACACGTGTTGCGGCGTTGGCTCATGCTTCTTTCTAACCTAGACCTAGAATTCATCCCTCAAAAATATATCAAGGGCCAAACCATTTTTGACCATCTTGTAGATGCACCCCTCTCCAGAAATAAATCCTATAACTTTAATTTCCAAGATGAATCCATTACTACCCTCTCTTTAGATGACACCGTTTACCAAATGACCTTATTTTTTTATGGTTCCAAGTGTCAACATGGGGGTGGTAGAGGCATTCTCCTCATTCCTCTTGATGGTGAACCTATGCATTTATATTTTAAACTATATTTTGATTGTACTAATAATATCACCAAATATGAAGCACTCATATTAGGTCTGCAAACCACCATCACCCTAGATGTCAAATCAATTAATATATTTGGTGAATCTCAAATGGTTGTAAATCAAGTAAATGGTATATACCAGTGTCATAACAAAATAATCCAAAATTATAAACACCATGTCAACATACTTCTGACTACCTTTAGACCATTACAAACTTCAAACCACCCCATATTCTACTAATAAATTTGTGGATATCATGGCCTGCCTAGCTTCTCATATACCCACTTCACCTTTAGAATCCAAAATATTCATAACAATACAAAGGTTGCAATCAACTTCTTATTTATCTCGAAATGTAAACTCCATCGGAACCATTGCACCTGACTCACATGACCTTTTGTATAATCAGTTTACAGACTACCTTTCCCTTTCCCATTCTGCCTCCAAATCTTACTTGTAATGTACAACACGTCTTCCTCAAAAGTGTCTCTTGCTATGTCATCATGGGTGGTCTTCTTTATAAACATGGATTTGATATAATTCTCTTACGTTGCCTTACAATTTTTGATATTCCTTATACCATCAATGAAGTTCACGATGGAATTTGTGGAGGTCACTTCAGTGGCATAGCTATCACTAAATGCATCCTTCACGTGGGTTTTATTCACCACACTCAACTGTGACTATTGGGACTATTTCAAATGTTGTGTGAAATTTTAGAAGTATGCTAATCTTCATCACACACCTAGTCATTCCTTACAAGTCACATGAGACCTTTGGAATTTCTCTCAATGGGCTTTGAATCTTGTCAGAGAGATCAATCCTTATTCTTCACAACACCATCAAGGATTATAACCACTATTTAATACTACACTAAATGGGTAGAATCCATCCCCCTCATCTCTACAAAAGCTGAGAATTTTTTGAATTCATCAATCATCACATTATTTTTCACTTTGGTGTCCCTCACTACCTCATCACTGATAATGGAAAACAATTCAAAAATAAAACCCTATGAAAACTCTATGAGACCTTTGGCATTTAACTTAGTTTCTCTTCAAATTACTACCCAAAAACAAATGGCCAAGAAGAATCAACCAATTAAACCTTCAAAAAAATTCTTATGAAAGTAATTGATGATACTGGGAAGGATTGGCATACACACATTCCTTTCACCTTATGGGCTTACCAAACTAGTATTTTCACTTCGACTGTTGCCACACCTTTCTCTCTGGTCTATGGTACCAATGTTTTCTTGCCTCTCAAAGTTCAAATTTCATCTCTATGTATCTCACTCTAAGACATGCTCAATGATGATGACTTTTTCTAGGACTGTTTTGCACAACTTGAGTTATTAGATGAATGCCATCTTAATGCTCTTGATCATATCCAAATCTACCAAAATCGTATCAAATGTGCCTATGACAAACATTTCCATGAGCAAGCCTTATTGGTCGAAGACCTCATCCTGAAAGAAAATCAACATATAACCAAAGAAGAAAAAAGTAAACATGGCAAGTTTTCTCCTAATTGGATGGGACCCTATATTGTTACTCATACCTATGAATCAGATGCTTATCATTTATCTTCACTTGAAGGTAAAATCGAACCTGAGCCCCTTAATGCTTTTCATATTTGAAATTTTTATTTTTGAATCAAGTCCTACATCACCTTCTATCTATTGACCACTCATCCCTTGAGCATCATTCACCTGCCATGTTACCCGTTTGGAGGATCAATGATTAAACTAGAATCATGTGGTTACCCATCCACATTTTTAGCCTTATATTTAATATGAGTACCATGAATCTACTCATGGCATGATTCTCATGAACACTTTTTTCTTTTTCAAGATGGAATCCCATGGTCATTCATCACTCCAAACCTCTCCATCATAGTTAACCTTTGTAAGCTCCATTTTTGTCTTCTAAATGAGGACCTAATTTTTTGTTATATTCTTGTCCATGAATTATAATTCCAAAAGAAAATGGGATTCAAATCCTTGAGTCAAACTTATAGAAAAAATATGACTCCCTAAAAAGGGACATCTCTTCTCTCTATCTCACTGCTATAAACAGACTACTCCCTTGAAGGACAATTATACAAAGCTATCCATATGGTACTTATTTTATCATCAAAAGAAGACTATTCTAGCATATATATATATATATATATATATATATATATATATTCAGAAGCTTCCCGCATCGATCAACTTTATGAAGATCTCAAGGAGATAATATACTCATCCCACATAGACATCCCACATCGATTAGTCTATAAAAAAAGTCAAAAAGATAAAATGATAACCTTTTTTCATGGAATTTCCTATTTTGATCTTGGGTCTCTTACCAAGTAGGCCTACTTTCTTACACCAAGTTATGCTAAAAACCAACCATTTTCACCTCATTTCCTTTTCACCCTAATTTCCTACCTTCTCGAGGAACTTTCCGCAAACACGACATTTCGTGATCATGTGACTTTCTTCACCCTTTGAATAGCCAATCATGCAAAACCTTTAGGGTATTATGTTTATAAGCCCATCTTTGGTATGATAGACTCTTTATGGCTCTTATCAAGTAGGTGGTTCCTCTCATCACCTCTTACCATTTACCTTCTTCATCACTTGCTGATTTTCCTATACAGGACTAAACCATCGACACCTACATTTTAAGAATTCATCTTTCACCAATTTCACCATTCCTAACTGACCTAAACTCAACTAGGTATAACTGACCTAGACTCAACCATGCCTAACTGACCTATAATCAACCATGCCTAACTAACCTAAACTCAACCATGCCTAACTAACCTAGAATCAATCATCCCTAAAACCTACCCACCCATTCCTATATCTCACCATATTCTTCCCTAGCTTACGGGAGAATTACATCAGCCTAATCTTATGGTTCTTACAATTAGGAGGATCTTTTTTTCACCCCTTACCCTTCACCTTCTTCATTACTTGTTGATTCTCCTATACAGGATCAAACCATTGAAACCTACTTTTTAAGAGTTCCTTTTCCACTAACATCACCATGGCTAGCTAACCTAAACTCAACAATGCTTACAATCAGATAAACATAACCATGCCTAAATGACCTACACTCAATCATACCTGAAACCTACTAACCCATTCCTCTACCTCACCATATTCTTCCCTAGCTTACGGGAGAACTACATTGGCCTGAGGCCCCTTTTCACTGGGGCTATGTAGGCAGCACTTCAAGGGCATGAGGCCCTTGAAGGTTAGCTCAGCTACTCTTTACCCTAACTAAATTTTCCCCATTTTTCTAATCACATTCTACCTTATTTAGTTTCCATTTTATAACATCTTGGAAATTAAACAATCATATAAACATACATACCTACATCTTTATAACATCACCATACCATACATCATTATTTATTTTCCATAAAAAAACTTAGAAATTAAATCAAACATAACACGATGACCAAACCATGCTTAAATGACCAAGACTCCACCATACCTATACCTGAATCAACCATACATAAATGACCTAAACTCAACAAAGCCTAAATAACCTAAACTCAATCATGTCTAAATTACCTAAGCTCCACCATGCCTAAACTGACCTGACTCAATCATACCTAAACCAATATGACTCAATCATGCCTACATAACCTTGACTCCATCGTGCCTAAATTACCTAGTTTCCATCACATACACAATAAAAAAGGAAATTAAAAACATAGATATATCATCCATCCAATAAAGCATCTATTTAACTAGAAAAGTATGTGTATCCATACATATGTACATAGGTGCAAAATGAATAAAAGTATCTCAAATAAAATCTCACTATCTTCATCATGTAGGCCAGTATAATAATCAAAATTAAAAAAATTATCATGTACATCCTCACTATCATCAACATGTAGGATAGTATATTCCAAAACTGATACACTGAGCATATATGGTGATTAATCATCACCACACCTGATATACATCCTTATCTCATCTGTCTCCTCCTATCGGTCTGTCTAGCACCCTACCAAAATCTCTCTACCTCGCATGGGTCTTGGTCTCATCTCATCCTATCCTATAGCTAGGTTTGGCCTCTATGAATGTGTGGCCTCACCTTGAACCTGTCTTTGGGCTTTCCAACCACCTGTGCTCTCTGAGCTATGAATGTGAGATCTTGTCCTCTCACTCACTTCTCGTTATGCCATGTACTCAACATAGGAAGGGATAACTAACCCTATGGTCATCAGGTGATCTTGGTAATACCATGCCTCTTTTAGGGCATCCCTGAACCTCTCCATCGACACCATCTAAGAAGGCTTCATAGGCCTCATAGAAACCTATAAGGATTTTCCTACTACTAATGGCCTCAAACCCTATACCTGTGTACCCTATCCTCCTCCCTGTACTATGGGACCCTGTCCATGAGCTTGTAGTGGTGCTTGCGTTGTGACCTAGGACTATAGGGCCACAATCTAAGCATGTGCAGTGGCCAACTAACCCTGCAAACCTATTATCTATGTCTTTAATGTGGCTACCTATCCCTTGTCTCCATCACCACCCTATGCAGGAACCTATCTTTGTATAACCTGGGCCTACAGGGCTATAACCTGTGCCTCTAACCCTATGAGCTACCCCTATAATACTCCAAGCTATTTATAAAGGGTGGCCACTTGACCTTTTCAAGGTATCACGTTATACTATGATAGTAGCTAAGTTCGTATTCCCTGGCCCTCAGTGGTACCACCTGTAGTTGTGCCACCCACCACTAACTAGATCTATCTGAAACTCTGGCATCATCAATCTACCTATCCACCACCCACTCTTCTTGCCTTGTCAACAAAATCAGTCATGGTGGAGACATAGGTATCTCCATGTCTTCTATCCTGTACTATGGGAGTGGTGGAGGCATGTCCTATGATAGCCCAAACTTTTTTTCCTCCTCAACAGTTGTATCTCCTCCAACTCCACTTCCATGTGCCTATATGAAGAGAAGTTTACATTTTTTTCTCCAAACAATGTCAACCCCAGAAAATCCCTCTAGCACTCGCTTATAATTTTCCACATCATGTGTAACCCTAGTCGCCCTATGTTGTCCATCAAGTGGTACCCTTCACATGAACCCTGACCAAGCCACCCCCAAACTAATCCTGCTAGGGAAAGCCAACTGGATGTACACATATGATGTGCTTGCATTCCCAACAATGTAAAAGGAAGGTACAACATAAACCGAACATCTACAACCTCCCATAGGCCCACAACTCTCTATACAACTATACCAAGAATGTTGGTACCAGGAAAAAATGGACCCACTCCTCCATATTGTTTTAGAGAACCCCCATCAGTGCTCATGGGAATCTCCCACCCTCCACATTTGGTAAGGAAAAAATAACATACTGCCTCCATCAGAAAAAAACCAACCTCATCTCCTAAAGATGGGATGCATACATGTCTCCATAGTTCAGACTCGCACTATGATAACTCATCTCTGTCATTTCCTCTCCAAAAAATAACCACTATCGGCTCCTTTGATGCCTCTGAACGTAATAGAATAAAATTGCTCCCCAAATATCAATAGTCATAGGATCTTGTATACATCCTCCAGGGTGACAGTGATATCACCCTTCGGTAAGTGGAACATGTTGGTCATTGAATCCCATCTATCGATGAGTGTGACCATCAAACTTAGATCTCAAGCTACACGTCTGTAGCATCGGATGTCGATCAAGCCAACATCTATCACGTGTTTCCACTCATCTACGGTCACACTCGATCATATCTCTAGCAACAGAGGTGGTAATCTGTCTCCCATCCATAGTTGGTCCTTAGCCTGCATCCAATAAAACTACACAATTATTATAACCTGACAACCTTCACTTATCTTTTAACACCCTAAACCATACCCAACCACACCAATCCTACTCATCCCATTTTACCTAATACACCTACCAGCCTCCTACCCCATTGCAATCATGACTCACTATTCTAAAAACATAATTTCACCTACTTACCTATCCTTTATGCCAACACTAACATTCTACCCCATCTCTCTATATGTACCCTCCCTTCCTACCTTTCACCTATTTCTCTTTCCCACCTAACCTTTCTTACCCTTATTTCTCATCCACCATAACTGGAGCTGGTCACCCTGACTATCACCGATTATCCTTAAACGACATTAGTTTAATTTAGCTGATGTAGGTCACCTAAGACCAAACCGATGCCAGCTAAAGCAAACTGGTGTCGATCTCTGTCGCAGAGTCCAAATCAAATCCCCCAGTCTACCAAAATCTGTATAAAAAACCTACACACCTACTCTACCCTACCCAAACCTAACCTAGCTTAATTCCCACCCCTATTTATGCTATATTAGACCTTCCCCCTCCTTCATTTCATTCATTTTACCCACAAATTAAAAATAAAATGCCCACCTAAAAAAAATGAATCCAAACCAATTTCAACACACTACTTTCAACCAAAATAATTGATTCAGATCGATTCCTACCTCATCTCGGTGTCATCTACATGGTGGTATGTCTAGCTGTTGCATCGGTGGCCCACCTAAACCCTCTCCCACATCTTCCATGACATAAATCTACCTTGAATCTCCCCACAAATTGAATCACTTGAACCAATCTCGTAGACCCACCAATTTAACACCAATCACTCACTACAAGGATTTCTAACTCAACTCTACACCTAGTCCAATCATTTCCCAAGATCTTATGTGTTCCTCTATCATTTTATACAAATAGAAAATGACAAATGATTGTGTAGAAAGTGTAATTTTCCTTTTTTAACCTCAAATTCACATGGTTGATGTCGTTCATATTGTGCCCTACTAAACTATCTTCGGTTACCTTGTAACTAGCATTGGTCACCTACCTTGGCCGTTTGACCCACATTTATCCCATTTTGACCTCAAAACATTACCTATCAACTACCTACTACCCTTACCAACACCTATTCCACCATACCCACTAACCCAGAGCTACCCATACATTTCCTTAATTATGTTTAGGGACTTGTCATTTTACCTACACCTTGGCCTTACCCGTGCATTGACCTATATACCTTGACTTGAACTACATTTTGTGACCTTTCAAAACTTGTGTACTCACTATACCTTGCAGTGTTGTTACCTGTAATTTTTGGCCTAATGACCTCACCATGCCTATTGTCATGTTGTTTATCCCAACCCAACCTTTAGTGTACCCCAATATACCTAAATGTTCGTGCACCTAACCTAAGTTGTGTTTCCGAACCATATCCTATACCTTATATACCTTAATCACTTAAACCTTTTTGGGATAAACATATCAACCTTAGATGATGTAGATTTTACAATATCTTCAACATATTACCATGTTGCATTCTATATGTGAGCATGTGTTCAATTTCCATTACCCATTACCCAATTTGACCCCGACCTATTATCTATTACATGAATTGACCATTACCCTTTCCCAAAGTACCCATAATCTTCCCCACCTACCTTCACTCACACCAACTACACATTTACCAAACCAATCACCAATTCTTGTATAACACTTCATCAATTCCTAGTTTTAGGGGGATCACCTTCATCTACACATGTCGCTTACCAATACAAGCTATGTGACAAAAAGGGGGAAAATGTAGACACCAAAATTAGGTCATACCACCCTTAGAACCCCATTAATTAAATTAACCATACCTTACATATTCATATCCTATAGTGCACATGATTAATTGAATTAATTACTTTAATTAATTTAATTAGCATCCTCGCTTGACAACCTCACCCAGTCACATCACCTAGACACCTCATCATGAACCTATTATTAGTAGGTTCATTTTAACTAAAACTCAATCTCTACTTACCTATACTAAGTAAGACTTAGTTTAAACCTAACATTATATGCCTCTTCCTTTTCTAACAGCATGCCCACTTACTTAAGTAGAAAATACCATTTTATACTAGGACCAATGGGTAGAACTCACGAAAAAGATTTCCAAGATGTTTCATTTTGGAAAACCTAGGATTTCCCATTGTAACCGACGTCGGTTTACTCTAATTCGACGTCATTCACCCTAACCATCGTCAGTTACCATATATTCATTTTGGTAACCATGTTATAGGGGTTGGAAGAATTTTTGAGTAATGGAGAAAGATCTACATGCAAGCTTGAACAAGGTTTCTCTCACGTATCTAGAAGACAGAAGTATACCTAGCCAGAGGCCCAAGTAAGCATTGGAGTCTCATCCGAAAGTTTTGGCAAACACAGGAGCATTTTGGGAAGCACTAGCATTCACTGAATAAATGGGCTCTACCAAAAATCCTCAACACTTCACCATCGTCCATTCAGAACCTACAAGCATGGGACATCGAGTAAGTATAATAACCTTTTACTCTTGTTTGTTCAAATACTTGTATTTGGATTCATTATTTTCTCTGTGTTACTCATCTCCACATTATCTCACACCTTCATTTTCCAAAAAATCTACCCATTTTCCTTCTCACCTCCCTGAAACCCTTTCCATTCAACCTCTATGGCATCACTTATTCCTTGTAACTACATTCCATGCCTCTAAGATCCTCTCTATAACCCTACAGAAAACCAAAACCTCCATTTCCACATTCAGTCCTTTTCCATAGTGACCAATATCAGCCACCCTTAACCGACATCGGTCATCCTCATACTGTAATAGATCACAGTGAAAAAAACCCAAGCCATATTAGTCAACCAAAACCAATCCAAAAATATTACAAAAGCCTTACCAAACTCCATTAAAACCTTCTTGACCCCTTTTCATACACCTATTAATCATAGAAACACTCTCTTAAGTTACTGTGAAGTTATAAAAGGCTTGAACACCTATTTCTAACCTTCATTGATTTTCTACAATGACTAATACTAGTCACCCTTGACTGACATCACTCATACCCAAATTGACATCAATTTCTATAACTGTTAATCCTACCTATAACAGTGACCTAATAACCTTCACCTGAATAACCCAAAACCGCTGAAAACCTGATCATGACCTATTCTAATCATCTTGACTACCTACCCAACCTAAAACATAACCCAAACTTAGTTAGATATAATTTTTTATTGCAATATTTGACTTAATCTAATATATTGTTAATAATTTGATATACTGAAATCAACTTGTTAGAAATATGACCTCTATTTCTTGCATTTCTATTCATTTATTTGATAAAAAGTGGATTGAAAGCCATGTAGGAAGTATCACACTTCTCAAACCTAGCATACATTAGGCAGTTCACTGACATATATTTTTTAATATTCTTCTTTTTGTCTTGTTTTTCATTCACAAGTAGTTCCTACTAGAAAAAAGGAAGTTCTCGCAATTAGCATTGAATTGGGAAATCAGAACACACACATTCTACCTTCCACCTTCATTTCATATGTATTCCTCCTCATCTTTACCTTATCCTTTTTTCTCATACATGCGTAACTTATTAGTGAAACAATAGGCTTAAGCCCTACTATAAATAAGTCTTCCTTATGTTTTTGAATAAGGTAGTATTCCCAATTATCCTGGGATTTCCTTTTATGCATTTTCTTTTCCTTATGTTTCCCTTTCTCATTGCTTGTTTTCTTATATTTGTGTTGTTTTGCATTCCTTTTGTGTTGGTAACCAATTATTTCTTTCAAAAGAATGTGTATGCGTAGAGGAATGTGCATTTTTTTTAGTGTGGGATGGAATAGTGTGAAGTGAAATAGAAGCTGGTAGTGAAAGTTGTGTTCTTATGGCCTAGATTTAAAGATTAAAAACACGTAAGGTAGGAGAGAGTGTGTGGAAAATGTGGACAAGAAATTTTGGTGTAAGGATAGAATTATAAATACCACTTACAAGGGATGATAAGCGTAGGAAAAACATGAGGTAGGTGAGGGAAAAAATCAAGTTAAGGGTAGAAGAAGTTCCTTCGGTGCAGTAAGCGCATACATAAGAGTCTTCGGTCAGTAAGAATTTTTACGTTCGTAAGTTTGTAAGGATTTTTTGTGCAAGATTGGGCATGTGGGAAAGAGCACTTAAGATTGTATTTAGTGGAAAAATCCATATTTAATGCTGAGTACATTGGTAGGTGGCATATAATTTATCACAGGAAAGAAAAAAGTCTATAAAAAGAGGGTCAGGAACATTATTATTTACGTTGTTATCATGATATTGAAGAATCTCTTACGAACTAGGTAATCCGCAAAGAAATATTTATGTGAAGGAAGAATCATAATAATCTGAGTGTGTGATTAGGGTAATCTATGAACCAGAGTGGAAGGAGTACACGGGCGTAGGGAGATTTTAGTGGAGTATTCCGTCTTGTTGAATATTTTTCCAGGTTAGGGTTTTGCACCTAGGGGACGAGAGTAGAAGGATTATTTCATGAAGTTAAGCCATAGATTTGAGTAGAGTGAGGAAGAGGAGAAAGGAAGAGTTGTTTTTAATCCAATAAGAAGATGACACCAAATAAGGCTATTGTCTCACCAAAGAAGTGTAAGGGAAAAGGAAAATAGAATACCACCACCAATTTCAATGAGGAGTGGTATAAGTAGATGCAGTACCCAGATGGAGTGTTACTCAGAAAATAGTGGGTATCCCACATAAGGAAGATGACCATGAGTGACTATAACCACTGAAAAATAACCACAAAGAAGGAGATGGTGTTAGAACTAGTTCACCTGATAGATAATAGGACACCAAAATGAATTTCGATCTATGATGATAAGGTGAAGGTAAATTTTAAAAAGGCTAGGTTGCTATAGCTGTATGAGTTGCCCTATTTTGACAAGCACAAGATTTTATACCAATGGGTGATGTCACGTGTGCACAAGGACCAATTCTACTTTGCAAGCTGGATAATGTGCATAAATCACCAAAATTATCTCTAAATTTATTGGTCTGGTCTATAACGGGTAGTTGCTAGATGATGACATAGAGGATAAAGAAGCCATTAAGGGAAAAATCTAGGCTTATGACTATAAGAAGGGGTCTTGTTACTTCAATATTTAAGATATCTCTGACTCAGTGATGAGAATGGCCACCCACTTGATATCAAATGTAAATAGGCAAGATATTTGGACACTAATAAACATGACCTAGTTGAATGTGTTCTGGAAGATTACAGAAAGAACCATTTATAAGTTGTCCACCTTCATTGCAGAAGAAATCCTCAGTGTCATGCATGAAGGAGAGAAGATAATGTTTAGCAATGTCCTCCTCACCATCATCTTCTCAGATATTGGAGTGCCCAATGGGCCAGATATGTTTGTATGAGAATATCTAGATGAAGACCCTTCCCCGACAAAAATATTTGAAAAATACACTTGTGACACCATGATGGTCACCCACAAGGCGCGCCTGGAGAAATGGTACAAGAAGATGTGTGACGTTTTTGGAGTGGAATGGAGGATACTCGAACAATTTCCAATGCTAGAACAAGGAGAGGTTGAGTTTCCTATATACCAACATTTTTTGCATTGGAAGATTCACATTGACATATGGGACCAAGAGTCCATGGTGTAAACTGCCTTTCTCTTTCACCATGCACTACTTTTAGGCAGGGGTCAATCACTTTAATGAACTAAAAAGATAAATTTTTAACCTTAGTGAGGTGGACCAAGACCACTGCAAGCTATGAATAAAGATGATATATCCCAATAAGTGTATTTATGTGGAGAAGTATGTCTCTCATGAGGTGCACATGACAAAACTATTGATGTTGCCAATTGCTAAAAGGACCGTGAAGAGGGTATACTTATGAATAAGGCCCAAGTATGAGAAGGGAACCTACTTAGAGAGTGACATCTCCATCCCAAAGACTCTACCATAAAAAATAAGGCCATGCCAAGAAAGAGGGAGAAGGAAGAGGCACTAGACAAGAAAGTACCAAGTGTGCAAAAAATACAATCTGTGGGGGCACCAGATTCAAGTGCCAAGCCAAGAAAATATGCACGGAGGAAGAATTCCCACATTAAGGAAAAGAAAAATTCACCAGAGGAAGAGGTTCCAGAACAAGAATAACCTCCTACACAAGAGGAATCAAAAGGGAAGGAGTCTCCTACAGAAGAAAAATAAAAGGAAGAGTCTCCTATATTGGAGTCACTAGTAGGGAAGAAGCAGAAGTCAGCAGAGTAGGAATACTCAAAAGAAGCAAAGATCTTAGAGTCTTATAGAGGAAAAAGGGATGATGAGGACCATGAAGAGGCTCAAGACCATCTGATGTACAAGGTGCAAGAATCTGTAGATTAAGGAAATGAAGAAAAGGGTGGAGAAGAGGAAGACACTTAAGGAAGAGAGGAGAGTGAAGAAGTAAATACTAAGGATTAGAGGACCCCTAGCCTATTCAATAAGTAGATAGAAAAGACTACAAAAATTGAGGTAGGAGGCATAATAGAGAAGTTAGTAGAGATGGAAGTGAGAGATAAGAAAAAATGAGATACTCAAGGATATAAAGGAGGAAATCAAAGGGAATGAGTATGTAAGCATGGGTGGAGATCCAATCCTAACAACAAGCTTTCCAAAGATAGTGCACATGGGAGGAAAAGGTGTGGTAGTAATGTAAGGGAAAGGGATGAGCTACATAAATGATCTAAGTAAGGTATTGTGTGCATGCTTCTAGAGTACTGTGCCTGCAGACTAACTCATTGCATGGTCTTCATTTAAGAAAGACGGCGTGTACCCCCGAATTAGGAAAATGTTATCTTGGGAATTCGAGTCCTACTTCCATGAACCTAAGTTCAAAATAAGACAAGGGGTGATGATGAAGGTACTAGAGAACAAAGGAATAAACCTAGTAGTGAATGCTCAAAAATTGTCTAAGGAGCAGGTCTGCAATAACTCAACAAGGTGTCAGTTGAGGTGGAGGAAAAAATCTTTGGGAGGAATGAAAGGGTGATATTTCTAGAAGGATAATTGGAGAATAAAAATGAGGAGCTCATTGAAAAGAGAAAGGATATGAAGTAGGAAGATCTGATCAGCACACAGTTAAGGTGCAAGATGAGGGAGGAAAAGGAAAAGGTTCGTGAGGTATATAAGAGAATTGAGATGATTACATATGATATTACCTTAAAGCATCAAGATATGAACCTGCCTGAACGAAAAAAAAAAATTTAACCTTACAATGCTTGGAAGACTTGACTCACATCCTTGTGATAGAAAGGAGGACACTCACCTTAGAGTTATCAGAAGAGGCATTGGATTTCCAAGAGAAAGAGGAAAAGTATAAGGTTATGGAGATAGTCACTCAATACACTAAGCTCCTCACTAATGTAAATACTACCTCACAGATAGCTGAAGCTATTTATTACAATTGTGCTAACAGAGATAGAGTAGCACGAATTCTAGTTGCTACACATGAGGTAGATCTCAAGGATTTTTAGGAGAAAAATAAGGGAAACATGACAGAGTGGGATAAGATCTTGGCTGAAGTAGAGAATAATTCAGAAGCCATCAAGACCTTATGGGGCTCAATAAAAAATTGGCTTAAAGAATTATATCCCTAGATCACCCGTAAGATGGATGCACTAGATGACCTCAGCAAACAGTTGGAAAACAATTTGAGAACATTGAATGCTACGGATGATGAAATAAATTTTGATGAGGTAAGTTACCTAGTAGCTAACCTTTATCAACATACACAGGGTGAATTGGATGCCTAGGAGAATATTGAGGAAAATATAAGGAAGGATTTCCCACTCATCCTTCAGCAATAAACATATTCTTCTTCATTCCTCCATTATTTATTTCTTACATTTCTCATTCTTCATTCCTTCCATTTCTCATTCTGCATTCCTTTATTATTTATTCCAACCATTAAAATTCTTTTCATTCTTTATTTCTTTGAAGAGAGGATGTTTCTGGGGACAGAGAACAAGCTTAGTGTGGGGTGATGTTGGGCCACAAAATATTGGCTAAGTGCCAAAGGGTGCGTGTGTGCAGGACTCATGAGGAAAGGGCACATAGGGTAAAAGTGCATAGGACAAGGATTTAAGTAGGGTTTATTAGAAACCACATCACACATGTAAGGGAGAACAAAGGATCTTGAGACTTAGCCATATTTTGAATTATAAGAAGCACTGAGGAAAAATGTGACCTAACTAGGCCTACGAAGTGGATAAGGTGCCGACCTAGTGACTTGGTGGTCGAGGAAAGAATATTCCACACATGGAATATTCCAAGGAAGACATCATTGTAAAAAGTGGAGATCTCGGATTAGAACAAGAATGCCTCATTGGAGGACCACAGGGACACTTGACATTCAATTTTCTCTTAAAGGAAGACATGGAGGTGGTTGTTAAGCCTATTTATAGAGATGTTTTGGAGAAAATAAAAGACACACATGGACGGGGATAGAGATAAGCATTAGGATTGTCATAGAAAGGATAAAAGGAGAAGCTCTCTGGTAATATTAGGAGGTTCTAGGGGCTGGGTTTCTCTTTAGAGGACTGTAGAAATGGTAGTATATCTAGAGGGATGAGTCTGTGATAATCATTGCAATAAGGGAAGCATAGCTATAATTTTTTATGCATGAGTTAGATATGTATTGATACATTTGGTCTATTGTGACACTTGTGAATGTAATGTGGTTACTGAAACTATGATCAATATAAATATGTGTCTTTATTCTAAATATATTGTTCATGGGTGTAAACCCTAGTGTCTTTTCCTTATCTTATGAATCATATCCGCTCACTAGATGATTTTTATCTTGTTATCTAAATGGGTATGTTGGTGTAATATCTCATCATATGCTCTTATAATGAATACATTATCATTTAACTTTCTACATCTAATTTCTTTCAATTGCAATATCTTCTCACAATGCTCACATAAAGGAGGGGTGCGATGTCCATGCATGCCTCTGGTGAGCACCTAACACCTACTAGGTGATAGGATGATGTGCATGGGATTAGAGTGTTGTTTTAAGGGCATATAAAAATGACTACATCTTGGTTCTATTATCAGGACTTATTTTCAAATATGTTGTGAGAATGATGTGTGATGATAGAGAACTTAACCTTGGAAAGTTTCAAAGCATGGTTTAAGATCACATAGGATGTGTTTTCTTAGAGATTTAGTACTAGACCTGGGTTTGATGTACAAAAATGGGTAGAAGAGAATCTATATCATTAGTTATATAAGACATTCTTTTGTTTTTTTCAAGTAGGGTTGTATGATTGGCTCTCAACATATGCATCTAGATCAACCTGGCACTATAGATCTCACATGTGGACCAAAGATGAATATTAGAGGTTATAGGATGTGGATCTAACTTGAACACGTGTTGTTGATCATTGGTGGAGAAGAGTGCTAACAATTTATACCCTAGAATATGATATTTGTACATTTTATTGGCTAGAGGCTGCTGAGTTTGAGTTCCTAAGCGAACCTAAGGGATTGTTTTTTTGAGCTATCCCATTTTCTATAAAGATACTGATCATTAAACTGAGTTTGGAGGCATTCCCTATGGCTAGATAAATCTTCTCTGATCATTGGGTGAGAAAGCTAGGTTGGAGGATTATGGCATATCTTGCGGTGGAAAAGGAGAGGGAAGACATACAACTCAGGTATAGCGAAGCACATCAAAGGGAGCTAGCAAGACAACGTGAGGTTGTGGGAGTGATGGATTTATGAAGGAAGACATTGTGGGAAGGAATTGAGGTTCACGCAGAGGATTTTGAACTTGAGTAGTCTGTACTACTCCATCTTGGTAAGTGCAGGAGAGAAACCCCTTCAGTTTCTAATGAGATTTTGTCATGTGGAGAAAGGAGAGTCATCGGTATGCATCTAAACCCACCTGGTGACCAACCCCTGGCACTTAGTTTTCCAAATCAAGAGATAAGATTGCTAACATAGTTGTTATTGGTGGGAGTGACTGATCTGCACCTAGGAGATATAATTTCTCATTTTGGGACATCTATGGACGCATAAAAAATTCATGTGTTTGGAGGGACTTTTGGGAAAAGTGTGAGTAAAAAAAATTTTGGTATCACATCTCGGAGTGGCATGAGATACACATTCAATAATGGAGAAATATCAAAAACTATTGGCACACATTTCAATGGGACATTGGGAGCATTAGGCATGACCACTTCAGGCCCCTTCCTAGCTACAAGAGGTGGATCTAGTGGTATAAGAGCTAGAGGACTTGGTGGACTTGGAGGATCTAGAGGATCTAGTGGATCAGCAGGATCAAGACCTAGTGGATCTAGTGGATCTTTTGATGGAGGTAACACCAGAGGGAATCAAGGTTCTGAATTAGGTAGAAAGGTCCTCAACCACCTCAATAATTTTTTTTTGAGATGTATTTACATCTACCAAACAAGAAAGGTGTTGAGGATACTGCAGAGCATGCACACAAGTGTGAATTGTTATGGTGCGTGAAGGGGATCACTACACCAATGTAGAAGGTAAATCACTTTGCAAAGACATTATAGGGACATGCATATAGCTGGTATGGAAAGTATGACCCCTATCAGATAATGGTAGATTACACTACACTACATAATTCCTTCTTGGCTGAGTTCCATATCCCAAAGATTGAATAGAAGAGCATCAAAACACTAAAGGATATCCAACAAGGGATGGTAGAGCATGTGTGGGAGTATGATGTGTTTTTCAAAATTATCTTATAAAATATATCCTATGATATTCACCCCTCTCAACATGCTCAGTGGTTTTTTGGAGGATTGATAACACCGTTTAGAAGAGCACTATCAAACAAGACTTTCACCAACCCACACAAGGCCTTAGAGGCTACATTGCATGCTAAGGTTGTTAGAAGCATAGACACTGGACTTATCCATTTCCTTGAGGATCAAATTGCTGCAATGACGAAGTAATTTGAGAAGCTATCTGCTAACTCAGTGTATGATACTTGTAATGGTCTATGGTACATGGATTGTGGGGTAGAGGGGCATACAAAATACAACTATCCCCAGAGATCGGTATGTATCATGACAGTGGACTGTGAAATTTTCCATGGAGAGCATGATGTAAGTAGGTGCCCATTGCTACAATGTGTGATCCATAAAAATGTGTCATGCTACTGTAAGATATGTACCTCTACTACCCATGACACTAAGGATTGTAGGTTAATTGACTAGATACATGACACCAATTATATTGGTGTATGCCAAACCATCCTTGCAAGCAATTCCAAGGATGATGGTCATCACTATAAAGGATGCATGAATGGTGGGGCATGTGGGATAAGTTTTAAAGAATGATTTCTTGTTCATGGTGACCGTACATGAGGAAGAAGTGTGTTCTCGTGTGAAACCTATTAAAACTATGGGTCTATAGAGCACTATAAGCATGAGTGCCCTGATTTGCTACAATGTTCATGGTGTGGAAAGAAGCACAAGTATGAGGAGTTCCTAGAGTTATTTGAGAACATGATCCAGTAGCATCAGAAAGATAAAGGTGCTCAGATGGTGAGTATAGAGAATGTTGATTCACAATGGATGCCAAGAGTCATGCACGAGTCAGAACTAGAACTGGTACTATTAACAACATGAGCTGAGGCTGCACGTGTAAGGGAAGTACCTAGGAAAATATTGTTGGTTGTTAGAGAAGAGGTGGTGCATGGGAAGTATCCAAAATCCACTCATTAAAAAGAGGAGTATCAATAAACCATGGATGTGATTTGAATCCTAGAAGGAGAGATCTAGTGCCTGAAAGAGAATTCAAGATAGTTAGAGAAAACGAATAATGTTGAGGCTCCACAGAAGGATCTAGATGATGTTAGAGAAGTATGCAAGATGTTGAGGAAAGAGAATATCATTCCATTTCTAGGATAATGGTTACAAGAGAAGGCACCATGTACTAGAGAAGGGTGCAAGAGGTAGGTTCTACATCCTAACTTCCCTCCCCACAACCTTGATTATGATAAGGAGATTACCTTGAATGTTATTGTATATGGGTTTCTCCTGAGTAATATTTTTACTGACACAGGTGTGAAACTCAATGTTATCACCCTAGATGTATGGAATTAGATGGGAAGGCCCCCATTACAACCATCATCAAATGTGCCATATATGGTTAACAAGAAAAAGGAAATTCACGTTGGTGTCTGGAAGCAAAATATTATCATGATCTAAGGGGAAATGTTCATTGGGGATTTCAAATTATTGGTGTTATCTGAGGTAGACAACTTTCCAGCATTACTTGGGCATCCCTGGTGTTACAAAAATAATGTATACCTAAGGTTTAATAAGGGATACATAAGTTTTGAAAATAAGGAGGAATGGGTCATCATGTCCTTAACTGGTGGAAAATCAACACCATATACTAATCCCTTGGGAGAATAAATGCTCAACAGGATCTATGTGTGCTCTATCAAGGACCCTGAGGTAATTAAACCTACAGAAGGAGTTATCCATTTTGAATATGCTCAATCCATGAGTGATATAGCTAGTGTGGCATGTGATAATTAGGAACATGGGAGTTATGAGTTAATTGGGTGACAGCTAATAGGTTTTTTTATAAGGGTAATGAAGGTGCACTCAGTCAGGCACATGGGAGGGAAGAAATTGCTAAGTAACTCTAGAGGGGCCAACCATGATGATTTCTTGCAAGAAATGGAGGATCAATGGAGAGATGAGATAAAAATAAGAAGGATGCTCATCTATAACTTACTTGGGACCGTAGTGCATTGGTGGTTGACCCATCATGATAGCCTTCTAAAGTGGCATAAGGTGAGAATCACTTTCTCTGTAAGGTTATCCAGAAGTAATGCACCCACTACAATACAAGCCTACCATGGTAAGGAACTCAACTCATTTTAGGTCCAAGCATGTGAGAAAGCATGGATGGAAGGAATGGAGGAATTTCCACCTTCCTTATGGGTGTACAAGCTCTATTACACCTTACAAGGTTGTGTTCATGCATGGTACATTCACTTAGAGATGTGCCATCAGACAGGGAATTTGTAGGATCTGACGGCTGATCTCCTTTAATATTTCAAGTATCATAGTACTAAACCATCAGTGGATAAGGAATTATAGGTTGTCAAGTGCCTAATGATGGGAGATAGTGCTATAGTGGAGGATAGGATACTAGAACTATTGGGTGAACCTAGTCTAGAGATGTAATTTGGTGAAGAAGAATCAAAAGAGATGTAGCTTAAGCACACATGCATAGAGAAGGAAAAGGGAAATATGGTGTACGTAATAGATGGTGAAAAGATGGAGAGTTTGTATGTTAACCATACTAAAGGTACAAGCGAAGTTTTTGATAGTGCTGATGAGAAAGTGTGTACCTACCATGAACCCTTGAAAAACAAAGAAGGTTAACATTGGTTCAGAGGTTGAACCTAAGGAGGCCACTATTAGAGACTATTGGTCAGAGAAGGAAGTTTCAAAAATCATTGATATCTTGCACAAGTTTTAGGATTTATTTCCATGTGGGTGCCATAATCTTAAAGGTGTTCACCAATCCTTAGGGTAGATGAAGATCAATTTGAAAGAAAGTGCACGCATGATTTGGAAAAATCCTTGTCGAATGAATTTGAATCTTTGTGTTAAAGTTAAAGAGGATATAGACAAGATGATAGCATCAAACATCATTGGAGCTATGGAAAAATCAGAATGGGTAAGCCACATGGCCATCAATAGTAAAAAGGATGGAAGGATAAGGATCTACGTTGACTACATGGACTTGAATGTGGTATATGTAATTGATCCCTTTCCAACCCCCTTCACCGAAGATATTATGGAAGGATTTTTTAGGTGATAAATCTATTCCTTCATGGATGGATTCTAATGATACCATCAAGTTAGAATTTCCAAATAAGAAAAATAAAAGACAACTTTCTCCACTGAATGGGGAAGCTTTTTCTATATAGTCATTCCTTTTGGACTAAAGAATGTGTCGGTTGTGTTTCTATGCATAGTGGTCCTAAGATTTCAGATTTTTATCCAAAATTTTTTACAAGTCTACCTTGATGACTGAATGGTGTATGTACTAGTGAAAGACCATTGTGATAATTTGAGACTGTTGTTTGAGAGATTTCTGCTATTGAGGATATCCATCAATATTAAGAATTGTGCTTTTGCTAATCCATTTTTGACCCTATTGGGGCACATTATATGTAATGAAGGTTTGTTGGTGGATCCCACCAAATTTGTTGTTATTGTGGGGTTAGTGGAGCATACCAGTCATATCACAATGTGTGGATTCCTTGGTTATATGGGATACTACCAAATTTTTATCAAGGGGTATGCCAAGATCACCGGGTCATTGGAAAATTTACTAAAACATAAGAGTGCCTTTCATTAGGGAGAGGCACAACAGGTGAAATTTGACACTTTGAAGGATAGAATTGTCATTGCACCCATATTACAGTTTCCCTCTTGGGATGAACCTTTCCACGTGCATGTTGTTGGTGTCCATTTTGATCCTCTATTGTTTTGCCCTAATTTTCCTTTCACTCTGCATTTCCTAAAACATTTTTTAAAGTTTTAATGGGTGAAATTAAGTTCATTTCCTCTATTCCCATGCCTTAGTCCATTTGAAAATCACTTTGGACATGCCTCATCACTGTGAAGAAACACTCAAGTTTGCCATATTTTGTGCCCTAAAATTTCTAAATCCATGGGCCTTGGTAATTTTTTCCATTTTTTCCTAGACTTCTGGAGATCGAACTTATTTGTTTCATGCATATTTTCACTCAAATATCTATTGGAACCCATGGTCAAAACTTGCATAAAATCAGTTTCCCCTTGTTTTTTGAGCAAAAAAACCCCTCACCCACGAAGAAAAAATTGAATTCGGGCATCTCTGGTAAATTCTACATTTTTTATGGTCCTACGTGAGTCACCTTTTCCCATCAAAATTAAGCTCAAAATTCTCCTCCTACGTGGCTACTTCTGGTTGGACAAGGATCAGTAGGGTTTTCTATAATACTTAACATTTTTTGGCCTTTGGAAAATTTCACAATTTTCCCCCTGCAATCCCGCAGGTCCCAGAGGAGGAACATGTGTCATGTTCTTGTGCTAGGGTAGAATGGAAGGCTAGTGAAAGAATTAGGAAAAATTTTCCTTTTCGGTGAATGTGAAAAAAGTGGAAGAAAATCCCATGGGTCCACAATGAAGCAGGTGGTAGACACATGGCCGAGCAGGGATAGAGTAGGTCAGTGGAGGAAAAAGGGCATTGTTTCCCTTTTGTCAAAAAGGACCTAAGGAAAAAATTTGGAGTGTAGCACATGTGGCCAATCACGGGTGGACAAGTTTCTAATGAAAATTCAAAGGGAAGTGTGGGTTGTGGAAGGAAAACAAGGAATTTTTCCCTTTTTGGAAAAAGGAGTTAAGGAAAAAAATTGAGTATTGGGCCCGCGAATGAGCCACAGCGAGACACGTGGTGAAGGCAGAGGTAAAAGGGAAATTTTTCCCTTTTGCAAAAAGGACTTAGTATGAAAATTTGAAGCATTGGCCCACAAGTGAATCATCGAAAGCGACATGTGGCAAGGGAGAAATTAGAGGTGCGAGCCTGCGGGAAAAAAAAATGAAAATTTTCCAATTTTTCAAAAAAGGTTGTAAATGTGCAGAATTAAAGCGCGATCCCAATGGGACCCACCATGTGACATGTGTCATCACCAAAATTCAAGGGTGGGAGGGGCAGTGAAAAGATTCAAATTTTTCCATTTTTCAAAAAATGTCAAAAAGTCAAAAGGTGAGCCTGAATATTATTCCCAACCATATTTTGACACGTGGAGGTCCTAGATTGAAATGTCTGAAAGAGCAAATGAAGGTGGTGTAACTGTGCATTATCATTTTTGGCCACCATTTTTTCTCTAGGAAGCTCGGAGATGTGAATTTTTCATCATTTGTTAATTGAATTTTTTATGAATTCATGTCCTTTGTGCCTGCAAGGATCAATGTAAGTGGTTTTAGGGATTAATTTATAGATTTGAGGTTTTTTGAAACAAAGTTTTTCCCTAATCCATCCAAACACATCAAATGTCAAATTTGAAAGTTACAGAGATAGTTTTAAAAGGTAAAAGGGTGAAATGATGAGAGGAAATGCATTTGAATGCGTTGAGGATGAAAAATGTGCCTCCAAGAAGGATAATGATCCAAATATTTGTAATGATTCAGTCTTTTAAAAACACCTGACAACTCTCGTTGCAAATTTGTAAATGTCATTTTCAGTGAATCATGAGAATTTTTTGTAAAAAACTTGATCCCTTGGCATATGCTTTGCTTGGGAAATAAGGCTCCAATGTGGCAAGAGGTATATAGTGCATTTTTGAAAAATGTAAAGGCATCGGGAAGTTGAAAATCATGAGAAAATTCTAAGAGAAAGCTCATTCTCCGAGAAACCCACCAAAGAACCAGGTTAATTTCTTCTATTTTGGATCTTCATGTATGTGAGTTGCTTACAAGTGTATATACATCACACAGCTATGAGATTGTTCATGAAACTCTCCCCTGTTGATGAATCTAGCAAGATTTTGAGTTAATCTGTGTTTTTATGGGCAATATGATGTCTGTTATCATTTTAAATACCTACAAATAGTTTTCATTTTTCTTGTTGTAATATTACATTGAAAATATTTAGAAATCACACAAAATATCATCCTTATTGATATTTTAGTGGCACTTGTAGTTTTTTTTGTTAGAAGAGCTTTCATTTGGCATTGAAAATAAGCAGTTTAAAATCACTCCACCTTTATTTTTTGATTGGGATTTCTTTTAAGCCTTTGGTGGTACCTTAGGTGTGGTTTGATCAAGGATTTTTGTGTTTAATTAAGTTCTTTACTTCAAGATTTTTTGGTTAGTTATCAAATATTTTGTGAAGAGTACAACCTGGGCTTCCATTTATGCATCTTTTGGTTAAAGGAACATCCTGATTATTTGAAGAATTTTATCTGATAGTTGTTTAAGTATTGTAGAGGTTGTCAAATATTTGATATATCTAAGTTTTTCTTGTCAATACCCCACCAAAAAATCATCTGAATAACTAATCCTACCCATACTACCCCTACATTACATTGTGTGTTAACAAAAGAATCTAACCTATCTACAAAAATGCACAAAGAAAATCAAAATCATACAATATCTTTAATAGCCTCAGCCTTGTCTTGAAAGCATATCCATCATTTAGTAGTGACAACTCTGTTTAGTTTGAATAATGGAAAATTTATCATGTTTTCCCAAGGCCATCTCCATACAATATGCATAGTATAAGGATATCTCCACCTCCTTCACAAAACAGAGGCTACAATATAGGTTCTCTTAGCTTGGTTGAAAGGCACAACCTAAAATAGTGAGGGTTAGATCAAATCCTTTCAAAGTACCATCCATCTCTCCACAAATCCAAGTTCCGGTTAGATCACATCCCCAACTACAAAATGAAATATATCAAGATCTATCTACCTTCAAGATTCATACCATATTTTTGATGCTACTCATACTGAAAAGGAGAAAAAAATTGGGTACCAACACCTTTTGGCACCATTGTTGAGTACTTGTTTTGAATTCCTGGGAAATAATTTACACTACTTAGATTGATTTACTGATTCATTTTACAATCCATGTTTATTTATCCCATCAACAACACCTAAATGGTGCCATTGCTGAGGACATTATTTAGTATTTCAATATTTCAAATCCCTGGTAATAATTCTTATGTGATTTATGTGTAATTTTAAAATTTGAGTATCATCTTTTGATCAGATTTATAAGATTGGAATGAAGAGTAGAGTTTTGAGTTTTATATTCTCTTAGTTCAATCTTATCCATATGCATACATATTTGAGATATTTGAATGCATATCAAACCCTGGTAAAATCCCTTGCAAATTTTTCATGTAAAAACATTGTTGAAGCATCATTTTATAATCAGACTTGTAAGGATTAAGTGAAGATATAAGTTCTGCCTGTAATTTTACCAAGTTTCCAGTAGTAATTGCACTTCATTTACATTTTTGATTGATAAATTCAAAAAAAAAAAAGGTCTGATCTATAAAGTTTGGAAATATTTTCAGTTCTGATAGATACTTGACAGTATTTTAGTGCATTTTCACAACTAGGGTGACATTCCTTAGTGGCGAATCCATGTTGTTCTGGTCATGATAAGTACCAATGTCTTAAACTTTCTATCATTTACTTTTGTGTTGCTAATCTCTGCAAAGCTGGAAGGAAGAAGATCTCTCTTCCTTAGAGACTCTGCTAAGAAGTTGTTTAAAGATTCAAGAAACTTAGAGTTTGAAGGGAGAAGAGTTTGGAAAGTTGTTAAAGGTTAGACATCAAGAAAAGATATATCCATTGGTGAGAGAGATCAACCTTTGGTATAGGATTATCACTATTCTTCTAGTGATTCTGATTCAAGCAATCCTCTCATAAAATTGTTTACTTCAACTAGTGAAGGTCCTTATACTATACCTAGTAAGTTCCTTCTTCAATTTACACCTGTGTGTTTCAATCCTAATAAAAATTTCCAAGAAAATCAACACTTAGAGAATACTAGTCTACTGAATCACATTCTTGAGCCTTAAAGGTCTTTCACTCCTCATCAACTTGTGTCACCCCCAAGATCACCTCCACCAAACAATATGGCTCAGCCTAGATCTCCATTTGTTGTTAACACCTTTTTTCCTATAGACTTTAGAGGAATGGATGGTTACCCAAATTTTTCCCCACAAGATGTCAGAAATAGATTGCCAAAATTCCAAGGTAACAATGAAATAACTGGTGATCAGCATCTCAAACTTTTTGTTAACATGATGGAAGATTTTGAGATAGAGTTTGAAGATGTGTATATTAAATTGTTCATTCATACACTAGAAGAGAATGCTAGGGATTGGTACAAGGCTCTTCCTGATAATTCAATTGATTCTTGGACTGAGATGAAAAATGCATTTAGGTTGCAATATGGTGACAAGATTGATCCTAAATTTCTCTTGTCTGAGTTTGAGAATATCAAGAAGAACCACAATGAATTATTCCATGACTTTAACATAAGGTTTAACAAAACTTTGAGAATCCTGCCTATTAATCTGAGGCCGTGTGATGAATCTTGTTTAATCAAACATGCGTATGCATTTGATAAAAAGGCAGCCTATTACCTAAGAGACAAGAACCCTACCAATCTAAGGAAATCTTTCACCACGGCACTTCAAATTGAAAACAATATCAAAGAAATTGGGAAACCTCTCAAGAGAGATGGTGTAAAGTTGATAAACCATGAAAAACCTCAAGCTAGCAAGGGTGCTGATATAGAAGAGGTTATGAAAATTTTTGCAGGGGCTGTAAAAGAAATCTCATATAAGTTGGCAAGAGCTGAGAAGGGAATTGGGAAAACTTCACAAGGTCAGCCAAGAGCACAAAACCATGACATATTTTGCAATCATCGTAGAGGTGATCAAAGGGTATATGATAGAGGAAAATGACCCATGGGGTCTACAAAGAGACATCCCTAAGCACGTGAAGGAAGAGTGTTACCTGATCCCCTAACTACTAGGGTTGCTGTTGTTGAAGAAGTTGCTGATATTAATTGGTGTGATAGGTGTTTTCTAACCCATCCTCCATGTGAAGTGGACTAGCAAGAAGGTGAAGCTAATAATGATGATGGTATTGATGATGATATTTTCATGATGGGCTATTTTTCAAGTCCACAAGGAGGAACAACATCTACTGAAGTGATAAGTGCAAGGACAGCTACAAATTTTTGGGATTGCATCAAATGGGTACAAGTATTTCTTCCCCCTTATACTCTTGAAGTTGATGTAGTGCAATATTTTGAAATTCCTAACAATGAATTTGAATACTTAAGAGATTTTATGATTAAAAATTATGATGGTGGTATCCCTTTGGAGGAAGAAAGAAAATTGTTGATGAATGTTGTTGTAGCTCAAGATAAAGACTATAACACTAGAAGAAAATTTGTTAAAGGATTTTGGCCTCAAGCTAAACTTAAAACACCCTTGCTCACAAGCATTCCCAAAGAAGCTTCTAGGAGAGAATCACTTGCCAAAATTAATATTGTCCCAAACAAAAATTATAGTCCTCCTCATGCCCAATCTGCCAAGAATCCCTTGCCATCAAATGAATCTTCTTGTCTCCCTTACAATGTTTTTTTGCCAAAGAGTTTTCCCTATGACATAGCCCAAGTATTGAGCCAAATCAAAGTGAGTGTTCCAATCATTGAGTTACGTAGAATTCCTGAGCATAATAATAAAGCATTTGAGTACTTAGGATTGAAAGAAGAGAAGACTACTCCAGGAAGAATTGTAAATGTTGTTGAAACTCCTCCTCAAATCATTGCTGACCTTGAAACACCACTAGTAGTAAAATATCTTGGAGAAACACCTGAGGTATATTTGGGGACATCCTTGGTTGATTCCCAATTGAATGTTGATCCATTCTTGACAACTTTGATCATAAAGGATAGGCTACTTCACAATTGTATGTTTAATTATGGTGCATCATGTAATGTCATGCCTCTAGAAGTCATGAATGTGTTGGATATCAAAGTGAAAACAACTATGGAAAATGTACTGCCATGGACTCAAGAGAAGTTTTAGTTATTGGTTGTGTGAAGGGTTTGGTAGTGCAACTTTCATCTTATCCTGGGAGGAATTTAAAATTGGATGTTGTGATTATTGATTGCCTTGCCAAATGGGGTTTATTATCAAGAAAGTGGGCTACAAGTTTTGGAGTGAGTATCTAAATGGATATGTCTTTTTCCACCATTCCCATTGAAGGCCTCCTTGTCAAGCTATATGGAGAAAAGAAAATGTTGCATCTAATTGAGGACCCAAAAAATGCTTCTTATGAAGTATTATTTGATGATGTTGATGTTGATAATTTTATTGGTTTTGCTGATGGAAAATAACACAAAATGGATCAGTCAAAGTGCCTTGATCAGGTATGTTCTCCTTGGACCTTGCTATTTGATGGAGCTTGCTCCAAATTTGGAAATGGTTCTGGTGTAATTTTGATTTCTCCTAGCTTGGAAGAATTTGTTTTTTCCTTCAAGCTTAATTTTGAATGTACTAACAACATTGTTAAGTATGAAGCCTTGTTGTTGGGTCTGAGAATTACATGGAAGTATGGTGTCAAGGACATCATTACAAAGGGAGATTCAGAGCAAGTTGTCAAACAAATAAGATAACTGTATGCTACAAAAAATCAACGCATGAAGCAGTATAAGCATGTAGTTTGGGATCTAATTGAAATGTTTGATTTCTTCAATATTGTGCACCATGAAAAAAATTTGAATTCTACTGCTAAAAAGTTGGTAGTGATGGGGTCAAGATTTGGAGATTTCACCATTTCACTTTATTTTGAGTACAATGTTGAAGTGTTAGCTAGGCCAAATGTCCTTGGCAACATCAAGCATTGGCAAGTATTTGATGATGATGCTCAAGTTAAAAGGTTATTATGAAATAACAGTGAGTTTATAGATGAGAATATTGATTGGGAACCACTGGTGTGTGTGACTGAAGGAAGAGAGACTTTTTTTGGAAAAGATATTATCCAATTGAAAACTAACACCATTCCTAGAGGTCTTGTTGCTCTTGAGTCAAATTTTATCAATGTTGATTGCATCATCAATAGAAACATGTTTTCCTCAAGGGATGTGGAAGAGAATGACTTGAGAACAAAGGAAAAACCAAGAAAAGTTTGGTTGGGAAGCAGTTTAAACAAGGAAGAAAAATAGTCCTATCTTCAATTGTTGAAATAATATAAAGACTTTGCCTTTCCCTGTCATATTCAGAGCTGAAAGCATATAGAGAAGACTTATTTCAGCATGAGATCCCTCTTAAAACAAAGTGCAAACCATTTAGATAGAAGAAAAGGCCAATTAATCTACTCCTCTCCATGAAAATGCAAGATGAATTGAAGAAACTGAAGGGGGCAGGGATCATTCAGCCCATGAGGTATTCATCTTGGGTTGCAAACCTTGTGCCAATCAAAAAGAAGAATGGAGATATTAGACTTTGTGTAGACTTTAGAAATTTGAATAGAGATTCACTGAAATAAAATTATATTTTTCCAAACATGGAGAACATGCTACAGTTAGTGAGTAGATCTATATTGTTGTCCACCTTGGATAGTTTCTCTGGCTACAATCAGGTTGTTTTCAAGGAGTCAGAAATATTTAAAACTGCCTTTACCACTCCTTGGGGAACATATGTTTATTTGAGAATGCATTTTGGTCTCATGAATGTTGGAGCTACCTTCCATAGAGAAATGGATATTGCTTTTTCTAGTTATATAAATGATTTCATCGCAGTTTATCAGGATGATGTGACTGTATTTTCAAGGAGTGGAAAAGATCACTTGCAGCATTTGGAAAGAATGTTGATCAGATGTAGAGAATTTGGAATCTCTCTTAATCCAATGAAGTGTCACTTTGGGGTACAAAAGGCCAAGCTTCTTGGTCATATTTTTTTAAAGGCTGGTGTCATGATTGATCCTGAGAGAATAGAAGCAATCAGCAGGGTGCCAATTCTAAGAATGAAGAAGGGCATCGAATATTTATTTAGGAAAATCAATTTCATTAGAAGGTTTGTGTCCAATTTTGCTAAGTTGAATCTTCCTATCACATGCATGTTAAAGAAATATCAATTTATCAAGTGGGAGGAGGATGCTATTTAGGATTTTGAAGGAATCAAAGTGGCACTTAAACTTGTAACTATCTTGGCAGCCCCAAATTATAGGAAGCCTTTCCAAATATTCTCTTTTACTTCTAAAAATACTATTGCATCTGTTTTTCTCCTAAAGGATGAAGATGGGGCTGAGAGGCCTATTGCCTTCTTTATCAAGGTTGTACAAGCTGCTGAGTTAAAATATACAATCATGGAAAAACAAGCATTTACCTTGGTGAAAGTGACAAAGGTTTTCAGGCCTTATATTTTAAGTTCAAAAGTTGTTGCTTATGTTCCCCACACCATGGTAAAAGACATCTTATCAGAGATGGATATCTCAAGTAAAAGATGTAGATGGGTGAAGAAACTACAGGAGTATGATATTGACATCTAAACCATAAAGTTGGTAAGAGGTTTGGGTCTTGCTAACCTCATGGCTAAGAGCAACTTGCAGATTGTGGAAGTGAATGAAGTAGAGGAAGAAAGGGTAGATGATCTTGGGAAATTGGTAAGTTCTAGATGGTATAAGGATATAATATTTTACCTCAGACACCTATGCTGTCTTGATCATTTAAATAAAAATAAGAAAAGAGCCCTCAAGCTGGCTTCTCAAAAATACATCATCATTTACTTTGGGCTAGCTTAGAAGAATCCTGAAGGTGTCCTCTTGAAATGTGTAACTGAAGATGAAGCTCCCAAAGTGATTGTTGATTTCCATGGGGGAGTTTGTGGAGGACACTTTGCAAGAAGGGTTACAACACACAAAGTTTCTTGAACTAGTTATTGGTGGCCTACTCTCTTTAAATATGTAACCATGCTGATTAGAAAATGTGAAAGTTGTCAACGTTTCTTTGGAAGAATGAAAGCTTCAAGCTCCCTTCCTTTGTAACATGTATTAATTGAAGATCCCTTCAAACAATGGGGAATGGACTTCATTGGTGAGATTTCAAATCCTTCTAGTACTAGTCGTAAGTGGATTCTTTTAGCCATTGATTATTTTACAAAGTGGGTAGAGGCGATCCCCACCAAAAAGGAAACACACCAAGTTGTTATGGACTTCTTGTTAAACAATATCATATGTAGATTGGTGTGCCAGTCAAGATTTTTGCTAATAATGCCATGTGTTTCAGAGCTAAACCTTTGATGGAAATGTGTAAGGAGTATGGAACCAATCTAACTTATTCTTCAAACTATAACCCCCAAGGGAATGGACAAGCTAATTCCAGTAATAAGAATTTGTTAAAGATCATTAGGAGGACCTTGGATTTGAACAAGAGAAAATGGGATGAACAACAGAAATTTGCAATTTGGACTGATAAAAACACTACCAAGAGAGCTACTAGTAAGAGACCATTTGAGTTGGTCTATGGAACTCAATCTCTGCTGCACTTACATCTGTAGTTATCTTCATTTCATTTTGTTCAACAGCTTGAGGATCAAGAGGTCATTCCATATAAAGAAAGGATCAATTAGATTATGGAGCTAGATGAAGAGAGAACAACATCTCACCAGAGGCATATGAGATTTAGAGAGAAGCTGAAAAGATTATTTGACAAGAAGGTCACTCCTAGGGCCTTCAATATTGGGGATCTGGTTTTGTTGTGGGATAGCAAAAATTAGGATAATGGCAAACATGGAAAAATTGATGCATTATGGATGGTCCCTTACTCCATTGATATCAAAATTGGTGAGAATACCTTTTTTCTTAAAGATTTAGATGGGGAATTGCTTGAACTACCTATTAATGGTAGGCATCTGAAGCATTTCTTGGATTAATCCCCAAATTTGAGGTATGCACCAATTGTACAGTGTATAGTGTTTGGTTTTTCACTTTGTTTTTGGTGTTTTGTTAGTTTGTGGTTTGCCTTAGTGTGTGGTAGCCATATTTGTTGGGTTCTCAGCTGGTTTTTGATGATTTTGGCTCATGAATCCTTTTCCTAATGGATTATTTTGGCACTTGGTCTACCTATTGTTCTTTTGGCACTCATTAGGAGTGCCCATCCCCAAGCAGGAGCCAATGTTGGTGTCCATTTTGATCCTCTATTGTTTTTCACTAATTTTCCTTTCACTCTGCATTTCCTAAAACATTTTCTATAGTTTTAATGAGTGAAATGAAGTTGTTGCCTCTGTTCCCATGCTTTAGTCCATTTGAAAATCATTTTCCATGACTCATTTGTGAAGAAACACCCAATTTGGCCATATTTTGTGACCTAATTTTTCCAAATCCATGGGCCTTGGTCATTTTTTTCCATTTTTTCTAGCTTCTGGAGTTTAAATTTGTTCATTTCATGAGTATTTTCCCTCAAATATATATCCCCATGGTAAAAACTTGCATAAATTTAGTTTCCCATTATTTTTTGAGCAAAAATTCCCTCACCCATGAATAAAAAATTGAATTTGGGCATCTCTAGTAAATTCTACATTTTTTTACGGTAGTGCGGGTGTCATTTGCCCATCAAAATTAAGCTCAAAATTCTCCTCCTACGTGGCCACTTCTGGTTGGACAAGGATTGGTGGGTTTTCTATAAAACTTAAATTTTTTGGCCTTTGGAAAAATTTGTAATTTCCCCCCCACGACCCCACAGGTCCCAGAGGAGGAACATGTGTCATGTTCTTGTGCCAGGGCGGAATGGAAGGCCATCGAAAGACTTGGGAAATTTTTTCCTTTTTGGCGAAGGGGAGAAAAGTGGAAGAAAAGCCCGTGGGTTTGCAGTGAAGCAAGTGGTAGGCACATGGCTGAGCAGGGATAGAGCAGGCTGGTGGAGGAAAAAGGGCATTTTTTCCCTTTTGGAAAAAATGACCTAAGGTAAAATTTTGGAAGGCAACCCCGTGGCCAATCACAGGTGGACACATGTCTAATGAAAATTTAGAGGGAAGTACGGGCCATGGAAGGAAATGGGAATTTTTTCCCTTTTTGGAAAAAGGAATTAAGGCAAAAAATTGAGCTGCGGGCCCACGAATGAGCCACAGGGAGACATGTGGTGAAGGCAGTGTGGGTTAGCGGGGTGGCGGAGGCAAAACAAATTTTTTTCCCTTTTGTAAAAATGACTTAATGTGGAAATTTGAAGTGCTGGCCCATGAGCGAATTATCGACCGACACGTAGTAATGGAGAAATTGGAGGTGCGGGCCCGCAGGAAAAAAATGAAAATTTTCCAAATTTTCAAAAAAGGTCAAAATGTGCAGAATTGAAGCACGATCCCAATGGGACCCACCATGTGCCACGTGTCATCACTAAAATTTAGGGGTAGAGGGGTGGAGAAAAAAAGTCAAATTTTTCCATTTTTCTAAAAATGTCAAAAAGTCAAAAGGTGAGCCTGAATTGATTCCTAATCATATTTTGACACGTGGAGGGCCTAGATTGAAGGAGAAAGAGAAGATCAAGGGTAACTATACATTTTCATTTTTGGCCACCATTTTTTCTCTAGGAAGCTTGGAGATACAAATTTTGCATCATTCTTAATCATATTTTTGATGAATTTGTGTCCTTTGTGCATGCAAGGATCAATGCAAGTGGTTTTAGGGATTAATATGCAGATTTGAGGTGTTTTGAAATAGATTTTTTTCCTAATCCATCCAAACACGTGAAATGTCAAATTTGAAATTTGTAGAGGTAGTTTTAAAAGGTAAAAAAGGTGAAATGATGAGAGAAAATGCATCTGCATGCATTGATGATGAAAAACATGCCTCTAGGAAGGATAACGACCTAAATATTTGTAATGATTTAGTCTTTTTAAAACACCTGACAACTCTAGTTGGAAATTTGTTAAATTCATTTTTAGTGAATCATGAGAAATTGTTGTAACAAAATTGATCCCTTGGCATATTTTTTTGTTGGAAAAGAAGGCTCCAATGTGGCAAGAGGTATATAGTGCATTTTGGAAAAATGCAAAGGCATCGGGAAGTTGAAAATCAATAGCAAATTCTGAGAGAAAGCTCATTCTCTAAGAAACCCACCAAAGAACTAGGTTAATTTCTTATGTGTTGAATCTTCATGTATGTGATTTGGTTACAAGTGTATAGCCATCACACAGCTATGATATTGTTCATGAAACTCTCCCTTGCTGATGAATCTAACAAGATTTTGAGTTAATCTGTGGTTTCTAGGAAATATGATGTTTGTTATCATTTTAAATACCTGTAAATAGTTTTCATTGTTCTTGTTGTAATATTACATTGAAAGTCTTTAGAAATCACGTATAATCTCATCCTTATTGATAGTTTAGTGGCACTTTCAGTTTTTTTTGTCAGAAGAGCTTTCATCTGGCATTGAAAATAAGCAATTTAAAATCACTCCACCTTCATTTGTTGATTGTGATTACGTGTAAGCCTTTAGGGGTACCTTAGGCATGGTTTTATCAACGATTTTTATGTTTAATTGAGTTCTTTACTTCAAGATTTTGTGGTGAGTTCACAAATATTGTGTGAAGAGTGCAACCTAGGATTCCATTTATGCATCTTCTTATTAAAAGAACATCCTGATTATTTGAAGCATTTTATCTAATAGTTGTTCAAGTATTGTAGTGGTTGTCAAAATTTTGATATATCCAAGTTTGTCTTGTCAATACCCCACCAAAAAATCATTTGAATAACTAATCCTACCCATAATACCCTTGCATTACATTATGTGTTAACAAAATAATCTAACCCATGTACAAAATTACACAAAGTAAATCAGGATCATACAATGTCTTCAGCAGCCTCAACCTTGTCTTGAAAGCATTTCCATCATTTAGTAGTGACAACTTTGTTGAGTTTGAATAATGGAAAATTGATCATGTTTTCCCAAGGCCATCTCCATACAATATGCACAGTATAAGGATATCTCCACCTCCTTCACAAAACAAAGGTTGTAATATATGTTCTCTTACCTTGGTTGAAAGGAACAACCTAAAATAGTGAGGGTTAGATCAAATCCTTTAAAATTTCCATCCATCTCTCCAAAAATTTGAGTGCTAGTTAGATCACATCCCCTGCTACAAAATGACATATATCAAGATCTATCTGCCTTCAAGCTTCATGCCATATTTTTGATGTTACTCAGACTGAAAAGGAGAATAAATTTGGGTACCAACACATGTTGATTCCTTAGGAATAACCATTGGAGTATCCCTAGCACAACTTGGTGAATGGATTGTTGATCACCCCCCTTTTCTTTGTAATTAGTAAGTTGACACCAACAAAACATTACTACACCACTACTGAGCGTGAAGCACTTTTGATGATCTGCACACTACATAATTTTAAGTAGTATCTTCTAGAAACACCCTTCATATTTAATAGACATCACATTGCCTTGAAGTAATTGGTGAATAAGTCTGTTTTACAAGATCTCATATGTCTATGGGTCCTTTTATTTCAAGAGTTTGAGTTTATAGTTGTTGTGAAACAAAGAGAGAGTAACTCAGGGGAGGACATGCAGAGCATTGAGGATGTTATGTTATATGTTTAACTATTTAGATTGTAGCGCACACCCTCTGACTTAGAGGATATTGTTGTGTTTCTCAAAATGGGTATGGCACTGGAAGGATTGAAAGATTTGGAGAGGAAACAATTAACTAGATGTGTCACACCCTACATGCTAATTATCAGATACTTATACAAGTTAGGCCGTGATTAGGCTCTACGTTGATGTGTGTTAGAACATGAGCACATTGCAATCATGGAAGAAGTACATGGTGTGATTATAGGAGTGCACTATGCAAGGAATGCCACTACGAAGAAGATTCTACTTAGAGGGCTTTGGAGGGAAAGTATATACCAATATTACATTGAGTTTTGTAAGGCATGTGACTATTTTCAGCACCTTGGCAAGCCAGGAAGATGGGATAAAATTCCCTTGAGGCCGATAGCAGTGCATAACCATTTGAAAAATGGGCCATTGATTTTGTAGGACCAATTTCACCTATCGTACGAAGGAATGGTTTGCGATATATCATCACTTACACTCATTACTTAATAAGGTGGCAGAGGCAACACCTATAAGGGACTGTACAATAGAAAAAACTACTAGATTCTTATGGGAGAACATAATCAACAAGTATGGATGTCCTTTAAGCTTGACTAGTGACAGGGATACACATTTTTTGAATGAAACAGTTAAGATTTTGTTAGCAGATTTCATGGTGGTGCATCATAACACTACCCCCTATCACCCACAAGCTAATGAAACTTTTGATGTATTTAACAAAATTTCGAGTCACATGCTGACAAATATTTGTGATGTGGGAAGAAAATATTTGGATGAAAAGGTATCAGCCATCCTATGGGCATACAAGACAACCTACAAAAGGTTGAAAAAACCCACACCATTTCAATTTGTGTTTTATGTGGAGGATATTTTTCCAGTTGAATTCATGTTACCATCATTGTGTATTACACATGTAGGAGGGTTAGCTGATGATTAAGCAATTCAAAAGTGCATGGAGAAGCTAATGCAGCTGGATGGAAGGTGATCACTTACTAGATGGAGTTAGAAGATTGAAAAAGCATGACATAAAGCATGGCATGATCGCCATATTAAAAACAAACAATTCAAGGTTGTCTAGATGGTTTTTTTATATGATTTCAAGTTTTTGTGCCATCCTCAAAAACTAAAATTCCATTAGTTAGGGCCATATATAATCTTGTACATCCTTGACTTAGGAACTTGTCAGTTACAAGCACTAAATGGAATGAGGTGACCATTCCATTTCAATGGGAGTAGGCTGAAGCCCTACTATAAATAAGTCTTCCTTATAATTGTAAATAAGGTAATATTGCTAGTTAGCCTTGGATTTCCTTTTATGCATTTTCTTTTCCTTGTGTTTCCCTTTCTCATTGTTTGTTCTCTTCTATTTGAATTGTTTTGCATGCCTTGTGCATTGGTAACCACTTATTGCTTTCAAAAGAATTTGTATGCACAGATGACCAAATATTTATTTTAGTGTGGGGTAGAATGGTGTGAAGTGAAATAGAAGCTAGTAGTGAAAGTTGTGTTTTAATGGCCCGGATTTAAAGATAAAATGTGTGAAAGGTAGGAGAGCATGCGTGGAAAAGGTGGACAATAAATTTTTGTGTAAGGATAGATATACAAATACCAAGTACAAGGGATGAGAAGTGTAGGAACAACATGAGGTAGGTGAGGTAAAAAATTAGGTCAAGGATAGAAGAAGTGCCTTCGACATTGTAAGCGTGTGCGTAATAGTCTTCATTCAGTAAGAATTTTTGTGCACCAGAAGGTTATAAGGATATTTTTGTAGGATTGGGTGTGTGAGCGAGAGCACTTCAGAAAAAAATTAGTGGAAACAGACACATTTAATGCTAAGTAAATTGGTAGGGGCATATCCTTTATTATGGAAAAGAAGAAAAATCTATAAGTAGAGGGTCGGGCACATTATTATTTACCTTTCTATCATGATATTAAAGAAACTCTTACGAACTAGGGCATTAGTGAAGAAAGATTTGTATGAAGAATTGTAATAATATGAGTGCATGATTAGGATAATCTGTGAACCAGAGTTGAAGGAGTACATAGGCGTAGGGAGGTTTTAGTGGAGTAAATCGTCTTGTGGAATATTTTTCTAGGTTAGGTTTTTATAGCTAGGGAACATAAGTAGAAGGATTATTTCACAAAATTGAGCCACATATTTGAGAAAAGTGAGGAAGAGGAGAAAGTAAGAGTTGTTTTGAACCCGACAAGAATATGGTACCAAAGAAGGCAACCATATCAGGAAAGAAAGGTAAGGGAAAAGGAAAACAAAATTCCACCACCAGTTTCAACGAGGACTTGTATAAGTAGATGGAGTACCCATATGGAGTGTTACTTAGAAAAGAATGGGTATCCCATGCAAGGAATATGGATGTGAGAAACTATAACCACCACAAAAGTACCATAGAGAAAGAGATGGCATTAGAATTGGTTCATCTGACGGATAATAGGACAACAAAAGGAATTCTGATCTATGGTGATATGGTGAAGGAAAAATTAGAAAAGTCCAGGTTGCTACAACTATATGAGTTTCCCCATTTTGGCAAGCCCAAGTGTTTATAGTAATGGTTGATGTCACACGTGTACGATAACCAATTCTATTTTGCAGGCCAACGAATGCACATAACTCCCCAACTCATCTCTAAATTTACTAACCTTTTCTGTGAAGGGGAGCCGCTGGATGAGGAATCCATTAAGGAGATAGTCCAAGCATATGATTATAAGAAGGGGTCTCATTACTTCAATATTTAAAATATCTCTTACCCAGTGAAGAGAATAGCCACACACTTGGTATCCAAGCTGAATGGGCAAGAGATTCAGACATAGATAAACAACACCTAGTTCAATGTGTGCTAGAAGATTGCAGAATGAACCATATATAACCTATCCACCTTCATTACAGAAGAAATCATCAATGTCACGCATAAAGGAGATAGGATAATGTTGGCAATGTCCTCCTCACCATCATCTTCTTAGAGATTGGAGTACCTGATGGTCTAGAAAATTTTGTATGGGAATATCCAGATGAAGACCCTTCTGCTGTAAAAAGATTTGAAAAATACACTTGTGACACCATGATGCCCACCCACAAGGCACACCTAGAGAAATGGTACAAGAAGATGCATGATGTGTTTAGAGTGGAATGGAGGATACCCAAATAATTTCCAGTGCTAGTACAAGGGGAGGCCAAGTTTTCTATATACCAACATTTCTGCATTGGAAGATTCACATTGATAGATGAGACCAAGAGTCCATGGTGTAAACTTCCTTTCTCTTTCACCATGCAGTACTTTCAGGAAGGGGTCAATCACTTTAAAGAAGAAAAAATACTAAGGTTTCACCTCAGTGAGGTGGAATAAGACCACCATGAGCTACAAAGAAATTATATATCCTAGGAAGCATGATTATATGGAGAAGTATGTCTCCCATGAGGTGTGCATGACAAAACTAGCGACGTTGCCAATTGCTGGAAGGACCACAGTGAGGGTATACATATGAATCAGGACAAAATATGAGAAGGGAACCTACTTAGAGAGTGACGTATCCATTCTAGAATACCCCACTGGAAGAAAGAAGGCGACACCAAGAAAGAGGGAGAGGAAAGAGGTGCCAGAGAAGAAAGCACCAAGTGTGTAGACAACACAATCTATGGGTGTGCCAAAGTCATGCGCCAAGCCAAGCAAATATGCATGGAGGAAGAAGTCCCCCATTAAGGAAAAGGAAAAGTCACCAGAGGTAGAGGCACCAAAGAAAGAAGAACCTCCTGCACAAGAGGAATCACCAAGGAAGGAGTCTCTTGGAGAGGAAGAAGAAAAGGAAGAGTCTCCTATATTGGAGTCACTAGTAGGGAAGAAGTAGAAGGTAATAGAGGAGGAAGAATCAGAATAAACAAAGATCCTGGTGGCCTACAATGGAAAAATTGATGATGAGGAGCATGAAGAGGCTCAAGACGATCTGGTGTATGAGGTGCATGACTCAGAAGATGAAGTAAATGAAGAAAATGGTGGAGAAGAGGAAGGCTCTCAAGGAAGAGGGGAGAGTAAAAAATTAAATACTTAGGATCAGAGGACCCCCAACCTCACCAAGGAGCAGATAGAAGACGATGCGGAAAGAGAAGTAGCCGGCATAAAAGAGAAGTTAGTGGAGTAGGAATTGGAGTGAAGAACTAATGAGATACTTAAGGAGATAGAGGAGGAAAGCATAGGGAAGGGGTATGGAAGCATTGGTAGATATCCCTACCTAACACTGAGCTTTCCAAAAGTAGCGCGCACAAGAGGAAAAGGTGTGGTAGTGGTCTAAAGGAAAGGTATGAGCTACATAAATGATATAAGTAAGGTATTTTGTGCATGATTCTAGAGTACCATGCCTGTATAATAACTCATTACATGGTCTTTGTTCGAGGAAGAGGGCACATACCCATAAACTAGGAAAATGCTATCTTTGTCGTTTGAGTCCCACGTCCATGAACCTGAGTTTGAAGTAAGCCAAGGGGCACTGATGAAGGTACCAGAGAAAAAAGGAATAAATTCACTAGTGAATTCTCAGTAGTTTTCCAATGAGTAGGTCTACAATGCACTCAACAAGGTGTTTGTTGAGGTGGAGACAAGACTCTTCAAACGGAATGATAGGGTGATATTTCTAGAAGGATAATTGGACAAGAAAAATGAGGAGATCATTAAAAAGAGAAAGGATATAAAGTAGGAAGATATGATCAACAAAAAGTTAAGGAATGAGATGAGGGAGGAAAAGGAAAAGGTGTAAGAGGTATACAAGAAAATGTAGATGATTATAAATGTTATTGTATTAAAGCATCAAGATCTTAACCCTCCTGAAAAAAAAATATGAGCCAACCTTGCAATGCTTGGAAGACTTGACTCGCATCCTTATGATAGAAAGGTGTTCACTCACCTTAGAGTTAGAATAAGAGGCATTCGTGTGCCAGGAGAAAGAGGAAAATAAGAATGTTATGGAGATAGTCCCTCGGTACACTAAGCTCCTTACCACTATAAATAATGCCACGTGGATAAATGAAGTTTTTTTTTACAATTGCGCTGACAAAGATAGAGTAACAAGAATTCTAGTTGCTACACATGAGGTAGATCTTAAGGAGTTTCAGGATAAAAATAAGGGAAACATATCAGATCAGGATAAGATCTTGGGTAAATTAGAGAATAATTCATAAGCCATCGAGACCTTATAGGGCTCAACCAAAAACCGGCTTAAGGAATTATATCCCTAGATCACTCATAGGATGGATGCACTGGATGACCTCAGCAAGCAGATGGAAAACAATGTGAGAACATTGAATGCTAAGGATGATGAACTAATTTTTGATGAGGTAACCACCCTAGTAGGTGACCTTTTTCAATAGGCACAGGGTGAAGTGGATGCCTAGGAGAATATTGAGGAAAATATAAGGAAGGATTTCCCACTCACCCTTCAACAATAAAAAAATTCTTCTTCATTCCTCCATTCTTTATTTCTTCCATTTCTCATTCTTAATTCCTTCATTCTTTACTCCAACCTATCAAATTCCTTCCATTCTTTATTTATTTGAAGAGAGGATGTTTCTAAGGATGGAGAACAAGATTAGTGTGGGGTGATGTTAGGCCACATAATATTGGCTAAGTGCCAAAGGGCACGTGTGCACAGGACTAGTGAAGAAAGGGCATGTGGGGCAAAAGTGCATAGGACAAGGGTTTAATTAGGGTTTAGTATAAACTATGACACAAGTGCAAGGCTGAAAAAAAGATCTCGGGAATTAGCCATATTCATAATTCTAAGAATAACCGAGGAAAAACATGAACCAACTAGGCGTGTGGAGTGGATAAGGTTCCAGCCTGGTGATTTGGTGGTCGAGGAAAGATTATTCCATGCATGGAATATTCCAAGGAAGACATCATTACATAAAGTGGAGATCTCAGATCAGAACAAGCATGATCCATTGGAGGACCACATGTACCTTTGACATTCTATCTACTCCTAGAGGAAGGCATGGCGGTGGGTGCTAAGCCTATTTATAGAGATGCTCTGGGGAAAAGAAAAGACACACATGGACGGGGATAGAGAGAAGTATAATGATCATCATAGAGAGGATGGAAGGCTAAGCTCTATGGGAATATTAGGAGGTTCTAGGGGCCGAGGTTCTCTTTAGAGGACTGTAGAAATGGTAGTATATCTAGAGGGATGGGTCTGTGATAATCATTGTAATAAGGGAAACATAGTTAGAATGTTTTATGCATGAGTTAGATTTGTATTGATACATTTGGTCTGTTGTGACCCTTTTGAATTTAATGTGGTTACTAGAACTATGATCAATATAAATATATGTCTTTGTTTGGAATATATTATTCATAGGTGCAAACCTTAGTGTCTTTTCCTTATGTTATGAATCATATCTACTCACCAGATGATGTTTCTCTTGTTATCTAAATGGGTATGTTGGTGTAATAGTTCATCTTATGCTCTTAGAATGAATGCATGATCATTTACCTTTTTGCATCTAATTTCTGTCAATGGCAATATCTTCTCACAATGCTCACATAAAGGAAGTGCTTGGTGCCCGTGCATACCTCAGGTGAGATCCTAGTGCCCGTTGGGTGATAGGGTAACACGCATGAGATTATATTATTTTTCTAAGGGTACATAAAAATGACGACATAGATCATAAGGTAAGGGAGTCATTGGATGGAGAAGATTGTTGTGTTGTTTCGACAATGACAATAGGCATGAAATAGACAAACATTTGTTTATGTAATTTTTTAACAAACAAATCAAGCAACAAGTTTCTTGTAATAATGATTAATTATAAGATGTGAAAAGAAAATAAAAGTGGATAACAAAGGCACCTAAGAAAGGAAATTCTAAGGCTCGTTTCTGGTAGTTTTTTCTAGGGAGAGTCTCAGGTGGCTTCCTGTTGGGTGATGAAATCCCAACCAATGAACCAAGTAAGGAGATATTTTGGTTATGTTGTTTTTTTTTATGATTCTATGTTGTGTGTGGTAATGTGAGATGTAGAGGGTTAAACCCTATTTAAACTATATGAGCAAGTAGGATGCACGGGGTTAATTTTAGACCAAATCCCAAATGTGAATTTTGATGTAGAAAATAACCCAAGAAAGGGAAATCACAATGCAGAAAGGAGAAAATAGGGAAAATGAGTAATACCCAGAGAACACTTTTCCTTTTTATCTAGTTGTATAGTGTTTGGATGCGCTAATCATTGACCAAGAATGTCGAGGGACCCTAAAGTTGTACCATTCGCATTTTTAGAAGGAGCCTGGTGAAAGAGATTTTAGGCATGTTTATGTTTCAAAAATTGATCTTTGATGGTGTAATTTTTTGGTCCCAAGTTCATAGAGTTCACCTACAAAATCAAATGAATGCAATTAGTTTATGCGGGGCCGAAAATTTAATAAAAATAATTGAAATGATCAAATTTTTTTTAAAGGCCAAAAATAAGCTATTTAAGTAATAAAATTTGGTTGTCAGAAATGATTTTTGAAATGATTTTTAAATGAAGAAAAATGCATATGATGTTAAATAAAAATAGCTTAGTTAAATACTTGATTGAGTTGATGAAAATATTGAAAAAAATCCTAACATGACTGAAGTAACCAAGTAGGTAAAAATGAATGGTCAAAATATCAAAGACAAAAATTAAACTGATAGACTATCAAATAGCTTAAATAAAGTGAATAACCTAGTTAAATCAAAAGAATTGAGCTCATAGTTAGAAACTATACTTGAATAAATTATAAGAAAATAATTAATAGGTAAATGAAAATGTGGAATCTAAATGATTGTGACAAATAGATGGACTTATACGATGAAAATGTGGACTTTAAGGAGGACAAGCTGAAAGTTGATTGGGAAGTGTATACTTTTACCCCGGAAATGTGGATTGATATGTTGAAAATGAGGACTTTGAAGGAGGGAAAATGAAAATTGAACGGGGTAGATATATTTGATGTGATGATGACGTGAGTAGAGGACTTTAGTGAATATGACAAAATTTGATGTGGTCTAAAGTAGTGTACAGAATGAGAAACTGGAGTGGAATGCAGGTAAATGTAGATATTGCTAAGGGAATAGAACTAAATCATTAGATGAAATAACAATATAATGTGAATGGGAAGATTAAACATATAAAATAAGAACTAATATACTAGTGTATAGACCAAGTGTCATTTGAGGGGTTTACGACATAGCGTGTGGGTGGAAACATGCATGGGAATGTTACATCAGTACCTTTAATGAAATGTGTAACCTCTCTATGAAAGGTTCTTAGCTGGTGGAGAGCTGTCTAAGTAAACTAGCGTACTTGAAAAGTGTAAAATATAACATTATATAGTAATGAAGCAAGAGTTACTAAGAAAATACAATTAATACATATGGTATTAGAGAAGCATTGAACTATATATTTAACCACAGTATGTCTTGGATAAACTAGCATAGAGGGAATTTTAATTGTAAAATCATAAACAAATAAGAATAATATAAACTATCATCGTATTTAAGTATTCAGAAAGTTTTCCAAATCATGGTTACAAATTTAAGGTTTATGCCCATGGTATGTGGTATACAAATGGAATTCGAAATAGTTTAATTCACGTAATGGTATTTCTTGATTGCTTGGTTATAGGGAAAGATCATAAGGGTGGCCATATTCCTAGCTGTGGAGACTAAAATGGAGAGGTTAATAGGCTACCTATATGCTCTATGGCAAGCTAGAGTATGCGGGAACCATGGATATAAAAGTTGAAAGATGGTAATGATTTTAAGATGGTAGGAAGTATAGATATGATTTGATCCATAGAAATGAATTTATCAGATCACAAACTCCATCAACGTATTTTCTTCCACCATGGAATGAAGCCTCAAAAATTTCAATCATAATTAGCATAATTGAAATATTGTGCACACTAAACGGTTGAAGATAGCACACATATCTAGATGGAAGGGAATGTGGAGGTGGGATTGTTAGTGTAAGTCACCCAAAACTCCCATACATATGCCACAATCATTTATAGATATGTTTACGTGTATATTTTGAAGTAATGTTGCAAAGTATGAACTTTATATAAAGTAATTTATGTTTTTCTCTGGCAGACGAATTATTGGAGGTGAACTGCTGTTAATGGGTAAGGGTGGGGACAAGATATGGGTTAAGGGAAGATGAAGATTTTTATGGGATGAATTTTTCTGGCAAGAAGATGGGAAGATGGAATTAGAGTAGCTTGATGTGGGATGAAGCATGGTATGCTCAGGAAAGTAGGATGCAGGGAGTTGTTGTAATGGGATTGGGGAGACGTGGATGAGAGAAATGGTTTCCTTGGAAGGGGGAGAAAGTGTGGTGTTATCAGGGAAGGGATCATAGTCAGGGAGAGCTTGTGAGGGAGGTTCCTGGGAGAGATGGTGTGGATCCCTGTGGTGGCGTGGGATCTATGCACAAAGGTCATAAAGGGTTGAATGGTGGTGTAGTGCCCACTTCCCTTTAACACCTTTTGATGCTTATGCTGACACTATTGATCACATTATGGACATTATTATGCTTTGATTTAGTATATTGTTAGACATTTGATCATGGATTAATGTTGATCTTGATTTGGATATGATACATGATGATTATTATATACTCCTTATATGTGGATGATGATATATTATTTGACATGGATGTTTTATGGATGTTTTACGGATGTTGTTCAGACGTATGATTTTGGATATTATGAGTAGATATAGAAAATGTATATTGTATGATGATGATATAGTTTTTAATTAAAAATGCAAATGAAGTAGTTGTTACTTCGATGTTGTTGTGATTATTTTATATAGTTGGTCTTGTGATTCCATTTATATCATGTTGGATGTTTTGATATGGCCACAAGGCTGAAGGAGGTATTTTTATTTTGCAGGTTAAAAATATCACAACAAAACATTGAGGAATCGAAGACCAATCACAATGGAATTCTAGGTGAATTCAACATGGTCACCATGACAACTCATTTTATTGTGTTGTGTGTTGTTTTTTAGGGATTCCCATGAGGGAGATTACCTTTACATGTGACCATTGGTATTATTTATTTTAGTAATGTGTTTCTTTTATTTTTGTTGTATGTATTTTATTTGTGATGTGTTTCTTTTAATTAATTAAAATTATGATAGATTAATGTTAGGAAACATATGGTTAAAATTTAAATAAATGAAATTGGGATATGGGAAAGTAATTATAAGAGTTGTTGGCTGTTTTTATTAAATATATAAGGGTTATGTAAGAGTTTTGTAAGTCTGATTTTGGAGTATGAAATACTCCACCTCCATGACAAATTCCAATTTGTCCTTGGGGGCTGTTGTTGGAGGCTTGTGGGACAAGTAAAATTTGTCCAATGCCTCTAAATTTAATTTATCAACCATACTTATGGTTGGAGAGGTGATTTGTGACTTTTATAATACATTTTACTAAATCATGTTACATGTTTTTAATTGCACTCTTTTACATATTATTTAATTTGTTGTCCCTTGAGGTGTAGGATTTTTGGAGTGTGCAAGTAACTTGTCTTATTTTCACCCACGTCTTTATTTTTCTTGGGAGAATGGATTTTGTCTTGTGTTTGAATTGGAGGATGTACGATGTGGCATCCTAAATGGATCCACATCATCCTCTTCTCTCCCTCTTCTATATAATTCAAACTCTCTTCTTGTTTTGGGGTTGTTGAACATTTTTACATTCTTCCTTGGGGGCACATTTTTGTTATTTTGGAGCTCTTGTGGATTATGGAGGAATTTAGAGATATCTTCATACTTGGCATTGCTATTTGGAACTATGTTATTGTCTTGGAAAGCTTACTATTTGGAAGCAAAGTAACCATGGAGAGGTAGAAATTTAACTCTCCTTTTTATGCTGTCATTTTCTTGTTGTGTTTTTTGAATGGTGTATGCTTTGAAATATTTTTTGGCTAGTTGGATAGACTGCCTTAGGGAAGGTGTAGGAGAAGGCTATGGGGAATCCATGTGGGGGGCATAAGGAATTCCGTTGACATCAACTTTTTTGGAGGGATTTTGGATTTGGGATCCACCATGGAAAATAAATAGCTTGCATTTCTTAATTTTGGTGGGGCATAAGGGAATATATGGGGGGCATAAGGAGGGATTTTTGGGAGGCATAAGGATATGTATGGTGAAATTTATTGGTGGTTTGTTACTGGAGAATGCCCAATTCCCATTTGGGAGGCATAAGTAGCTTCCCTCATAGACCTTGCTCATTTTGCTTGGATGATCAAGCCTGAGTTTTGATTGGTATGTTTTCAATTGCATTTGTGAACTACTGTTTTGTGTTGAACTATGTTTTATATTGAAATGTGTATATTTGAAAGAACGTTGTGTGTTGTGGAAGCTAGTTGTTACCATGGGTTGAATTACATATTTTATTGTATCTTGGTTGGGGCTTGAGGGCCAATGATGAAGGAAGGCTTCTCATTTCATTGGATGTCTTGGTTGGGTGGAGAGCATTTCCTTTCCCCCTCTTTTTTCATGATTAACTTCGAGAAAGAGAAAATGTGCATGTTGCTATCCTGGACAATAGGAAAAATACAGTTTGACAGTCCCTTGTGGAAAAATATTCATTTGAAACCTTTCCCACTTGAAGTGGAAGAAATTGTAACATTTTTATTGTGAAGAAAAGATGTTGTAATTGGATTGAAAGTGTTCATTAAAGTGTGAAAGATATTTACATTCTTCTCTGTACATGGAAAAGAAAGAAATATAATTTCTCTTAATTGCAATCAAGGAATGAAAGAATGTAAAGATGTTTCCCCTTTTGAATTAATAAAGAATTACAAGTTTACTTCTCATTGCATTGTTGGGTTGAGTTAGAATGTTAAATTGTGATTGGAATCCTTTTTTTGAAAATTTAAAGAAGAAGAAATACGTATGAGGGAATTATATTGCATTTTTTCTTTTTGAAATATATTAAAGTGAAATCAGATTTGCAATTTAGATTTGAAATGGTTTGTTTATAAACAACTAAATGTAATGGACTAGTTTAGGAATGAAATGCTACGCTTGAATGATGAATTTGATAAACAAGTTTCTAGAAATGGGATTTCTGTTATAAACTTAAAACCGGTAATTGGTTAAAATAAAAATATACAATTTAGACTTGCACTTAATAATAAACTTAGAATTTACATAATTTAGCATGCTAAGACATAATGGAACTCAAATTGATAAAGAAAACTTAAGAAAACTATTTAACCATTGCAAAATTGAATCCAATTCCTCTAACAGTCGTTTTTCCATCAATTATTGGAAAAATGCAACTTGTAATAAATTGAGAAAATAAGTTCCATAAAACACTTTAAATCCTTCCTAGATCAATTCTCCATCTCTGTTTGGCATGTTGAGTCAAGGAGGAGATCCAATTTAATCAAATTCAAAAGTTGGAAATTAACAATTGGCTTTTTAAAATCTTATAGATCGTTTTTGCAAAATTGACACCTTAAACTTTACCAAAAAGTAAAATTTATGTTTCCTGTGTAAAGAGGGCATCGAGAAATTTCCATAAAGTCCTTGTTTTCACAAAAATAAGCTTTCTAGATAAAGTTATGGCACTTTGAAGTTTTTCTTCCTTGGGGGAAAATTTGGGAAAATTTTCCCTGGCTGGCCCGTGGCCCAAAAATATCCTATTGAAATTACCCTTAGAATTTTTTTTGAAAAATTTGGCTTGGGAAATGTTTTATCTTTTCCTCCCCCAGACCACAACCAATCAGAGGGTCCCGCATGTCCCTACGGGGTAGCGGTGGAGGCGTGGCATTTTCTTTTCCCCTTAGACCTTTTAAAAAAAAATTGAAAATTTTCAACTTTTCCCTCGCCGTCCCACAGCCAACCAAAGGGTGCCATGTGGCACCTTGGGGGGTGACATTAGAGGAGGGAGAACATCTTCGCTTTGGAATATTTTTCCTTTGGAAATTTTTTCATAAAAATCTCTCCGGCCCCACACTCCTACCTTGCCTTGGGAAAACCTCCTTCCGCAAACGCGCGGACCCACACATGCAATTACCTCCTTTTTATGCTCCCCTTTGGAAAAGGTTCCCAATCAATCCCATCACTATGCCCATCCCTCCCCCTCTTTCTGTGTTGAATGGTGGAGTGCCATGTGTCCCTGAACAACTCGCGGATGCATGGGTGCTTTATTGAACTTACCTCCGCATCTGGAAAATTTGACACAAGGCTTCTGCCGCCCCGTCCTTCCCTCCTCTTTTCCCCGCTCCAGCTTAGAGCTAACACGTGTCCATTGGAGGGCTCATAAAGGCATGGAAAAATTATGGAATTTTCTCCCCATGCAAGAAAAATTGCTAATGCTGCCCTGCGACCTGCCAACCCATCAAAGGGGTTTTCTTCCCCTCTTGCCACATGTCTCCTTTGCGGAAAATTTGACTCCTAAGCTTCGTCGGACCATAACTAGAGTTTCTAAACGAATTAGGAGGACTTATTTATATCACCGGAAAGGTGATAAAATTTCCTATCCAATGGGAATGATTTATGGAAATTTTGGATGCATTAAGTATGAGAAAAATTAAGATGAATCTCTGATTGTATTAGAGAGTGGGTATGGGAGTAACTTACTCCCTAAATCTAACTGAGACTTCTAACCCCATAAAATGAACCATGTGAGCTTGATGCTTTTTGATAAAGGAAAAATGTGTTCTAGTAATTTAGGTTTGTTTTGGAATCTAATAGGGCCAACTGTTTCCTTGCAACTTGGTTGTGGACACTTCTAATAAAAAAAATCATTCCATAATTTTCTAACTAATCCTAGGTTGTTTCTTGGGTCTCAAGTGGGTTATTTTAATGGGAATCACACTTGGTATTAGAGAATTGGTTCAAATCCTTGGACCATTGGGCACACTAGAAAACTTGGGACATGAAACTTAAACCTAGCACACTTTTAAACCTAGAAAACAACTTAGATAGAATTTATATATTTTAGTAAACATGGAAGGTGTGTAAAACTTAGAAAAATAAACTAACTCTCACTTTGGTCCATGCAGGAGGCTCAAACGGAGTGAGAAAAACCTTTACAGAGACTCAGAATCACCACCACCACCACTAGATCAGGGGTTAGCAGCTATCCTACCTCATATTCTACAAACCCTTCAGGATGTCAATGTTGCTCTACGTAGAGTATTAGGAGGATGACATACAGCTAGTCATGATAGAGCCCCTTCCATTGAGGGCTAGGTATCTCCTTGACCTAGTGAGGAGCATAGAGGAGAGAAATCCCATGCAGAGTCAGCCAGAGTAGAGTCACCACCTAGGAGATAGGAGGACAAAGTTCTAGAGCATAGAGAGAGGTCTTGGAGCCCTAGGCTTAGGGATGAGCATGCAGAGAGACCTAGAGGCTGTCAGACCACAGCAGTGGATCACATCAGGGAGATCTTGAAGCTCCAACCATCACATTACTTAGGTGACACAGGTGGATTTTAGGTAAAGGCTTGGCTAGTGAGCTTGAGTGGTTGCTTCAAGATTTTTCCTTGTTCTAGCAACACAAAAGCTTGTGTTACGATCCATCTACTGAGGGATGGATCAAGAGTATGGTGGATGACAGAGGAGGAGAAGCTCCATGTAGATTCAGAGATAGTGACTTGGGAGCTATTTGAGGAGAGATTCAGGAGTAATTATCTATCATGGAGGTTCATACAACAGAGGATCGATGAGTTCCATGACATTTGACAAGCATATTTTTCTATAGTAAAGTAAGAGAGTAGATTTTTGGAACTACTCCAGTATGTAAAGTATATGCAGGATGAGAAAGTGCAGATTCACAGGTTCATCCAGGGCTTGAATTTAGATATTAGATGTGTTGTGTAAATCCATTGCCCACAGACATTAGTAGAGGCCATCGATAAGGCCTATATTACATAGGAGACTCAGGGAAAGACCCAACAGGATAGAGACTAAGTCCAGAGCTACATACAATAGATACAAGATGGTAGATCAAGGGGGTCAATACCCATTCCTCACGGTGGCCAGGGTATAACACAGTCATCCTTTAGGCCATAGAAATAGTATTCCCTCCCACCTCATAGACCTCTACAGAGAGATGATGCACATAGAGGTTGGATTATGGGGCCTCCTCTTAGGGGTCCCATCAGGACACAGGGTAGACCCAAAGCTCATTCAGTAAGAGCTCGCCAATATAGACCTTAGTAGACCATAGCTAGATCATCAAGTTCCACACCATAGGCTTCTAGGGAACCTACTGGAGGTATTACTCATTGGGGAAGATCAGGAGGATGTTTTGGTTGTGGATTTACTAGACACTTTTGGAGAGATTGCCCATATAACCCTAACAAAAAGGGTAAGGCACAAATTTTAGAGCCAGCTGTTGGTGACATGGGACATAGCCATGGGATTTATGTAGTAGTTGAAAACCTCTAGGAATAGCATCAGAGTACATTTATTGAGACCACAACTAGCATTGGTGGTATTCCTACTTTTATATTGTTTGATTCTGGTTCTTCTGATTCTTTCATTACACCATATTTAGTAGAGAGATGCAGGCTAGTGGCAGTTAGGCATGGTCTTAGTTGGGATGTTGAGATGGCTTATGGAGCCAAGATCTCGATAGAATCCTTAGTTAAGGAGTGTGTAGTGGATTTGGGACCTTTCACCACTACCTCAGATCTCTGTATCCTTCCTTTGGGCTCATATAGAGTCATTTTGGGTATGGATTGGTTATCTACACATAAGGCCAGGATGGATTGTTATCACAATACTATATCTTGTGTAGATGATTTGGGAGTTGAATCTGTGATTTCAGGAGTTAGGAGACTCATTTCTATTCACACTATCTCCACTATGTAGCTTAAGCAGTGTGTGCGATGGGGTTGTCAGATGTATGTTGTGACAGGTAGTGACAGATCAGACGATGGGTCTAGTGTACCATCGCTAGATGATAATCCAATTTTGAGAGAGTTTGTAGATGTCTTTCTAGGGGAGCTACCGGTGTTACCACCCCCACCTGAGGTTGATTTTCATATAGATCTAATTCCTGGACCAGATCTTATCTCATGGGAACCTTATCCGATGACCATCCCAAAGCTCTGTGAGCTCAAGTTGCAGCTTGAGGGTCTTTTGGAGAAAGGCCTTATCAGTCCTAGTGTATCCCTTTGGGGTGCACCAGTGATCTTTATGAAGAAGAAGGATGGATCCTTGCAGTTTTGTATTGATTACTTCCAGCTGAACAAGGTAAATATCAAAAATCATTATCCTCTTCCTCATATTGATGACTTATTTTATCAGATGAAGGGAGCCACAGTTTTCTCCAAGATTTATCTTAAGTCAAGGTACCATCAGCTGAGAATTTTGAAAGTAGACATTCATAAGATCACCTTCCATAGGAGATATGGGCACTATGAGTTCATAGTGGTGCCATTTGGTTTGACTAATTCCCACATAGTGTTCATGAGTTTGATTAATGGGGTATTCAGGACCTTCTTAGATCACTTTGTGCTCATCTTCCTAGATGACATTTTGATATACTCACATACACGTGAGGATCACAAGGGGCACCTTTGTTAGGTTCTTCAGTATCTTTGTGAGCAGAAGCTTTACAGGAACTTGGAGAAGTGTGCATTATTTCAGACAGAGGTGCAATATTTAGGTCATATTATTTCTAGGGAAGGTATCATAGTCGATCCTTCCAATATTAGAGCTATTGTGGATTGACCAACACCCACTACAGTGACCAAGGTGCACAGCTTCATGGGATTATTAGGTTACTACCAAAGATTTATTCTAGACTTCTCTCAGATTACACACCCTATCACTTCCCTTCGGAGGAAAGGGAAGAAATTTGTTTGGTCAGACAAATACGAGCAGGCCTTTAGGACACTGATGGAATGCCTCACTACAACACCTATTCTTGCAGTTTCGGATCCACATGTTTAGTTATTTGTTTGTACAAATGCTTCATTGGTAGGCCTTGGAGGTGTGTTGATGCAGGAGGGAAGAGTAGTGGCTTTTGAGTCTCACAAAATCAAAGATCATGAGCTTAATTATTTGACTCATGATCTTGAGATAGCGGCAGTTGTGCATGCTTTAGTTAGATGGATACACTTTCTTCTTGGTAGTAGATTCACACTCAGGAAAGATCATTTGAGTCTTCGTCACCTCTTCACGTAGCCCAACATCAATGCTCATCAGTGGCATTGGATGGAGTTGCTTTATGAGTATGACATGGAGATAGAGCATGTGAAGGGAAAAGAGAATGTGGTAGTAGACACTATCAGTAGATGGAGACATGTGGCGATGACCACTATACTGAGCACAAATTTATGGAGCAGGATTCTTCAGCAACTTCCTCTTCATAGCTTCTACATTGCAGTTCAAGAAGAGATCAAGTCACAGAGACCCCTTAAGGGGAAGTTTGATGGATTTACCCTAGAGGAAAATGGTCTTATTAGGCACAGAGGCCAGATATATGTTCCCAGAGATGGAGGTTTGAGGCAAGACATCTTGGTAGAGGCACATTATGCACCGTATTTAGCCCATCCCACAGTGAAGAAGATGCACACCACCTTGCGATAGCTATATCATTGGATAGGACTTCATCGAGACATGGCCCTATTCATGTCATGATGTTTAGAGTGTCCAAGGGTTAAGGCCAAGCATCAACATCCATCAGGCCTTCTTTATCCTCATGCTATACTAGAATGGAAATGGGACACCATTTCCATGGATTTCATTATTGGGCCACCATTTTTGAGATATCACCATGATGCCATTATGGTCACAGTCGATAAATTGACAAAAGTGGCTCATTTTTCTTCAGTGAAGATGACTTATATAGCTAGAGAATTGGCATGTGTATATTCTGATGATATTTTCAGATTACACAGGATTCTATGGAAGATCATTTTTGATCATGATCCTTTATACACTTCACATTTCTAGACTACCATGTAGTATGTCCTTGGGACGAGAATCAAATTTAGCACATCATATCACCCTAAGAAAGATGGATAGACTGAGCAGGTGAATCATATTTTATAGGATATGAATAGGATGTATGTGACGGATCAGTAGTCTAAGTGGGAGGAGTATATGTACTTAGTGGAGTTTTCCTATAACAATAGTTTTCAGAGTTCCATAGGCATGGCTCCTTTTTAGGCTTTGTATGGTATAAAGTGGAGGACACCTCTTAGCTAGGACATGCTAGAGGAAAGAGTATCTCTTGGACCAGCTCTTCTTCAGGACATGGAGTAACAGGTGGTGTTGATCAGGTAGAGATTGCAAAAGGCATAGGACAAGAAGAAGAAGTATGCGGATCAACATAGGATCGACCATAGTTTTCATGTGGGCATGAACGTGTTCCTTCATGTCAGGCCACATAAGAGCCCTATCCATTATGGAAAAGGTTCTAGGTTAGCTCCTCGATTCATTGGTCCTTTTGAGATCTTGGAGCGTATCGGCCCTTTCGCCTACCGTCTAGCATTACCACCAAACTTGTCTCATGTACATGATGTTTTTCATGTTTCCATTCTCAGGAAATATATTATGGATCCTTCTCATGGTGGAGCCCATTTACATATTAGATAGTAGGACCCTGGGCCTTTGAGGCAGAGAGTTTGATCAGGTTTGAGTGCAGTGGGATAAATATGATGGGACTGCAGCTACATGGGAGGATGCTACTGCATTACGAGTTCAGCTTCCACATTTGTTCCAGTGACTTCCAGGAGGAATTTGAGTCTAAAGGGAGGGGAATGTAGTTCCCACTTCCCTTTGACACCTTTTGATGCTTATGTTGACACTCTTGATCACATTATGGACATTATTAAGCTTTGATTTAGTATGTTGTTAGACATTGTATAATGGATTAGTGTTGATCTTGATTTGGATATGATACATGATGATTATTACAGACTCCTTATATGTGGATGATGATATATTATTTGACATGGATGTTTTATGGATGTTTTACGGATGTTTTTTAGACATATGATTTTGGATATTATGAGTAGATCTAGAAAATGTATATTGTATGATGATGATATAGTTGTTAATTAAAAATGCAAGTGAAGTAGTTGTTACTTCAATGTTGTTGTGATTATTTTATATAGTTGGTTTTGTGATTCTATTTATATCATGTTGGATGTTCTGATATGCCCATGAGGCAGAAGGAGGTATTTGTATTTTTCAGGTTAAAAATATCACAACAAAACATCAGGGAATTGGAGACCAACCACAATGGAATTCTAAGTGAATTCAACATGGTCACCATGAGAACTTGTTTTATTGTGTTGTGTGTTGTTTTGTTAGGGATTCCCATGGGGGGATTACCTTTACATGAGACCATGGGTATTATGTATTTTATTAATGTGTTTCTTTTATTTATTTTTTATGTATTTTATTTGTGATGTGTTTCTTTTATTTATTTTTATGTATTTTATTTGTGATGTCCTTTCTTTTAATTAATTAAAATTGTGATAGATTAATGTGAGGAAACATATGGTTAAAATTTAAATAAATGAAATTGGGATATGGAAAATTAATTATAAGAGTTTGTTGGCTGTTTGTATTAAATATGTAAGGGTGTGTAAGTTGTGTAAGAGTTGTGTAAGTCATGATTTTGGAGTATGAAATAGTCCACCTCCATGAAAAATTCGAATTTGTCCTTGGGGGCTATTTTTGGATGCTTGTGGGACAAGTAAAACTTGTCCCATGCCTCTAAATTTAATTTACCAACTATACTTATGGTTGGAGAGGTGATTTGTGACTTTTATAATGCATTTTATTAAGTCATGTTGCATGTTTAGAATTCCAGTTTCTTACATCTTATTTAATTTGTTGTCCCTTGAGGTGTGGGCTTTTTGGAGTGTGCAAGTAACTTGTCATATTTTCACCCACCTCTTTATTGTGCTTGGGAGAATGGATTTTTTCATTTTGTGTTTGAATTGGAGGATGTGTGATGTGGCATCCTACATAAATCCACATCATCCTCTTCTCTCCCTCTTCTATATAATTCAAACACTCTTCTTGTTTTGGGCTTGTTGAACCTTTTTGCATTCTTCCTTCGGGGTGCATTTTTATTGCTATTTGGAGCTCTTGTGGATTGTGGAGGAATTTGGAGATATATTCATACTTGGCATTGTTGTTTGTAACTGTGTTATTATCTTGGAAAGATTGTTGTTTGGAAGGAAAGTAACCATGGAGAGGTAGGAATTCAACTTTCCTTTTTATGTTGTCATTTTCTTGTTGTGTTGTGTGAATGGTGCATGTTTTGAATTATTTGTTGGCTAGTTGGGTAGAATGCCTTAGGGAAGGTGTAGGAGAAGGCTATGGGGAATCCATGTGGGGGGAATAAGGGAATGCCATTGACATCATCTTTTTGTGGAGGGATTTTGGGTTTGGGATCCACCATGGAAAAGAAATAGCTTGCATTTCTTACTTTGTGGGGGGCATAAGGAAATCTAGGGGGGGCATAAGGATATGAATGGTGAAATTTATTAGTGGTTTGTTACTGGTGGATGCCCAATTCTAATTTGGGAGGCATAAGTAGCTTCCCCCATAGACCTTGCTCCTTTGGCTTGGATGATCAAGCCTGAGTTTTGATTGGTATGTTTTCAATTGCAGTTGTGAACTGTTGTTTTGTGTTGAACTATGTTTTATATTGAAATGTGCATGTTTGAAAGAATGTTGTGTGTTGTGGAAGCCAGTTGTTTCCATGGGTTGAATTACATCTTTTATTGTATTTTGGTTGGGGCTCGGGGGCCAATGATGAAGGAAGGCTTCTCCTTTCATTGGATGTCTTGGTTGGGTGGAGAGAATTTTCTTTCCCCCTCTTTTGTTGTGATTAACTTGGAGAAAGAGAAAATGTGCATGTTGCTATCCTGGAGCAACAGGAAAAATACAGTTTGATAGTCCCTTGTGGAAACATATTCATTTCCAACCTTTCCCACTTGAAGTGGATGAAATTGTAACATTTGTATTTTGTGAAGAAAAGATGTTGTAATTGGATTATGAAAGTGTTCATTTGAATTGTGAAAGACATTTACATTCTTCTCTGTACATGGAAAAGAAAGAAATAGAATTTTTGTTAATTGCAATCAAGGAATGAAAGAATGTAAAGATGTATCCCCTTTTGAATTAATAAAGAATTGCAAGTTTACTTCTCATTGCATTGTTGGGTTGAGTTGGAATGTTAAATTGTGATTGGAATCTTTGTTTTGAAAATTGAAAGAAGAAGAAATACGTATGAGGGAATTATATTGCATTGTTTCTTTTTTGAAATATATTAAAGTGGAAATAAGATTTAAAATTTAGCTTTGAAATCGTTTGTTTATAAACAATTGAATGTATTGGACTAGTTTAGGAATGAAATTCCACACTTGAATGATGAATTTGATAAAAAAAATTCTAGAAATGGGATTTATGTTAGAAACTTAAAACCAACAATTGGTTTTAATGAAAATGTATAGTTCAGACCTGCACTTAATAATCAACTTGGAATGTTACATAATATAGCATGCTAATCCATCATGTAACTCAAATTGACATAGAAAACTTAAGAAAACAATTTAACCATTGCAAAATTGAATCCAATCCCTCTAACTAGCCTTTTTTTCTGTCAATTGTTGGAAAAATGCAACTTGTAATCAATTGAAGCAAATTTACTTCCCTAAACCACTTTAAATCCTTTATAGATCAATTCCTCCATGTCTGTTTGGCATGTTGAGTGAAGGAGGAGATCCAATTTAATCAAATTTGAAGAGTTGGAAATTACCAGTTGGCTTTTTAAAAGCCTACAGATCATTTTTTTACAAAATTGACCCTTTAAACTTTATCAAAAAGTAAAATTTATGTTTCCTGTGCAAAGAGGGCATCGAGATATTTCCATAAAGTCCTCATTTTCCCAAAACTGATCTTTCTAGATCAAGTTATGGCACTTTGAAGTTTTTCTGCCTTGGCGGGAAAATTTGGGAAAATTTTCCCTGGCGGGCTTGCAGCCTGAAAATTTCTTGTCAAAATTACCCTTAGAATTTTTTTTGAAATTTTTGGCTCGAGAAATTTGTCATCTTTTCCTCCACCAGCCCACAACCAATCAGAGGGTGCCACATGTCCTCATGGGACAGCGGCGGAAGGTGTGGCATTTTCTTTTCCCCTTAGACCTTTTTAAAAAATTTGAAAAATTTTCACCTTTTCCCCCGCCAGCACGCAGCCAATCACAGAGGGTGCCATGTGGCACCTTGGGATTGACAACAGGGGAAGGAGAACTTCTGTAACTTTGGAAGATTTTTCCTTTAGAAATTTTTTCACAAAAACCTCCATGGCCCCACACTTGCCGCCTTGCCTTGGGAAAACCTCCTTCCGTAGATGAGCAGACTGATGCGTGCAAATACCCCCTTTTTACCCTCCCCTTTTGTAAATTTTCCCAATCACTCCTGCTACCATGCCCATCCCTCCCCATCTTTCTAAATTGAATGGTATAGTGCCATGTGTTCCCAAAGGACCCACATGCATGTGGGTGCTTTATTGAAGTTACCTCCCCCTCTGGTAAATTTTCCACAAGGCTGCCACCTAGCCCCATCCTTCCCTCCTCTTTTCTCCACTCCAGCTTGGAGCCGACACATGTCCATTGGAGGGCCCGCAGAGGTGCGAGAGAAGTTTTGTAATTTTCTCCCCATGTGGGAAAAATTTTTAATGCTACCCTGCGACCCTGCCAACCCATCAAAGGGGTTTTCTTCCCCTCTTGCCACGTGTCCCCTTTGGGAAAATTTGACTCCTAAACTCCGCCGGACCATATCTAGAGTTTCTGAAGGAGTTAGGAGGACTTATTTATATCACCAAAAAGGTGAGAAAATTTCCTATCCAATGGGAATGATTTAGGGAAATTTTGGAATGCATTAAGTATGAAAAAAATCAAGTTGAAAATTCTGAGCCTATTAGAGAGTGGGTATGGGAGTAAATTACTCCCTGAACCTAACTGAGACTTCTAACCCCATAAAATGAACCATGTGAACTTGATGCTTGTTAATAAAGGAAAAATATGTTCTAGTAATTTAGATTTGTTCTAGAACCTAATAAGGCCAACTTTTTCCTTAACAACTTGGTTGTGGACACTTCTAATCAAAAAAAAATATTCCATAATTTTCTAACTAATCCTAGGTTGTTTATTGGGTCTAAAGTGGTTTGTTTTAATGGGCATCGCTTTTGGGGGGTGTACATAGAGGACAGAGAGGATATCTTAATGGGAAAATGAATCATGTTGCCGAGCGGGTAGGCCAAGTGACAAGGTGGGGATCGAGGAGAGAGGATACGACTGAGTGGCTTAGCCGAATGGTCAGGAGTAGCGGGGATGAGTAGCTAGAATCTGAGTTAGGGAGTGATTTTTTTGTGTTTTTGATTTAAATAAATAAATATAGACTTTTATATTTTGAAAAGTATGATCAATATATAGGTGGAAATTAAGATCTAAATATATATATAATATTGTGTCTAGTTTTTAAAAAGGTCAAAAAGCATGATTTGTTGAAAAGAAATATATATATATATATATATATATATATATATATATATATATATATATATATATATATATATATATTGTAAAACTAATATCAAGAACAGAAGCTAAATAATAAAATTATTTTCCAGATTGATTTCCCATGCCAGCAGAACTTAAAGTATGAATTATTTTTCTTTATTTATTTATAATAACAATGACTTTTGTTAATTTTTTACAAGTTTATATAAAATTTGTTGGTATCCAGATTTAATCTCCTTCACAACTTGAACAACATCAAGAACTTGCACAAGACACTCAAGGATAGATAGATGGTTTGTATGTCATTTGTAGCTAGGGATCACACCTATCTTCTTGCTTGCATTCAAGAATTTAGGGAGTGGATAGCACCTTCAAGAGGGTTTCGATCTAACCCTCACTATTTTAGGTTGTGCCTATAAACCAAGGCAAGAGAACCTATATTGCAGCTTTTATATGGTAAGGAGATGGAAATATCATTGTGTTTTGCATATGATATGGAAGAGGCATTTGTGAAAACATTATCAAGTATCCATTATCCAAACTCAAAGGATTTTTCACTACTAAATTATGGACATGCTTTCAAGACAAAGCTAGGCCTACTAGAGACATGATAAAACCCTGATCAACTTTGTGCATTTTAGTGAAAGGATTGAATTATTTTGTGGACACACAATGCAAATGTAGGGGTATTGTAGGTAGTATGATTTATTTTAAAATGAAATTATGATGAGAGATGTTGGGACAAGAGTAGCTAGAAATCATCACCTTCTTTGGGAAGCCTTGCAAATGAATTACAACACCTAAACAACAGAGATGTTTCAATGAATTTGAAGTGCTCTTTAAACCAGGATGTGTCCACACATGGATGCCCAAATTTACACTATTCCATACAAACTTTTATATGCTTCCACAAAGGCTTGAAGCAAAATATCAATGAAGCATTTAGAAACCCGTGTTAGATCATGACCTAAGGTACACCCAAAGTTTGATAAGCACCCTCAATTTACAAGGAAGGTAAGATGAATTTAAATTTGTTTATCTTCACTCAAATGAATGCTCTTCTGAGTGGAAAATTGTAGATGCCTTCATACCCTGTACAAGAAATGAGATCATGTATGAACAATAAAGATCCCAAACAAAAGATTGCAACATGAACATGAAACAAAAATTGAAAACATATTGAAATACAAGTGTATCCAAGCTTTACCAAGAGATAAAACCAGTTAATCCAAGAATTTGATCAAATATATCAGCAAGGGAATTTTATTTAGACAATCTCAAAGATTTTTGATGGCTTTACAGCTGAAACAACTTCAACATGATGAACATTTGATGCAAATAGGAATCAAAAATAGCTCTCAGGTGGTTTCTCCATAAGAAAATGGACTTCTTCCCGTTTTCCTTGTGAAAAATCTTCTCTCTTTCTCTAAAATTCTCAACAGACTTTTGAAAATGTTTCAAAATTACAACTTATACCTTATGCTAGATTGGATCCTTGCATCCCAAGCAAAGAATATGCTCAAAGGATCAAATTTGTTACAAAACCCTATCCATTTGATGAAGAATGATATTAAACTGTGAAACAACTCGCAAAAATGCCAGGAATGCACAAGAATAATAAAATATTACATGAGATTGGATCCTTATCCATCCTAGGGTCACGTTTTTGTCATTACACCATGCTAGCATGTGTTTGCAGTCATTTTCCACCTTTTAACTCATCATTTTTTACCTCTGTAATTTTAATTTTTTACTTTCCACGTTCTATCACGGGCTAAGGAAAAAATTTCATCACAAACATCATAGGACATCAAATTAGCTCAAAATAATGGTTCCATTGCATCCAGAAGGTCGAGTGGATGCGGTTTCATATAAAATTTCATGCAAATCAGTGCAAAAATGACGATTCCAAGCATCTTGGAGCTCTAATGGCGGTAAGAAATGAAAACACTCAGCAAATATTGATTTAAAATCAACTTTAAATTTCTGCCCTCCACGTGTCGTGATGAGATTTAGCGTGTAGGCTAAAAAATATCTTCTTTGACTTTTGGGTAAGGTGGACATGTGTCCAAATACCATTGGACCGGGCCTCTAACCTTAAAAATGCATTTCAGACCTTTTCTGACCTTGGGAAAATTTTGAAAATTTTCCCTGCATGCCCCCTGGACACACTACGTGTCCCTAGGTGGGCTCAATAAAAACCGTGCACCCATTTTGATGAATTTTGGCATAATTTGAAAAAGGGAAAATTTTCTCAAAAAACCCTGCGGGCTCAAATACCCGCTCACTTCCTCTACCACGTGGTGGTATCCCATTCGTTACGGAACCGACCCTCAAAGTTTACCTTCAACCATTCAAGAGCACAAAAACATTTGTGGGTCCGCCCTCTCCCTTTTGCCCTTTTGAATAGTGCCACATGTCTCCCCTTGATTTGCTGTGGGGGGACACCTCCAAATTTTGACGGGTCAATTTTTCAATTCAATATTTTTCACCGAAACTTTGCAAACTTTTCCACATTTCCTCCACTCTCCAAACCTCCACCAAACTTGGGACATGTGTCCTCTTCTAATTGGACACAGGTCTTCAGGTGAAGTTTTTTTTTTTAACTTTAAGCCCAAAAACAACAAAAATTTTCAAAGTCCCTACCACTCTATTTGATTTTCCTAGACACGTGTCCATTTCTCATTGGAGGCGGGCCCATTTTTTATTTTTTACCTTGCAAACACAAAGACAAAATCTCATAAAATTTTCCTTCAGCCCCTTCTTCCATCTTGCCTCCTAGACATGTGTCTTCCTCCCATTGGTCATGGGCTCTTGGGCCAAATTTTTCCTTTGGTATTTTGAAGCCAAAAACTTCAAAAATTTTCCAACTCCTCGCCTCCGCCTGATCTCCCCACCACGTGTCATCTTCCAAATAGTTTCGGGCCTTCGGTAAAACATTTGATTTTGAGAATTTTGCAAAACTGAGCGCAAAATTTCTAAGTATGACCGCCATTGACCGAACCACCAGCCAATCAAATCATGCCACGTAGGCATTTCACTATAGCACTGCGGGGCCGTGGGAAAAATGTTTCCTTTGGAAAAAACTCAAAAAACAACAAGTTATAACATTATTCCCATGTATCCTCACCTAATAGGAACCTGCCATGTTAGCATTATGTTGTAAAGATAATTTTGACGGGTTGGTGACACCCGTTTACCCGTCAAAAACGTAAAAATGTAGAGAATGCCCTAAAAATAAGATTTTTTCACAAGGAATGTAGATTTCTCATTTTAAAATCAAGTGAAGCATGATTTTATATCGATTTTGACTAGGGGAGTAGGGTTTTAACCTCAATTTACTCAGAATCAATCCACTTCAAATTTTTGCATGAATTTGACAAAGGGAAAATGGCTTAGCCTGAAAAAATGAAGAAATTAGGGTAGATTTTTGGGAAAACATGGATTTTGTTTCAGATCAGAGGAAAACAATAACAACCTAGGCATTTTCGAAGGTATTCAATCAGGTAAAATGAGTTGTAGATCACCCACCTAAGAAAATAAAACTCCCTTGAGCAAAAAAATGATATAGACAATTAGGGAAAAGTGTTGAAACTCATAATTTGCACCAACATTGGCTCCTGCTTGGCGATGGGGACTCCTAGCGAGTGCCACAAGATCACAATGTAGACAAAGTGTGAAAAATCCATTGGGAAAGGAGTCTAAAAATGCAGAGTAGCCTGAAAACCAAAATTTTCTCCAAAAAGGACCGAGAAAAATAGACCAACAATGGTTGCCAAGGACAAAAGGGAAAACCACAAGCCAACAACAACAAGAACAAAGAAAAGACAAAAAAAAAACAAGGGCTATACAAAAATGTACAAATTGTGCATACCTCCCATGGGGATTTAATCCAAGAAATGTTTAAAACGTCTGCCATTAACAGGCAGCTCCAGCAAATCCCCATCCAAATCCTTGAGGAAAAAAGTGTTTTCTCCAATCCTGATGTTAATGGCATAAGTTCCCATCCATATAGCATCGAACTTTCCATGCTTTCCGTTGTCTTCATGCCTACTATCCCACATTAAAACTATATCTCCAACACTGAAGGCTCTAGGGGTGACCTTCTTATCAAAAAACTTCTTCAATTTCTCTCTAAATCTAACATGCCTTTGGTGAGAATCCCCTCTCTCTTCATCTAACTCAGTGACCTGATTGATCCTTGATTCATATGGGCCATGTTCTTGATCCTCTAACTACTGGGTAAACTGAAATGTGGACAATTGCAAGTGCAAGTGCAGTAATGCTTGAGTTCCATAAACCAATTCAAATGGACTCTTACCAGTTGCTCTTTTTGGAGTGATCCTATCTGCCCAAAATACAAACTTCAATTTCTCTCCCCACTTCTTCTTGTTGATCTCCAAATTCATTCTAATAATCTTGAGCAAGTTCTTATTACTAGACTCATCCTCTCTGTTGCCTTGTGGATTGTAGTTTGAAGAATAAGTCAAATTTATCCCATATTCATTGCACATTTCCATCAAAGGCTTGGATCTAAAACACATGGTATTATCAGATAAAATCTTAATTGGAACCCCAAATCTACATATGATATGATTAAGAAATAAATCCATCACCACTTGGTGTGTTGCCTTTCTAGATGGAATGGCCTCAACCCATTTTGTGAAATAATCAGTTGCAACGAGGATCCATTTATGACCAGCACTTGAAGGATTTGAAATCTCACCTATGAATTCCATTCCCCATTGTTTGAAAGGGGCTTCAACTAATATAGGCTACAAAGGAAGGGAGCCTGAAGCCTTCAATCTTCCTTAGAAACGTTGGCAACTATCACATCTTCTAACTAGCTGGTTTGCATCTTTAAAAAGATTTGGCCACCAATAACCAAATCTCAAAATCTTGTGTGCTATCACTCTACTAGAAAAATTTCCTCCAAAAACTCATCCATGGAAATCAGCAATCAAATTGGGAGCTTGATCTTAAGTTATGCATTTCAAGAGGACACCTTCAGGGATCTTCCAAGCCAGCCCAAGGTCTGTTATGATATATTTCTGAGAAGCCAGCTCGAGGGATCTTTTCTAATTTTTATTCAAGTGACCAGGACAGCATAGGTTCTTAAGGTAGAAGACCACATCCTTGTACCATTCAAAATTCATCAATTTTTCAAGTATATCTTCCCCTTCTTCCTCTAGCTGATTCACTTCTACATTTTGCAAATTACTCTCAGCCATGAGCCTGGCAAGACCCAAACCTCTTACCAACTTTGTAGTTTGAATATCCATGTCATATTCTTGAAGTTTGTTAACCCACCTACATCTCTTGCTTGATATTTCGATGTCAGATAAGATGTCTTTAACCATGGTGTGGGGAACATAAGTAACAAATTTTGAACTCAAAATGTAAGGCCTAAACAATTTTGTTTCCTTTACCAAAGCAAACGCTTGTTTCTCCATAATTGTGTACTTCAGTTTAGCTATTTATAAAGCCTTGCTAAAGAAATCAATAGGCCTCTCAGCTCCATTCTCATCCTTTTGTAACAAAAATTAAGAAATAGTAAATTCAGATGCAAAAGGGAAGATTTGGAAAGGTCTCTTGTAGTTTGGAACTGCCAAAACAGGTGCATACTTGAGTGCATCCTTTATTCCTTCAAAATTATGAATTACAACCTCTTCCCACTTGATAACTTTATCCATTCTTAGCATGTTCGTGATTGGAAGAGTTAGCTCAGCTAAATTAGAAACAAACCTTCTAATAAAATTGATTTGGCCAAAGAAAGATTGAATACCTTTCTTAGTTCTTGGAATAGGCACCTTGCTGATTGCTTCCACTCTCTCAGGGTCTATCATAACACCTTCTTTGGAAAAAATATTCCCCAACTGCTTGGCCTTTTGCATGCCAAAATGACACTTATTTGGATTAAGTGAAATTCCATACTCTCTACATATGATCAACATCTTTTCTAGGTGGTGCAAATGGTTTGCTCGCTGCCTTGAAAAAATAGTCACATCATCTTGGTAAACTACAATAAATTCATTGATATAACCAACAAAGGTAACATCCATTGCCCTCTAAAAATTAGCACCAACATTCATCAATCCAAAAGGAATCCTTACAAAAACATAAGTCCCCCAAGGAGTAGTGAAGGTTTTATTTAATCTTTCTGATTCTTTGACAACTACTTGGTTGTATCTGGAGAAACCATCCAAGGTAGAAAGCATCGCTGACCCTGTTAAAAGCTGCAGCATATTCTCCATGTTTGGAAAGGGGTAATTTTCCTTCATGGATGCTTTGTTTAGATTCCTAAAATCCACACAAAGTCTGATATCTTTGTTCTTCTTTCTAACTAGGACAAGGTTTGCCACCCAAGATGAGTATCTAGTAGGCTGAATGATGCCGCAATCTCTCAATTTATTCAACTCTTCTTGCATTTTCATGGAAAGAAGTGGGTTAATGGGCCTTTATCTTTTTCTAAATGGCTTAGTTTTGGCCTCAAGAGGAATCTCATCCTGAAATAAATCTTCTCTATATGCCTTCATCTCTGAATAAGACCAAGGAAGGCAGTCTTGATATTTCTTTAAAAGTTGGGCATAGGAGTGTTTTTCCTCTTTGCTGAGATGGCTGGCCAACCAGATCTTCCTTGGTTTATCCTTGGTTCCCAATTTGTGTTCTTCCACATCCCTTGAAGTAGACATCTTTCTAATTGTGATGCAATCAACATTGTTAAAATTGGATTCAAGTGCAACAAGACCTTTGCAATAGTGTTTGTCTTCAATTGTATAATATCCTTGTCAAAAAAAGCTTCTCTACCTTCATTCATGCATACCATTGGTTCCCAATCAATATTCTAACCAGAAAACTCACCTTGGCATTGTAAGAACCTCAAGATTTTTGCATCATCATAAAATATATGCCAATGTTTCACATTATCTGGGACAACTAGCCTTGTTAACACTTCAATGTTATATTCACAAAAAGGTGAAATGGTGCAATTGTAAAATATAGAACCAAGGACAACCAACTTATCAGTATCAGCATTAAGATTTCTATCATGGTAAGCAATGTTAAAGGAATCAAACATTTCAATCAAGTCCCAAACAACATTCTTATATTGCTTCATACGCTGATTTTTGGTGGCATACATCTTCCTGACTTTCTTCACCACCAACTCTGAATCTCCCTTAGCAACAATATCCTTCACTCCATATTTACATTCAATCCTTGACCCTAACAACAATGCTTCATATTCAGCTATATTGTTAGTGCATTCAAAATTGAGCTTGAAGGAAAAAGGAAACTCTTCTAAACTTAAAGAAACCAACACTATACCAGCACCACTCCAAAACTTCGAGCAAGATCCATCAAATAGTAATGTCCATGGAGAACCTACCATACCAAGGCACTCTGATCTATCCATCTTATTCTCTTTTCCATTAGCAAAACCAATGAAGTTGTCAATATCTATATCAGCAAACAACACTTCATAAGAAGCATTGTTGGGATCTTCAATCAAGTGCAACATCTTATTTTCACCATAGAGTTTGACAAGGATTCCCTCAATGGGAATGGTGGAAAAATACATGTCCATTTGAACACTACCACCAAAACTTACAGCCCAATTTCTGGACAAAAGCATACCCCATTCGGCAGGGCAGTCAACAATTACAACATCAAGTTTTAAATTCTTACCCGGATAGGCTGCATGTTACACTACTAACCCCTTCACACAACCAACTGGAACTTCCCTTGAATCCATGGCTGTACACTTCCCATATGTTATTGTCACTTTGATATCCAACTCAATCATGACTTCTGTAGGCATGACATTACATGATGCATCGGAATCAAACATGCAATTGTGAAGCAACATATATTTTATGAGAAAAGTTGTGAAGAATGGATCAACATTCAATTGGGAATCAACCAAGGATGTCACCAAATATAATTCAGGTGCATCTCCAAAATATTCCATTGGTGGTGGTGTTTCAAGGCTAGTAATGCTTTGAAGAGGATTCTCAACAATATTTATATTTATGCTTGGGGCAACCTTTTCTTCTTTCAATCCCAAGTACTCGAATGCTCTCTTCTTATGCTCAGGAATTCTAAGCAATTCAATAATTGGAACACTCACTTTAATTTGGCTCAAAACCCAGGCTATATCATATGGAACATTCTTTGGTAAAACAGCATTGGACGTGAAACAAGAAGTTTCATCAGATGGGTAAGTATTCTTGGCAGCCTGGGCATGAAGAGGAATGATATTTTTGCATCAGACAACAGGGTTCTTGGAAATTGTTTCTTTTCTATGATTATCTTTGGGAATGCTTGTGAGAAAGGGTGTCTTTATCTTGGCTTGAGGACCAGATCCCCTAACAACTTTACTTCTATTATTTTATTCTTTCTCTTGACCAACCACAACATTCATTAACAATTGTCTATCTTCCTCCGAAGGAATACCACCATCATACTTCTTGATCATTAAATCCCTTAGATATTCAAAGTCATTATTAGGAATTTCAAATGCTTGAAATACATCTACATCATGAGTTTGAGGAAGAGAAAGAAATGGTACCCTCTTTATGCAATCCCAAAAATCTGTTGTAGTCCTTACACTTATCACATCTGTTGATGTTGTTGCTTGTTGTGAGCCTGAAGAGCTGCCCATCATACAAATGTCATCATCCATTTCATTCTCATTATCATCATTAATAACTTTCTAGTCCATTTCACATGGAGGACTAGGAAGAAAACATCTATCACACCAATCCGTATCAGCCATTTCTTGAACAACAACAACTCTTGCAGTCAAAGGGTTAGGCACCACTCTATTTTCACATGCTTGGGGCTGTCTGTTTGCAGATCCAAAAATCCCTTTACCTCTATCATCTTGTCTTTGATCACCCCTAGGATGATTGCCAAATATATCATGGTTTTGAGTTCTTTGTTGTCCTTGTGAATTTTTCACAATTCCTTTCTCATCCTGGGCTAATTTGTAAGAAATTTCTTTAACAACCCCTACCAAAGTCTTGAAAACATCTTCCAAATCAGCACCCTTGCTAGCTTGAGGCTTCTCAGGGTTTATCAGCTTCACACCATCCCTCTTAAGTGGTTTACCAATAGCTTTAATATTATTTTCAATTTGAAGTGCTATCGTGAAAGCTTGTCTCAAGTTTGTAGGATTATTGTCTCTCAAGTAATAGGCTTCCTTTTTATCAAATACATTTGCATATTTGATCAAGAAAGATTCATCACAAGGCCTCAAAATGACCGGCAGCCTTCTCAATGTTTTGTTAAATCTTGTATTAAAATCATGAACAGTCTCATTAGGGTTATTCTTGATGTTCTCAAACTCGGATAAAAGGAACCTTGGATCTATTTTTGTCTCCATATTGTAATCTGAATGCATTACTCATCTCTGCCCATGAGTCAATAGAGTTATCAGAACAATATTTTTACCAATCCCTTACATCTTCCTCAAGTGTGTAAATAAACAACTTAATATACACATCCTCAAATTCTATCTCAAAGTCTTCCATCATGTTAACAAAGAATTTGAGATGTTGATCTCCAGTAATGGCATTGTTACCTTGGAATTTTGGCAACCTATTTCTCACATCTTATGGGACAACATTTGGATAACCATCCATTCCTCCAAAATTTATAGGACCAAACGTGTTAAAAACAAATGGAGGTCTAGGCTAAGCCATATTGTTTGGTGGGGGTGAGCTTGGAGGTGAAACAAGCTAATGAGGAGTAGTAATGGGTCTGATTGGAATAGATGAATGATCTCTAAAATGAAAACCCCCCAAAGGATCTCTCTCTTGATAAAATTTAGCAAACTTAGAAACCATAGGAGAAGATATAGGAGTAAGTTTTTTAAATACACAAGAAGGTACCTCACCTGATGGAGAATCAAAATCAGCAAGAAGATTTTCTAAATCAGATCTACTTGAAGAAGCATTATAATATTCAATAAGGGATTTATTTTCTTGCAACCAAATCACCAACCACTTTCCACACTCTTCTTCCTTCTAGTTCTAAGCTTCTTGATTTGGCGAGCAACTTCGTAGAAGAGTCCTTGATGAAGAGGGATATCCTTCCCTCCAGCTTGATAGATTTAAACAAAAAATTTTGAATGACAGAAATGTATAAGACAACTGGTGTTTCAAGATCCTGACAACATGGAGTTGCCACTAAGGATTTCCACCTTAGTTTTGCAAGAAAGCACTAAAATATTCTTTCAAATGTATGCTATGAATGAAAAAATTTCAAGGATTTACAAATCAGATCTTCTTCTTCTTGATTTAACCAAAAAAAATGCATCCAAATCATATAAACTACTGGTAAATGAGAAGAGCAAGCTGAGTTTGAAATCATTTTTTTACCCAAAACATGCAGATCTGAAGTATGAAATGATATCTCAAGAATGTAATAGCTTAAATACTTAATCACACAAATGCTCAAACATTTAAAATACTTCAAAACCACCAATAAATTGCAATAATTCCCCAGAAATAGTGTCATTCGGGTGTTGGTATCCATATTTAATCTCCTTCACAACTTGAACAACATCAAGAACTTGCACAAGACACTCAAGGATAGATAGATGGTTTGTGTGTCATTTGTAGCCAGGGATCACACCTATCTGCTTGCTTGCATTCAAGAATTGACGGAGTGGATAGCACCTTCAAGATGGTTTTGATCTAACCCTCACTATTTTAGGTTGTGCCTATCAACCAAGGCAAGAGAACCTATATTGCAGCTTTTATATGGTAAGGAGATGGAAATATCCTTGTGTTTTGCATATGATATGGAAGAGGCCTTTGTGAAAACATGATCAAGTGTCCATTATCAAAAATGAAAGGAGTTATCACTACTAAATTATGGACATGCTTTCAAGACAAAGCTAGGGCTACTAGAGACATGATAAAACCCTAATCAACTTTTTACATTTTAGTGAAAGGATTGAATTATTTTGTGGACACACAATGAAAATGCAAGGGTATTATGCGTAGGATGAGTTAGTTTAAAATGAAATTATGATGAGATATGTTGGGACAAGAGTAGCTAGAAATCATCACCTTCTTTGGGAAGCCTTGCAAATGAATTACAACACCTAAACAACAGAGATGTTTCACTGAATTTGAAGTGCTCTTTCAGCCAATATGTGTGCACACATGGATGCCCAAATTTGTGCTATTCCATACAAAATTTGATAGCCTGCCACAAAGGCTTGAAGCTAAATATCAATGAAGCATTTAGAAACCCTTGTTAGATCATGACCTAAGGTACACCCAAAGGTTTACAAACACCCTCAATTTACAAGGAAGGTAAGATGAATTTAAATCTGTTTATCTTCACTCAAATGAATTCTCTTCTAAGTGGAAAATTACAGATGCCTTCAAACCCTCTACAAGAAATGGGATCATGTATGACCAATAAATATCCCAAACACAAGATTGCAACATGAGCATGAAACACAAATTGAAAACATGCTAAAATACAAGTGTAGATTTGCCAAGAGATAAAACAAGTTAATCCAAGAATTTGATCAAATATATCAGCAAGGGAATGTTATTTAGACAATATCAAAGCTTTTTGATGGCTTTACAGCTGAAACCAACTCAACATGATGAACATTTGATGCAAATAGGAATCAAAAATGACTCTCAGGTAGTTTCTCCAAAAGAAAATGGACTTCTTCCAGTTTTCCTTGTGAAAAATATTCTCTCTTTCTCCAAAATTCTCAATAGACTTTTCAAAATGCTTCAAAATTACAACTTATACCTTATTTCATCTTGGATCCTTACATCCCAAGAAAATAATATGCTCAAAGGATAAAATTTGTTACAAAACCCTATCCATTTGATGAATAATGATATTAAACTATGAAACAGCTCGCAAAAATGCCAAGGGTGCATAAGAATAATAAAATATTACATGAGCTTGGATCCTTATCCATCCCAAGGTCATGTTTTTGTTATTCCACCATGCCAACATGCGTTTGTAATCATTTTCCACCTTTTACCTTGTCATTTTTTACCTCTGTAACTTTAATTTTTTACTTTCCACATTCTTTCACGGGCTGAGGAAAAAATTTCATCAAAAACATCATAAGACATCAAATTATCTCTAAAGAATGGTTCCATTGCATCCAAAAGGTCGAGTGGATGTCATTTCATATAAAATTTCATGCAAATCAGTACAAAAATGATGATTCCAAGAATCTTGGAGCTCCAATGGTGGCAAGAAATGAAAACACTCAGCAACTGTTGATTTAAAATCAACTTTAAATTTCTGCCCTCCACATGTCTTGATGATATTCTTCGTGTAGGCTAAAAATATATTCTTTGACTTTTTGGTAAGGTGGACATGTGTCTAAATACCATTGGACCGGGCCTCCAACCTTAAAAATACATTTTGAACCTTTTTTGACCTTGGGAAAATTTTGAAACTTTTCCCCATATACCCCCTTGACATGCCACGTGTCCCTAGGTGATCCTAATAAAAACCACAGGCCCATTTTGATGAATTTTGGCATAATTTGAAAAAGGAAAAATTTTCTCGAAAAACCCCGCGGACCCAAATAACCACTCACTTCCTCTGCCACGTGGCAGTATCTCATTCATTGCGGAACAAACCCTCCAAGTTTTCCTTCGACCATCCACGAGCACAAAAAAATTTGTGGGTCCGCGTTCTCCCTTTTTCCCTTTTGAATAGTGCCACGTGTCTCCCCATGATTGGCTACGGGGGGACACCTCCAAATTTTCATAGGTCAATTTTTCATTTCAATATTTTTCGCCAAAACTCTTCAAACCTTTCCACATTTCCTCTTGTCTCCAAACCTCCACCAAACTTGGGACACGTGTCCTCTTCTAATTGGACATGGGCCTTCGGGCGAATTTTCTTTTTTACCTTTAAGCCCAAAAACAACAAAAATTTTCAAAGTCCCCGCTGCTCCATTTGATCTTCCTGGACACGTGTCCATTTCTCATTGGAGGTGGGGCCATTTTTTATTTTTTACCTTGCAAACACAAAGGAAAAATCTCATAAAATTTTCCTTCAGCCCCTTCTTCCATCTTGTCTCCTGGACATGTGTCTTCCTCCCATTGGTCGTGGGCTCTCGGGCCAAATTTTTCCTTTGGTATTTTAAAGCCAAAAACTTCAAAAAATTTCCAACTCCTCGCCTCCGCCTGATCTCCCCACCACATGTCATCTTCCAATTAGTTGTAGGCCTTTGAGAAAACATTTGATTTTGAGAATTTTACAAAAGTGAGGGAAAAATTTCTAATAATGACCGCCACTAACTGAACCACCATCCAATCAAATCATGCCACGTAGGCATTTCATTGTAGCACTACGGGGCCATGAGAAAAATGTTTCCTTTGGCAAAAACTCAAAAAAAAACAAGTTATAACATTTTTCCCATACATCCTCACCTAATAGAAACCTGCCACATTAGCATTATGTTGTAAAGATAATTTTGACGGGCTAGTGACACCCGTTTACCCGTCAAAAACGTAAAAATACAGAGAATGCCCTAAAAATCAGATTTTTCACAAGGAATGTAGATTTCTCATTTTTAAATCAAGTGAAGCAAAATTTTATATCAATTTCAACCAGGGGAGCAGGGTTTTAACTTAAATTTACTTGGAATCAATCCACTTCGATTTTTTACATGAATTTGACAAAGGGAAAATGGCTCAGCCCAAAAAAATGAAGAAATTAGGGCAGATTTGGGGGAAAACATGGATTTTGTTTCATATCAGAGGAAAATAATAGCAGCCTAGGCATTTTTGAAGGTATTCAAATAGGGAAAATGAGTTGCAGATCACTCACTTGAGAAAATAAAACTCCCTTGAGCAAAACAGGGAGATAGACTATTAGGGCAAAGTGTGCAAAATCAAAATTTGTACCAACAAAATCTACTTAACAAAATGAAAAAATGTAGTAATGTGAAACTAGAAAACAAGAAAAAATCAAATCCTCTTACCTCAAGATGGATATAAAATACCAAAAGTAACATACCCAATTGATGGATACAACACTAAACTTTGCAAACAAGTAATCCTAAAAACCAAATATTCACAAGATATCTAAATGGACAAAAATTATGAATAAGGATAATCGTTATACGTATGACACCTAAACAAGACAAGTAAAGTAAAAAAATTGACCAGATCTTGGATCTATCCCACATTGCGTGCCATAATGTTGATAGAATTTTCTTCGTCCCTGTCCAGATTAGTGAGCTAGATAAAAAATAAATAAAAAAACCTCAAAGATGCAAGAGTTTAAGGTATGATGATGACAAATGGACATGCGCAAAGTGAATTTCCTTGTTGTGAGCTGGGTAAACCCATGAAATAGAGGAAACTAAGAGAAAAATGGATTAGATCATATATGTAAGGGTTGCCCGATGAATTCGGTTCTAGGAAGTGTTACCTTCCTTTCACATATGTCAACCCCCACTAGATAAGATAAAAAAATATAAGTGATAGATAGATAACATGCAAAAACTAATAAATAACAGAACCTAGAAATTTTGATGTATAAAGGAACAACTGCTCAAATCAAATAAATGAAAAACAAACAAGACCAAGGGAACCATAAGTGAATGAGGATGATATTGTGGTGATACAAGTCGTATAATAAGGTCATTGTTATGATATGATGATAAGTGAGGATATATAATTCTAGAGGTTTGATATCACTCTTAACTTGTTTGAAAGAGGGGGGAGGAATGTATTTATAGCCTAGAGATGGGGTTAATATAGGGCTTATTAGGTAATCTGGGCTTGAAAAAGTAACCCTAAGTAGGTGAGTTGGGGGGACATGATTTTAGTGATTAGGTGCAATAATGGATTTGATGTGGATTATTTTCAATTATTTAATTCATGAGTGTGGTGCATGATTTGAATGATTTTGGAGTATTTAATTATTAGGTGGGGTAATATGAATTAGTTTAGAATATTTAATTATCAATTGGATATTAGCATATAATGATATTTATCAATTTAAAGGGGACCAATTAATCAATTAAGATTGATTAATTGAATATGTAGTTTTGGTAGGAAATGGGATTTATTTAAGTTTTAGGGGGGGAAAGGGATTTGAATGGGTAAGCCTAAGGAAGGAGAGAAAACACATGGTGAATGGGGAGGAAATGATACCAAAACCGGTGTCTGAAAAAATAATTGGAAGGATGGAGGTAACTGGAGAAAATTTTCGTTAAGGAGTCTCTTTGTTTCCTCACTTATAAGGAATATTAATTCTTTATATACTTTGGCACACGATAATTATTTATTCTTTCATTCTTGAAGAGGGTTCTATAATTATTTTTTGCATTATTTTCTAAAGTTTCTGAGGACAGACAACATACCTACTATGGGGTAATGTTGGACAAGGAAAAATGACTCAATACCAAAGAAGACTAAAGCATGCACACATGAGAGAAGAAGGAGCGTGCAAGAAGGATAATTAGGGATTGTGCACAAGAGTGCACATTTTGACTAGAGACTTAGCCATTTTCCAGAAGTGGTATAAAAATAGGAAAAGAAAAGGAAGTTCTGCTCAAAAAGAAGATAAGGACATGAAGACTTTGTGGCCATGAAAGGTCTATTTTTGGAGAAAGAACTTGCAGTTCAAACACATGCATGTAATCTAATAACAAGATTAAGGACAAGTTTATCTTTAGGGTAGTATATTATTAATCTTGTTAAAAAATCATGCATGTTGTCTATTTTGACCATGTAGTCTATTTTGAGAATGGATAGAGGGTGAAGGGAAATTCCCCACCCCTTTGTGTGTGTGTGTGTGTTGTACTACATTTTTTAGGACATTGTATGCATTGTACTATTATGTTTCTTTGATATTACAGCACACATAACTCTATTGAGATTGATTTGATATATTGTGTATTCAGCTTCTATGATGTAATATTTATGTGATGAATGGATAATTATAGATGGATTCTAGTAATTGATGTATCTGAGTATGGTGATCACATAATGCAATTGATCTTAGTAATCATCTGATCTATTGTTTCAGTATTACATATGTTTCATTATGATGTTTTTTATGATCTACATTTGAATGCATGTTTTGGTAATGGGAATCATGAACAAACATGCTAACATCTTGACAAGATAGCGCAAAGGAGGGACCTATAAGCTTTGCACTCTTTGGGTGATCATTTAGATCTGATTGAATGAAATGCCAGTGCACATAACATCTTAAGGTGGTAAAACAAAGACTATAAATTCTTTTAAAATACACATATATATCCTAACACATCCCTCACATATGTGGCTATAGACACCAAATTTGTGTCTTACGACACCCTGTGCCCCGCATCGCATTTCACAACCTAGTCTCACCACCTAAACCTTTCACAATTATTTATTAATTACTTGATAATTAATAAATCCACATCTCCAAACCCGCCACCTCATTTCACCACCTCATCATGACCTAGTCCTAACCCTAAACTAACCTAATAAAGACCTATAACTTGGTCTACATCCACACCCATGACTAATTACTCCTCACCCGCACCAAAATCAACCTAGTAATGACTTGACCAAGCCCACAACTAATTCCTCAGGAGAAAAGGAGGGAAAGTTGGCTATTTTACTAAAAATAGCCCACTTTGACTTAACCGCCATCAGTTCCTACTCGACCGCCGTCGGTTACGTAACCGCCATCGGTTCCCTGTAAAGGACCTCCCCTAACCAAAAACAAAAAATCAGGAATTCATTAGAAATATCGGGAATTCACTTGGCCGAGAAAAGACAAGTGAAGGAAAGAAACAAGTTTGCAGAGAAGGACATCAAGCCCAAGACTGCAACTGAGTAACCAAATCCCAGTGACACTCATCCAAGCATTGGGAGAGAAGATAGCTCATATTTGACTGTCAGATCATCCCACCTAAGCCCTACCTTTGCCATCATAGTCCCTGGACCTGTATCTTCATCAAAAAGAAGTAGTCCTTCCCAGACAAAAAGGAGTTCTTCGCAATCGATCTGAACTCTCTCTACGGTACGTGCACACCCTCCCAGCATTCAACAGGTATTCCTCCTAGCCCTAATCCTTATATGTTTCTCAATAGAATGAAAGGATAGAAGCAACTCTATTCTAGGAACTGAAACATTCCATGTGAAACATTTTGGCACGCCCAGTGGGACCCATTTCAGGTTTCTTTGATTCTTGCTTGCTTTCATATAGGGAGCATACTTGCTGTTTGTTTCTGCTAAGTATTCACAAGATATTTTTTCATTTTGGTAAAAGAATTTGTCTCACTTTCACATCTTTGCATTAGTGAAAGTCATCTCCTTTGCTTCATCGAATATCATTTTCGATTTGGGTTTAAAACACGTGCATCACATTCTTGCTTGCTATTTTCAATTATAGTGAACATAGATTAAGTAACAGGTTGTACACGTGGGGCTGATATCCATGGTATTGACAAGAAATTAATCTTACTTTCACTAAAAAACACATACCGAATCATGTCATAATCAACACAACAGCTCAAACATCCCCCCTTCTCCGCGGTATTCCTCCGCCCGATTGAGGTAACCTTATAAGCCAAAACAAACTTGACATTTCCCTTAGGTCTTCTGTTTAGGATTGGTATCATCTTGCATCTAAGGCATAAGCCCACAATAATTAAAAATAATCCTTGGGTTAGTCTCTTGATTTACATGTGCATATTGCTTGTTTTTAGTTCTATTTTTCTGTCATACACTGTTCAAGTGATCACTTCAGAACAATTTGGTAGGTATACTAAGCATTATTAACCCCAAATCAACAGCTCCTTACAGCTTCTTACACCGGTCCTATTATACTGACATCAGTTAACTAACCGACGCCGGCTACAGTCTAACCGACATCGGTTATCAAAACAATATCAGTTACTGTCTTTCATAGTTCCCGACAAACCAGCAGTCTACCAATTCCAACATTTTGTGGTTGTTTCTGTTCCTGATAGATCAAATCTCTATTATGTACTCTTGTCCATGGTTGTTATCACTTGGAAACAAGCCGCAGCCATGGTTTTACATGCCTGTTCCGTGCCTTTTCCTAAATCACCCCCTTCCTATTCTATAGGAAATCCTACAGACACCAGTGAGGTTCCCAAAATCCCTGTAGGAGATAAGGAATTTGCGAAAATTTTGGATGCTAATCCTAGCGTTGTACAGTACTATTTTTCTCATACACCTGACCGTACACCCAATGGTCAGCTCCTTGTTGGTATGCCTATTAGTATAGCTGCTCATTTAGCTCCCTCTCCACCTAATAACTCCACCTTACCTTCTTCATCCTTAGCCCCGTCTCCCAACTCAGTGGCTTCAGAGGTTCATATGGCACAAATTGGCTTTCCTTTGGTTAATTTGGGGCCCCACATATCATTACCGCTAACAAACCCATTGTCTCATTCACCTACCCCTTCTCTCTCACAGACTGCCCCTTTCATAACTTGCTCTCTGCCACCTATCCACACGAGCTTTCCTTCTCAAGCTCTGCCCGCCTTTTCATTTCCACACACTTATCCGGTGACTTCGACACCTTATATAGGACATCCCTATTCGGTCTCCTCAATGTAATCATCCTCAATACCTTATCAACATTTAACCGCACAATTTTCTAGTGGAGGCCCTTGGCCCAATCCTCCACCTTTTACAACAACCGCACCAACATCTCATCCAACCACTGATTTCATCAAACAAATGATGGAAAAGATGCAAAATCTGGAGGCTTCTATTTCAGGAAGCCGTAGCACCCTGACATATGAGAAAGTTTGTCAGGAGGCTATTCATCCTTCTATCCCCCTTCATTCATATCCTCCTCAATGGGAATTACCCAAATTCACTCGTTTTAATAGTAAAGAGGATCCTCAACAACACTTGCGATCATTTAGACATGCCTGCTATCTGATTGCTCATGATGATGCCTTATTACTCCGCACCTTTCCCATGTCCTTATCAGGACCCACCCTGGAGTGGTACAGTGCTTTAACTCATCACTCAATCTTCTCTTTTAACCAATTAGCCCAATCTTTCTTAGATCATTTCTCCATTAATATTGCTAAGAAGGTATCTATCACCGAACTCTATGCTGTCTGACAATTTGAAGACGAATCTATCGCATATTTCGTTGGACGATGGTGAGGCCTCATCAACCAACTTACTTATGCCTTACCTCAGGCTGAACTCATCGAACTCTTTACGCAGGCCTGCGCTAAGCACATTTATCCTACCCTCCAAATTCAAAATTTCCGCACCTTTGATGAGGCCTTTACTATGGCTCAAAAACTAGAGATTTGAGCCGTAGAGGAAGAGAAATTGCAGTTGTACAACAAAAACCCTAATTTCCGAACCCAAGACTCCACCAACAAACCCAACACCACCAATTCTCATGCATCGACTGCTTCAAAATCAAAAGGAGTTGTACACGCGGTGATGGTCAAATATCAAGCACCGTCTAGTACCCCGCCAAAAACCACCTATAAGTATAAAGTCGAGCCTATTAACTACACTCCCTTGGGAGAAACTTATGGGGTGATTTTGGAAAAATTACTCAAACAGGAGCTATCACCTTGCCTCTTGTTAAACCTCACTCTAGGTTTGATTCCACCCATGCTATACCTTCTCGGTACAAAGAAAATGACTTCTGTAACTTCCACCGTGTGAAGGGACACAGTCACGAAAACTGCAAGATGTTGAAAAACATAGTGCAGGAAATGGTTGATGTAGGGGATATAACCCTCGATAATCCTAATGCCCCTGCTAACCGAAAATTGAAAATCTTCAAAAAACCATTCCCGAACCATTCATCTAATAGTAACATAAACCAAGATAGCTTAGTCGAGGAGAGTGTTCATGAAATCCATGCGGTCTTCGACTCCCAACCAAACGCTTCTATTGAGAAAATTTGGAATCAAGTCTCTTCACTAACGCAGGGACCCGAACCCCCTTCACCACCATCAAGACAAGACAAAATCCTTGCCATTCCTTTACCCATAAAGGAATTAACCACCCAGAATTCTCTTCCCATGAATGAGTCTTCTTACGCCACATCCCTGCAAGATGTTGAGATGATGTTATCTAACTTATCTATTTCCCAAAGATCTCCTTCTACCACTCTTGTTATACAAGAGGAAGGCTCACCATTGTTTCTATCATCCTTAGAAGAGAAATCCCTTGAATTAACATCGCCACATTCTTTAAACATGACGGATACCCTCCAGCATGCCCTTCTACCTATTAGTTCTTCATCACCTAAATCTTTTCAGCGACCAGTTGACATCTTAACACCCATTGATACAGAGACTCATTTACCCCATGTATCACACCCACAGTGGACCAGAATTACAACCCACCTCTCTTCCATACAAAAATTCCTATTCACGCGTGAAGATTGTCATCCCTCAGAAGATAGACGAGTCCTATGGGAACGTTTGAGTACACCATGCTCTACTCAGATGCAGATGACCGATCCAGACACCTCTACCATATACCCACGGTGTTTACCAAAACTCAAAATGCCTATGTCCTCATCTTCACCCCCCTCATCTCTACCGAATACCTCATCCACCTATGTTAACCTAACCAAACCTTCCCCTATGCTTGGGACTCCACCAATACCGAGTTTAACACACCCACCTAAAAAGTTAGATTTATCCAAAAATAAATCTGTCCATCCACCTAGGAGACAAATCTGATCTCCTCAAATCCAATCCCTGCCTCTGTCACAACTAAAACCCTCACCATCACACTTACCTTCCATATTGGGACCTCACCCCTCCACCTTGCCTCAAGACATCACACCTCCTGCATTTTCTCTAAAACGACCTACACCTTCTACACCCATATGGAGATCCTGTCCACCTATCAACCCTAAACAAACTCCATCATCAAATGATTTGTTTGCCGTCACTCCTCTTTCTCCGTGGTTATTTCTTGTTACCACATCATCTGTGGCCTCATCATCTAATTAGCTAAACATAACTTCTACACCGAATTATCCACGCTTAGTTAAATCCAATTATCAAAACCCCTTGTCTAAACCACCACCCGTACGAACCAACCATACCCAAACATTACCAAAACCCACCCAATCAATAGCCTCATCTTCCTCTGAATTTGACCCACTCGAAGGATCTTATGCCAAGATCCTTGATATGTTGGTGGAAAATGCAACCATTTCCCTACCCCCACTTAGACCCTATGATCCATCTAAACCTCGACCTATAGGTTATGATGAGTCTAAAATCTGTGCTTACCACCGCACACCAGGACATGATGTAGAGGGATGCAAATCTTTGAAAGCCATACTTCGTCAGTCACCTCTCTCAGATAGAAAGGTTAAGAAAGACAACTTACGAAGGGAGAAATATTTAGATTCAATCCCCTCTCCTATACTACATGTCCCCGCCTCACCAAGATCTATCATTATTACAACCCCACCTTTCAAAGACCATGATTTATCCCTATCGTCTTCCTCCCCTCATGTTCACGAGATCAACATGATTAGTGTTGCTACTCGAGGGCAGAAAAACAATGGGAAAGCTAAAGAAAGAACACCTGCAATCTCTCTTTCATCCACCATCCTGATTGCACCACCACCTAAAGTGGTTATTCGTGGACCTGCCTACCCCGTCTCTGATGGAGTTGCCCATCGAACCATGATCAAACAGCTTCACCAATCACCTGTAAAAATGACACTGTATGATCTCATTCAAACCTCTAAATCTCATCGACAAGCTCTCATTGAAATCCTTCAAGGGATAGAGGTTTTACCTAACGAAACTTTTCCCGTTACCTCCATCTTAAAACCCAACCACATTTCTTCTCTCACCAAAACAATCTACCACTTCTGTCCCTGCACAGCAAATCGCTGCTGTCAGTTTCTCCGAAGATGAAATTGTTTGAATTTGGTGCAGAAGATCCTGACCCTACTCTTTTTATCTCAGCTTACATCTGGGACATCTAAGTACGTCATGTTATGATTGACGAGGGTGCTAGCCTAAACATCATCTCTTCAAAATCCTTCCAACAAATGAATATCCCTTCTAGCTGCATGTGTGCCAACCCCACCATGTTACGTTCATTCAATGATGCTATTACTTCTACCTTAGGCACCATGATCCTTAACATTTGTGTAGGGCCACGTACCTTACACGAACTCTTCTATGTCCTTGAGGGAGAATTCCAATACAACATGTTGTTAGGCCACCCTTGGATCTGAGCTATGGGATGCGTTCCCTCCACCTTACATAGATGCATAAAATTCAAGTATCAGGGGAAGTCTTACACCATAAAATTTGATGCTCCCCCCTTTAAAACCTGTAATATGTTATATTTCCCTAATGATGAACTTGTACCAATCAAGACACCCATTCATCCAACCCAACCATCTACTTTAATCACACCTCAACCATCCACCTCAACCACACCTACACCTGCAACCAATGAAACCGCCTCTGCCAATTCCACTTCCTTTCCCGCGGAAAACATCCCTACCTCAAATCCGTTAGTTGATGTTTTTCAACGCCTTACGCTGGGGGAGTATCACCTATATAACATTAGCACTTTCCATACTCCACAGGAGTATGGACAGTTACAGGTGCATCCTACCTACGACCGTTGTGTGGGGGAAGTAATCTCCTACGGACCACCTAATTACCGCACCAACCTAACGTATGGGGCTGTCAATACATCCTTTGTCACCCCTGAACCTCCCCTTGGTGTGGTTCCCTTCCAATCTGATTTTCAATATTTAACTAATCGTCGTTTCGCTCTCACCTTCTTGACGCACTGTGCTTGGAAGGGCTTCAGTTTCGGTCTTTATGAACAAGGCCGACATATGATCATTCCTATAATTACATGCAAACACAAAGATCGTAGTGGTCTTGGATTTTCTGAACCACCTACACCAAAAACACCACATATCCGTCATATCCAGGGAGACGATGAAGTAACCCCTTTCGAACCATCATCACCCATTTTTCCATCGTCACCCACAGAGTCGATAGACCCTGCATCTATCCCTCCTAACTTTTTTTTTTCATAAACGCTATCTTCTTGGGTCCTCTCACTTATCAACGTGATAATGAAGACCCATTTTCTCTTCCCCTTCTGTATCCAGACATAATCGAAGAGGACTCGCCTTCAATTAATGTTGTTACATGCCAGGATGACGACTCCATCCTCACTTACCTTGGTGCGGATGACTCTTATATTCAACGCGCCTTGCCATCTGACACTTAAACCATGTTGAACGAGTTGACTATAGAAATCAACATCCACACCGAGGATGATCCTCACATTGTGAAGATCAGACAATCTCTTACTGCATTAGAACAAAATGCCTTCACTACCTTCCTTCGTGCCTGCAACCAAGCTTTCGCTTGGTCCTACGCTGACATGCCAGGAATTGATCCTGACATTGCTGTCCATAACATTACCCTAAAACCCAATGCCAAACCAGTTAGACAGAAATTGAGAAAAATGCATCCACACATTGCCCTCTTGGTCAAAGAAGAGCTTCAATGACTCCTTTCTATTTCCTTCATATTACCTATTGGCTATCCTCAATGGATCTCTAACATCGTACCTGTCACTAAAGCAACGGGGGGAATTTAGATATGTATGGATTTTTGGGACCTTAACCTCACTTTCCCGAAGGATGACTTCCCCCTCTCAAGTATTGATCAACTCATTGATATCACTGCAGGCCATGAGATGCTTTCTCTCATGGATGGCTTCTCGGGATACAATCAAATTTTGGTAGCCCCGGCCGATCAACATAAAATTGCCTTCATAACTGCTTAGGGAACCTTCTATTACCGTGTCATGCCATTTGGCCTTAAGAATGTTGGTGCGACCTATCAGTGGGCTATGACTTATATTTTTCATGACATTATGCACACTATCCTTGAGGATTATGTCAATGATCTTCTTGGCAAATCTAAACATCGCAATGAACATCTCGATGTTTTAACAATTATTTTTCGATCACCTGCTACAATATTGTATTCATCTTCAACCAAAGAAATGTGTCTTTAGTGTCCTTTCGGGAAAACTCCTTGGTTTTATTGTCTCTTTACATGGAATTGAGGTCGATCTAGCTAAAGTCAAAGCTATCCTAGAGATTCCCCCACCTACTAACCTCAAACAATTGCGTAGTTTGCAAGGTAAACTCCAATATATCCAGCGTTTCATCTCACAACTCTCGGATCGATGTCAACCTTTCCATCATCTCCTTAAAAAGGACATTGTCTTTCAATGGATCGAAGAGTGCCACCAAGCATTTGAAGCTCTTAAATCCTATCTCTTGCAGCCACCAGTGCTTATCCCACCTCAGGACGATCACCCTTTCTATCTTTACCTTTCTGCCACCGACCATGTTGTAGGAGCCATGCTCCCACATCGTGACTCCGAGCATCGCGAACAAGCCGTTTATTATATAATTCATACTCTCGTGGATTATGAGACTAGGTATACACATGTAGAAAAGTTGTGCTTGGCCCTATCATTCGTGGCCACTAAACTTCGACACTACCTCCTGAATCACAAAACTTTTGTCATCACCAACACAGACCCCATCCATTACATGTACGCCAAGCCTCATCTAAACCAACACATCACTCGATGACTTATTCTCCTCACCGACCTCGACCTTGAGTTTGTCCACCAGAAATACATCAAAGGACAAACTATCACAGACCAACTCGCGGAAGCCCCTTTACCTGGGGAGCAATTCATCAATTTTACATTTTCTGACGAACTCATTGCTACTCTTTCACTCAGTGAGGAGTCGTATCCAATGAACCTCTTCTTCGATGGATCCAAATTCCAGCGTGGCGGAGGGGCCGGTGTTGTTCTCATTCCTCTTGACACTGAGCCTATGCCTCTTTCATTCCAGCTCGATTTCCCCTGCACTAATAATACAGCAGAATATGAGGCCCTTGTTTTGGGTCTCTAGGTTGCGTTACACTTAGGTGTAAAATATATTAATATTTTTGGCAACTCTAAATTGGTATTTAATCAAGTTCTGGGCATCTATCAATGTAAAAAATAAGGAACTTCAAAAGTACAGACATTACGTGGATTCACTGTTGACCTTATTTACTCATTATTCTATCCAAACCATTCCTCGATCCACTAACAAATTTGCGGATACTATGGCTTGCTTGGCCTCGAAAATTCCTACCCTCACCCACTGACTCTGATATATTTTTCTTGGTCCAACAACTCTTTGCCCCATCTTACTCGGTCCCAGATGTTTGTATGGTAAATAACGTATCTACTAATTCACAGGATACATGGTATCACCAATTTCATGACTACCTTACAACCTATGTTCTCCCACCTGATCTTACTAGTAATGGCAAACGTGATTTTCTTAAAAGTGTTTCTTGTTATGTCATCATGGGGGGACTCCTCTATAAACGTGGCTTTGATGGCATCCTCCTTCAATTTCTGACTGGTGCAGAAGTCACCTATACCATCCAACAAGTCCATGACGGTATTTGTGCTGGACATTTTAGTGGCCTTGCTGTGGCCAAACGAATCCTTCACCAAGGCTATTATTGGCCTACTCTTAATAACGACTGCTACGAATATGTTAAGTGCTGTATTAGGTGTCAATGAATATGTTAAGTGTTGTATTAGGTGTCAACAACATGCTAACCTTCAACATACTCCTAGCCATCTGCTACAGGTTGCATGAGATCTTTGGCCTTTCTCACAATGGGGTTTAGACCTTATTGGTGAGATTCATCCACCTTCTTCGTAGCGTCACCATTGGATAATCACAGTAACCAAATATTACACTAAATGGGTGGAGGCCATTCCACTCATTTCAACCAAAAAAGAGAAAATCATAGAATTCATCAACCATCACATTATCTGTCGTTTTGGTGTTCCTCATCGCCTGATAACAGATAATGGAAAATCTTTCAAAATAAGTTATTACAAAACCTTTGTGATAACTTTGGTATAAAACTTAGCTTCTCTTCACCTTACTATCCACAAGAAAATGGTCAAGCCGAATCCTCTAACAAAACCCTAACCAAAATTCTCATGAAATCCGTTAACGATTCTGGGAAAAATTGGCCTGATCACATCCCCTTTGCCCTTTAGGCTTATCAGACTAGCATTCTTACCTCCACCAATGCCACCCATTTTTCTTTGGTATATGGTACTGAGGCTGTCTTTCCTCTCAAAGTACAAATACCCTCACTAAGAATATCTCTTCAGGATATTCTCACCAATGATGATTTCCGCCAAGAGCGGTTAGCCCAATTAGAGCTTCTTGATGAGCGTCGTCTTACAACTCTTGACCACCTTCAAATCTATCAAAAATGCATCAAGCGTGCTTATGATAAGCGACTTCATGATCATACCTTTAAGGTTGGTGATCTAGTCCTCAAAGAGAATCAACATGTAACCAAACTAGAAAAAAGAAAACGTGGAAAATTTGCTCCAAATTAGATTGGGCCTTACATTATCACTCACACTTATGGATCAGGAACTTATCGTTTAGCTTTGCTTAATGGTAAACCTGAGCCTGAACCCCTTAATGCCTTGCATCTCCGACCATTCTACTGTTGAATTTAGTGTTATATCACTTCTTATCTACCTTGCGCTCATCCCTTGAGCTCATTTACCACCTCATACACTTTGTTTCATGCATCTCAAAATCGAATCAAGCTCACATGGTTTGGTCATCACCTCCCCTTAAAGATGCCTTCCCCTTTTTAGTCTAGTCCATGACTTAAAAGTATCAAAATAACATGTTCTCAATTATACGCTTATGGGATATTCTTGAGTCAAACTTCCTACAAAACTAGATGCTTCATGCCGAACGGACATCTAGAGCTCTAAAGTTATACATAGACTTCTCCCTCGAAGGATAGCTATGTGCAAAACCACATCTGCTACTATAAATAGACTTCTCCCTTGAAGGACAGCTATACAAAGTCAGCCTTTATCAGAAGCTTCTCGCATTGATCAGCTTCGTGAAGCGCTCAAGAACAACAAAATGCATATCCCTTATGGACTTCCCGCATCGATCAGTCTATATCCAAAAAAAAAAAAAGGCAAAAGTAGTATTCAATAACATTTTTGAGTTATGGACTTGTCTATTTAGGTCTGGTTCTCTTTAGTCAGCATAATCACCTTATAACAAGTTCTCCGTGCCCTAGCTCTACCAGCCACCTCACTTCACCATTTGTCAAAACAACAACACTCAAGGGACATGACGTATATCTGATACATTGTGACTATACGACTCTTTTCACTTATCGACTTCTCACCTATGTAAGGCACCTAGGGATTCAAGCTCATCCTACGTTAATAAGTGGTTTGTTTAGCTCTTCTCAACTACAGGACACTTTTGCCTCTTTTCCTCAAATCTAAGATTGTGTGTTGACCTTAATCAGGACATGATTCCCTACTACTTGGGTAAGCTAACTTTCGTTTCACCTATACCTACACCAACAACACCAGTCCCTTACTAACACCAACAACGTTACCCTACCAATATTAATATTTTCACAAGCCAACACATTACCTAACTATAACTAAATTTCCTGAATTCAACTCTCCCTGGTCCTAAGGGAGAACTACATTGGTCTGAGGCCCCTCCTTGCTTTATTCAATGGGCTATGTAGGCAACACTTAGGAGACATGGGGTCTCCCAAGGTTAGCTCGACCATCCCCTACCCTAGCCTATCACGTGTGGTACATATAAATCTTTTTGCATATTTCTATTTTCTCACATTCATCTTTATCCTTTTTCAAAACAAAACATTCACAACACAACCATTCTTATTATTATCATAACTCAAATCAACATACATATTTAGTTTTAGTTAGATGTTAAACAAATACATCTTCTCTATCGTCGACGCCGCTCGCCTGGCCTCTCCATCCTCAAAGGTGCCACTACTATTGGTTTCTCCCACTGATCTACCAACCTCTCCTGTAACATATGAATGAGCCCTCTCGCGTGGTGGAATCTTGTCTCTAGTCTCTCCACTTGTGACTCTACAACCGCTAACAATCCCATGGTTTCATTCACCGGCGTTTGGAGCTGATGAACTAAACCCTGCAGACGATCTCTCTCCGCTGTAATCACAGCTATGTCAGGATGATCGGCCCTCTCCCGTGAACCTCGCAGCTCTGCTACCCACCAATCAAATTCTACCTCCTACTCACTGGGGTCTACCAACCAATCACTTCTCCACTCAAATAATGCCACCTCAACCGATAAACTCAACAATATTACTAAAACACCTCAGACAACTAAATTTGGTTTTCAAATTGACAATGTGACAATGATAGGCCGTATTTTTTCTTTTTATAGGTTTTTGACCTATAACCAATATCGGTTATATTGTGCCCTAAAATACTGATATCGGTCATCTAGCCGATACCGGTCATAGCTAATCGATATCGGTTCCATCCCTATTTTACCAAAATTTCTACCCTTATTCACCAATCTCCCTTTTTTTCCCCCCATCACCTACCCCTGGCTTTGCTAAATAGCCTTTTTTTTTACTTCAGTGGCCCAATTCAAGGCCGCAACCAATCAATCATTTGGCCCGACCCAAGGCCACCACCAACCATTTGGCCCGACCCAAGGCCGCAACCAACCACTCCAGCCTGACCCAAGGCTGCAACCAACCATCTGGCCCGATCAAAGGCTGCAACCAACCACTCTGGCCCAACCTAAGGTCGCAACCAACCACTCCGGCCTAACCTAAGGCCGCAACCAACCATTTGGCCTGACCCAAGGCCACAACCAACCATCTGGCCCGATCAAAGGCTGCAACCAACCACTCTGGCCCAACCTAAGGTCGCAACCAACCACTCCGGCCTGACCTAAGGCCGCAACCAACCATTTGGCCTGACCCAAGGCCACAACCAACCACTCCGGCCCGACCCAAGGCCGCAACTAACCAATCAAGCCCGACCCACGGCCGCACCAATTAAATACCTTGCCCAAAACCCACAAATTACAATTTTATCCACCCATCATGTAACTTTTTGTTCAATCGAGCTCATCTGTTCGTGTTTTAGCATGATTAGGGTACTTGAATTGATCAGCCGACCAAATTTGCCTAGACCAAGACCGTGACATTTATCTCAACCAAACCAACCATTTGGTACTGCCGATTATGCCCAAACGTTCATGTACCTTACCCGTTATATCCCCTGGAGCTACTTCCTATACCTTGGATACCAAGATTATATCACCCTTGTTTGGATAAACTATCGACCTTTGCCTATGAATTGCTTGTTTTCTCTTCAAATCGAGTACCCTGATCGCACTACTGCATTTCAACATGCGTCTGCTTCCTTGAACTTAGCCCACCCGTCTTAACATCATCTCAAAACCATTCACCCTTTATCAACCCTATCCCTAATTTCACATCGCCTCAATCTGTGATAGATTTGAGGGGGATTACCTATATCCTTAACAAGAGTAACCACTTCTTGTTATTGTCAGTGCAGCTTTATAAGACAAGCTACATGACAACAAGGGGCTACTGTAGACACCAAATTTTTGTCTTACGACACCCTGTGCCCCGCATTGCATTTCACAACCTAGTCTCACCACCTAAACCTTACACAATTTTTTTTTAATTACCTGATAATTAATAAATCCACATCTCCAAACCCGCCACCTCATTTTGCCACCTCATCATGACCTAGTCCTAACCCTAAACTAACCTACTAAAGACCTATAACTTGGTCTACATCCACACCCACGACTAATTACTCCTCACCCGCACCAAAATCAACCTAGTAATGACTTGACAAAGCCCACAACTAATTCCTCAGGAGAAAAGGAGGGAAATTTGGATATTTTACTAAAAATAACCCAATTTGACTTAACCACCATCGGTTCCTACTCGACTGCCATCAGTTACGTAACTACCAATGGTTCCCTATAAATGACCTCCCCCAACCAAAAACAAAAAATCAGGAATTCATTAGAAATATCGGGAATCCACTTGGCCGAGCAGAGACAAGTGAAGGAAAGAAACGAGTTTGCAGAGAAGGACATCAAGCCCAAGACTGCAACAGAGTAACCAAAGCCCAGTGACACTCATCCAAGCATTGGGAGAGAAGATAGCTCATCTTTGACTGTCAGATCATCCCACCTGAGCCCTACCTTTTCCATCACAGTCCCTGGACCTGTATCTTCATTAGAAAGAAGTAGTCCTTCCCAGACAAAAAGGAGTTCTTCGTAATCGATCTGATCTCTCTCTACGGTACGCGCACACCCTCCCAACATTCAACAGGTATTCCTCCTAGCCCTAACCCTTATCTGTTTCTCAAGAGAATGAAAGGATAGAAGAAAATCTATTCTAGGAACTGAAACATTCCGTGCGAAATAGTGGCATCTATCCTTAAGGTAATTTTTATTGCATTTGATCTACATTTTATTAAAGGCTATAATTATGTTGGTGATTCTAACACTAATTCTAATTATGTTACACATTATGATACTTCTTTATATTTTATGGAAATGTACATAAAAAATGATACACTTGAAAATATATTTTTTATACATAATGTTAAAATGAAATCTAAACTTATCCATGATATACCTATTTGTGATACTTCTCTTCTACATAATAATGAGGACATTTATTACACTAAAAACTTTCTCCTTTAATTGTAAACCACATTGCTAATATTTCTAATGATGTAATAATTTATCTTAATTCCATTGAATAAAAATTTACATGCTCATATTGATGATGTGTCTCTCGATCCTCTAAGAGATCTTATAACCCTAGTTCATAATGTCATACTTTTACTTATACCTAGTTTCTCGTCTCCCATGAATCTAACTACTTTTGATTTATCTATGGTGCCTATATATTTGGGGGAAAACTATATCCCCCTTCAAAATTTTCTCAAGGATTTTAGACATATTTATATGCACATTCTTAAGACCTCATCTAATGTTATGAAAATGGATACAACAATTTCTTATATTTATTCTATTCTAAATGATACATTTGGATATTCTATTGTGGTTATATATTATATGCATGATACTACTCATGCTAACCTTAAATATATTCATTTGTGTACACTTTGATATGCTTCTACTAATCCCAATGATTTTATATCACATCTTTTACTTTTGGTTGGCCTCATGTTTCTCCCTCTCTCTTTGCGGTTGATACATGTAGCCCTCATGACACTGATTATTTTTTACATTTCTTAAAATCTTGTATTCCCCTTTCTAATACACCTATAATTATTCCATACATGGCTAAGTATTTTATCTCTATAGGATTTTCCTCTCACACCCTAATTGATAATTTTGACCTTAGACTAGGTCACCTTCTATGATTACTATTCATACTAGGTCTTCTAATACACATGTTATCCATAATGTATCTCCATATTCTATTATTCATTGTAATGGATTTCCATCACACATTTCTTCTTGTAGATCTAGTCCACATGGTTATACTATAAATACTTATATGACATGTATTATTGTTTTTACACCATTAGCACATGATAATCCTAGTTTGGCACAATTGATACCCAATCCTACCAATTATTTAGGATGTAATTCACCTCCTCATGAGGATATCATTGGGTATATATTGTGCTACCCCCATTCCTTATACATAGATTAAATCCAAACTATTAATTTTTTTTAAATATATACATAAATAAAAAACTAGAACTTATACAAATAGCTTGAATTGTTAACACTCTACATTACATATGTTGTTTATCACTATGGTTTCATAGATAAGATATATTTTATATATAATCTTTACACACATGTATTTAGGATGTATATTGATCTTGACGTAGGAAACAAACAAAAGGTTACATGATGATAGGTATTGGCCTAGCCCTTCCCAGATACTGGGATTATCTGGGGGCATCTATTATACATATTTTATAAAGGTGTCACTATTTCATTATAATTATTTTATACTTCATAATTACACTTTATTACATATATTGTGTACATTCTATATTTTGAGATAATAGGACTAACTCATGTCTTGTGAAATACTGACATATTTTTTTATATGCTTATTTACTAATTATGATGACTTTCTCATTGTTTTCACATCATTGTTTTTTATACATGTTTGTTACTTGTTTTTGTTACTATTTGTATGATTAATTGTATACATCTTGAGTGCCTTGATTATCTTGTGACACCATGAGTGTCCCATTTATTTGGATCTATACATTTCTTGTGTGACATTTCTTCTCTTGTATATGGCCTAAGTACCTTGATTGTCTTATGAAACCATGGGTGTCCCATGTTTGTGTATCTATATCTTGATATGCATATTTTTTGTATAATATTGCTTTTGTTTTCTTATTTGACCACTACTATATCTATGTACTTGTTCTATTAGACATGATTTATTGATACTACTGTTATTATTACTATTTTGGTTTTTTACATTTCATGGTTTTCACCATGTGCAACCCTTTTTTGAAGGTACATTTTCTCAAAGGTGGCCAACATTTTAGCATTCTATGCATTCCTATGAAAATTAATAACCTTATTAGAAAAGGATACACATACTTTATTTTGAGATACATTCTCAAATAATTTATCACTTCTTCCTCAAAAGAGGGGACATTCATCATGGTATATTATACATTTATAGAAAAACTTTTAGGTTAAGGTATAGGTGTTTATAAGGTACACATAATTAGAATCATATCCATATAGAGAAATTGGAAAAATATTACACACTTTCACAAACATATTAAACAATCAGGACTCTATGAACATTCTTAACCCTTCCACACATTTCTTCCCTGGGGGCAGTTATATTGGATTTTTCTATACAATGAAATTTCTACTTATAGATACAATTTTTTCACAAAATTGTAGACTCACTTGACATAGTTCAAACAAATTTACAAGGGGCATGAATATTTCACTCCTTTTCTAGTCCAATAATAAATTTTAATTATAGATACAATATTTTTGGGGTATGGGTCCCATTCTTAATCATCATCTCATCATATTAAAAATTTCTACTTAGCTGTGTGACATATGGGTAGGGCATAAGGGTAACCCATTATATTTTATAATTTGTATGTATATATATATTTATATATACAAAATTAGGCCTAGATTAATTTGCAATGGTGTGGATTTTTGGGTTGTGAAAGGTATAAAAGAGGCTAAGTTATTTGTAGGTAGTTCTTCCTATCTTATTAAATCAGATTATATCAAGGTTACTAAATACTCGATACATGGTCTTCTTCCTTCATGGTGTCCTTCAGTACCTCTCTATTCTTATATCTCTAGCTTCCATTTAGTTTTATATTTCATGCACCTAATATTATAGTTTATCCTTCAAAAATTTGGGATTGATCACCCCCAATCCTTTAAAACATTTAACAATAACACTCAAATATGTAAGTACAAGAAAAAAATGAGAGCTTATCCCTCAATAAAAAACATGCATGCTCCTTTCATGATTTTAATCTCTTTATTTCACTTTGTGCAAAACTCAAATTCTATATTTAATTTTGAGTTATATTTTGATTTCTACTATGGAAATTGACTACACTTTATATTGCAAATTTCACGATGGATTATGCCAAGACCAACATATATAGACAACAAAAAATTAGAGAAAATAAAAAGTATGTCTACACACTCGGGTATATTTTTCATTTAAGCATTTAATTTCATTTCATACTTTAAGAAGGGGAAAATGTAGACACCCAAATTTAACAATTACCTTTTGAAATTACTATCTATGACAAATCCCATTTCCTAAGACAAATATACACATTCTATCCCTACTAAGTCAATCCTACAATATTTATCTCAAATTTCTTATTTCTACTCATTGATATGTCATCACATTTTGTGTATAAATGTATAAAATAAATATTTCACCTCTAATTATTATGATACATATTTCAGATTCTATGCACTATCAACCTGTCCAAAACGATACGATATGATCATGATGTAATATCCATTACTAGACCATTAGTATAGACTTGGAATGACACATCCTCCAAATTTTCTTTTAATTTTATTATCTTTGTTGGATCATTTTATCCTCTTGTTTTTTCCTTTTCATAACAAATTAACTTTAGAACCCTATATAAGAAAGTTAATATCAATTTATTTACTTACCTTTAACTCTCATGAGCTATCATTAGAAATAATATCACAAAAGGATCCCTAAATCTTCCCAAAGATGATGAAAATCTATTATGACAGTCACTATTGTAGTTCTAAAGCACTAAAATAGTTCAAGGAGTTAGCTTACCTCATTTTATAGCATCCAAAGATCCCAATACAATGTCTTATAAAGATAAAAATCATGGTAAACATTTCCAAAGTAGTTCAAGTTTTCAATCTAGCTATATCCATATATATATCGAATGATAGGTGGATAACTATGTTTGGTTTGAGGATTTTATTTAGTAGTTCTGATGTAGGTAGTGTAAAAAGTATGCTTCAACCCAAACATTAACATTTTTGTAGAGTATTCCACCCATGTTTGGGGTTTGATTTTGATTTATATTATTCATATGGTTTTACAATTATGCGACACTTAGGGTTTGATAGTAACACTAATTTATAAGAAATTGAAGGGCACATGAAGCTACAAATCCACAATTTTGAGAAGGTTAAAAAATGTATAGAAGTTCCAAGATCATGCATACATTCTTGGCAGAGCTGTATGTTTCTGGACTAAGGAATTTTCTAGCTACAGTCTCAAAAATAAAGCATATTCAAGTTTAGTAATCCTATTTTGTCTAGTTTGTGCATTCAAAAATGTCATGTTTCACTCTGTATAACTAAGTTCATATCTCCTCTTGTTATTTTGAGATCATAGCATATTGTCATCACTAGTTGCAATTATTAAATGTGTTGTTGTGATATTAAATAATAAATATTGGAAGTTAATTAATCAAAATAACCCACTATAAAAAACCTTACATTATATTTTATTGCATTCATAACATCTATTAATTTAAAAGGGTGCAAAGAGTTTGGTAATCTCAATCCAAGTATTAATTCCATATGTTGACTTATGCTTCTCATTGGAGGTAACCATTTAGGAATTTTTTTTGACATAATTTCTCTAATGTCTTTTATTAAACCTTACACATCCAATGTAACCCTAATGTGGTCACTTTATAGCCCCCTATAACATTTTGAATTTTTTGAATCCATAAAGTGTTTTTTACAGGATACTAAAAATGTCTTAGGATAGTTCTCAACCTCACTATTTTTTATTTAATGGAATAAGGGTATGGTTCCTACCTTTTTTTATATATAGGGTAAAAGGAGGGTTTTGGCAAGGTCCCTTCCTTTTTACAACATAGATCTCCAATCCAGATGAAGATTTGAGAATTCCAAGAAAAAATAATGAGAAACAACAATGATTAGTACACAAGAGTCCTAAAACTAGGAATAAATCATCAAGAAACCAAGACTAGATCAACAAAAGACCAAAGCTGACTAGGCTAGATGTTTAGAATTTCATATTCGGACCACAACTCCTAGTCATGGTAGGGTCATGAACAGTGCATTTAATTTTATTTTTCACCTATGTACATCCTTCGTTGCCCTCTTTTGATTCCACCTTCCCCAATGATTTTTCTTTCCCCAAATTTTCCTCATTCATGTGGGGACCACATTCCTTCACCAAACCAATTAGGGGTTCAATTAACTTATCCATTCCTATTACCACTCCAATCATTTTTTTATGGGGATTCTCGTAGTTATACTCATTAATATCAAATCCCACCAAAAATGATTTTTACATGGGATTCGTATCTATTTTGAATGCTCCAATCCATTGTTTTAAAATATTAACCCCATGTCCCACGCAACAATCTCCCAAGATGCCTCCATAAACTGTATTGAACATTAAAACTATGTCCTTGGTGGAAAATTTCATTAAATTATACGAAGAGGAGGATTTTGAAAACTGGTGCGTGGATATTTTTCCTCCTTGCTCAAATTTTGAATTAAAGGCCATGCCATTCCTTGGGGGCTGTGATTCAAACTCCCACCCAAAATCCTTCACCCCAGTTTTGAGTCTTAGGTCGACCAGGAGCTCACCAACTATCTCATCTTCCTAGCATGTCTACTCTTCCCCCACAGAGTTTGTTTTACACTGATATGTATTTCACTATTCATCTCCAAGTGCCTTCTATGTGTTATGCTGATGCAGGTGATATTTTTCCTTACATTCATAGTCTCCATGGCCCACTCTCTTGTACTTACCACAAAAACTAGTGAATATTCATAGATAAATTTTTAATTCCAGATACTATTTTTGGATACCAAATTGATGTACTTTAGGGGAGAAGATCCAATAGAGGCATTAACCCACATCTTGGTTGTGGTAAGTCTAGATCTTGCATTTTTGGTTGGGTCGAGGGAAATTAAGCCTCTAATCGATTTTTATATCCCTTCCAAACCATCAACTTCCTAGAACTCTAGGGGAAGTCCATGAAGTCTCAGCGAAACAGGAATCACAAAAGGAGTGTTCTTTTTTATCTCTCGGATTCCATCTAACAATGGATAGCATGCTTCTCTCATAGAACCATGGACCACCCTATATAACCTAGATTAAAAATTCTTCAAGAGTAAAAATGAATAGAAAATGTTTTTAAGACAAGGAAAAAGTGCTAAATTGCCCCAAAACCTTCCATTTCTTTCTTACCCAAATTCTTACCTGATATATATTTGGCCTAATCTTGGTGAAACAAATGATTAAATAAAAAACAAACCTATCATAGGCTCTGTCCACACCAAGTCTAGAACTTGGATCCATGGGGAATCTTTCTTCCATTATGGTTCTAGATTTTGTAATAATTCCTTTGGATACTTTCTAAACAACTTTGAGGCCCATACAGTTACTTTCTAAGGGCTATGTGATGTCTCCTCTCTCGATTCCTTCCCCTTATCTTCCTCCTTTAGCTCCTTCATGCGCTGCCTCATCTCCTCCATAGGTTGCCTCAGTTCCTACCATTATTCTACATGATATAAGTGTTTCTCCCACCATCATTGGAAAAATTTCTATAAAATTTTAAGGTATACCTATAATAAATTAACACACATCTATGGGAGTTATATCACACCATACTACATCTCTACATGTACCTATTTTGAAATTCATTAGGAATTTACTATACACTAATATTTGATGAACCTTTTACAATTACGATAATTTGTGATGGTTTAGATGGTCTACACTTTTTAACCATAGTTTCCCAACCATTTCATTTGAAACTATGTTGAAAATACTTCCACTATCAATTATACCCTTATAAAAATGAACTCTTTATCTGTAGATATCCATAAGTAATATATTATATGAATGAGATCATTATCATTGTTTATAGAATTTAATAAGATTATTTTTATTGTAATTTTTTCTCCATGTTTAAGTTCATCTAGTTGATCAAAATATGCAATATATTCCTCATCACTTTGTGCAACGTGTATACTAGTCTCATCTCTAGTTCATCATTTTTCCATTGTATGTTGATAGTCATATGTTTAATGTTCAACTTGACCACACCTAAAAAAAGGTTCTATAGAATCCTATACTTCTTCCTCTTCCAAATATACATATTTATCTTGAATGATAACTCATTCCATTTGATAAATGATTATTTCTATGTCATAATTTTTGGTATCTCAAACATGATTGTTTACCCCTTTTGATACATTCATTTGTACTCTTCCTCTAGATAACCCACCTATGCATATAGTATGGATTTATTGTCTTCTTGGATTTTTTTCTCAACCTTCATTATGTATTGATAAAAATATTCAATAGACTCAAACCACTTATATATCTTGCAAATTTCTCATGTTTCATTTCATTATGACCGGACATAATGGTAATCTTATTAAATTTCTCAATATATATTGAAAATAAGACCTCTTTTCCTAAATTTCTAAATATTGTTCAACAAATCCAGTTGATAGTCAACTAGAAAAAAATTACCTTCATCCTTGCCACAATTATTTCCCTCTTTGTGATATTTTCCTTTCTTCCACCATAGTGAAACATGGATATTTGAATTTGAATATGGTAATACAACATGGAGATAGGTTTTTTTTAATTTTCTTTGGGTGTGCAAATATGTTCTGTACATTTATACTATAGATATGGAATTGAGGACTAATATGTTAGCTTGAAAGGGATTGGAGGACTCAGAGAAAGAACCATTCAAAATAGATGTATCCCCTTTGGTTATAAAAATGCAAAAAGGGTTCTCTTGGGATGATTTATTAAAAATAATTAATCTTATAATGATGGGTTTTTGTGTAGCCATGAATCTACCAAAAATCACATTCATGATAATGGGTATCATTTTAAAATCCTAGATTATTTGACTAATAAATCTGTGTAGCAAAATAAATTTTCTCTTATTGGGATTTTTTTAGGGAGCTGTTGGAATATTAATTGTGTTCTGCAAAGAGGTTAAACATAAATAAATTAATGCAATGTATAAGGGTTTCTTTCTTATTAATTTTAATACTAAATAGGAATTTTCTGGTGCTTTGATGGGTAGGGCCCTATTTTATGGGATCAAATGGCCTCATTATGTGGAAATGTAAACCATATTTTGATCCTAACAAGGGGGATTTTAATGTTATACCCATGTGGGTTAGAATCCCATACTTTCCTCTTAAATTTTGGGAGGAGATTCTGATATGTATTGCTGAATATTTAGGTTAGTTATTTTGATAGTATCACTACATTTAGATCCAAGTTAATACATGTTAGATTTTGTATCAATGCATTTTTAATTGGGTTCTTCTAGATTTTATTATTCTACTTATAGATTTGGAACCATGATCCAAAATATTGAATATGAGGGTTCCATTCCCAAATGTAAATCATTCCATAAGTTTATACATCATGGAATTTCATGTCCTAAAAAAAATATTTGAACCTATTCATAAGATGAATGATAAGATTTGGAAAAGAAATATCTATGAAGGAATCATGAAGATTAATTCCTATACTAAAAAAATTATAATAACAAGTCTGCACCTTCAGAGAATATAGGTATGAGTTTAGCTAACAGTGTGTCATTTCTTCTAGTTCTAGGGATTGGTTAGAATCATCCTAAAAATACCAAACAAATGATGTTGAGGCTCAAATATTGGATGCTAATATTTTTCATGGTGATGGGAAGCTATAAGGTATAGGAAATGATGTGGACAACGATAATCTAGAAGAAAAGGAAAAGGGGAAATTTTAGAGGATGAAGGGGAAGATTTTGGAGAAGAAGTAGAAGTGGAAACATAAGAATATGTTCATAATGAAAATGAACAAGAATAATATCAAGAATAGGACAATGTTATGGTATAAAATTAGGAATTCAAAGACATAAATGATGAAATCATTTATGAATATCATAATAATGTGGAGCAGGAATTAAATAATCAACATAGGATTACCATTGAAAGTAAAATAGTAAATATATAGTTAGAGAATGTTAAGAAGAGTGGAATGAAAAAAAACTAGAGAATTTTGTATCTAAGAAGAGAAAGAGGATAGTAAGAAAGACTCAGTCTAGAGTATGGATGAGGTAGAACCATTTTACATTGGTTATGCTCTCATTTCCACTAAAAATAAAGATAGATGGATGAAAGTTTTGAAATTTTGGGAAGGAAATTTTTTCAGAAATCATATTAAAATATCACACGTGAATGAATATTTCTATAGAGAAATTCCTAATGAGGAAGAATAGATTCAAGTAGTCTAGAAAAGGAAAAATCAGAATGTGTAGAGGAGCTCACCTCCTAGAACAAGAATTTCTTATTAATATTTGAATTTTTGTTCTAGTAGGGAGATTTCTTGCCTTTATGATGTTTTTCCACTCTAGTTATGTTGTATGATCATTGTTTATTTGCATTTTTTCTTTGTTGTGGTTATTTTTTATTATGAATTATTCTTATATTTGTATCTAGGTTCTAAGACCCCTCATTTTGTAACAGGGTTAGGCCCCTACTAATTTTTCCACCTTTTAAATAAAAAAAACATGGATATTAGAAATTTTCTTTAGCATATTAAATATTTTGGGATCCTCCAGTTAAACATATTCAAATAATTCTCAATTTTAGTTATTCAATCAATACATTCTTTATGGTATAGGTCCCAAAAACAACATTTAACTTCTCTTTTGGTTCCTCTCCCAACTTGGGAAATAGTTGTAAGTATCCTCTTTTCACCAACATACCTTTTTTATTTATTTATTTTCCCTTTTTTTCATTCAGCATCGACCCATGGTTCTTCCTCATCATCACTCATATCACCAAAAGGAATGTAAACTATTATTATATCTTTATCATAGACTTCCATCCTTGCATATATCTTATTGCATCTAAGATTTCATCTAATATCCATACAAAACTTATTACCACACATTGCAACATCCATTTTACTTGGAGGTATCTTTGACACACTCTTGAAAACCAATCATACTAATACAAAGTTTAATAGTTGGAACCATATATAGGAATTCACCCACAGAACCTAGTCAACCTAACTATAAACCTTAATGTCAAGACCTATGTACTTCTGCTCATTATTAGTAGATCACTGTACCCTCTTAATGGCTAGAATGTTAACATGATGTTAGGTGTGATTGGGTAACATAGGATCACCTATCAATCTACAGGACTTGTGCTCAATATGAACCTCTAGAGAAGGCCAACTTCCTCTTCCTAAAATAAGTGTTGTACTACTCCTAGTGTGATAAAATGGTTATCTAGACCTATTCTAAAATTTTCATGGGGTTAAGGGGGAGAGATTTGCGAGAAATAAAATTTTTACTAGAAGTGGTGATGCACTAAGAAGGTGTTGTTAGAAAAAATTTTAGTTTTCCAGTGAAGGAAGATGAAAATGAGAAGGATGAACAAACACCACAAATCAACCACATACCAATATTCACTCCTAGATAAGCAAAGAACTCACAAAACCTACAATGGAAACTTAAGTTGCACAATATACCTGCATACACGAGAAAGGTAAAAATAAGTAGATAGAATGATGAAAGGACCAATAATTAGTCACAAAACACAATTTTGTTACTTCAAACACGTTCACAATGCATCATTACATGAGGAAGAGGAAATTTTTTCCATTTTAATGTTGGAAAAGAGGCTTTGAAAGTCCCACAATCCACAATAAACTAGCTTGCAGAAGAGAGAAGAATACTAAAAAATGTCAAACCTTTTGGAATGAATTCATCCTTTTCATTTATAGAAAATCCATCTGTGAGAGAAGAGAGGAGAAGTCATAAATTATTTATCTAAAATGAAGGCACATGGTGATCAACATTAATTATAGAATCAGTTGCACCACTTAGGAACATTCCATCATGTCTCATTAATGCGAGGTTTGAATTATCCATTTATCTAATTAAATGAATATTTAAATAAAATATTTTAAAAATAATTTAAAATATAATTTTATTAAAATATTTTAATAAAATTATAAATTTAATTATATTTCAAGTAGGACCCCCATGATTGGTTTACACTAAAAGGGGGATCCCTTAAAAGAAGGGCCAACTCGGTAATTGTCTCACCTTCCAACTCACCAAGTTGCCAAAGAGATCCCTTGCATTTAAACACAGCAGGCTCATTTACATGTCCCACCAATCCTGATAAACTCCACCTCATGCAACTCCCAAATATATCCTCCCTCTAGCTTGAATCCTCGAGCTCCACTTGAAAGGTCACCACTGAGTGAATCGGCCTCAAATCCATTCATCCTGAGTCATTTCTCATAATATAAAGATTTAAAGAGATCCCTAATTGAACACAACATTATTGAGCCAACCACCATGTAACTGAGAACTATATATTTAGCTCAATGATTTTGACTCAGATGTATGAGCTTCTAGCTCCTGATGGCAAGTTATCACCCACCAATTACCTTGATGCTATGAACTTCATGTGAACAGAGTTGAGCTCCTCCTCATTTCCGTCTCGAGATCCTAACTTGGTTCCCATCTCTCCAATGAATTAGCTCAATCTACGCTCTAAGCTTGACTATTCATGTTCAATCCTGGGATTCCATTTATCCTCCCATTGAGGCCATGCTTTGAGCCTACAAGTTGGCTTTGTCTCATACTCCCCATGAGCTCATTGTATCAATTCATGCAATGCTCCTATGACTTATTACAACTCTCCTCAAACTTAGCTTCAATGAATCCCTACATCAAAAAAACCGAGCTCAAAATAATCTACACTTCCATGTTTTGAACTACTCATAGTGGCTTGTATTATTTAAGTACTAAACTTGATCAAGCTAATGTCCTTGGGATTTTCCTAAGTCAACACAATTTCATGATGATGGCTCCCTAAGCTATACCAACACGATCTCATTCATCTCATGAATTTAATCGGTTCCCAAGGTAACAAACATTCGAGTTGAGTTATCTACTAAGCTCGACATATCACATGGATCAGCCATCTTGAGCCCTCGTTGAGTTGATCAACTTAATTTGGTCCCATAGTTTTATGTTACTCAACTAAAATGGAGATCAATCTATATATCATTGCGTATTCCCTTGGGATTTTGCTAAACTGGCTCACTACTCACCACACTGAGTTAGTTGATGTACACCAAGTCATGCATCAAATATTCCCTGTAGCTAAGCCACTTTTCCTTCGTTCAAGCTTGAGCTCCCTAACTCAACCTGAACAAAATGTGGTCTCTCATCTAGTCAAGCTCAAAAATATCTCTCTTCCAACTCATCAGATCCTCATGCACTCCACAACACTAACAAATTCATCCTCATGATAAGCCTCAACATTCCACCTATTTTGTTTCAACATGATTTGGCTCCTATGAATATGCTTCCAAATGGGAGCTAAGATTGGCCTCTCCTTTGTTGATGTAATACAGCTAACCTCCACATGTTCTGCGTGCATACTAGACTTCGTGATTTTTTCCGATCAAGATCTTATTTGGACATCAAGATTTCTCAGTTAGATTTAATTCTCTCTGACCAAGCCCTCTTATGCATTGAGCTTGCTAAAATGAGCCATATCCCTTGGCAACCAAAATCCTGTTCTCTACGTTAGCTTACCTCTGCAAACTCAACCTCTTCAGTTCCATACTTGAGCCAATTACTTCCAAGTACCTTGCCAACAATTTGTATAACACCTTGTCAAACTATTATATTCCTCTTTTACATTGCAAGTGTCGACATGTGATTTTCAGGACAAATGTATGTTTCATGGTTATTGAAAAATCATGCTTTCCATGGATAAATCATTTCTACTCTTTAATTGTAGGGCTGATATGTTTTCACTTGCAATAATCTATTTCACTTCTTATGAGTAAGTTGTAATCTAGTTAGAATGGTTGCAAACTTATCCCTTACAATTGGACTCATCCTTGGATCAATTACATTGATCCAAGGTATGTTTTAAATTTTCTTTTCTAAACTAAATGAAAAACTGACATTCATTGATTAAGAGACTTAACAGACTGAACCTTTGTTTGTTGCAAATTCTTTATTATCTTGAAAGACCATGCCTGCATTTTGTTTTGTGTTTTCCTCAACTCTTCTTGATTGACCCTTGCAAGGTGCTTAATGACGTTAAGGGAAATAGAAACCTAGTTCAAGATTCTAGAGAAAGTGAGAATATAAAATTTTCCTATATCTATTAAGGTCTATCCTAATGGATTCAAGACTTAGGTAATTTACCTAACTCTTTCTATGCCACTCTACGTGGGATGATATCCTAACCTAAGTTGTTAACTCTAAGTTAATATGAAGGGGAAATAACATAAGGGATGTTAAGTTATTTCTAACCTATTGTATTTGGTTAAGCTATGTCCTTACCTAAGGTGGAAATTTATTGTTTGAGGGATATATCCTAAGGTTACACTTTTAAGTTAACCTAAGATCTAACCTAAGAAATTGTATCTATCCTAAACTAATGGGGTATGAAAGAGAACCTAAGGGTTGATTGGTAAGTGTAAGCTAAGTGGCGGTTCCTAATATTTTAATGCAATGTTATTTTTATTTGATTTGGCATTAAGGCATGGAAGTACTACCAGTTTGGTAGGGGCTAGTTAAATTTTAGTGGAGCCTACGTGGAGGTATCACTAAGTTTGGAAATGCATGTGGAAGTTTAATGTGGTCTCGCCAACTTTGGATGGTGGTGAAAAGGAGAGATAGGTGGGAATATGCAATTAAATGTCATTAATTTGCATCGGTTCTGGTGAGTAAACCATCCTGGAAGGCATGCTAGCAGATTTTTTTGCGGTTTTTTTGTTTTGCATGCATCGTGATTTTTTCTCTACATGGAGCTATCGGGTTCTTCAAACCAGAAGTTTGATCCTCACTTGGTGACTATTTTTTATTTCTTAGATCTATTTTCAATTAGAGGAAAGTATATGAGGCATTGTGGAAAAATATTATTGTTGGTTGATCTTTCTTGGAGAAGAAGAGGTGTTGGAAACTCGATTAGAAGTCTTCTTCGAATCCGCAGAGGCACTATCAGGCATGATAGGCTCTACCCATTAAGATTTCTTTCTTTCTTCTAAATTATTCAATAAAACAACTCTGCTCACTAGAGATATATTTTTGCGTACTATGTTTGGTTATTTACTTACATGATTTCATGAAATCTATGCGAGTTTTAGAATACGAATCCTTGGCTGTTAATGGTAGTTTTGGGGACTTTCTTTGTACAAAATATTAGAGGCATTCATGGGAATTTGTATTGAAACTTTGTAACTTTTACTTGAAACTCTATTGAACTCTGTAGTTGGTATTCAAAGCATTTTTTCTAGCATCTGAGACTAATGTTGAATGAATTGGATAGTTGCTTGTTGGGTTATGAATCTCTGGTTAGTCTTGTATTTCATGAGCTTGACGTGGATCTCCATAGTTTCTCTAAACTTGTATTGAATCTTGGAGATTTTTTATGAGTTTTATTGGGGCCTTGTGTTTGTTTTGGGTTGTGTTGGAACTAAGTGTAGTTATGAACCTTTGGTTGAATCTTCCTATTCAACAACTGTACTCGTATACAAATCTTATGAATACTAAAATTGTTGTTGAGTTATTGCATTGTGTCCTATAATTGAGCTCTAAACTAGAGTTTTATTCTTCCTTAGGGAACCAGAAATATTTGAACCCATAATAGAGTGTTGGTGTTTATTCTGAGCTTATATTAAGGCCATGGGTTTCATTATAGACTCATATTTGAGCTTTTGTTGTTAGAACTTATGTTTGAAGCTCGTATTTGACGTAGTATAGGTATTCCATTGTTGGTTGTTTTTATCCTGTATTAGAATCAACGTGTTTGATTTTATATAGGTATTCTGAGCTGGAATTTAGTGGGTATTAAGGATTGTAAAGCTTCAGTCTCATTTAATACTACCTGCTAGAAGGGGTCTTGTGATTTTTTTTTTGGTTGGAAGTGGACCATGTAACTTCTTTTGAGGTCTCCTTTGTTTTGATTCTAAGAAAGAATGGTTGTATTACTTCTACCATTAAGACCACACTGTGTTCTCAAACTTCAAAGGGTGTGAAAATTTGAGATTGTATCCTATTCGTCTCAACTTTGAGTGAACCCGTGCCTTGTGGGAAAACTTGACTATTTTTTTCATAGAAATAAATGGGACTAGAAATGTGTTCTATTATGGGATAGTCATTTCAGTCGTAGAGGTTTATGGAATATATTATTTACTTCCTTTTTTTATTTTATGCTGGGAAAATTCTTACCTATCATAAGTTTTTAATGGAACTCGAGAGGCTTGTGGTGATTCTATTTAGTCATGTCGGAAGAAGTTGGGAAAATAATTTTCTTAGATGAATTTTTTAGTTCCTTACTCTCTTCTGATCTTTCATCCGATTCATGGGTTTTAATAGAATGTTGAATTTAAACCTAGTATACTAGTGTAGTATGAAGGGATATTGTATCCTTGTTCTGAATGCTTGAAAATTCAGTCTTTGGGTCCATAAGTTTTATTGACCCTTGTCTATCTTGCATTGTTGCATATTTATCTTCCTTGTTGGATTCTTTGAACGAATCTCTGAGTTTTAGTCAGAGAGGTGAATAGGATCTCTTGGTGATATGTTGGCAAGAAAATTTGTCAAGTGGACAAACTTGTGGATTTCTTGCCAATAATCTAGGAATCTAAGTCCCTCTACTTAACCGGTGCAACTGTCGTGTGTGCATGCGCATGAAAAGGTGGATTTTTATGGTGGCCTTTCGACCGGGGATCTAATAGGGGCACTCCATTGACCCTATGGAAAATGAATGCATATACTTGCAAGAGATGACTTTGTCTGAAAGTGGGAAAGGGAGTGAGAATGGAGGTAGGAGAACTAATGCTGCATGTAGAAAACTCATATTCCTACACACACACTAGTTAGAAACTTCATCACATGCATTTATGAGAAGAAACAACCCTGTAAATGAAAACAAGACCAAATAGAATTTGATGAGAATAAATTTTCATGAAATCCCTTGGTCAAAGAAAGCTAGAAACTCCTTCTTGTATTGATGCTTGAACAAAAGTTGTACATAGTGTAGGAATGGAAGAAATTTGAGAGGGGAAGAGAGTAGAAGAAAATGGCTATCTCCTTTGCTTTCTCTCAAGGTAGAATGCACTCTTGAGTCTACAAGATCAATCACCAACCCTTTGAAATGGGAATGGCTTTATAATTTATAGAATAGAATATGACTCTTCATCTTCCTCATGACCTTTCGAATACCATAATATGACTTGAGACTGTTCATATTGCACTTCAAATATTTAAGTCCCTTTTATAATAGCAAGGTGAATTAATTTACATTATGTTTCTAAAGTCTCTTGATTCATATTAAAAGTACAAACCCCAACATGATATTAGAATATTTTAAAGTGAGAGAAAGTTGGGGGAAGAGAAGAGAGAAAGAGGGGGAGAAGAAGAAGAGGAGATGTCATTCTTGATGAAGTCTATTGATCCTAATTGATGGAAAGCTCCAAATGCAGTGAAAATTTGAATATTTGAAATCCTTGCACAATGTGAAATTCCTCCAAATTATCTCACGAACGCTTGCTAAGTTGAATGAACTAAGGTGGATCTTGAATGCCCTGTGAAAAAATGACTAGGATGCTCCCGAACAATGATGTCCCCTTGAATTATTATCCTTGTACATCCCATTGTTCCAAAACTTCTCTTTGAGTGTAACTTACTATTTTTAGTAAGTGTTAAAAAGGTAACTCTCTCGATCCTTTGCTGAGTGTTGTGACCTTGATTCCCCTTTCTCCCAACATTCCTCACTCCTTTGGATCAAATTTTTATTTTTAGCAGGTGCTCGAGGGGTAATTACAAACAATGTTTGTTTTGGTGAATTTTCAGTCGTAGTTTACGTCCAATGTCTTCACCTTCTTCGCAGGTTATTTTATCGATGACTTTAGCAAAATAGTAGTTCCTATGTAGTAGACTTGATATTTTTATAAATTTTACCTCTAGGATTCGGATTGACGTGGGAAAAAAAAATTTGATATGGTTTTTTTCCCAATATCCCCTCTCTGAAATTTTGGGCCCTCCCGCTTAATAATCCAGGAGATTTTAAAGTTTTAATTTTCAGACCTAGCAATGCTTCTGGGTACGGAAGCCATTAATGGACCTAAAAATTGCAAGTCTAGTTTTCTCCTCCATTTACAATGAAATTTATATTTTTGATGTGGGTTTTTTCTTCTGGTGCTTCACATGCAATCTTACTTCAATTCAGCAACTAGTTTGATGGGAAATATTACTTCTTTCTTCGTTGAGCCAGAAATGAGATTTCTTCATTGTGGCTGATCTTTCACATGAGGGGGGAGTTTAAAGGTTTCTTCTAATGGTATTGGATAGAGGAATGAACAGAAGTAAATGGTTTGTTGTTTCATGCACTAGTTTGCAACATTTATTTAGATCTTCATTTTTAGGCTTAGGGATTTTCATTGTTCTCTCCTTCTTGCTTTTCATTTCTCCTTCTTGTTTTGATGAAAGATACTTCTAAGACCTAAAAATCACTGTGGGGATTTTATTTCAGTGCTTGGATCAAGCTGGTTTGAGCATTTGCAATGGTGGAGTGACAGTAGAATGTTGCAGAGGAAGAAATGGAGGAATGGAGTGCACAAAAATGTTTAGAAGATAGAAGCGGGAAAAGAAGCACTTGGAAATTTTTCAAAAAGATGTAAATAGGTAGGGCTTGGATGAATTTTTCCATGCTTGATGTCCCTAACCTCAGGGACATGAGGGACATCAATTTCCATAATGAGCAAGACAATGACACATGGCACTAGATCCAATGGTAGGGAATGAACGAGGAAAAAGCTTATTTGAAGCACTGGGAGATGAAAGAAGGTCATGTGGGTGTCCAAAAGACTCCTCCTAGGGGATGGGTGCATTTTTCCATGTCTGATTTCCCCCACCTCAGGAACATAAGGTACATCAGTTTCCACGGTGGTCCTGGAGGTGACACGTGGCGACTGATCCGACAACAAGGAATGCATGCTCCGAATAAGCACTTGAGGGCTGAACTGCCAGGTATGGAGGTCATATGAGGTTCCTAAGGGTCACATGATGGCTGGGAACATTTTCCAAGGGGTGATTTACCTAACCTTAGGGATGTGGGGGACATGAAATCTTTTTAGGCTCCTAGTGCTGACACGTGTCCTCTCGAATAAATGACTAAGTCCTGAAATGCCTTTGAGAGGTATGTAGGTCTTGGAATCCTCTTTCATAAGATGTTTTTTTTTACTTCCAACTCCATCCAGAGCTCCTAGAATCTTTGTTTGAAGATCAACAGTTGTTTTAGCCATGTGTACGGCCTAGGCTTATGAACCCTGTTTTCACTCAGACTGCTCCAAGTCTTTCAAAACTTCCCAAAGCCTTCCAAAATCATTTCCATGACATTATAAGGTCTTCCATTCACCTATGTGTTGAATCTAGCCCTTATGCTCTACTCCAGGGGGTTCATCCAATCCCAAGAAGGCCAACGATAGCCCTTCCCTATACTGCCAAAAGATAACATTTTCAATGAACTCCTAAAATCACCTAGGGGGAATGAATGGAATTTCCTAAATCACCTAGGATAATATCATGACATTGGTTGGGAATTCATTTGGACTAACTGAATAGATCCGGGGTTTCTTAGGAATGATAAAACATGAAATATTTTGCAATGGGGTATAGTTGTCGTGCTCGCAAATTGTCAATTTCCCTGTTGCACATTCTCATGACAACAGTTGGCTCTAGCTTGAGGACATGATATGGACTGAGCACAACGAAGACATGACATGGGAATCTAGAATCTCAATTTTAGACCTTATAATTCATTGATCAATGCCTTATCCATTTGGCCCTACGGATTCATGCACAACTTCAAGAAAGGAAGATTGGAAGAAGGAAACACACACACACAAAATGACTGAAAGGAAACACATGACACACAACAGGAAGGGAAACACACACAACGGAAAGGGAAAAACACCTATCAATCACCTATGGTACAAGGTGAGGGACAACCCACTTTCCTTGAAGTACTTTTTATTTCACAAAAGTTACCCCTGAAGAGGCAACACTGAATGATGATGTTCTGCGAAGCCGTTGACGGGTTATAGAAAGTACCCTCCCCACCTCAGCTGCTTATGAAGGCTAGGTGATTTCACAATTATCTGTGTACTTGGTAGGAGTGAGTCCATGTGATATTCTTGATGCTTAGGTCCTTTCTTGGAAACTCCATTGTCTTCATGCTCTTTGAAATGAGTTTCATCATGCCAGTTTCCTTCCATGTTTATCCATATAGCTAATTCTCTGTCGAGCATCTCATCGCTGCTCCCATGCTGATTTTCGTTCCAATTCCTTGAACCTTCTGAGTTAATTTATTTCCCGGGTCTATGCTCATTGACATCTCTTCCATGAGAAACCTCAGAATTATCTGTTTCCTTTACTTCACTGTGAGGTGCTTGAGTACTGACTGAAAGATTGGATGCTGCCTCATACTTGTCTTGTATGCCCATGGCATGAGTGAAGAGATCAAGAATCAGCTCAGGGTCTTCCACCACTTCTAATGCATCCAAGATTTCTTGCACGGAGTAATGTTTCATCATTTCCTGTAGTCCCTCTTTGTACGCCTTTAAAGAATTTTTATCTTACAACTCAAAGAAACTATTGGGAGGTATTACCTCATCATCTCGATAATTTCTGCACTCTATTGATCCTTCATCAAAAGGAGATTCATCTTTAGAGGTATTCAAACTCCTTGCTTCAATTTCTTTATCATAGAAAGGGTCTTCATCTTCAAATAGGAAAGAAAATACTTCAATTTCATCATTGTATCCACTAACCATTGGCTTGAGAGGGACATCATATTTCTCATCTTTCCTTATCTCAATATGGCTGACCTTCACATTAGTTAAGGCCTCCAAATCAGCTTCATGTTTATCTTCCATATTCATGGCTTGCATTAAAAGTTCCAAACTGATCTCAGGGTCCTTTGTTTCTTCCGCGGCTCTTAGCAGTCCTTGTATAGACATTTCTTTCAAACCTTTCATGGGCTCATCACAAGCTGATTTTGTCTCTCCATAGATGGCTTGACAGAGATCATCTTCATCCCCAAATGGGAATGAAAATAACTCCTCATCTTGGAAAAATGTATAGGCTGATTTTTCTTCTTGAAAATCATCGAGAACCATTTCCTCTTCCTCGCGGTCTGCATCATTTGGTGATTCAGGGCTGTCCTCTTGTAACTCGAATCTCTTCAATGCTTCTTCAAAGTCCAAATATCTCTAGGAAGGCATGACTAGACCTATCAAGGTGGGAATATCTTCTTCCTCCTCAGTTGTCACCAAGTGATTCATCCACCTGGTATTTTGGTACAAAATGTTAGCTTCTGGGCTTCCAGATTTTTACACAGTGTACCTCAGTTTCTTCTCGGGAAGCAATTTCTCCATGTCTCCCTTCACTGGTATGGTTTCAAAAGACCAATTCATCTAAATTTTCCCTCCCAACTCTCGGCAGAAATTTCTACTCAGCAACATTCCGAATGAGGTTGGGATGTCTACTACCAAAATCATCGCTGAAACTTTCTTATCTAGAAATTTGGCGAGAGCGACTTGTGCATCTTTAAACTTCCCTACAAGTGAGACCTTTTTTGATTCCAAAGAGTAAAAACAGCCACTAAGTGGAGTCATTTTAATTTTAAGAGCCTTGGGGACCTTCAAAGGCATCACGTTGTCTGAGGCCCCAGAATCTATTATGCAATTGTTTAGTACATGTTCTCCAACAAGAAGGCAGATGTAGAAAGGTTCAACTTTATCAGTCTTTGATGCACTCAGAGAAAGAATGTTCTGTGAGGGAGGTGAAGGTGATTTTTGTAGCATGCTTTTGGAACTAGAAGTTACAACATTGGGTGTTAGACTACCACTCCTGATGTATTAGATGAACCTATCGAATTGTTTAGGGTGAGTCTGTAAATATTTGGTTTTGATAATCTACACTTTGGCTTTGTTTGCATATTCTATGAAGTCAAAGGGAGCATATGAGGACAAGGGTGGTGAAGGGACTGATTTTGGAGTCTGGATAGGTTCAGGAGTAGGATTTGATGTTTGAGGAATGGAGGGTATTTTAAAAGACACACTAGGAGCTTTCAAGGTATTGTAGGGTCAGGCTCCAACAATGCAAACTTCATGGAAGATGGAAGTGGGGATCCTTGACTGATTATTTTATTTTTTGGATTTACAATAGGAGGATCATCAACCTTCTTTTATTTTACAATATTGGAGGGAGATGCTCTTTTCTCAGACTAAGAATGAGTGAATACCATACATGAGAAACTTGGTGCATCTTCTTCATCTTCTTCATAACCTCCAGAATACTCACAAAACCTGATTTGTGTATCATTCTCAAACTCATCACTTTCTTGGAAATCGCCACCTTCTTGTTCAAGCTCTTCTTCACTTTCTTGAAATTTTTAATTTACATTCACGGGTGGGGAATCCAAGGCAAGTATTTGGGGTGCTCCTACAATTTGATTTCTATTGCCTCTCTGAGAAGAAACTCATCCAAATAATTCTCTCTTCAAAGAGGCCATCTTCAGGATATTGGGCCTTGCCCTTTGATGGATTCTTAATCTTTCCAGAGAGGATGAGATCATCATCCAATTCAATGGCCCTCCTTTGTGCTTCTACAATGTTCCATGGTTGAACTCTTCGTAGGAGAAATCCTACCTCTGGTGATTGAGTGTTTATGAAGAATCTTTTGATATTGTTTTCAGATGGTGAATCCTCTTCAGGTATCCTACACAACAACCATTCAAAATGAGCCATGAAGTCTCTCATGGTTTCATTTTCTCCTTTATTTATTTGAACCAACTACACCAAGGGGTCTTGAAAATATTCAGTTGATTTAAATCTCTCTTCAAATGCATCGTTGATGTCATTCTAACCCGTGATGGACCGGGAAGGCAGGAGGTAAAACCATTCTGCTGTTTTTTTCTTGGAGGGACTCCACGAACAATGTTACAACAACGTATTCTTGTTGGACACCAAGAATTCCACATGATGCCATGAAAGCAGCGATGTGTTCTTCTGGATGTTGTGTGTTGTCACCTTTGAACTTTGGAAAGTTCTTACGGGAACCTATTGGTAGATTGTGAAAAGGGGGTTCAAGAGAAAGCGGGCCTATATTCCTTCCCCATGGAACAATGGGTTGAGGTATTTCTTCTTCATCCACCATTGTTTCTTCTTCTTCTTCTTCAGCTCTTGCCTTCTACAAATTATTCTTCAAATTCTTCTTCTTCCGGGAAGTTGATGTTCAATGGTTGTTGAAAAAATGTAGAATTTGAAGGATTTTGGATAGGATTACCAGGTGAACTTCTTGAAGAGCTAGATGAAGAGGAGGCTTGAGAGAAGAAATATGGATTATCTCTAATTCGTTCTTGTAGATTTTGTGAAGCTTTGAAATTGAAATCAGCAACACCTCTCAACCTTCTCAACCTGGTGTATCTTCCTTCAACTAGCTTTTGGAAGCTTTTGCAGTTAGAATACGAAATGCCACTGTGGAATGTCAAAAGTAACGTGCAGAAATCAGTAGTGTATCTTTCGGAAATGGAATTTCTTGAACTCTCTTTTATGATTTTTTCAATATTTGATTTTTTTTTGAATTTTTGGGACCTTGCGGTCATATTTTGGGTGCAGAGGCTGCTAAATCTGCACCACGGTGGGTGCACAAAAAACTGTTGGCGAGAAATTTTGTTCAGGTGGACAATTTTGGGGATTTATTGTCAACGCTCTAGGCAATCTAATTCCCTCTACTTAACTGGTGTAGCTGTCATATGTGCATGCACATGAAAATGTTGGATTTCTGTGGTGGCCTTTTGACCAAGGATCCAACAGGGGCACTCCACTAACCCTGCGGCAAATGCTTGCATATACCTGTCAATATATGAATTTGTCTGAAAGTTGGAAAGGGAGTGAGAATAGAGGTAGGAGAACTAATGATGTAGGTAGAAAATCATATTCCTATGCACACACACTAGTTAGAAACTTCATCACATGCATTTATGAGAAGAAACAACCCTGTAAATGACAACAAGACCAAATAGAATTTGATGAGAACAAAGTGTCATGAAATCCCTTGGTCAAATAAATCTAGAAAATCCTTCTTCTTGTATTCATGCTTGAAGAAAAGTTGCACATAGTGTAAGAATAGAATAAATTTGAGAGGGGAAGAGAGTAGAAGAAAATGGCTATCTACTTTGCTTCCTCTCAAGGTAGAATGCACTCTTGAGTCCACAAGATCAATCGCCAACCACCCTTTGAAATGGGAATGGCTTTACAATTTATAGAATAGAATATGATTTTTCATCTTCCTCATGACCTTTCGAATCCCTTAATATGACTTAAGACTGTTCATATTCCACTTCAAATATTTAAGTCCCTTTTATAATAGCAAGGCCACTTAATTTACATTATGTTTCTAAAGTCTCTTAAGTCATATTAAAAGTGCAAACCCCAACCTGAAATTAGAATATTGGAAAGTGAGAGAAAGTTGGGGGGAAGAGGAGAGAGAAAGAGGGGGAGAAGAAGAAGAGGAGATGTCATTCCTGATGAAGTCTGTTGATCCTTATTGATGGAAAGCTCCAAATGCAGTGAAACTCTGAATCTTTGAACTCCTTGCACACTGTGAAATTCCTCCAAATTATCTCACGAATGCTCGCTAAGTTGAATGAACTAAGGTGGATCTTGAATGCCCAGTGAAAAAATGACTAGGATGCTCCTGAACAATGATGTCCCCCTGAATTATTATCCTTGTACATCCCATTGTGCCAAAACTTCTCTTTGAGCGTAAATTACTATTTTTAGTAAGTGTGAAAAAGGTAACTCTCTCGATCCTTTGCTGAGTGTTGTGACCTTGATTCCCCTTTCTCCCTATGTTCCTCACTCCTTTGGATCAACTTTCTATTTTTAGCAGGTGCTCGAGGGCCCGCTTATTATTTTTAGTAAGTGCCAAAAATTTCCATTCTGGTAGATTCTCAGCAGTAGTGTACCTATGATATCTTCATCTCCTTTGCAGGTTCTTTTGTTAATGACTTTCCCAAAATAGCAGTTCCTATGTAGTAGACCTGCTATTTTTAGAAAGTTGGCCTATGGGAATCAGATTGATGTGGAACGAAGTTTTTTTATATGGGTTTTTGCCCAATATCATCCATTTGAAATTTCGGGCCCGCCCGCTTAATAATCCAGGAGATTTTAAAGTTTTAATTTTTAGACCTAGCAGTGCTTCTGGGTATGGCAACCATTAATGGACCTCAAAATTACAGGTCTATTTTTCTCCTCCGTTTGCAAATAAAATTTATATTTTTGATGTGGTTTTTTTCTTCTGGTGTTTCATGTGCAATCTTACTTCGATCCGGCAACTGGTTTGACGGGAAATCCCACTTCTTTCTTCGTTGATCCGAAAAGGAGATTTCTTCATTGTGGATGCTTTTTCAGTCACATGAGGGGGAGTTTGAAGGTGTCTTTCTTGATGGTATTGGATAGAGGAATGAACATAAGATAAACGGTTCATTTATTTGCGCACCAATTGTTTGCAAGCATTTGTTTAGATCTTCCATTTTTTAGGCTATGGGGATTTTCACTGTTCTCTTCTTTGTTGTTCTTCGTTTCTCCTTAGCTTTGATGAGGATATCCTTTTGAGACTTGTGCATCACTATGGGAAAGGTATTTCAATTCTTATTTCTTGGGTCTAGTTGGTTGAGCATTTTCAATGGTGGAGTGACAGTTAGAATGTTGCAGAAGAAGAAATGGAGGAAAAGAGTGCAAATAAAACTGTTTAGAAGCTAGAAGCGGGAAAAGTCAACACTTTGGAAATTTTTTCAAAAAGTATGTGCATAGGTAGGGCTTGGGTTAATTTTTCCATGATTGATGTCCCTGACCTTATGGACATGAGGGACATAAATTTCCACAATGAGCAAGACGGTGACACGTGGCACTAGATACAACGGCAGGGAATGAAGGAGGAAAAAGTTGATTTGAAGCACTGGGAGCTGAAACGGAGGCCATGTGGGTGTCCAAAAGACTCCTCCTAGGGGATGGGAACATTTTTCCATGTTTGATGTCCCCCACCTTAGGTACATAAGGTACATCAGTTTCCACGGTGGTCTTGGAGGTGACATGTGGCACCCGATCCAATGGCAGGGAATGGATGCTCCAAAACTGCACTTAGGGGCTGAACGACGGTCATGTGGGTGTCCAAATGACTCCCCATAGGTTCTAGGCACATTTTTAAAGGTTTGGTGTCCCCCACCTTAGGTCCATAAGGTACATCAAATTCCATGGTGGTCCTAGAGCTGACACGTGGCGACCGATCCAACGGCAAGGAATGCATGCTCCAAATAAGCGACTTGAGGGCTGAACTGACAGGTCATGGCGGTCATATGAGGGTCCCAAGGGTCACATGAGGGCTGGGTGAATTTTCCAAGGTGTGATGTACCTAACCTCAGGGACATGGGGGACATGAAATCCCGTACAAGGACTCCTGGTGCTGACACGTGTCCTCTCGAAAAAATGACTAAGTCCTGAACTGCCTTTGAGAGGGTAACTTGGAATGCAAGATAACTTGAGCTTCAAGTGGAATTTATTGGTGAAAATTTATATGATCCTAACTTGAAATGGAATTTTTAATCCAATGATGTGCGTCTCATGTCTTGATTCGATCATATGATCCCTAAAAAATTGGATTTTTGATCTGGGACTCCACTTGTACCTGAGAAAAATTATCTTCCAATCATATGCGCCAAGGTGTTGTTAAAAATATTATTTCACCATCATGTAGGTATTTGGAATCCTATTTCCAAAGATGTTTTTTTTTACTTTCAACTCCATCTGGAGCTCCCAGAATCTTTGTTTGAAGCTCAACAGTTGTTTTAGGCCTGTGTACTGCCTAGGCTTGTGAACCCTGTTTTCACTTAGACTACTCCAAGTCTTTCAGAACTTCCCAAAGCCTTCCAAAATCATTTCCATGACATTATAAGTTCTTCCATTCACCTCTGTGTTGAATTGGGCTCTTCTACTCTTCTCCAGGGGGTTGATCCAATCCCGGGAAGGCCAACGATAGCCCTTCCCTATACTGCCAAAAGATAACATTTTCAATGAACTCCTAAAATCACCTAGGGGGAATGAATGGAATTTCCTAAATCACTTAGGATAATATCATGACATTGGTTGGGAATTCATTTGGACTGACTGGATGGATCCAGGGTTTCTTAGGAATGATAAAACATGAAAATTTTGGCATAGGGTTATAGTTTTCGTGCTCAGAAATTGTCAATTTCCCTATTACACATTCTCACGACAACACTATAGTATGTTGTTTAGAGACAGTACTGTGAATTTTATTTTAAGAATTGAATTTGAACTTGAGCATGGTGAATGGAAATAGGTAATCAGTTTGTAAGTTGTAATGGAAATTGGTAGTATGCATGCTTTGACTGTGCATTCAGTTTTGAGTTCTCTTTTGGGAACTAGCTAAAGAATTTCTAAGTTTTTATTAGATAATGGATTTCATTTCATATTATAAATGAAACGAAATATGGATTGGGTCAATTTTGATTTTTTTGAGATAATTTTTCTGTTGACTTTATAAGATCATTGACTAAACTTCTATTTAATTTAATTCTCTTCTGAGATGGGAACTTCTTGAGGATATGTTAAGAGAATTAGTTGCTAAGTATAGCTTGGATTTGTGGATAGTCTAGTTTCAGATATTTGCATTATATCTACTAACAGATAGAAGTTGGTAAGGATTTCTGTGAGACTGTCTTAAATCTACTTGGATTGAATTAGGGATCTTGGTTAGATGTTGCCTCTTTATTTGTTGACTCATTTTATCGATACCTTGGATTGAGGTCATGTTGTGTGTACTAAACCTGATTATTTCCTTCAGATGATTTTTGTTTGAGGAATAGGTATGTATTGATCCTCTTCTTTGGTTTATATGGAAAGATGAAGCATACTAAAATGAGCTATGTTGTAACTAGCTTTTTTTACTGCTTGGTAAAGATAAATGTGTATTTCTATTCTTATGGATTTATGAAATAATTGAATGACAAGACTTGTTGATTATTTAAAGTAATTGATAGGAGTAATTAAGTCTTGTGATATAATTCTAATGTTGTAGATTATATTATGCTCTTTTCTTAAAAGTAAACTCGTATTTTCTTAATTTTACTTCTTTCTAAATGTTATTACTTATGATTATTTGTATGATGTATATTAATTATTTCATTAAAGAAGAGTTGTTTAATGAAATAATTAGTGGAATGCACTTTAATTTAATGCTTAGTGCTTATCATGCTCAGTTAATTGAACTGACCTATGTTAGCAATTTTACAGATGGACATCCTAAGTGATAAAAGAAGACAAGAACTTTCATGTTGTATTGGGCTTATTTAATTATGGATCTTATGTAAAGAGTTTCAATTCATTCTTGAGTTGTATTGAAAAATAAAAATTGTATTCTTTTGGGATAGAGGTTGTTTGTTTTACAGTATGCCTGATATGCATAGTCTTGTAAATGTATAGTTTTATAATGATGAATTGAAAGTTGGATATTTACTTATATTGGTTATGTAAATTATCTTGTATTTATGAAGAATATGGAAATCCAATTTAGATGATATTTTTCAAATCTGTTATATACTTAATTTGGATGAAATTGATCAGTTGCATAAAGGGAATTAGTTTAATTTCCCTTATTTAGATGCAACTTGTTAAGTTGCATAAGATAACGAATTTTATCTAAACAATTCTAACATAGTAATGAAATGTGTAATGAATATGTAGTAAAAATATAGAAATTATGAAAGATAAGAAGGGTATTAAAAACCCTTATACTTAACCACGTGGAGGAAGATTCTTCCTCTCTCAAATAAATTTAATCTAAAGAATGGTGATATGATCGTTAATTGTTAGACTTCATTTCCTATAAATTCTACTATTATTTGAACCTATTTGGTTGTTACACCTTCTTTGAATGGTTAAGTTACATTTAATGAAACTTAGGATGTTTTTTTCCCGTTCCTTTCGATATCTATTTATTAATCCAAGTAAAACAAACCTAAAAATAAATCATAAGTTAAGGAAGTTCTTTAATGGACTAAATGAATCAAATTTAGAAAAGAACTTATGGAGTTTTGGATTAGGGTTAAGTAGGGTTACTGTAATTGATGTAATAATCCAAATTAAAAATGTATTACTAACCTCCTTGGGGTATGTACATCTTGATGAGGTAGAATCTGTAGGATTTTGGTACATTCCAACTGCAAGATTGTACCTTTGAGAAGACAAGGGTCTTCTCGAGGATAAAGCATTGCAGTTGACATGTGGTAACACCCTTCTACATTGATCATATAGATCTACACACAAATAAGGACTTGAACTTAGTTTCTCTCTAGGTCAAGTTAGTGGCATGTTTAGGATAGGTAGTAGCTTTCAATGGCTCAGGGTACCTTGGAAAATTTAGTTGACTTAGGTCAACCGAGTATGCCCATATACCCTAAGACATTGTGAGCATATTCCTATGATAAATTATGTTTCTAACTAGGGCTAGGGTTAAACCTTGGGCAAGTGGACTAACAATAGTCAGTAAAGACCATTCTAGATAATAGAAGAGTGAGGTGAATGACGTATTCTAAAATGAAGAGTATGCCATCTAGGAATAGTAACATGAACAGTATGTTGAAAATCTTTGGCCAAAGTATCATAAGTTGTTGGTTGCATTATCCTATGTCACCTAGTTTAAAGCAACGTGATTTCAGATGAATATTGGTAACAAATATTCAAGATAGGTTCTTTAAATAGATCACTCGGTACTCGAAATAGGGTAGGAGAACCAAGTATACATAGTATACATAAAGTATTATATACTTTAAGTTAACATGAGATATTGGTTTGTAACTGAGTCATGGAATGAGAGATCGGTTGCATACTGAGTCATTATAGCTACATATGGTTATCTGTTATAATATTGATTGGCATGGAATGTGTGTTCTAAATGATTTTTTATTTAGAACAGAGAACATTATGTAAAAAAATAAATATTCCTTATTTCTTAAGTCTTAAAATGGAAATGTTACATCTTGGTATCAGAGCTAAAGGTTGCAGGTCTTGAACCTATTGTGTTCATAATCTGATGAAACATAAATTTTCTTATTAACAAAAAATGGTTAGAGAAAGAGGAAATGTTGCAAATAATCCTCCACCTAAGGAAGGAGTAGCAACTACCCAGAAACTTTATGAGATCCTTGCTACCCTATTGGAAACAAAAGATCATGTGGCTGTACTTGAACAACAAGTAATGGGAAACGAGGAGGAAGAAGATGTTGATAACAATAATTAGCCTCCTCCTGGGGACAATGCCAATGTAGGTGTTGATAATAACAACATGAACATACTTGATCATCCTGAGAACAAAAAGTCTAGGCTTGCATTTGAACTCACTAATGATATAAAAAGGATAAGTCCACCCAAGTTTGATGGCACCACATTAGGAAATGGGCTGAGAATTGGCTCAATGAAATGGAGAAATACTTTGTAGTAAGGAATTTCTCAGAAGAAAAAAAGGCTATATGGGGATCATATCAACTTTATCATGAGGTATCTTCATGGTGGGACAACCGTAAGGCTTAGTTGAATATTAATGAAACTAATATCACATGGGATCAATTTAAAGGTTACTTTAGGAAACATTGGCTACCGCAACTTTACTATGATCAAAAAATGACTGAATTCCATAACTTAGCTCAAGGAAAGCTAATTGTAATTGAGTATTGGGATCGGTTTACTAAACTCCTTAAGTATGTACCTCAGTACCAAACTGATGAGAAGTTCAGGATATGGAAATTCATCATGGGATTGAATCCCATTATAGGAGGAGAGGTGGATGTTCACAGCCCAACCATGATGGAAGGGGTTGTTAAAAAGGCCATAAAGTAGGAACATAAATTGAAGGAATTTTTTTCTCATAAGGAGGAAGTAAGGAAGAAAAATCCCAGCTCCTCTTCATCATCTCTTTCACCTAATAAAGGACTATGGAAGAAATTCAGAATGAAAAGTAATTTTTCATCTACTACTAATAAGAAAGTAACAACAAACAAGTTTGTTGGCAATGCATGAAACAACTTTGTCAAGAACAATAATAATGGACAGAATTCCTATGGGGGTCAGAACGATAAATCTAAGGCTAGAAATAAACCCAAGCCTAGGAAGGGACCTGTAAGAGGCTGTTATAACTATGGCAAAGATCATTACATAAATCAATGCCCTTTGAAAAAAGATGATCGTAATCAGCAACATAAGATACACTCTGTAGTAGCTGACAAGTAGGCTGAGAAACATGCCACACCTATAGAAGTTCCGGGTAAGTTATTTAGTTTACCTATAACTATTATTTTTGACACCGGAGCTACTGAATGTTTTATTTCTAGTATATTAACATCAAAAATAAAAAGAAAATATAAAAACATGGATAAAACATGGACTGTATAGTATGGAAACAATGTTGTTCATACAGTTAGTATGTGTCTATTTGGAGTAGTTCTTGATTTACCTAACTTTTCCACTAAATTTGATCTTTATGTTGCACCTTTGGGGTCTTATGATGTAATAATTGGTGTTAATTGGTTAGCAGAACATAAGGCTAAAGTGGACTATTTTGAAAAACACATTAGTTGTTTACATGACCTACAAAAAACATAAGAGATTGAGGGTGTGAAACGGAAGATTTCTGTTAGAAAATTTTCAGCTATGCAACTTAAAAAGGCAAAAAATAAAGGTTGTACCTTATATGTAGTGAAAATTATAGAAACAAATAAAGATAATAGTGATGTCATGGAATAATATCTGTTGTTATGAGACTTTAGTGACATATTTCCAGAAGAATTATCAGTTCTTCCATCCAAAAGGGAGTTTGATTTCACAATTGAGATCAAGCCTAGAAGTAATCCAATTTATAAGGCACCATATCGAATGAATACTACAAAATTAGTAGAGCTTAAGGTTCATTTGCATGAACTTTTTTCTAAAGTTTTGATTAGACCAAGTGTTTCACCTTAGGGAGAACCTGTAATTTTTGTGAAAAAGATAGATGAAACACTTAGGTTGTGCATTGATTATAGAATGTTAAACAAAGAAACAATCAAGAATAGATACCCACTCCCTAGGATTGATGATATATTTGATCAAATGCATGGAGCATCGGTATATTCTAAGATAGATATTCGATCTAGATATCATCAATTGTGGATTAAGGATGATGGCATTCATAAAACAACTTTCAAAACAAGGCATGGACATTATGAGTTCATGGTTTTACCTTTTAGATTAACAAATGCACCTGCAACTTTTATGAACTTAATGAATAATATATTTCAAGAATACTTGGACAAATTTGTGATCGTATTCTTGGATGAAATTCTCATATATTCTAAAAGTATTGAGGAACACCATGAGCATTTGAAGATAGTTTTGGAAATTTTGAGAAAGAGGCGGTTATATGGTAAGCTATCTAAATGTTATTTTTATGACACAAAAGTGCATTATAAGTAAGAATGGAATTGTTGTAGATCCTATAAAAATTGTAGCTATAACTGAGTAGCTTGCACCAAAGAATGTACATGAAGTTAGAAGCTTCATGGGGCTTGTTGGTTACTATAGGAAATTTGTAAAAGACTTCTCTAAGGTGGCTACACCAATAACTTCTTTACAAAAGAAGCATAAAAAGTTTGTTTGGAGTAAGAAATGTAAAATTGCATTCAAAATTTGAAGGAACAGTTAACTTTTGCACCTATTCTAGTAGTACCAGATCCTAGTGGAGATTTTATGGTGGTAACTAATGCATCTGGTGAAGTTCTAAGAGGAATTTTGTTACAAAATGATCATGTCATAGCTTACGAAAGTATAAAACTAAAGTTACATGAGTTTAATTATGCTCCACGTGATTTATAGGTTGCTGCCATTATTCATGCATTGCAAGTTTGGAGGCATTATATGCTTGGTAAACATTTTGAATTGAAAACTAATCATCTTGGGCTGAAGTATATCTTCACTCAGCCAAATCTTAATGCAAGACAACGAAGGTGGTTAGATTTTTTGTCTCAATATGATTTTGACATCAATTATATCTAGGGTAAAGAAAATAGAGTGGCTGATGCTCTAAGTTATAGGAAGCACATTTCTGTGCTTATAACATTGAGAACTCAATTTAAGGATGAAGTAAAAAGTTTTATGGAATCTGATTCTTACTTTTAGCAAGTAACAATATTGCTTGTTGCAGATCTAAATGATTTGAGGTATAAAGGTTTTCACTTCGATAACGAAGGAATCTTACAATTTGAAAACTGAGTATACATAGCTTCAATAAATGATTTAAGAAAGAAATGATTAGCAGAATTTCACAATTCACCTTTTTATGGATACCCAGGTATTACAAAAATGCTTGCTGATATAAAACAACAATATTTCTGGAAAGGAATGAAAAAGGATGTTATATATTTTGTGACACATTTCCTTGAATTTCAACGTGTTAAAGCAGAACATATGCACCCAGCCGGTTTATTGTACCCTCATAACATACGGAAATACAAATGGCAAGTAATAAGCATGGACTTTGTACAAGGGTTGCCTATGTCAAGAAATAAACACAATGTTATCTTAGTAGTTGTGGATAAACTAACAAAGGTAGAACATTTTATTGCTAGTAATTAGAAGGATGATTCTCCTGTGTTAGCAAAAATATTTGTACACGATATTTTTAGATTACATGGAGTACCTGAATTAATCATATTTGATAGAGATCCTAGAATGACATCAAGGTTTTGGAAAACGCTTAATACGACTCTAGGAACTAAACTAAATTTCAGTTCTACGTGTCATCTGGAAATGGATGGACAAACTGAAAGAGTTAATCAAGTTTTAGAGTATATGTTATGAATGTATTGTATGGACCAGTAGTATAAGTGGGAAGAGTGCCTTCCACTAGTTGAGTTTTCATATAATAATACATATCATGCCTCTCTTAAGATGACACCTTTCCAAGCATTATACGGAAGAAAATACTGAACTCCTATTAGTTGGGACATCATTGAGGATAGAGAGGTAATTGGACCTCAAATTCTTACTCAAATGGAACAACAAGTTAAATTGATTCGTGAGTGCTTGAAAGAAGCAACAGATGGGAAAAAAAGTTATGTTGATTTAAAGCAGGTTGACAGGAAATTCAAACTTGGTGAGAAATTATTTCTTTAGGATAAACTGAAAAATGGCTCTATAACTTTTGGCAAGGCTGCCAAGTTATCACCTCATTATGTGGGACCTTTTGAGATAGTTGAAGTAATCAACCCTGTAGCTTACCGTTTAGCATTACCTCCTTCTTTGTCACAAATGCATGATGTTTTCCATATTTCTTTGCTTAAGAAATACATTTAAGATTTATCACATGTGTTAAATTAGAATTCCTTACAAGTCCAAGACCTAGGAATAATCGTGGTTAATCCCATACGAGTAATGGAAACTTGCCAGTTGCATTTAAGAAATCATGAGATAAGTCAATGTAAGGTCTAGTGGGACCAATTTAATGAAGAAAGTGCATCCTAGGAAACCCTGGAAGATATGGAAACTACTTTTCCATATTTATTGGATCAAAACTGATTAGAATGACTGATAAACAAGTTGTGGTTTTATCTTTATATGACAATAAGTCTGCCAATTATGGACAGAAAACTATTAATTTCTGAATAAACAACTATGTGAATGTTGATTTTTGGAACTTAAAATTTTGATATTGTTGCAAACATATGTTATGGAAGTGAATAAATTGATTATCTAGAATGCAATGATTAAAATGAGATAATCATCAAGATGATGATTCTTTTTAGGAGGGAAGTATGTAACACCTTGTCAAACTATTATTGTAGACACTAAAATTAGGTCACACTCCCCTTTAGTCCCTCGAAAAATAAGCACCCTTCATCAAATTCACCTAGCCATGGCCCCCTTCACCTCACTAATATTAATTTAATTAATTAAATTAAATTAAGTCATTATCCTCACCATATTTATTATTTAAATATCTTAATTTAAATAATATCCACACATACACTTCACCTAGACACTTCATTAATCCAACTCACTCTAAGACCTATTCTTAGTAAGTTATCATAACTAACTAGGACTTACCCAAACCATAAAAATAAATGCCTACATTCTCTCTAACCACATTCCCAAATGCTTACAAAAAGCTTCCAGTTTAATCTGTGGGTTAAAAACATGAGATCTGAGAAAATTAAGAGGATCTCCTTAGTTTTGTAAACCTCGGAAATCCCACCTTAACTAACACCGGTTAGCCCTAACCATCACTGGTTAGGCTAGAACTTCCATCGGTTACCCTTTTAACCCCAAAAACAACCTTATTTTGAAGGTTGGCAAAGATTGGAAAGAGTTAGAAAACATTGATATATTCCTGAGAGATATCACATCTTCTGAGATTGAATTCTAGTGAGAACACACATGTAAGGAAGGAGATCAAGTATTTTCTCCTACACAGCCACCCCAACAATGATCTGATCTAACCAAGCAAAGAGGAATGCACAAGCAGCCCATGAAGAAGCTCTCCTATGATTGGTGATCACTTGCAGCCTTCAACCTCTTACCAAAAACCCCATCCCTCACTCATAGGAATCCAAGACCAGAATCCAAGTAAGTAAAACATTCTACTTCTATGATTCACTTCATTTTGTCATTATATTATCACCTATTGTTTACCTAGCCACCCATTGACCTCCTTCAACATTGCCCCTCCATATACCCATTAAAACCTCACCAAATCGTACCCAAATCACACAACACCTCATCCCGACTAACCAAAATTCTTTGTGTAATCACAAAGGAGACCCAAAACCCATTTTGTGGCATCCTTAGAACTCCATAGTAACCGACACTGGTTACTCCTAACCATCGTCGGTCACCCTTAACCGGCATCAGTTACTATATGTGCTCATACAACCCAGAACAGGGACATATCCACCTAATTTTACATCCACTTAATCACCTGTGACCTACCTGAGACTTCTCTCAGACCTACGGAGACCCAGAACTAACTATTTGACCTTCATATCCTACTCTAGCCTAGCCTATTAGATTGGATCTTTCTTATTGTGTTTTAAGTGAGATGCCTGAATAATTTCAAATTATAATAGGTTTTACTTTATTATTTGCATTAAATTGTTTAAAACAGTGGACTGACAGTTGTCTAGGAAGTATCACACTTCCCAGATCTAGCACACGCTAGGCAGTTCACTGCACATATTGTTTAACTCTTTCTGGTGGTCTTGCTTTCATTAAAGGTAGTTCCTCCTAGTAAAAAGGTAGATCTCATAATCAGTTGTGGATTTAGAAGTCATACACACATAAAACCCATCAACCAGCATTAAAATAGGTATTCCTCCTATGCTCGTTACCATATCTATTTTGTCAATACTTCAAATAAATGTCTAAGAATCAGGTGAAACATTTTGGCACGCCTGGTGGGAGCCATCCGGGGTTCCTTGCATTTTATTCATTCCTAGGAAAAGTTGTGTGTTGTTTTCTCTTCTGAAAAACATACACATTAATTTTCTTCCTTGGTAACCTACCTTTTCTTTCTATTTGATCTAAAAGAAATCTTTCTCTTAATGTAATTAAAAAGAACCATTTCTTCATGTTTTCTACATCATAGTGAAAGAGCATCCCTATTCATTTTCATCTTTTTGTGTCATCTAACTTCACACTTTGATTTGGGATTAAAAAAAAGTGCAATGCATTCTGATTTATTGTATTAGCTCACATTAATTGCGGGAAAACTATATGCTGGAAGTCATGACCAACTGATGGTTGACAAACAAATCGTAGAAAGCACTTTCTTTCTCTTTCTCTCTCTCTCTGAGTCTTACCAAACATCACAAACTTTGAAAATACACACATTCTTAAACAACATCTTACCTAGAAGAAGCTGTAGGTGATCACACGATCACGGCATAGTGGGCACCCAGCTTGCTGCTTTGTCAAGTCATAATTCAGAGCAAGGCATGCACCTGCCATAACATACCTAAAACCTCACCTTTTAGATCTCCTTATTTGTAGGAAGCCATCATCACCGAAAAAATCTATTTCACAATTCATGTGTCAATCCTTAAATCGCATAAGCTCAACAAACATAATAGAAAAGGCACTCCTAGGATCGCATTTTTCTTAGTGTTTCTACTTTGATTGTGTTTTGAGGTGAAAGAGCACGTTCTTCATTTTTTTCTTGTTCATCCTTGCACACTCCTCATCACAACTGGTGTATTCCAGATTTACATGAGTGTGCCTAGACCATATTATCATCATTCTTAGAATTTTGGGTCTGATTCCACATCAGATTTTAATTCACAACCACTATTCTTTCATCACTATTTCAATTTCACAGTAACCGTAGTCAGTTACCCTCTGATCGTCATCGGTTATACCCAACCGATGTCGGTTTTAGGTCCTTTTTTCAACCTACCGAAAGGGACATTTTTTATTCATCTTCATCCACTTTTCACAGTACCTATCACTATCATCATTCCCATTAACATTGTAAAACTCATCAGATTTGGCATACCTATCATATTTGACCTCCTACCTTGTTTTTCACTCACTATCCATTTTATACAGTGACCGGAAGTGGTTACCCCTAACCGGCATTGGTTTTCCCTAACTGGAATTGGTTATCCTATTTCATTTCCCAACCCATATTTGGTACATAATACAGTTTTTATCGTCAAATTCACCTGTTCCTATTGTTTTTCTATGTCATTTATAGAGAATCAGCTCTACCTGATCAGTACTGGTTCACATGGTACTACCTGAAAATAATAAAGCACACTTGTATTTCACACTAGTTGTTAACCACTCCCACCTATTCCTTCACCACCTTTCATTTTATCACCATCCATGGATCCCATCCAGCCTATCACTATCACTACTAGAGATGAGGAGTTTGCATTACTCCTTGACCAAAACCCTTCCGCTTTGTAGTTTTACCTTTCCCATTCATCTACTTGAGATGCCTTGGGTCAGTTTATATACATCATGCCCATATCTATCTCCCTAACTCTCGCTCCCACTCCTGCATCGACCCCATCTGGCTCTCTGCTGCCCACATCTAGGTCATATACCCGCTATGACCGCCACATCTATCACCTCCATGGCACTTGCCACATCCACCATACCCTCAACAACTACCCACAACACAACCTCATCCACCCCTATTGTCTCACACATACCCATAACTACACTGCCACCTCCCATGTCGGTGACCCCTACCCCTTTTCAGAACGTGGTCCTTTCCATTCCACAATCATTAGCCCCCATTTCCACTAGGGTTACCATGACCCTTTCACCTCCATATACATACTATTAGCCACCTCCCATTTCATCTATTATTCCCTCTAGGTACATACCCCCTATTCCACTACCTTCTTCTCAATCAACCAACATGGAAACACCATACATTGGAGTTCCACCATTGTTATATGCCCAAAAATAACCCCCTCACACTACAGGAGGCCCCCAATCATCACAACCTACCAATGACCTAATCAAATTGATGTTGGACAAGATGTAGACATTAGAGGCATCGGTTTCCAGCTCCTGCAACACTCTCACCTATGACGAGATTTGAAATGAACCCATCCACCCATCCATTCCTATCCACCCATATCTCGTGCATTGGGAAATGTATAAATTCAATTGTTTGAATAGTAAAGAAAACCTATAACAACATTTGCATTCATTCAAACATGGGTGTTATCTGATCACTCACAATGATGCCTTGCTCTTGAGAACCTTTCCCATGTCTTTGACTGGACCTGCATTAGATTGGTATAGTGGGTTACCTAGACACTCTATATTCTCATTCAATTAGGTAGCCCAAGCCTTCTTGGATCATTTCTCTATCAATATCATCAAGAAGGTTACCATGACTAACCTATACTCCACGCGTCAGTATGAGGATGAATCTATTGCAGATTTTGTTGCTCACTAGCATAGCTTGATCAATCAACTCACCTTCCAATTACCACAAACAGAACTCATTGAGCTCTTCACACAGGCTTGTACTAGACATATCTCACCCACCTTACAGGTCCCAATCTTTTGAACATTTGATGAAGCATTCACTCTGGCACGAAAGTTAGAGATTTGGGCCATCAAAGAGAAGAAAATCAAGTTATGTAATAAGAATTTGGCATTCAAGTCAAATGATGCCTCTTTTTCTTAAAAACCACAAACTAATTACTCAAAATCTAAGGGCACCGCTAATGCAGTGGTACTCAAGGTTGGCCTAGCTCATTTTTCAAATCAGGCTACCTCCTCATCTAATCTCTCACCCATCCAGACTTTTCAATTCAGACGAGAGCAACAAAAATACACCCCAATCAGGGAATCTTACTCTTCTGTCTTAGAAAATCTTATCAAATCTGGGGCCATTACCCTTCCACCTATAAAACCACACATTGGTTTCGACCTTCCTCACCCCATGTTCACATGGTATAAAGAACATGACTTCTATAACTATCATCGAGTAAATGGTCATAGTGACGGAAATTGCATCACTTTCAAAAATACTGTCCAAGAAATGATCGAGAAAGGCGAGTTAACCATGGATAATCCTAATTCACCTGCCAACCAAAACCTAAACATCTTCAAGAATCCATTTCCCAACCATGCCCCTTCATGTTATCAAACTGGTGAGACCTCAACTCATGATACTCATACCCGTAAGGTTCACGCTATTTTTACTGATGTACATGTCACCTCCCAGTTACCCCATATTCCTTCCATAGAGGAAATCCTAGCCCAAAATACTCCTTCCACATTGGAACCCACCGTACTAACTCCTCCACCCACAGAGGAACACCTTTCATCTCCTTCATCACCTATGGAGGAGTCTTCTGCTAACATCAAGACCATTTCACCTTTAGCTTCTCCACTTAGAGAATTAGTACCCACAGTACCTCCTCCACTCATAGAGGAGCACCCATTAGCTCCTTCACCCACAAAGGAGCACCCATCATCTCCTCCACCTATAGAGGACATCCCATCATCTCCTCCACCTATCATAGAACCAGTTGAGATACCATTGCCTCTTGGTGAGTGTTCTCCATCAGCTTCCCAAAATCTTGCAGAAATACTTTCGGATCTCCTACCCATGAAAGCTGAAGCTAGCCAATTTCCCATCTCTAAGACACATTTTATGGGAATTACCATTAAGTGATTGTCAACTCCACCCACAGACATTTCATTCTCATGTTTGGCTGATCACTTAGATTATGTGGATAGAGCCTTATTATGGGGGCATCTTATGTTTCTGGTCTCAACATAGATGCATATGTCACTTATTGATACATCCACTATCTACCCAAAAGTATTCTGACCAATCGAACCAAACACAACCACCTCTATCACAACTCCTTCTATGACACCCATCATAACTTCACATACACCCTTACCCATAACCCAAACTACATCTAAACCCAAACCCACAGCTATAACATTTTCCTCGACTAAACCGATTACCACCTTAGGGGTCACCCAAACCACTAGTCTTACTCATCCACATATCAAACTGGATTTAGCTACATCCTCCAAAGTCAACAGCAGACCTACTCTGACACCCAAGCAAAAACACCAAACCCATATAACTCATACCCCAGTTGCGCCAATCACACCATCACCTATTCCATTTGTCTTAAGACCTCAGCTTCCTAACATGGTGAAGCAACCTCCACCCATTAATAAACCAAAAGCAAAAAAACCCATTCCTTCCTCACAAACCTCCAATCTCCCCAATGCCCAACATGACTTACACCCACACCTGCAACATTGCTACCACCCTTACCTCTAATACCCTTAGCAATTCCTTCACTACCCACTACACTTCAATCTCTATCGCTTACACCTCCTGCACGACCTGCATCCTATACCTTGATAGCACCTCCGTTATCCCCATGGGTAAATTGCCCTCTTCCCCCATCGGCCTTTCCTTCTAGACCTCATACACCCATATCACCTTTACCAAAGAAGGTGTAACCCAAAAACAAAACTCCACTACCCCAAAATAAGATAGTCAAAACCACTACAAACCCTCCTACCAGTTCATCCACCATACCCCTACCTAAATAAACACGACTGACACCTAAAACCATGCTGACATCCAAAACCATAGCTCGATCTTCTCCTCCTCTTCCAAAGACCATTCCTCAAAAATAAACCACACCTACACCCAAACCCATGTTCATTTCCCATTGCAATCCACTAGCAGGGTCCTATGCCAAAATTTTAACCAACCTCGAGAATTTTTTCATCACATTACCACCACTCAGACCTTACGACCCCCTCAAACCTAAGCCAAAATGGTTTGATGATACTAAAATTTGTGCCTACCATCATGTGCTAGGGCACGATGTGGAGAATTGTAAGACATTGAAAACTGTCCTGATCTAGTTATGTCCTCCAGAAGCCAACTTTGACAACGATGACCTTCTCAACAAGGAACCTGCTTCACCAACACCCACTCCCACACTGTCCACTCAACAACCACAAACTCCACCCTCACATCTCTTAGAGCCACCACTAAGATTTAAAATTAACATGGTTCGCATCAGGGAACTTTCCACACCACCACCCAAATGTCACTGTGCCCAACTCACCTCACACGGTTTTTCTCCCCCGGTAGGTTTTTACCCATCATGTCGTTATACCACTCACCCTACACCTTATCTGTTTTCCAATTCCCCTTAGATCAACATGATACACATCACTACATGTGCTCAGAAGGATAAAGGTAAAGAAAAGGCAATTGACCCATGAACTAATCCTATACACAACATACCATCTGCACCCATACCTAAAATCACTATTCGCGGCCCCACGTACACCATTTCTAATGGCATCACACATCACACCATGCTCGATAAAATACACCAATATCCCCTTAAGATGTCCTTATATGACCTCATTCGAACCTCATAATCCCTTTGTCAAGCTCTCATGGAGGTTATTCAATCTATTGAGGTTTTACCCAATGAGCCTACACCCGTAGCCTCTCTCATAAAATTACCACCTTCATCTTTGCCCCACCCTATTCACCAAGTAGCCTCCCTTAGCTTCTCATAGGAAGAGATTGTGCCACACCAAAATGATGACTTGGACCTAGCCCTCTTCATCTCTGTCCACATCGATGACATACGGGTACGTCATGTGATGATTGATGGGGGCACTAACATTAACATCATTTCATCACATGCATTCACTCAAATGCGCATACCTGATAATTTCATGCATAAACATCCTATCATGTTGTGTTCATTCAATGACACTGTCACCTTTACACTAGGCACCCTCATCCTCCACATTCGTGTGGGCCCCCACACTATTCCAAAACTATTATACATCTTGGAGGGGGAATTCAAATATAACCTTTTTCTTAGCAGAACCTGGACTCGTGTCATGGGTTGTGTTCCTTCCACTTTACATCATTGTGTAAAGTTTGAACATGAAGGACACAGCTATACCATTCCAGCTAATCCATCACCTTTTAAAACATGCAACATTCTTTACCAACCCAATGATGTGCTCATACCTGTTAAAGTGTCTACCTCCATGACCACCACTCCTTCACCTACACCTCCGCTTACTAGTACAGTCGCTACCTCAACCACACATACCTCCTCAATTCCTACCGCACTGCCACAACCTCCACGACCGACCCATCAGCTTCCTAATCCATTAACTCTACCTCCACATCGACCTCTGACACTTCATCTATTCCAGCTACCTATATACCAACCACTGATCCATTAGAAGGTGTTTTTCAATGCCTCACTCTGGGGGAGTACCGCCTATATAGTGCCAACACAATACTTACTCCACAAGAGTATGAAACCCTTCACCAACACCCTCATTATGATCACCATATAGGATAAATTCTTCTATATGGTCCCCCTCACCTTTGTACTAGTCTCACCTATGGGGGACTTGATACTACCACTTACACCCCTGAACCACCGTCACAAACTTGCACATTTTCCACCAACTTCCAATCACTTACCAATCGTCATTTCACCCACACCTTCCTGCACCAATGTGCATGGAAGGGTTTTGGTTTTGGATTTTATGAACAAGGCTGCCATACTTTCATTCCATGTACCACCTGCAAACATAACGACCGTAGTGGTATCGGCTTCCCTGAACCACCTACCAAATAGGCCGACATTGAACTCATTAAGGACACTATCCCTTCTCCACCTTCTTCACCCACTCCACCTTCATCACCACCCTCACTGACAGAGTCGATGGATCCTGAATCTATCCCTCCTAATGTTTTTTTTCATAAACACCATTTCTTTGGGGCCTTTGACTTATCAACATGAGGGTGAGGCCCCTTCCACTCTTCCCTTCCTGTATCCTGAAATGATCAATGATGATACACCTTCAATTAACATTGTTCAATGTTAGGATGATAACTCTATACTCACCTACCTTGGTGCTAAATACTCATATATTAATCAATCGTTACCTTCTAAGACATAAACCATGTTGAATGAATTGACTATTGAGATCAACATTCATACTCAGGATGACCCACGCATCCTAAAGATCAGTTAGTATTTAGATGTTGCTGAACAGGAAGCCATCACTTCTTTCCTCAAAGACCATAACCACGCTTTAGCTTGGTCTTATGCAGACATGCCCAATATTGACCCCACCATAGTGGTCCACAATATCCTAACCATTCCCAATGCCAAACCTATCAAACAAAAATTGAGGAAAATGCACCCTCATATTTCCCTTCTCGTCAAAAAATAACTTCAATGCATTATTTCCATTTCCTTCATCTTACCCATTGATTATCCTCATTGGATTTCTAACATTGTCCTTATCACTAAGGTGACAGGGGGACTTCGTATTTATAAGGACTTTTGTGACCTCAACCTAATGTGTGCAAAAGATGAATTTCCCTTGCCTAGTATTGAATAACTAGTTGACATTACCACTGGCCATGAGATGCTATCACTCATGGATGGCTTCTCAGGTTATAACCAAATCCTGCTTGCCCCACAGGATCAACAAAAAACCTCATTCATCACCCCTTGTGGGACATTCTGCTATCAAGTCATGCCTTTCAGCCTTAAAAACAGTGGTGCCACATATCAGCAGGCTATGACTTACATCTTCCATGACATCATGCATCACATATTGGAAGATTACAGAGATGATCTCTTGGCCAAATCTAAGCACTGCTCCGAGCACCTTACCATCCTTAAAACCATATTTGAATGTCTCATTAAATATTGCATCCACCTTCAGCCTAAGAACTGTGTCTTCGTAGTTCTCTTAGGAAATATCCTAGGATTTATCATTTCCATACGTGGTATAAACATCATGTAGATGTACTTTTGACCACCTCTGATCGTTACACCCTTCAAACCATCCCATGTTCAACCAACAAATTTATAGATACCATGGCCTGCTTAGCTTCCCAAATACCTACTTCAACCGCCAATTCTAAAATCTTTGTCATCGTATAATGACTCCAATCATCTTCTTATTTACCTCATGATGTTTACTCTGTTGGAACTGTCACCTCTGACCTGAGTGACCTTTGGTATAAACAATACTCTGACTACCTTTCTCTCTCCATCTTACCTCCTGATCTCACCCATAACGGACAATGCACCTTCCTTAAAAAGGTCTCTCATTATGTCATCTTAGGGGGACTCCTCTATACGCACGGCTTTGATGGTATTCTCTTATGATGCCTCACGAGTTCTGAAATTCCTTATACCATTAACAAAGTTGATGACGACATATGTGGAGGTCACTTCAGTGGCCTTGCTATTTCTAAGCATATTATTTTCCTGGGCTATTACTGGCCGAGCATTAACTATGATTGTTGTGACTATGTTAAATTTTGTGTAAAATTCCAACAACATTCAATCTTCATCGTACACCCAGCCACACCTTATAGGTCACTCGTGACCTTTGTCCCTTCTCTCAATGGGGTTTGGATCTTATAAGAGAAATCAATCCCCATTCTTGCCAATGGCATCAATGGATCATGAATGCTACCGAATACTATACAAAATGGGTGGAAGCCATACCAATCATCTCTATGAAAGCTGAGAAAATATGTGAGTTCATTAACCACCATATAATTTTTCACTTTGGTGTTCCTCATCGCCTCATCACTGACAATGGAAAACAATTCAAAAACATAACATTGCAAAAACTTTGTGATGCCTTTGGCATTCAACTTAGTTTCTCATCACCCTATTACCCACAAACTAATGGCCAAGTTGAATCCACTAACAAAACCCTAAACAAGATTTTCATGAAAGTGGTCAACAATACTAGGAAGGATTGGCATACACACATTCCTTTTGCCATGTGGGGTATATCGTACTAGTATTCACACTTCCACTGTGGCCACACCATTTTCTCTGGTCTATGGTACAGAGGTAGTTCTACCTCTCGAAGTTTAGATCCCCTCACTCCGCATTTCTCTCAATGACATGCTCACTGATGATGACTTTTGTCAGGACCATTTAGCACAGTTAGAGTTACTAGACAAATGTTGTCTTAATTCTCTGGATCACCTTCAAGTTTATTGAAAATGTATCAAATGTGCCTATGAAAAATGAGTCCCAAAGAAGAAAAAAGTAAACGGGGAAAATTTTCTCCTAATTGGATTGGACCATACATCGTGACCCATACTTATGGATCAGGTGCTTATCATTTATCTTCACTTGATGGTAAACCCAAACCTGATCCCCTTAATGCCTTGCATCTTTGACCATTCTATTGTTTACTTTTCATCCTACCTCACCTTTTGTCTCTTTCCATGCTCATCCCTTAAGTGTTATCACTTCATACACCTCACCAATGATTAAACAAGAATCATGTGAGTACCTGCCACTTGTTATCTTCTCTTGAATATGTGTACCATGGTGCTGCACATAACATGATTTTCATGGATACTTTTCATCTACCTTTAGATGAGATCCCATGGTCGTTCCACCTTGGTATTTTCCATGAATTTAAATCCCTCACATGGAATATAACTCCTTGAGTCAAACATCCACTCAAAAGATGACTCCCTCAAAAGGACATCTTCCTCTCGACAATTTTTGTTATAAAGAGATTTCTCCCTCGAAGGAAAACTATGTAAAGCTTAAAAAAACAAGAGTGACCGAAGCTTCCCGCATCAATCAGCTTCACAAAGACCTAAAGCAGTTAAATTTTCTTCATCCCATATAGACTTCTCACATCGATCAGTCTATCTCAACTATAAGTCAAAACAACAAACCTTTTTAGTCATGGACTTACCCATTGTGTCCTCAGATCTCTTGCCCAAAAGAGCATGATACCTCACACCATATAATAATTAACTTCCTTTCACCCTTCTTACCATTCCCACTCCCATTTCCTACTACCTCAAGGGACTTCTTGGAACTTAGGCATTTGGTGATCATGTGACTACTTTTCACCATAAAACAATCAATCATGTAGTGTCTTTAGGGGCTTACATTCATCACCTCCTCCAAGGCATGATCTACTCAGTATGATACTACCCAATCAGGTGGCTTTCTTCCCCCATCTTATCTTTTAAACCATTTTTGTTTACGTTTTGATTACCTTATATAGGACTTGGTCCTCGATGCTTACTTTTGGGGTAATATTCTTCTTTTACCACAATTGACATCACCTACATCACTTTACCTATAATCCACCCAAATCTAATAGACCTAAACCCACACCATGCCTAAAACCTACTAACTCATTTTCATACCTCATCATATTCTTCCCTGGCTCATGGGAGAAGTACATCGGCCTGAGGTCCCCTTTTGTTGGGACTATGTAGGTAGCATTGCAAGGGCATGGGGCCCTTAGAGGTTAGCTTGGCCATTTTCTACCCTAAATAATTCATCTTCCATGTTCCTCACACCTCACTTAGTTTCCCTTTTTTATCCCAAACTGGAAATTACACCAAACAAACAAGTTACTTCATATTTTAAATCCTTATCACAACATACATTTATTACGCCTATCATTTCTTTATCATCACTAAGATTAGATTATACCACATCTCACATATGACCCATATTATCATTCATTGAATAAAATAATGAATCACAGCTTCACCTAATTTCTAACTCAACCATGCCTATAACCTGACTCAATACATGCCTAAACTGACCTAACTAGATCCATGCCTAACAAACTTGACTCGATCCATGCCTAGAAGACCTAACTTGATCCATGCCTAAATCAAATTGACTCCATCATGCCTAACTCACCTACTTTCCATCCATATCAGAATAACAAATCAAAATCTCATCAACACATCAAAAAATTAAAAAATACCATGTATCTCATCATATAAATAAATCAATGTGTATCTCAAAAATACATGGCTCTCTCATCATGTCCATCATCTCAAAATCATTGGCACGTAGGCCAATACACAATATAAAATATCATCGGCACACAGGCCGGTGTCATATATAACATAATAATGAAATAATAAAAAATATCTTCGGCATGCTAGCCGGTATATGCTCAAATAGACAAAATATCTCATACATCCTCACTGTCATCGACACACAAGTTGGTATGTGATAAAAAATACAACTATCTCTCGGCACGCAGGCTGGTATAAATAAAAAAAATACTATCATACATAAAAAACTAGGTGACCACATATCAGGCATCTCAGAATATGTCCTCCATCTCTATGTTGCCTATGCCCTTGGCCTCCTGGGTCCCTACTAGCACCTCAACTAGAGTGGCTCTCTGTACACTGGTAGCCTCTACCTAATTGGGCCTCAAATCTTTTTGACCCCCTTTTCTCTCTACACTATGATTGGGGGATCTCATCCTCTCACTAGACGCCTAATTTTCCATGTACTCGGCATAGGATATGAAGTCTATCCCGGCCTCCATCAGCTAGTCCTAATAATATCTTGCCTCACCAAGGGTATCTCGTAACCTATATATAGGTACGGTCTGTGGTGGTCCCATAGGTCTCAGCCCCTATGCCTATCATGTGGGACCCTATCCCGCTCCTGTCTATAAACTAGGCCCTAATCCCGGTGCCTATGAAGCTGGTGCCTGTGGTGGTGCCCCCTGCCCTTGTGCCTATATTTGGGCCTATAAGACCCCAATATGTTCATGGGCTATGGCCAAATTTCCCTGTAACCCTACTACCCGAGCCTATATAGCTTCCACCTAGCCATCCCCCTCCTCTCCATCTCCATCTCCTCCACCAGCCATCTAGGCCTGTAGATTGGCCACCTGTACATGTAGCTCTACTGCCTCTACCTCAGAGCCCTCCGGCTGTGTCTGCATTATACCCAACTAGGTAATCAGTGTAACCACATGCCCTTGTAGGGCGTCTATCTGCACTGTAATGGTGGCTAAATTTGGCTGCCCCGGTCTGGGTGGTATGGCTCGTAGGTGAGCCACCCACCACTGTTTGTACCTGTTTGTGCACCCAGAGTCATCTATCCTCTAATCTACTGGATTCTCCTCCTTCCCTATGGGAACTATAGGTTATGGTAGAGGTAAGGGCCTCTCCACATCGTCTCTCTAGTATTGTGGGAAGGGTGGAGGTATGTCTTGTACTAGCCCAAAATACCGCTAGACTCTGTCTACTGGGATCATCTCATACTCCCTAACACAGTGACCCTGTATCCATCTCGCTAGCTAGAGCTCAGCCAGTTCCTCATGCTATGCCTATATGAGGGGAATCCCACATATGGCCTCTAGATAATGTCCAATCCAAACAACCCCTCTAGTAACTATAGGAAATAGGCCAAATCATGTGTGGGCCTCTCAAATCACAGCTCTCCAATAACTGGCACTCATCTCCTATACCCCACTTGCACAAATCTCACTGGAAATGCATCTGCTTTGGGCATCCCTATAGGCCACACACAAACTATGTTATCATATGCCCAATAGTCCAATAAAAATGTACAACATAGGTTGAACTTGTATAATTGCCCATATGCCCACAACTCCCTATACAGCTGTACCAAGAATGTTGGTGCCCAGGAAAAGTGGGTCTCATTCACCATCATGTCATGGAGTACCCCCATTAGTGAGTGGGAAAAACATCCACCCTCTGCATCTGGTAGTGCATATGAGTACACTACCTCCATCAACAGCACCACTAGCCTCATCTCCTCCTGATGGGCTAGGTACATCTCTCTATAGCTCAAGTTGGAGCTATAGAATCTTAGATCAGCAATCCCCTCTCTAAAAATAGTCACAATCAGCTCCTCTGAGGCCTCAGAGGAGACAGAGTAGACCTGTGCACCCAATATGGGTAGCTGAAGAATCCAGAACACGTCCTCCAGGGTGATAGTAATCTCACCTGTTAGTAGGTGGAATGTGTTGGTTACAGAATCCCATCTATCAATGAGCGCGACCATAAAACTAGGTTGCTGGACTACATTTCAATAGTGAAGAACCCCACTTAAGCCCACTTCCTCCACATGCTACAGCTCCTTTGGGGTCGCTATGCCACGCACTATCATGAGTAGGGGAGGAACCATGTCTTGCATATGTAGTTGCGCTCTCCCTTACAGCCATACAAATAAAACATTAATCTCCATTTATCATAGCCATATTTACCAATTATCATTTTCCCACACCCTATTTTCATCCTACCCATCTCAACCATCTAGCCCACATCACTTTTGGACCCTTGTTCCCAATAACCTGATTGGTACCGGTTCACCCTTACCGACCCTAGTCACCCCTTAACTTGCATCGGACACATGTTTGGTGACTGCTACCAGTTCACCCTTACCGACCTCGGTCACCCCTTAACCAACATCGGTCACCTCTTGGGTGACCAATACCAGTTCAGCCTGACTGACGCTAGTCACTTCCGTGGTAAAACTCGTGATTTCCCCAAACCCTCCTTTTCTAAAAAACCTCCCCTTATCCCTTTTACCCACCTACAAAGACCTACACTACCCCTAGAACTCCACCCACCCCACCTATCCCATTTATTGCCCTCCCCATTCCTATTTTTTCCCACTATTCCCCCATTTCCAAATTTAACCAATTCCTACCCACAAAAAACAAAACCCAACTGAAACTACAAAAAACAATATACTAATCCTCTAATCTATCTAATCACATACACCTAGAGTAGGGCGCTTATCTTATCACACTGCCATCATCTCAGTGGCACATCTGGCCACTACAAAGGTGGCCTGACCAATCCCTCTTTGGCCTTCACCATCACTGAATCGGTACCCACAACCTCTACCCAATCAAATCCCTCACATAGATCTTGTGGACCTGCTTCTCACCAATTGATCACCCATCGTTCACACTGCCAAATTCAATGCTCTGATCCATCTAGACACTTTTCTCTCTTTTCTTTCTCTTTTTTCATTTTCTCAAATAGCTAAAAGATAAATGAATAACAAAAAATGTGGATTTTTTTATTTTTATAACAAATCTGACCTAACTGACTTTTGGTTACCCTTGACCGACATTAGTCGCGTGCTCTATCCAACCCTGGCAGGGTTGACCTTTACCAACGTCAGTTATCCTTGACTAGAATCGGTCACTCTCACCTACCCATTCCCCTAAATTTTACCCTTTTACCCTACCCCTACCTCCTTTATTTACCTCACCCAACCTTCACCCTGATCATTTACCCCACCCCCACCTTTACCCAAACCATTTCCCTCACATTCTTGACCTCATCATTTACTACCTCCCTTTTTCCTCCTTTGGGGACTCATTATTTTACCCCTACCTTGGCCTTACCTATGTTGTCACCTAGATATTTGGACCTGGACCATCACTCGTGACCTTTGACCTCATGTGTTCACTATACCTTATGACTCTGTTACCTGTGTTGTTGACCTAATGACCTTACCTAGCCTATTGCCATGACTATTTATCCTGACCCTACCTTTAGTGTACTAGAACATACCTAAATGTTCCTGCACCTAACCTACGTCATGTTTCCTAACCATATCCTATACCTTGGATACCATAATAACTTTAACCTCATTTGGGTAAACCTATCTACCTTAGACAATGTAGAGTTTTACTGCTCTACAACCTAGTAGCATGCTACAATTTCTACTTGTGCGTACATTTGACTATTACTACCTTTGACCCTAACCCATTACTTACCTTACCTGAGTATACCTTTCTCCTCTTTCCCTCATTACCCACCTTTATTTTCATCACATTTACCTTTTACAGAACCACTCACTGATTCTTCCTACTACCTCGTCAGTTCCTCGTTTGAGGGGGATCACCATCTCCCACACATGGGGCAACCAAATCTTATTTTTGACAACATCGCTTACCAATACAAGCTACACAATAAAAAGGGGCAAAATATAGACACTAAAACTAGGTCACACTCCCCTTTGGTCCCTCGACAAATAAGCATCCTTCATCACATTCACTTAGCCATGGCCCCCTTCACCTCACTAATATTAATTAAATTAAATTAATTCATTATCCTCACCATATTTATTATTCAAATATCTTAATTTAAATAATATCCACACATACACTTCACCTAGACACTTCATCAAGCCAACTCACCCTAAGACCTATTCTTCGTAAGTTTCCATAACTAACTAGGACTTACCCAGAACCTAAAAATCAATGCCTACATTCTCTCTAACCACATTCCCACATGCTTACAAGAAGCTTCCAGTTTAATCCATGGGTTAATGACATGAGATCTGAGAAAATTAAGAGGATATCCTTATTTTAGTAAACCTAGGGAATCCCACCTTGACCAATGCCGGTTAGCCCTAACTATCACCAATTTGGCCGAAACCACCATTGGTTACCATTTTAACCCCCAAAACAACATTATTTTGAAGGTTGAAAAAGATTGGAAAAAGTTGGCAAACATTGATATCTTTCTAAGAGATATCACATCTTCTGAGATTGAATTCTAGCGAGAACACACATGTAAGGAAGGAGATCAAGTATTTTCTCCTACATAGCCACCCCAACAATGATCTGATCTAACCAAGCAAAGAGGAATGCACAAGCAGCCCATGAAGAAGCTCTCATATGATTGGTGATCACTTGCAGGCTTCAACCTCTTACCAAAAACCCCATCCCTCACTCATAGGCATCCAAGACCAGAATCCAAGTAAGTAAAACATTCTACTTCTATGATTCACTTCATTTTGTCATTATATTATCACCTATTATGTACCTAGCCACCCATTGACCTCCTTCAACATTCCCCCTCCATATACCCATTAAAACCTCACAAAATCCTACCAAATCACCCAACACCTCATCCCGACCAACAAAAATCCTATGTGCAATCACAAAGGAGACCCCAAACCCATTTTGTGGCATCCCCAGAACTCCACAGTAACCAGCACCAGTTAATCCTAACCACTGTTGGTCACCCTTAATCGGCATCAGTTACTGTATGTGCTCATACAACCCATAACAGTGACCTATCCACCTAATTTTACATCCCCTTAATTACCTGTGACCTGCCTAAGACTTATGTTAAACCTACAGAGACCCAAAACCAACTATTTTACCTTAGGATCCTACTCTAGCCTAGCCTATTAGATTAGATCTTTCTTATTGTGTTTTAAGTGAGATACCTAAATCATTTTAAATTATAATAGGATTTAATTTATTATTCGCATTAAATTTTTTAAAACAATGGACTGACAACCATCTAGGAAGTATCATACTTCCCGGATCTAGCACACTCTAGGTAGTTTATTGCACATATTGTTTAACTCTTTTTTGTGGTCTTGCTTTCATTACAGGTAGTTCCTAGTAGCCAAAAGGAAGCTCTCATAATCAGCTGTGGATTCAGAAGTCATACATACACAACAACCCATCAACTAGCATTAAAATAGGTATTCCTCCTATGCTCATTATCCTATTTGTTTCTTCAATAATTTAAAGAAACGTCTAAGAATAAGGTGAAACAATTATATTCCTCTTTTGCATTACAAGCATTGACATGTGATTTTCAGGACAAATGTATGTTTCATGGTTGTTGAAATATCATGCTTTCCATCGATAAATCATTTTTTCTCTTTGATTGTAGGGATGATATGTTTTTGCTTGCAATAATCTATTTCACTTCTTATGATTAAGTTGTAATCTAGTTAGAATGGTTGGAAACTTATCCCTTCTAATTGGACCCATCCTTGGATCAATTCCATTGATCTAAGGTATGTTATAAATCTTCTTATCTAAACTAAATGAAAAACTGGCATTCATTGATTAAGAGATTTAATGGACTCAACTTGTGTTTGTTGCAAATTCTTTATTATCTTGAAATACCATGCTTGCATTCTATTTTGTGTTGTGCTCGGCTCTTCTTGATTGACCCTTATAGGGCACTTAATGCCATTAAGGGAAATAGAAACCTGCTTCGGGATTCTGGAGAAAGTGAGAATATAAAATTTTCCTATATCTATTAAGGTCTATCCCAATGGATTCAAGACTTGGGTAATTTACCTAACTCTTTCTACTCCACTGTACGCAGGATGAAATCCTAACCTAAGTTGTTAACACTAAGTTAATATGAAGGGGAAATAACCTAAGGGATGCTAAGTTATTTCTAACCTATTGTATTTGGTTAAGATATGTCCTAACCTAAGGTGGAAATTTATTATTTAAGGGTTATATCCTAAGGTTATACTTTTAAGTTAACCTAAGATCTAACCTAAGAAAATTTTATCTATCCTAAACTAATGGGGTATGAAAGGGAACCTCAGGGTCGATTGGTAAGTGGGAGCTAAAAGGTGGTTCCTAAGATTTTAATGTGATGTGATTTTGATTTGATTTGTCATCAAGGCATGGAAGTACTACTAGTTTGGTAGGGGCTAGTTGAATTTTAGTGGAACCTACGTGGAGGTATCACTAAGTTTGGAAATGCATGTGGAAGTTTAATGTGATCTCACCAACTTTGGATGGCGGTGGCAAGGAGAGATAGGTAGGAATATGTAATTAAATGTCATTAATTTGTCTCGGTTCTTGTGAGCAAACCATATTGGAAGGCATGCTGGAGGATTTTTTTAGGGTTGTTTTGTTTTTCATGCATTGCGATTTTTGCTCTGCATGGAGCTATTGGGTTCTTTGAACCAGTAGTTTGATCTTCACTTGGTGACTATTTTTTATTTCCTAGATCTATTTTCAATTAGAGGAAAGTATATGACGCTTGGTGGAAAAATATTATTGTGGGTTGATTTTTCTTGGAGAAGAAGAGGCATTGGAAACTTAGCTGGAAGTCTTCTTCGAATTGGCAGAGGCTTTATCAGGCATGATAGGCTCTACCCATTAATATTTCTTACTTTATTCTAAATGATTCATTAAAACATCTCTACTCACTAGAGATATTTTTTTGTGTAATACGTCTAGTTATTTACTTGCATGCTTTCATGATATCTATGTGGGTTTTGGAATACAAATCCTTGGTTTTTAATGGTAGTTTTAGGAAAATTCTTTGTACAAAATATTAGAGGCATTCATGCAAATTTGTATTGAAACACTATAACTTGTACTTGAAGCTATATTGAACTCTGTAGCTGGTATTTGAAGCTTTGTTTCTAGCATTCGAAACTACTGTTGAATGAAATGGATAGTTGCTTTTTGGGTTCTGAATCTCTGGTTAGTCTTGTGTTTCATGAGCTTGAAGTTGAGCTCCGTAGTTGTTCTAAACTTGTATTAAAGCTTTGAGATTTGTTATGAGTTTTATTGGGACCTTGTGTTTGTTTTGGACTGTGTTGGAACTAAGTGTAGTTATGAACCTTTGGTTGAATATTACTATTCAACAACTGTACTCATATACAACTCTTATGAATACTAAACTTTTTGTTGAGTTGTTGCATTGTTTCCTGTACTTGATCTCTGAACTAGAGTTTTATTCTTCCTTAGGGAAATGGAAATTCTTGAACCTATAATAGAGTGTTGGTGTTTATTCTGATCTTATATTATGGCCATGGGTTTCATTATAGACTCATATTTGAGCTTGTGTTGTTATAACTTATGTTCGAAACTTGTATTTGACATAGTACAGGTATTCTGAACTAGAGTTTAGTGGGTATTAAGGATTGTAAAGCTTCAGTCTCATTTAATTTACCTGCTGGAAGGGGTCTTGTGAGTTTTGTTTGGTCAGAAGTGGACCATGTAACTTCTTTTGAGGTATCCTTTGTTTTGATTATGAGAAATAATGATTGTATGAATTCTACCTTAAAGACCACACTATGTTCTCGAACTTGACAGGGTGTGTAAATTTGGGAGTGTATCCTATTCATCTCTACTCTAAGATAACCCGTTCCTTGTGGGAAAACTTGACAGTTTTGTTCATAAAAATAAATGGGACTGGAACTACGGTCTGTTATGGGACATTCATTTCAGATGTAGAGGTTTATGGAGTGTATTATTTACTTCCTTTTTGTCTTTTATGTTGAGCAAATTCTTACCTATCATAAGCTTTTAATAGAACTCGAGAGGCTTGTGGTTATTCTATTTAGTCATGTTCAAAGAAGTTGGGACTGTACTTGTCTTAGATGAATTGTTTAGTTCCTTACTCTCTTCTTATCTTTCATCTGATTCATGTGTTTTAATAGAATGAATTTAAACCTAGTATACTAGTGTAGTATGAAGGGATACTATATCCCTATTTTGAATGCTTGGAAATTCAGTCTTTCGGTCTGTGAGTTTTATTGAACCTTGTCTATCTTGCACTATCGCCTATTTCTCTTCCTTGTTGGATTCCTTGAACGAATCTCCAAGTTTTAGTGAAAGAGGTGAATAGGATGTCTTGTGGACAGTATGTTGTTTAGAGATGGTAATGTGAATTTTATTTTGAGAATTGAATTTGAACTTGAGATTGGTGAATGGAAATAGGTAATCATTTTGTAAGTTGTAATGGAAATTGGTAGTATGCATGATTTGACTGTGTATTCAGTTTTCAATTATCTTGTGGAAACTAGCTAGAGAGTTTCTAAGTTTGTATTAGATAATGGATTATATTTCATAGTATAAATGAAATTAAATATGGATTGGGTCCTTTTTTTTTTAGATCATTTTTCTATTGACTATATAAGTTCATTGACAGAACTTCTCTTTAATTTAATTCTCTTCTGAGATGGGAACTTCTTGAGGATTGGTTAAGAGAATTAGTTGCTAAGTATAACTTGGATTTGTGGACATCCTAGTTTCAGATCTTTGCATTATATCTACTAACAGATAGAAGTTGGTAAGGCTTTCTATGAGACTATCTTAAATCTTCTTGGATTGAATTGGGGCTCTTACTTAGATGTTGTCTCTTTATTTGTGGACTCCTTTTATTGATATATTGGATTGAGGCAGTGTTGTGTGTACTAAACCTGATTCTTTCCTTCATATTATTTGTGTCTGAGGAATAGGTATGTATTAATCCTCTTCTTTGGTTTATATCGAAATATGAAGCATACTAAAATGAGCTATGTTGTAACTAACTTATTTTTTTGTTTGGTAAAGATAAATGTGTATTTATATTCTTATGGGTTTATGAAATAATTGAATGACAAGACTTGTTGTGACTGTTTAAAGTAATTGATAGGAGAAATTATGTCTTCTTATATAATTATGATGTTGCAGATTATATTATGCTCTTTTCTTAAAAGTAAACTCAGATTTTCTTAATTGTACTTATTTCTAGATGTTATTACTTATGATTATTTGTATGATGTATATTAATTGTTTCATTAAAGTGGAGTTGTTTAATGAAACAATTAGTGGTGTAGACACCCCAATTTCACATCTATCCTAAATCAATTAATTTCCCTTCCTCATTTCCCACAAAAATACACTTCGAATTAATCAAATATAATTTGATTAATTATCCATTTCAAAATCTAAAAATAATCTAATCCTCACCACATGTCATTATTCTCCATGTTTTTCCACTATTGAATTAAAAATTCAAATTCAAATCCTCACCCACCATTCGTGGTCCCCACTCACCTAAAATCCTCCACTTATGAATTAAAAATATAATTCAAATCCTCACCCATTCTTCGTGGCCCCCACTCACCTAATATTGCCCACATTTTCAAACCACCCACCTAATCTTGCCCACATTTTCAAACCACCCACTTAATCTTGCCCACATTTTCAAACCATGATTACTTAAATTAATCTAAGCTAATCACTCCCTCAGGCTATAAATACAACCTTACCCCTCCCCTCTAAAGACACGGAGAATAAGTTTTCATGCCATATCTAAGTTCTTGCATCCTTTGAGCAAAGAACATCCTTTTGCCTCGTCCTAATGCCAAAATAGCCTCATAATCCTTTTTCCCATCCAGTGTAAAGTAAGAGGATCGTTGTTGCAGGAAGGCCTTGCTCCGTCTTGAAGAAAAGCACCTACATATCACAAAATCAGGGCTCAATCCAAATTTCATAGCCCATTCTGAGGTTTGCTATGGAACGCGAAGGAGGAGGTATGATTATTGGTATTTTACTTCCTTGTTAGTAGTGTATTTTTCATAGCTTACATTCTGGCACGCCCGGTTACTTTCGATCTGTTACCATTAAATTCCCAATTAGTGGTTTTATCCGTTCTTTGTTTATTATTGTTCATTATTATTTCCTTTTCTATTCCTTATGGTCTTCTTTGGTTAACCTTCACGCTTTGGTTAGTGTCTTTGTTGTGTGGTGTCTTGTGGTGTATCTGCAGGTTATAGCAACAATGAAACTATGCAGCTCATCCTGTCTTTGATCTCCTCGGTGCTTGGTGTTTAGTAGTTCTGATTTTTCTATTCACTCGTAATCTATAGAAACACAAGCACTAATCATTAGTTTATCATATTAGTGTCATGGGAAAACCAATCCGGAAAATATATTTATTTATTTCCTTTTGCTAAGATAACTGTTTTGTAGGAAGTTAATCATTTACTATTTTTTTTCTTTCTTTTATTTTAGTCAATCATTTTATGATCTAACACTTTCTTTCTGTTTATTTTTATTTTTTAACCTTGCTGTCCAAATTTTAGCTTCTCAGGTGAAGTATAGAAGTCAGAAAATAAAAAAACCAGCTCCCGGGACGTTTTTCTCACGTTTAAAATTTTCATTCAGAGTGTTCTCGTAGCCCATCTTCCGGAAGCCATAACTTTTGTTCCCGAACTCGGAATGACTTCATTTTTTTTTTCACAGAAAGGTATTGAAAAGATATATGCAATGAAAAAATAATTTTTAGATTTAGACTTACAGAAAAATTTTGGTTTCATTTCTTCTAACACCTTTCTTTTTTGCAAACAAACAACAAAATTATAATTTTATTTATTTTTATTTTTTAATTTTTATTTCACGAAACATCCTCACACGTATGCTCTTTCCTCGCACTTCAAAAGTGATCTTGGAAATCAGAAACGTGAGGCCACTCAAGCTTTAGAAAATAATTTTTATTTTTAATTTTTTGCCTTACATTTAAATTTTCCGCGAAAACACTTCTCGGTAACATTTTCACCCTCTTCTTTCATCATTTTTCTTTTTTGTGAACATAATCATTATCACTATTTTGCAATCATGATTAATTGCAATAATTATTAATATTTATTTTTAAAAAAAAACTATTTCAATTGTATCCGCGTATGCTCTTCTCTTGCGCCTTCAAGCGATCTAGAAAATTAGAAACGGTCACAATTTTTTTAGTTTCTTGTTCTAACATTGCAGGATCCCCTAGCTTTGTTTTTCAACTGTCATTTTAATAATTATTTTCCTTTGTCATATTCTTAATATTTGTTTGGTCGTTGGTTGTGTATGCTCTTTTCCTGCGCCTTTGAGCGATCTGGCAAATCAAAAACAACCACGATCATTTTTCTAACATTTCATTTGCAGGCTAACTACTAATTTGTTTTCTGTAGAACCGCATTGCTGGAATATTGTCAAAAACAAAAAAAAACAAAAACAAAAACAACAAAAATCCCGCAAAAATACCACCATTCAAAGACAATTGCTGAAACAAAAAAAAAAGTACGCTCAGGTACGTAATTATTTTCTGCTAGTGATTTATTTCAAGTTGGAAAGAACCCTGCGTTTAATCACTTTATCATATTGTTTTTGCACGTAGACAAGGTGGATTTCATCACCACCAAAGCTACATCAGTGATGTGGACTTGACTACCACGCACCAACAGCATTTGCATTTGCATTGCACTTTGAGACCTAGTCTCATCACAGCGTTCGGTATTTACCTCGCCGCTGCTCTTCACTTACAGGTAATGCTGTCATGCAGCGCATGCAAGTCACGCCTAAATAGCTGTAACAATGAAGCCTGGGCATTGTCCCTGTAAATCTTCGGGGAGTTATAAGGACACCATACACATTCATCCCTCCATCACCTTCCACCTTTTCACAAAACCTGTTCTAGACGTGGTGATTCACTCTGAAACAGGCAAGTAAGAATTGGTGAGTCTCCTCCAGTGCTCTAAGGGTTCCCCATACCAATTCTGTCCCCGTACAGAATTAGGTATATCAGGACTAGGGTATATCGGAGGACGCATCTTCTTGGAGTAATAAGAGCCTGCATCCACCATTTCATAGCATACTTGTTTGATTGCATGAAACAATGATCATTCCTGAAGAAGTTACCTCATAAGCCAAAACAATTGAATCCACATGACTGCTTGCTATTTGAAAACACAATAGTTTAGCATTTTTTTTATCATAAAACTTGGCTGATATCAATGTGTTTATTGTAAAAGTTTAGACCCTAGTTGTGTTCCACAAAAAAATCTAGTGCAAAGTAAGAGGATCGTTGTTGCAGGAAGGTCTTGCTCTGTCTTGAAGAAAAGCACCTACATATCACAAAATCAGGGCTCAATCCAAGTTTCATAGCCCATTCTGAGGTTTGCTATGGAACGCGAAGGAGGAGGTACGATTATTGGTATTTTATTTCCTTGTTAGTAGTGTATTTTTCCTAGCTTACATTCTGGCACGCCCGATTACTTTCGATCTGTTACCATTAATTTCCCAATTAGTGGTTTTATCCGTTCTTTGTTTATTATTGTTCATTATTATTTCCTTTTCTATTCCTTATGGTCTTCTTTGGTTAACCTTCACACTTTGGTTAGTGTCTTTGTTGTGTGGTGTCTTGTGGTGTATCTGCAGGTTATAGCAACAATGAAACTATGCAGCTCATCATGTCTTTGATCTCCTCGGTGCTTGGTGTTTAGTAGTTCTGATTTTTCTATTCACTCGTAATCTATAGAAACACAAGCACTAATCATTAGTTTATCATATTAGTGTCATGGGACAACCAATCCGGAAAATATATTTATTTATTTCCTTCTGCTAAAAATAACTGTTTTGTAGGAAGTTAATCATTTACTATTTTTTTCTTTCTTTTATTTTAGTCAATTCATTTTATGATCTAACTCTTTCTTTTTGTTTATTTTTATTTTTTAACCTTGCTGTCAAAATTTTAGCTTCTCAGGTGAAGTATAGAAGTCAGAAAATAAAAAAAACCAGCTCCTGGGACGTTTTTCTCACGTTTAAAATTTTCATTTAGAGCGTTCTCGTAGGCCCATCTTCTGGAAGCCATAACTTTTGCTCCCGAAATCGGAATGACTTCATTTTTTTTAACAGAAAGGTATTGAAAAGATCTATGCAATGAAAAAATAATTTTTAGATTTAGACTTACAGAAAAATTTTGGTTTCATTTCTTCTAACACCTGTCCTTTTTGCAAAAAAACAACAAAATTATATTTTTATTTATTTTTATTTTTTAATTTTTATTTCACGAAACATCCTCACACGTATGCTCTTTCCTCGCACTTCAAAAGTGATCTTGGAAATCAGAAACGTGAGGCCACTCAAGCTTTAGAAAATAATTTTTATTTTTAATTTTTTGCCTTACATTTAAATTTTCCGCGAAAACACTTCTCGGTAACATTTTCACCCTCTTCTTTCATCATTTTTCTTTTTTGTGAACATAATCATTATCACTATTTTGCAATCATGATTAATTGCAATAATTATTAATATTTATTTTAAAAAAAAAAAAACTATTTCAATTGTATCCGTGTATGCTCTTTTCTTGCGCCTTCAAGCGATCTAGAAAATCAGAAACGGTCACAATTTTTTTTAGTTTCTTGTTCTAACATTGCAGGATCCCCTAGCTTTGTTTTTCAACTGTCATTTTAATAATTATTTTCCTTTGTCATATTCTTAATATTTGTTTGGTCATTGGTTGTGTATGCTCTTTTCCTGCACCTTTGAGCGATCTGGCAAATAAAAAACAACCACGATCACTTTTCTAACATTTCATTTGTAGGATAACTACTAATTTGTTTTCTGTAGAACCGCGTTGCTGGAATATTGTCAAAAACAAAAAAAAAACAAAAAAAACAAAAATCCCGCAAAAATACCACCATTCAAAGACAATTGCTGAAACCAAAAAAAAGGACGCTCAGGTACGCAATTATTTTCTGCTAGTGATTTATTTCAAGTTGGAAAGAACCTATGCGTTTAATCACTTTATCATATTGTTTTTGCACGTAGACGAGGTGGATTTCATCACCACCATAGCTACACCGGTGATGTGGACTTGACTACCATGCACCAACAGCATTTGCATCTGCATTGCACTTTGAGACCTAGTCTCATCACAGCGTTCGGTATTTACCTCACCGCTGCTCTTCACTTACAGGTAATGTTGTCGTGCAGTGCATGCGAGTCACGCCTAAATAGCTGTAACAACGAATCCTGGGCATCATCCCTATAAATCTTCGGGGAGTTATAAGGACACCATACACATTCATCCCTCCATCACCTTCCACCTTTTCACAAAACCTGTTCTGGACGTGGTGATTCACTCCGAAACAGGCAAGTAAGAATTGGTGAGTCTCCTCCAGTGCTCTAAGGGTTCCCCGTACCAATTCTGTCCCCGTATAGAATTAGGTATATCAGGACTAGGGTATATCGGAGGATGCATCTTCTTGGAGTAATAAGAGCCTGCATCCACCATTTCACAGCATACTTGTATGATTGCATGAAACAATGATCATTCCTGAAGAAGTTACCTCATAAGCCAAAACAATTGAATCCACATGACTGCTTGCTGTTTGAAAACACAATAGTTTAGCATTTTTTATCATAAAACTTGGCTGATATCAATGTGTTCATTGTAAAAGTTTAGACCCTAGTTGTGTTCCACAAAAAAATCAGTTCTCGACCAATTCAATACCAAGCGAAAACATCCAAGCAATCCAAACAACACAGATCAAACCATCACACCAATTTCATTAGCTTACCTCATCCAACAATACATTTGTCATAGCTTGTTATCGGCTATATCCAATTGATATTGAGTGACTAGCATTCACTCCCCATATCGTCAATCATCAATCGTCCAAACATCCTTCATAGCTTGTTTCCAGCTATATCAAACTAATATTGGGTGACTTGTTTGAGTTCACTCATTATTCTGTCCCACCATCGTGTTTATCCAAATCACAGCCAACAAAAATCCTTTCATAACTCATTTTGAGTTATATCACAACCATATCATGATTAACCTTTTTGGGTTACTCTCCACCCTCAACAATTCATAAGCTTGTTTAAGCCAAATCTAAACCATTTTCATTATAGCTTATTTTAAGCTATCACATATTTATTCTGAGTAGCTTTTTTTTAAATCTTTCTCCTTATAGCCTTACTTGTTAAAACTCGAACTGAGCCAAAATAAAAATCACAATCAATAGGTTGATTTCTTCATCGCAGCTTTCTTCGTTCTCCCTCTCTTTCAAACATGAAGAATTCACAAAAAACATCACACAATGAGCTATTAGAACAAATTAATAAGATGACAACACAACTCTCTCATATGGCTACCCAAATCAGTGAGCGATCACCCAAAAAGCCGATCATACAACCTCACGAAGAAATCAGTTCACGTAAAGTCCAACGTCAGTTTACCCCCCTTGGAGAAAGTCTCTCTAGTGTTTTTCATCAACTAAAAGAGGCTAAACTGATAAGATATCCAATTACAAAACCCTTTGTCAAAGGGGAAGCTAAGCCATGTTGGTACAAACCTAACACATACTGTGACTTTCATCGCATTGATGGTCATCACATAGATAAATGTGTGCGATTTAAGAATTACGTCCAAGACTTAATTGACGACGAATCATCTCTGTAGAACTTGATGACAATGCTCTTGCAACCAACGACACATCCAATACCACAACTTTCCATGAAGAGCTGACTACTGTCGAAACTCCTATATATAGCTGAAATTCCACGAGATTATGACGACAACAGTCAAGACTCTCTAATTCCAAACCAATCCATATCTTCTTCAAATTTCCTTCCATTAGTTCAAACATACATTGAACCCTGTTTTGGACAACAACATTCTTCCAACATCTACTGAGCACTTGAACTTATTTCAAGACACTCTTTCAACCCAAACATACATTGAACCTGTTTTGGACAACAACATTCTTCCCACATCTACTGAGCACTTGAACTTATTTCAATACTCTCTTTCAGCCCAAACATATATTGAACCTGTTTTGGGTGACAACATTCTTCCAACATCTAACGAGACCTTGATCTCGTTTCAAGACTCCCTTTCAAACCTTGATATTACTGTAGACACTACAGACGAGGTTCCATCAACAGGTACCATTAAGTTTGATTCTATTCTTCCAATATTGGCTCTTATGCCTAACATCTCTAGCCTTTTTGTCGAAACACAACCACATCAAGTTTGGACACTTGCAACAATGCAACCTGTCATGTCCATCATGCTTTCAACAATCGATCTTGCAGGCATCTCATCACTAATGATTCTCACCTATCAAGACTTCTATGTGCATACATTCTACGAGGTAATGTATACCCAGGAATATCTTTACGTTACCTTTTCCATCTTTAATCATGAATCTATCCTCAAATCAATCAATTAATGGACAAACAGAAGCAACAAACCAAATAATACAAACCATCATTGTCAACACACATGGAAGCTATTGGCTTAACCAAATACTATCCCACTCTTTCGAGCCTTACTGCACATCTTATCACACACCTACTGGAGCCACTCCCTTCTCCCTTGTTTATGGTTGGGAAGATATTTTACATGTCAAGGTTGAATTTCCATCCTTCAGAATATCCCTCAAAGATGTAATCAATAAAGATTATTATCAACACTCACGCCTTAATGAACTCGAGCTTCTTGATGAAAAACGACTTAATGCCCTAGATCATCTTCAAGTATATCAAAATCAGCTATGGCATAGCTACCATAAAAAATTCAAACCTAGAAAATTTAAGGTCAATCATTTCATTCTCAAAGAAAATCGAAAGAACACACCCAAAGAACGAGACAAACAAGACAAATTTGAGCCCAACGAAATCATAGATATTTTTGGGTTTGGAGCTTATAAATTGGCCACTGAAGATGGTCAAGATCTTGATGAACCAATGAATGCAGTTCATTTAAAGAAATTTTATCCTTGAGATGTTCACTATTCTAGGATACAACGTGTACATTGTTCCTTTTGTCTTGCTTATTTTCTGAATAATTTATTCATTTCCATTGGCAGATATTTTCTTTATCAAAATCACATCTTCATATTTATCATCATGAGACAAGTGCTAGTATAAATCCTATTAAGTTTGTGAGCGTCATACTTCTTCCATTTTCAGTCACTTTCCTCTATGGTCATACCTAGAAGCTTACTGATGGTAATATATTCCCTTCAAATACATTCTCTCTTTCATAACAAATCTCTAAACTTATTTACCCAGTTCGTTTGGTCGTCCATCTTAGTCTTCGGTGTTGAACCCTCGCGTCCTACTAGTCGTGTGGGGCTGAGATTGGGGGCATAAGTTTCTTCCCAAATACAAAGCACTATTGTAAAAAATCCATCAATTCAATAACTTATGAATAATTCATTGTCACATCTTTCGTCCTTCATAGTCTTTGGTGTTGAGCCCACACTTCTTACTGGTAGTGTGAAGACTGGGAATGGAGGAAGGTGCCCTTACTCGTCTACATCTTGTCTTCGGTGATAAACCCTTGCCTCTTACAAGTGGCATGGGGCAAAGTGTAGAGGGTCATTCTCATAAAAGCATAAAAACATTAGCAAAATATTCAAAAAAAAAAAAAAACAAAAAAAAAAAGACAAAAAGGAATTCACTCGCCTATATTTTGCCTTCGGTGATGAGCCCTTGCTTCTCACTAGTAGCATGGGGCAAGGCATAGGGAGTCATTTCAAAAATACAAAATCTTACAGTGCTTACAAATTATAAGAATCCCCAAACACGTAATTTAGATGCCTAAGTGAAGAGAGAACTATCCCTTAACCTCATATCTTACCAATCAGTAGGCCACATAACTGTCTAAGTCTAGCACGTGACTCATAAAGTGAAAGCCATTTTTGAAACTGGTTCAGTACCATTATGAAGAATGGAGTCACAATTTCCCAAAGGGATTGTTGTTAGCATTTGTCTCTATATTCATTATCTACCTCTTGCGTCCTTCTTGATTCTTGGTGATGAGCCCACACATCTTACTAGTTGTGTGGAGTCAAGAATGGAGCTGGAATTCTTTTCATCATATCATCACCACCATATCCTGCCAATGGAAAGAGAATTTGTGTTATTCTGAGCATAAGTTACCACACGGAACACGGTACATATGGATAATATCCTGGTTTATCGCCTCTCAAAAATAAGTCTGCACTCTGGTCCATAAATTGCCAATCACATTGTAAAAATCCACAAACAATGTAAAAATCCAAAAATAAAAACATTTGAAAATCATCAGAAATTCAAAAACAATGTAAAAATCGTCAAAAATCTAAAAACATTTGAAAATCATCAAAAATCCAAAAAACAGTGTAAAAATCTAAAAAATCTAAAAACATTTGAAAAATCGTCAAAAATCTACCAACATTTGAAAATCGTCAAAAATCTAAAAACAGTGTTAAAAACAATGTATCAAAATCCAAAAACATTTGAAAATCGTCAAAAATCCCAAGTGTAAAAATCCCTCCAAAAATCCAAAAACATTCGGAAAATCTCCAAAAAAAATCTAAAAAAATTATAAAATTAAAAACAAACATTAGAAAATCCAAAAATCCAAAAACAAAAACATTAGAAAATATCCAAAATACAAAAACATTTGCAAATTTTCAAAAATAAAAATATTGTAACACTCCACAAAATCGTAAAAACTCTAAAATAACCAACACAATTCAACCTTTGAACTATTATCCCCAACGAATGATCCAACCACCTTATGACTACCAAATTCAAACCACTTCTTCTCGCGTGAATCCTCGCTTGGGGAAAATCCGGCTCTCATTGTTTCCTTGTTTGAGGACAATGACCCAATCCCTATGTCCTCGTACCCCTACTTGGGGGCACATCTAATCAATCCTCACTGTGGAACACGTTAGGGACATGTTTATTGGTTCTTGTGTTGCATTATTAGTGGTAAATTATTAATTACTTTCTTGTATCTTGATATATTACAGGGGGGCATCTTGATTTTATGTATCCTGGTGTTCTCTCTAATATTCTTATGTTATCTGATTGCATGTCATACTGGGGCATCATACTTTCTTGATGGCCTCTTGTCTATGCTCTCTTCCATTTGCATATCGTACTGGGGCATCAAACCTTTTTTTATGGCCCCTGTCTATGCTATCACGCATATTACAGTCTAGTCATCCTGATCTTTTATATCACGATGCATCCTGTTATGTGCTATATTAAAATTAAGATGATTTTCGTCACGTGAGTATCTTCTTGCATGATCAACATCTTACTTTGCACCCCATCCATTAACCCATACTAATGCATTCTCCAGTTTGCGAATCCTACTTGATCACCGTTGCAGTTTGCGAATCCTACTTGACGATCTTTCTCAAGTAGCATTCACTATCCAGCAGCTCCTTCTCCCCCACCATGATCACCATGTATTTGATCCATTCATTCTCACTCCTCATTTTTACTCCTCCGCCGCTTATACCCATATTACCCTTCTCACCATTCCTATCCCCTCTCACCCATTGGTATTCTTTCCTTTCACCCGTTTTTCTTTTTCCCGCTTGACAATCTTACTTAATAACCCCTTCTATATGGAATCCTCAGTGGAGGTTTACCCTCTCCCTAAGATCTTCCCGTTGTAGAAGCTTCTTCACCACCTGCCCTCTCATCAAATAACCATCACCACCAAACACATCTTCCAATTCCACCTCTTCTACTTCCCATTCCCGCATCATTACTCTCACCACGCGGGCATCCCAATTAAGGATTCCCCTCACACTCTCCGCCCTCCACTACATATATTCCTTCATCCATTCATGTTACACTCCTTTGTTTCCTTTTTTTCTTATTATCACCTCATCTCATATCATATACCACTCAGGCATACCTCACTCACTCTTTTCTCATCCTTCCCCAAATCCACCTTATGCCTGGTCATCCTACTTACACGCTCTCGTAGTATGGTAAAATTCACTTGAGGGTTCCCCTTCAGTCCATTTTGTCATACCCTATTCCCACCAACTCTAACATCATCCTTCTTCTTCCTCAGCTTGGTGATCTTACTTAACCATTCCGGCCGCATGGCAATCTTACTTAAGACTTCCACTTAAGGTTGATCTGCCCTATGGCCTTCCCCCATCCCATCATATTTCCCCCATCTTATTTCTCCCACCTCTCATCACGATCATCTTCTTCAACCTACCATTCCACCCCTGTCTCCAATATCATCTTGTCTTTCTCCTTGCATATCATCCCTGTCGGTTGGGTGATCCTACGAAACCTCTCCGGTAGCATGACTATTGAACGATCTTACTTAAGAGATTCTCTTAAGCATGACATGTCATCTTACACTCGCCCATCACTCTCCAATCTCACCATCCATATTTCCTCTTCATTCCCCATCATCACATCTTTTTCCCACCACTATCACCCTCCTCTGCTTGGCAATCTTACTTAACCACTCACCCGGCATGGCGATCTCACTTAAGAGTCCCTCTTAAGGATGATCTGTCTCCTTGCCTTTCCCCATCACTACACACCCTTCACCCTTCATTTTTTCTCGTATTGAATTCCCCATTATCACATCCTTTCACCTCCTTTTCGATTCTCACAAAACACCACTTATCACTTGACCATATTGTCATCTCCAGTTTTTCACTCACCCACTGGCAATCTTACTTAACCACTTCCATCACATGACAATCTTATGTTAGGCTCCTCCCTACACTTAACTTGTCATCATGAACTTCTCCACCACCTCATTCTTAAATTCATTTTAGTTGATCACTTCCCACCTGGCCATATCTCCTATTACCCCTCACTTTTTCCTCACTACTATTATCCTTTCTCCACATATCTTCTTACAACATACATCTAATCTCTTCCGCCTACAATCACATTCTTTTACCCCCATTTTTCCCCTCCTTAATCCATCATCCTTCATACCATTTTTTCCCATTCTTTTCATGTCTTGGTTCTTCATCCTCACCTCATTCATCCTCATCACCCGCATCCTCTCCTCGCTTTCACTTACGTCCCAACTCATCCCTCCCATGATTATTTACTCTTTCCACTTCATCTTCTCGAGTATGTCCCCCCACATTTCTACCCACACACATGGCATTCACCATTACTATTAATAATCCTTAATATCATTTAGTTTCATCATCATCTTCTACTTCCCGCGCTATAATTGTAAACGTTATTATTTCCTAAAAATTATCAATCCTCATTCCGCAAGACCTCATTCACTCCCTTGGACCTTCTAGAGTTTACCTTCATTCCTTCCCTCTTCTAAGCCCACCACTCATTGGCAAAAGGTTTTCCCTAACTGTCCCTTTGTTGGCGTTACCCTTTCTATCTCCTCATTAGCTTTCTCTTTTTCTTCAGTTTTTTTCTATTCACCCTTCCCCACCACTCATTGTCTAAGGGGATTTCCCTAACATCCCTTCATTGGCATTGGATAACTTCTATCCCCCATTCTCTTTTCTCTCCTATTCTTTTCCCCTCACAATCCCACCCTTTCTTGTCACTTCTTACCCATCTCTTCATCTCCTCTTTTCCCTCTTCAATATCTTTACTGTCTTCATCATACATCCTTTTTCTATTTTCTCCATCATCCTAGCTATCCTCATTTCATGCATCTCCGCATACAAAAGTCCCAATCGATGTCATTCCTCCCCTCTTTCTTCTTTGAATAGTTTTCTTCTACCATTGTCTACCTTTCCACTTATTACCCCCTTTCTGTATTCCCTTCCTTCTACATCATTTTCTTTAACGTTATCCTCTTCTCTCTCCCACCCCTCATCTTCTAGATTTAGACTTCCCCTGTATCATCCTTCTTTCCCTTTCTTCCATCACGTTTCCTCCTTAATTCCTTGTTGATCACCTGGCTCTTCAGCGTTGTCCTATCTTTTTTATCATACTACCAACTCCACATGCATCTCCATACGGTCTGTTCCGTATTCTTTGAAATCCTTGGTCTTCGAGCTCGCAATGACACAATTCCTTCAATCTTCTCCTTGTATTTGTTCCTATCTTCCTTTCCTCTCCCCTAATTTTCATGTTTCTTCTGACAACACTTCTAGGTAACTTTTCTGTACCACCCCTACCTTTCCGTTCATTCTGTATATATTTCTCTTCTTTTCTCTCCTCTTTTTCACACTTTCCTTGCCCCTCATAGTTTATTTTTTTTTTCTTCTCCGTTCTACTTCTTCTTTATGTCCTCTTTCCGTTTTCCTCCATTTCACCACCTACTCCCACCTCGTTTTCTCCTTCTTATTTATCCTTTCCCATTTCCTACTTTTCTTCAACTCTCTATCATTTATTTCACTTCCACGTCATCCCTCTTTACTATCTCTGTTGCTTCCTTCATTTTGCACATCTCTCTATTTCATCCCTTCACCCTCTTGAAAATAAAAAACAACTGATTATTTTTCTAACATTTCCTTGTTTGTCCTTCATCATTCCCTTCTTCCCCTATCATTCGCTCTCTATTATTTCCTACCTCTTTCATTCCTTTTTTCCCCCTCCCCTATCTCCATTACTCTTCTCGTAATCAACCCCCAAAGTACCTATCCATTCCCTTTTCTCTTTCCCACACACCCTCACACCTAGCATTCAAGGCCCTGATTGAATCCTTTCTCATATTTGCACGTAGACGTGTGGATCATTCCAGTAAATTCCACTCCATTATCGTCCTCTTCTCCGCACCAATCAACATTTCATCTACATTCTTTTCGAGAGTTCTCATCATATATTTCATTCTCGTCAGTCCTCTCGAGGGGCTGTCATCAGCGCACATCTATCCATAATCACATCTTCTCATGGGCATTTTTGTCTTGGAGGATACTATGACATCCGTCACTCACCACTTTCTATTCTCCCCACAAAACATTCACTCTACATTTTGATTAACTCCGAAACAGGTAGATTGAATTTTTCCCCCATCTCCGTCTACTTTCTTTGAAAGGACACTACTTTCATAGTACCCTTCCAAAGAGGGGAAAATGTAGACACCCTAATTTCACATCTGTCATAAATCAATTAATTTCCCTTCCTCATTTCCCACAAAAATACACTTCAAATTAATCAAATACAATTTCATTAATTATCCATTTCAAAATTTTAAAAATAATCCAATCCTCACCACCTGCTCATTATTCTCCATTGTTTTTCATACTATTGAATTAAAAATTCAAATTCAAATCCTCACCCACCTAGTTTGTGGTCCCCACTCACCTAAAATCCTCCACTTATGAATTAAAAATATAATTCAAATCCTCACCCATTCTTCATGGCCAAACCAATCACACTAATCTTGCCCACATTTTCAAACCACTCACCTAATCTTGCCCACATTTTCAAACAATCATTAATCTTACCCACATTTCAAAGCATGATTACTAAATTACTCTAATCACTCCCCAGGCTATAAATACAACCTTACCCCTCCCCTCTAAAGACACAAGGAGAATAAGCTTTGGCATGCCATATCTAAGTTCTTGCATACTTTGAGCAAAGAACATCGCATTTATGCCCCATCCTAATGCCTACAAATAGCCTCATAATCTCTTTTTCCCATTATAGGGCAAAGTAAGAGGATCGTTGTTACAGGAAGGTCTTCCTCCGTCTTGAAGAAAAGCACCTACATATCACACAATCAGGGCAATCAATCCAAGTTTCATAGCCCATTCTCAAGTTTTCTATGGAACGTGAAGGAGGAGGTAACGATTATTGGTATTTTACTTCCTTGTTAGTAGTGTATTTTTCCTAGATTACATTATTCGCTTGTTAGTAGTGTATTTTTCCTAAAGTATCCTCTTAGTTCTCATTTTCTTAGCATTTGTCTCAAAATTCCACAATCAATGTAAAAATCGTAAAAACATCTTGATTCTCATTGATGAGCCCACAATCTCAAAAATTAATGTGGAAATCAATAATGGAGCTAAAATTATATGAAAATCATCAAATGATCACCACCATATCAGTGTAAAAATCCAAAATAATCTAGTGTTATTCTGAGCATAATGTCAAAAACCCACAAACTTAGAACACAATCATCCAATAATATCCAACAAAAAAATTAGCCTCGTCAAAAATCCAAGTCTACATTCTGAAAATCGTCAAACATTAAAAATCATAATGTAAAAATCCAAAAATCCAAAAACATTTGAAAATCGTCAAAAATCTAAAAACATAGTGTAAAAATCAAAAATCCAAAAACATTTGAAAATCGTCAAAAATCCCAAAAACATTAGAAAAATCATAAAAAATCCAACAAACATTTGAAAATCGTCAAAAATCTAAAAACATTAGAAATACTCATCAAGAATCCAAAGACATTACAAAATCGTCAAAATCCAAAGATATTACAAAATTGTTCCAAAAATCCAAAAACATTACACAGAAATCGTCCAAAAATCTAAAAACAGTTATAAAATCGTCAAAAAAATCAAAAACATTTAAAAATCGTCAAAAATCCAAAAAAAAAACATTAGAAAAATATCCAAAATATATAATAATATATACATAAAATATATAATCAAAAAAATAAAAATATTGTAAACTCCACAAAATCGCAAAAACTCTAAAATAACCAACACAATTCAACCTTTGAACTATTATCCCCAACGAATGATCCAATCACCTTATGACTACCAAATTCAAACCACTTCTCCTCGCGTGAATCCTCGCTTGGGGAAAATCTAGCTCTCATTGTTTCCTTGTTTGAGGACAATGACCCAATAGTTTACTATGTCCTCGTACCCCTGCTTGGGGGCACATCTAATCAATCCATCACTGTGGAACACGTTAGGGACATGTTTATTGGTTCTTGTGTTGCATTATTAGTTGTAAATTATTAATTTCTTTCTTGCATCTTGATATATTATAGGGGAGCATCTTGATTTTATGTATCCTGGTGTTCTCTCTAATATTCTTATGTTATTTGATTGCATGTCGTACTGGGGCATCATACTTTCTTGATGGCCTCTGTCTATGCTCTCTTCCATTTGCATATCGTACTGGGGCATCAAACCTTTTTGATGGCCCCTGTCTATGCTATCACACATATTACAGTCTAGTCATCCTGATCTTTTATATCACGATGCATCCTGTTATGTGCTATATTAAAATTAAGATGCTTTTCGTCACGTGAGTATCTTCCTGCATGATCAACATCTTACTTTTCACCCCATCCATTCACCCATACTAATGCATTCTCCAGTTTGGGAATCCTACTTGATCACCATTGCAGTTTGCGAATCCTACTTGACGATCTTTCTCAAGTAGCATTCACTATCCAGCAGCTCCTTCTCCCCCACCATGATCACCATGTATTTGATCCATTCATTCTCACTCCTCATTTTTACTCCTTCGCCGCTTATACCCATATTACCCTTCTCACCATTCATGTCCCCTCTCACCCATTGGTAAATTTTTTTCCTTTCACCCATTTTCTGCTTCCTGCTTGACAATCTTACTTAATAACCCCTTCTATATGGAATCCTCAGTGGAGGTTTACCCTCTCCCTAAGATCTTCCCGCTATAGAATCTTCTTCACCACCTCCCCTCTCATCAAAAAACAATCACCACCAAACACATCTTCCAATTCCACCTCTTCTACTTCTCATTCTCACATCATAACTCTCACCACGCGGGCATCCCAATTAAGGATTCCCCTCACACTCTCCTGCCCTCCACTACATATATTCCTTCATCCATTCATGTTACACTCCTTTGTTTCCTTTTTTTCTTATTATCACCTCATCTCATATCATATACCACTCAGGCATACCTCACTCACTCTTTTCTCATCCTTCCCCAAATCCATCTTATGCCTGGTCATCCTACTTACACGCTCTCGTAGTATGGAAAATTCACTTGAGGGTTCCCCTTCAGTCCATTTTGTCATACCCTATTCCCACCAACTCTAACATCATCCTTCTTCTTCCTTAGCTTGGCGATCTTACTTAACCATTCCGGCCGCATGGCAATCTTACTTAAGACTTCCACTTAAGGTTGATCTGCCCTATGGCCTTCCCCCATCCCATCATATTTCTCCCATCTTTCTTCTCCCATTCTCGTCGCGATCATCTTCTTCAACCTACCATTCCACCCCTATCCCCAATATCATATTGTCTTTCTCCTTGCATATCATCCCTGTCGGTTGGGTGATCCTACAAAACCTCTCCAGCAGCATGACCATCTTACTTAAGAGATTCTATTAAGCATGACATTTCATCTTACACTCGCCCATCACTCTACAATCTCACCATCCATATTTCCTCTTCATTCCCCATCATCACATCTTTTTACCACCACTATCACCCTCCTCTACTTGGCAATCTTACTTAACCACTCACCCGGCATGGCGATCTCACTTAAGAGTCCCTCTTAAGGATGATCTGTCTCCTTGCCTTTCCCCATCACTACCCACCCTTCACCCTTCACCCTTTTTTCTCGGCATTCCCCATTATCACATCCTTTCACCTCCTTTTCGATTCTCGCAAACACCACTTCTCGCTTGACCATTTGTCATCTCCAGTTTTGCTCACATGACAATCTTACTTAACCACTTCCGTCACATGACAATCTTATGTTAGGGTCCTCCCTACACTTAACTTGTCATCGTGAACTTCTCCCCCGCCTCATTCTTCGTTCACTTTGTTGATCGCTTCTTCCACCTGGTATCTCCTACTACCCACTTTTCCCTCCTACTATTATCGTTTCTCCACATATCCTCTTACAACATACATCTAATCTCTTCCACCTACAATCACATTCTTTTCCCCCATTTTCCCCTTCTTGATCCATCATCCTTCATACCGTTTCTTCCCATTCTTTTCATGTCTTGGTTCTTCATCCTCACCTCGTTCATCCTCATCACCCACATCCTCTCCTCGCTTTCACTTAGTCCCAACTCCTCCCTCCCATCTTCTTCACTCTTTCCACTTCATCTTCTCAAATTCCCCCCCACATTTCTACCCACACACATATTCACCATTATTGTTAACACTCCTATATCATTCTTTCATCATCATCTTCTCTTCCCGTGTTAATAATTGTCAACGGGTTTTCCCTAAAAATTATCAATCCTCATTCCGCATGACCTCATTCACTCCCTTGGACCTTCTAGAGTTTCCCTTCATTCCTTCCCTCCTCTAAGCCCACCACTCATTGTCAAAGGGTTTTCCCTAACGTCCCTTTGTTGGCGTTACCCTTTCCAGTCCTCATTAGCTTTCTCCTTTTCTTCATTTTTTCTCTCACCCTTCCCCACCACTCATTGTCAAGGGGATTTCCCTAACGTCCCCTCATTGGCATTGCCTCTTCTATCCCCCATTCTCTTTTCTCTCCTATTCTTTTCCCTCACTCCCACCCTTTCTTGTCACTTTTTACCCATCTCTCCATCTCCTCTTTGCCCTCTTCAATATCTTTACTATCTTCATCATACATCCTTTTTCTATTTTCCCGTCATCCTAGTATCCTCATTTCATGCATCTCCACATCTTTTCCAATCGATGTCATTCCTCCCCTCTTTCTTCTTTGAACATTCCTTATACCATTTCCTTTCCACTTATTACCCCCTTTCTGTATTCCCTTCCTTCTACCATCATTTTCTTTGTTATCCTCTTCTCTCTCCCACCCCTCATCTTTTTTCCCTTCCCCTGTATCATCTTCTTCCCCTTTTTCCATCACGTTTCCTCCTTACTTCCCCATCGATAACCTGGTTGTTCAGCATTGTCCTGTCTTTTTTATCATACCACCCTCCACATGCATCTCCATACGGTCTGTTCCATATTCTTTTCCTTGGTCTTCCTCACAATGACACGATTCCTTCAATCTTCTCCTTGTATTCGTTCTATCTTCCTTTCCTCTCCCCTAATTTTCACGTTTCTTCTGACCACTTCCCCTTTTCTCTACCACCCCTACCTTTTCGTTCATTCTGTATATGTTTCTCTTCCTTTCTCTCCTCTTTTTCACACTTTCCTCGCTGCCTCATAGTTTCTTTTTTTTCTCCATTCTACTTCTTCTTTTATCCTCTTTCCATTTTCCTCCATTTCACCCCCTACTCCCACCTCATTTTCTCCTTCTTATTTATCCTTTCCCATTTCCTACTTTTCTCACTATCCATTTCTTTCACTTTCACATATCCCTCTTTACTATCTCTGTTGCTTCCTTCATTTTGCACATCTCTCTATTTTATCCCTTCACCCTCTACTCTGTCATTTTCCTATGTTTTTGCCTTGTTTGTCCTTCATCATTCCCTTATTCCCCTATCATCCCTCTCTCTTATTTCTACCTCTTTCATTCCTTTTTTTCCCCTCCCCTATCTCCCTTACTCTTCTCATAATCAACCCCCCAATCCTATCCATTCCCTTTTCTCTTTCCCACACACCCTCACACCTAGCATTCAAGGTCGATTGAATCCTTTCTCCATTTGCGTCATGCGGGTCATTCCAGTATCTTCCACTCCATTATCGTCCTCTTCTCCGCCGAATCCATTTCCTCTTCTTTTCAAGAGTTCTGTCATATATTCCATTCTCATCAGTCCTCTCGAGGGGGGCATCACCACATCTATCCATAATCACATCTTCTCATGAAATTTTTGTCTTGGAGGATACTATGACATCCATCACTCACCACTTTCTATTCTCCCCAACAAACATTCGCTCTACCTTTTAAAAAGTAGATTGAATTCTTCCCCCATACCGTCTACTTTCTTTGAAAGGACACTACTTTCATAGTACCCTTCCAAAGAGGGGAAAATGTAGACACCCCCAATTTCACATCTATCCTAAATCAATTAATTCCCCTTCCTCATTTCCCACAAAAATACACTTCGAATTAATCAAATATAATTTGATTAATTATCCATTTCAAAATCTAAAAAATAATCCAATCCTCACCACATGTCATTATTCTCCATGTTTTTCCACTATTGAATTAAAAATTCAAATTCAAATCCTCACCCACCCTTCCCCACTCACCTAAAATCCTCCACTTATGAATTAAAAATATAATTCAAATCTTCACCCATTCTTCGTGGCCCCCACTCATCTAATCTTGCCCACTTTTTCAAACCACTCACCTAATCTTGCCCACATTTTCAAACCACTCACCTAATCTTGCCCACATTTTCAAACCATGATTACTTAAATTAATCTAAGTTAATCACTCCCTCAAGCTATAAATACAACCTTACCCCTCCCCTCTAAACACATGGAGAATAAGCTTGCATGCCATATCTAAGTTCTTGCATCCTTTGAGCAAAGAACATCCTTTTGCCTCGTCCTAATGCCAAAATAGCCTCATAATCCTTTTTCCCATCTAGTGCAAAGTAAGAGGATCGTTGTTGCAGGAAGGTCTTGCTCCATCTTGAAGAAAAGCACCTACATATCACACAATCAGGGCTCAATCCAAGTTTCCTAGCCCATTCTGAGGTTTGCTACGGAACGCGAAGGAGGAGGTATGATTATTGGTATTTTACTTCCTTGTTAGTAGTGTATTTTTCATAGCTTACAAGTGGAATGTACTTTACTTTAATGCTTAGTGTTTATCATGCTCAGTTCATTGAATTGACCCGTCCTAGCAATTTTACAGATGGACATTGTAACTGAAAAAAGAAGACAAGAACTTTCATGTTGTATTGGGCTTATTTGATTATGGATCTTATGTAAAGAGTTTCGATTCATTCTTGACTTGTATTGAAAAATAAAAGTTGCATTCTTTTGGGATAGAGGTTGTTTGTTGTACAGTATGCCTAATATGCATAGTCTTGAAAATGTAAATTTTTATAATGATGAATTGAAAGTTGGAGATTTACTTGTAATGGTTGTGTAAATTATCTTTTATTTATGAAGAAGATGGAAATCCTATCTAGATGATATTTTTCATATCTGTTATATGCTTAATTCGGATAAACTTGAGCAGTTGGATAAAGGGAATTAGTTTAATTTCCCTTATTTAGATGCAACTTGTTAAGTTGCATAAGATAACGAATTTTATCTAAACAATTCTAACATGGTAATGGAATGTGTAATGAATATGCAGTAAAAATATAGAAATTGTGAAAGATAAGAAGGGTTTGAAAAACCCTAATACTTAATCATATAGATGAATATTCTTCCTTTCTCAAAGAAATTTAATCTAAAGAATGGTGATATGATCACTAATCATTATACTTCATTTTCTATAAAGTCTAATACTAGCTGAACCTATTTGGTTGTTATACCTTCTTTGAATGGTTAAATTTTATTTAATGGAATTTATGATGTTGTTGTCCTGTTCCTTTGGATATCTATTTGTTAAGCCAAGTAAAATGAACCTAAAAAGAAATCATAAATTAAGTTTTTTAATGACTAAATGAATCAAATTTAGAAAATAACTTATGGAGTGTTGGATTAGGGTTTAGTAGGGTTTTTGTAATCAGTGTAATAATCTAAATTAATAATGTATTAATAACCTCCTTTGGGTATGTACATCTTTATGAGGAAGTTTTTGTAGGATTTTGGCACACGCCAACTATAGGACTATACCTTCAAGAAGACAAGGGTCTTCTCAAGGATACAATGTTGCAGTTGATATGTGGCATCACCCTTCTACATTGATCATCTAGATCTACACATAAATAAGGACTTGAACTTAGTTTCTCTCTAGGTAAAGTTAGTGTCATGTTTAGGATAGGTAGAAGCTTTCAATGGCTCAGGGTACCTTGGTACATTCGGTTGACTTAGGTTAACCGAGTATGCCCTTATACCCTAAGACATTGTGAGCATATTCCTATAATAAATTATGTTTCTATCTAGGGCTAGGGTTAAACCTTTGGCAAGTGGACTAACAGTAGTCAGTAAAGACAATTCTAGATAATAGAAGAAGGAGGTGAAGGATGTATTCCAGAAAGATGAGTATGCCATCTAGGAATAGTAACATGAATAGTATGTTGAAAATATTTGGCGAAATTATTGCAAGCTATTGGTTGCGTTATCCTATGTCACCTATTTTAAAGCAACATGATGTCAGATGAATATTGGTAACAAATATTCAGATAGGCTCTTTAAACAGAACACTCAATACCTTGAATAGGGTAGGAGAACCAAGTATATGTAGTATACATAAAGTATTCTATACTTTAATTGAACATGAGAGATCGGTTGGGAACCGAGTCATAGAATGAGAGATTGGTGGCCATTCCCGAGTCATTACAGCTACATATGGTTATTTTTATGAGATTGATTGGCATGAATGTGTGTTCTAAAGGATGTTTTATTTAGAATAGAACATTATGTAAAATGAAAAAATTCCTTATCTTTAAAGTCTTAAAATGGGAATGTTACAATTTGGCACTAATGGTTGAATTGATTCCTCCACTCAACCAGCATGACATATATTTTAAGGCCCTTCAAAAACATTTCGTCTCTACCTTCTCTAACTTTATCGTCAATGAATATGAACTACCTTATCACTTTGTCAATATGAGATGGATAATTTAGTGAGATACACATCCCCATCATCATTTTCCATTGCCATAACATGAGCTCCCAAATATTTTATACCCTTTTGGCCAACAACCCACCATGAATAATCTGATCTTGAGGTAAAGTCTATTCCCTATCAACTCAACCATTCAACTGAGTCTTCATCAAGATTTAAATGAACGAGAATTTGGAAAACAACTCATGGATGTGGTTGGATTAGGGTTTAGTAGGGTTTTTGTAATCAGTGTAATCATCTAAATTATAATGTAAAAGAACCTCCTTTGGGTATGTACATCTTTATGAGGAAGTTTTTGTAGGATGTGGCCACACGCAACTATAGGACTTATACCTCAAGAAGACAAGGTTTCTCCAGGATACAATGTTGCAGTTGATATGTGGCATCACCCTTCTACATTGATCATCTAGATCTACACATAAATAAGGACTTGAACTTAGTTTCTCTCTAGGTAAAGTTAGTGTCATGTTTAGGATAGGTAGAAGCTTTCCAATGGCTCAGGGTACCTTGGTACATTCGGTTGACTTAGGTTAACCGAGTATGCCCTTATACCCTAAGACATTGTGAGCATATTCCTATAATAAATTATGTTTCTATCTAGGGCTAGGGTAAACCTTTGGCAAGTGGACTAACAGTAGTCAGTAAAGACCAATTCTAGATAATAGAAGAAGGAGGTGAAGGATGTATTCCAGAAGATGAGTATGCCATCTCGGAATAGTAACATGAATAGTATGTTGAAAATATTTGGCGAAATTATTGCAAGCTATTGGTTGCGTTATCCTATGTCACCTATTTTAAAGCAACATGATGTCAGATGAATATTGGTAACAAATATTCAGATAGGCTCTTTAAACAGAACACTCAATACCTTGAATAGGGTAGGAGAACCAAGTATATGTAGTATACATAAAGTATTCTATACTTTAATTGAACATGAGAGATCGGTTTGGTAACCGAGTCATAGAATGAGAGATTGGTGGCATTCCGAGTCATTACAGCTACATATGGTTATTTTTTATGAGATTGATTGGCATGGAATGTGTGTTCTAAAGGATGTTTTATTTAGAATAGAGAACATTATGTAAAATGAAAAAATTCCTTATCTTTAAAGTCTTAAAATGGGAATGTTACAATTTGGCACTAATGGTTGAATTGATTCCTCCACTCAACCAGCATGACATATATTTTAAGGCCCTTCAAAAAACATTTCGTCTCTACCTTCTCTAACTTTATCGTCAATGAATATGAACTACCTTATCACTTTGTCAATATGAGATGGATAATTTAGTGAGATACACATCCCCATCATCATTTTCCATTGCCATAACATGAGCTCAATATTATACCCTTTTTGGCCAACAACCACCATGACTTAATCTGATATTGATGTAAAGTCTCTTCCCTCTCCACGTCAACCCATTTCAACTGAGTCTTCATCAAGATTTAATGAACTGAGAACTTTGGAAAACAACTCAGAATCCTCCCATGCATGGAACTCTTTTGTTGGCTTTCCATCTTTTCATTCCCACATGGAAATGCTTCTCAATTTTTCCCTTGTATGGAAACCTTGTGTTGGCTTGCCATCACTAAAACCCTAATTTCATCGTGCCAAATTCAAAACTTTGTCTAAGCCTCAAAAATTTCCCCACTTAACGGCTTGACACTAAGTTCCGTGGATCCCGGGATTAACTTCACCATTTAGTGCTTTGACAGTGGTATTCTCAAAGTCTAATTTGGACACATGATCTCTTCACATGTATAGCCATTTGAGCTTGTAGTTTTCGTAAGTACCCTGGGTTTCATCCACCGATTTGGTTGTTCCAAGTGAACTTGGGCTAGTTCATCATTATGTCTTGATACTATGGAAATCAATCCCCTCGCCTTTACACTTGTAATGATGACCTACAAGTAGAGCTACTCATCATACTCAATGAGTCCCCCCATACGATGATCCAATTTGGTCCAACATCAAGTCCTCATACCAAGATCAAACTCCTCTAATGAGTAACTCACTTTTATCAAATTCCTCTCATGGCCATGTACAATCTCCACGAGCTCATTTGTAATCTCTTACAGATGGATTTATTTTCTTGACTATGGTGAGATTATTTTTCCTTCTGAGGTTAAAGATTCACCTCTCTTCATGTTAATATTTTTATCTCAACTCGTTCACACTATGTTTCTGTAAGAAAATGAGTCCATATTCCTGAGTCATGCGACCACCCAATCACTTCAATCCTACATGATATTTTTCAACCTCATTCTAGCTTGTGACTCAACTCGCCTATCAAGCTCAAACCCAACCCACTTTCTCCTACCTACTTCTATGATACTTATGAGCTTGCCACTAAGTTGTACCAAGATCATAATTCCCTTTGGCTCATTGAGTCATACCTGATGTCTGAGTTGTCTTAGATTAAAGCTATCAGTGAGTTGAGCCCCTGGCACACTACTCAGCACATAGAACCATCTTCCGAACTCGAGCCTCCGTCTTCACACCAATGATCACCATGCTTCAATTATTGTTTAGTTAGGCCAACTTGGACCTTACACCATAACTTGACTCATTCGAGCTCTCCTTTAGAGTTTCCCATGTTCACACTCCTCTCACTCATTCGACTCATTAATTCCATGCTTTGTGACCAACCATGACCTATGTTTGGCTCATTTGTCTTTCCTAACTTGGTGTCGATGTTATGACCGAGCTCCCCTATTCTTAGGGTATGATTGACCCATGTTTTCCAAACTTTGTCTTAGGGGTAAAAATTTGATAAAATTTTGGTAACCTCTTAAGGATGATTTCTTGCTAAGCATGATTCTGGTAGCCTTAAGTCATCCATTGGGAATGGATTCTATGTTGGAATGCTGAAAGTGATATGATCTTTTATGATACATGATCCTGAATTCTCCTTCAAGCGTTACTAATCTTGGACCTACTGGTAATGGCAAGTAGGAATTATATTGACATTTGGTGAATGATTGGTACTTACAAAGATATATTACAGAATTCAGAATGAAGCATCTAAGGAATTGGGAATATCCTGAAACTCTGTTTGAAACTTTGAAAACCTTTATTCTCCTTGAAAAACTTCCACTGGTGACACATTGTGTAAGAACAACACAAACACACACAATAACAAAGGAAAGCAAAATGACATAACGACACACAAAAATGTGCAAAGCAATTGGAGGAAAACACCTAAGCTAAACTATACAAGGGGTGAAATGATCTCCAAAACAAGTTTTGAGATGTATCCCATTCACATGAATGAGCAGTTCTTATCCATTGAGCTTGGATAGATGACAATGAATTTTCCTATTTGCAACTCATGATGATGTATGGCCCGCTCCAGAGAGCATCAAACTTGGTGTGCATTACTTGGTTTGGATCTGTCAGCATCCCATTTGAGAACTAAATCTCCCTCTTGAAAATTTCCTATCAGATGCCTTCTTTTCAAAAGTTTTCTTAACTTGAGACCTGGTGTTTCTCTGGAGTTTTCATGGCCTTGTTCCATAGTTCTTCTAGCTCCATTAGTCTCAGTGAACCTGACTGTGCAATAGGGTCAGCTCTCCATAACCTCAAGTCTAATGACCTGAGTTCTAAAGCAGGTAATTCTAAAGATAATGGAAGTTTTTCTTCTCTTCCTATATACCAAGCATGAAAGGAGAATTTTCCAATTTCCCTCTTAGGTGTGATCTCGATCTGCCCATAAGGTTGTCTTAATTTGTGAGTTCTTAGTTCTATTTTTGGTCTCCATAGTGTGCATTTGATAATCCTTATGAGGTTCTTGTTGCTAGACTCAGCTAATTTGTTTCCTTGCATGGATAGTGATTGGATGAAGTCTTGAGGTAGAACCCATTTTTGACATACCACATTCACTCAAATTTAGACCAAGTAAAAGCCATCGCATTATCTTAAATGATTGTAAATGGAATACCGAATCTTGTCATTATGCTTTCTGAGGAAATCAAGAACTGTCCTTCTCATTCCTCTCCTTCAATACTACCACCTCTGTCCATCGAGTGAAATAATTTTGTTGTAGTAAGGACCCATTTATGTCCATCACTAGATGGAAGATTGGTCATTCTGATGAAATCCAACCCCCATTGAACAAAGGGTTGATCAACCTGAGATTGGATGAAGGGGAAGATTTTCCAACTTCTACTTTGCTGATGAAAAAGGCACATTCCTTGCACTTCATTACCCATATATGGGAATATTTGAATAAATTTGGTTAATAGTAGCTAGCCCTCATGATCTTTGTAGCAGTTGTTCATGCATAATAATTTCCTCTAAATATGTCATCATGAGAAACTATTTCTAGTATCTTGCTCACCTATGTTCCATACCTATACACCGAAGAAGAACACCATTCAAATCTCTTCGAAAGAGAAACATTATTTACCAGTAACATAAGGAATAGATCTGAAGGTCGAAAGGTCTGTCTTTGAGTCTTATCCATTGTCAACTGGGATATGTTCCTGAGAGAGGGAATGTTTTCATCTTTGGATAACCAGTCAACATGATCATCTCTTTTCATCAGTTATTCGGAAGCGTCACATCCTCATCACATTTCGATTCTAAATCTGCATGATAAGTTATCTGACACAAACCTTTACCTCTGACCAACTTATGTAAATTTTATGTGTACATGGCATACTCCATCACTTTTGTAATCCATACAACACGCTTTCTAATTCATGTCTTTGTTCAGCAAAAATTCTTTAACACCTAGATCAGACACCATCAAGTGAATTTTATTGTTGGACAACATGTGCTTGAATTTTTTTCAAATCTCGAATGGTAGAAAAAAATTGCTTTTCAACAAATGAATATTTGAGCTCATAGTCTCTAATGGATTGGCTGAAGAAAGCAATTTCTTATTCCATCATATAGTCATTCTATTGAGTGAGGATCCTTGAAATATGCTCTCCTAACCTACAAAAGTCATAAATAATAAAATCCTTATCAAACCTTGGATTCACCAACGTATGTGCTTGACAAATGGTTGTCTTGATAGCCTCAAATCTCTCCTTCCCTTCCTTTGTCCATGAGAATGGCATTTTTTTCCTCAACATGACTTGTTAATGGTTTAGCCAAGGCCACGAACTGGGGGACTGAATCTTTGCACTGAAATTTATAGTTCCCAGAAAAATTTCAAGACCCTTCTTATGAATTGGGAGAGAAAAGGAAATAATTGAACTGAATCCTGAGATGGATCAATTCAAATTTATTCTGTTGAAAACACTATGCCCTAGCAACTTCCCCTTTTGCTTTGCAAAAAATACATTTCTTAGGATTAAGTGAAACCCCAAATTCCCTACACCTATTGAAAACCTTCCTCAAATGTGTAATGTGATCTTCTGTATGTTTGGAGTACACGGATATATCATCAAGATACATCAAAATGATTTCATTGATCAATCCCTTAAATGTCATGTCTATAGATCGTTAAAATGTAGCTCCGACATTAGATAATCTGAACGACATTTTGTTGTAGGCGTATGTGCCCCACTTAGTAGTGAAATCCATTTTGAATTGATCAGATTCTTTGACCAGAATTTGATTGTAACCCAAATATCTATTGTGTAAAGAGAACCTTTTGAGCTCCTACCACCGTTTGAAGGATTTTCTCCATAGATGGAAGAGGATAATGGTCCTCTCTAATGAAGCAGTGGTTTAAATAACTGAAGTCCACTGCATAGCCGGATTTCTCCATTCTTATTTATTACAGGAACTAGATTTGGCTACCCAAGAGGAATGCTTGATCAGAAAAATGATTCTAGCCTTGATAAGTTTGGTTAGCTCCTTTCTCATTAGTGGCTCAATCTTGGGATTAATTGGCCTCTACTTTTGACGGACTGGCCCTTGGAATTAGAATCGAGTTTCGATGGTAAGTTTTGATGCTAGACTTGGATCAAATCCATACAGTATCTTTATAACTCCATGCAAGAAACATCATTATATTCTTGAAAAAGTTTGAGGAAATCCTCTTTATCTCTTCTGGGGTACACACTTTTCTAATCTTTAGAAACTTTTCATTTACTACCTGAACTTCTTCAAAATTGTCTTCTTCGATCAACATGTTATAACTTTATCTTCTAGCCTAATCATTTGAATTAAAAATGGACTTGAGAGTAACCAATCCTTTTGGTAGCTTGTTGTTTTTCAATTATATGATCTGACCACCATATGCTTCTTACAAATTATCTTGATTCTTTCGCATATCAAACTTTGCTTCTTACTTGTAGGAAAAGGACAATTTTTTTGTCACTATCAAACACTTGCTAGCTACTCACATTATCAAGAACTATAGCTCAAACCACCATTTTGATAGATTATCTACCCTTCTATTCGTGATATCAACATGTATGTCATATTACGAGCCAACCATATACAAGCCTATCGACATCTTAATTTTGACTTCTAGGAATAACATGAATTCTGAAAGCCTCAAAATCTTCAATCAGATCCCAAATTTGGTTCTTGTATGATCTTAAAATATTGATTTTTAGATGCACTGCGTGGCATCACTTGATGAACAACTAACTCATTGTCTCCAAAAACAGTCAGGGCTTTGATTCCCTTCTTTTGAGGCTAGTTGAATTCCTTGCACAAGGGCCTTCGTATTTAGGGACATTGTTAGTGCAACTGAACTGCAACTGGAAAGATGAGAAGTACCTATCTCCTTCTGGAGAAATTATCATGACAACTAGCACTGGATCCATTCTTACTCCTTGATCCATCGAAGAAAAATTTCCACAGTCCTTCAGAATTGCTTTATGTTTTGAAAAGTTGTGGTATGATTGTACCTTCTTCATGAATGTAGTATGTACCCAATCTAGTCTCTTATAAAAAAAGAAACCAACTTCTTCTTCTACTAATGCCTCAACATAGGGATCATACTGATGATATACACTTACCTCATCCAACACAGTATCAAGGACTTCTTCCACAAGAGAGGCTAGTTAGTGATCAACAAATTCTTCCTCTCGATCATTGATGGTATAATTCCCATTTATAGGACTAGCGGTATAGGTATACACATGACTGTGAAAAATTGGTTCCGCCCTTATAGTCACTTTAGTTTTGTATCTAGTCATAAGGATCATATGCAACCAATCGGCTAACAGGTAACTACCCATCTTGGCAGTAAAATATCGTGATAGGAAAATGGCGAAGAAAGGAGGAATATCAATGACCGATATGTCTTGTGTGAAAGAAAAACTGGGACATGCATGGATAGTAAGATAGGGTCCTTTGATGAATCTGATGGTCTGAACTACTATACCATCTAACTGAACAACTCCTCTAGAGACTGGTGTATATTGTATTCTTAACACGTCTATAATTTTCTTGGGAATAACTAAGCTACTGACACCATAATTGATCATGCAATTATGTACCAAATTATCACCATTGATAAGGGAAATATATAATGGTGGTAGCTTGTTTTCCTTGGGAATAATTTTACCTTTTGGTTGACAATAAATCGTAGCATTTTCTACCCCATGACCCGATGATCCATTGGTTGTACCAAAATTTTTTAGAGCTTCTTGCAACAAGTTTCTTTGAGAAGGAATTGATATTTTGTCCTACATGGTAGCACTCAGGTTGGCATTCTTCATTTGTTCTACAATACTGAAGGGAATTGCTCCTAATTTTCTGAAATTTCTTCAGGCGTTAGAATCCTCTTTTGCAAAGTTCTTGTTAGGTACTGTGATGTATGAATAACCTTCTTTCCTTACAGCTTGGCTAGCATGAATTTTTGGTCGTTTCTTTCCCACATATGTATCAACTGCCGCTTGTGGCTGAGGCTATGAAGTGCATGCTTGATCAGCTTTGGAAGGTTGAGATTCCATTGTTCTCTTTTGAGAACAATTTTTTGCCACCACTGATGAAGAATATGTATTCAACCCACAAAAATCTTCTACTTACAAATTTAGGAAAGTGGTTTCTTCAAGTTCCTGCAGTTGATCTATTATTTCTTGCATAGATGAATTTTTTGTTTACTATGGAAGGGTAGATAATATTTTAACCATAAGGGCATAGTTGAGAACTCTATTGGGGAAAATATTTTGGTTCTGAGGTTGAGCACAAGGATAACACCATTAGTTGCTTGACCTAGATTATTTTTTATAGGTATTATGGCTCTGGATGAACTAACAGTAAGAGGGTTCTAAAATTTCAAAGGCCTGACATTCATAGCTTTACTTGTAGTTTTATTTTAAGGCTAATTTTTCCCTTGAAAAGGAGGATGGTTAGCCTGATAATAATGATTTTGTGACTGGTATGGATAGTTATATTGAAATTGTTGCCTATTGAGTGTAATGAGATCATTCCCAAAATTTTACAAAAGTGACTTGACTTCAAATAGATCATTTGAAGGGGCTGGAGTAGACTGAACTGGTTTCTTGGAAGCTGTTGCAATATGAGCAATGGTAGGTTGAGTATTTGCAAGATCTGGAGACAATGGAATTGATGATCGTGGAGCTATATTTCTATCTTGAATCAAGTAATTTTCTACTCTTATGGCAACTTTGTAGGCATCAGGTAGTGTATTCCCTCCCATGTACTAGATCATAAATGCTACATTGTTATTCAAATCTCACAAATAGTACAAGAATGCATTATTTGGTGAAGGCTTTATGAATGTTGAAAACCTATTCCAAATCCTTTAGAATTAGAATTTGAAATCACTCATGTATTCTTGGGGATCTCTCTTTATGGTAGTGAGTTGTTCCAAGAGTGATAGGTGATCACTCTTGTCTTCAAACTATTTATAAATCTTTTCTCCTAATTCTTACGAAGTGGTTATAGTACCAACACCTAAACCTTAAAACCTTTGAAGTGATTTTCCATTGAAAGAAGTGGTGAGGATCCTAACTACAACATTATCCTCTGTGATATTGTGTACCGCAAAAATTTTGGCTACATCAAGAATATGTTCCACTGGAGTAACATGAGTTTCCCTTATGTAGAATGCTAAATCTTTGAGTGCCGAAATAGGTATAGGGTCATGTTTAGCCAACAAAACAGGACTACTTGCATTGAAAGGGGGAAAAACTTGGTTCCTCACCATAACAATGAGAGGTTGATTATTCCTTACTGAGGGAAACCTCCCATAAGAAGGATTTGAATGACCCCTACGAGATGAAACTATAATGGGTGATATTGAGATGTATCTTATTCCTCTCCTTGGAGGATACAAGGATAGTTTGATATGCTAATACTTTCCTTTTTATGAAGAAGATCTTGTTTGAATTATCTGCATAAGTTAATGCATTGAGATTTTAAATCTACAGATATAGAGTCATTAGGTACTTTGATTTTTGTAAGTGAGAAGAGAGGTACTAGATCTTGGTCCCACAAGGTGTGCCAAAAATGGTTATCACCAGATCACTGCACCCCTTGAATGGCCAGAATGTGAACATGATGTTCTGTGTGACTGGGTAACATGGTATCACCTCTTAAGCTATGGGACTTGGGCTCGAGGTGAACCTTTGGAGAATTCTAGATTCCTCTTCCTAAACTAAATGTTTTACTACTCATGGTGTGATAAAATGGTTATCTAGACCTATGATAACATTTTCATGGGGGTAAGGTAGAGATATTTAGAAGAAATAAAACCTATACTAGAAAGGGTGATGCACCAAGAAAGGGTGTTGATAGACAAATTTTTGGTTTTCCAGTGTAGGAAGATGAAAATGAAAAGGATGAACAGGCACCACAACTCAACCACATACAAAGATTCACTACGAGATAAGCATAAAAATCCCGAAACCTACAATGGAAACTTAAAGTTGCATAGTATACCTACACACACGAGAAAGGCACAAAGAAGTAGCTAGAATGATGAAAGGACCAATAATTAGTCAAAAAATACAATTTTATTACTTCAATCACATGCACAATGCATCATTACATGAGTAAGAAGAAATGTTTTCCATTAAAATGTTGAAAAGAGGCTTGAAATTCCCCACAATCCACAATATAATAGCTTGCACAAGAGAGAGATGAATACTGAAAAATTTCCAACCTTTTGGAATGAATTCCTCCCTTTCATTTATAGAAAATCCATCTATGAGAGAAGAGAGGAGAATTCATAAATTTTTGAGCTAAAATGAAGGCACATGATGGTTAACATTAATTATAGAATTAGTTGTACCACTTAGGAACATTCCATCATGTCTCATTAATGAAAGGTTTGACTTATCCATTTATCTAATTAAAATAATATTTAAATAAAATATTTGAATTTTTTTTAAAAAATATCAATATATTAAAATATTTTAATAAAAATATAAATTTAATTATATTTTAAGTGGGACCCCCCACGATTGGTTTACACTAAAAGAGGGATCCCTTAAAAGAAGGTCCAACTTAGTTATTATCTCACCTACCAACTCACCAAGTTGGTCGAAGAGACCCCTTGTATTTGAACACAGTGGGCTCGCTTACATGTCCCATCGATCCAGAGAAACTCCACCTTGTGCAACTCCTAGATATTTCTTCCCTCTGGCTCGAATCCTCGAGCTCCACTTACAAGGTCACCACCGAGTGAATTGGCCTCAACTCCACTCATCCTGATTCATTTCCCATCATATCAAGCTCGAAAGAGCTCCCTTATTGAAAAAAATGTTATCGATCCAACCACCATGCAACTGAGCACTCTACATTTAGCTTGATGATCTTGACTCATCTGTATGAGTGTCTAGCTCCTTATGGTGAGTTATCACCCACCAATTACCTTGGTGTTATGGCCTTCATGTGAACTAAGTTGAGCTCCTCCTTATTACCGTGTTGATCTCCTAACTTGGTTCCCATATTTCCATTGATTTAGTTCAATCTAAGGTCTAATCTTGACTATTCGCACACAATCCTAGGATTCCATTTATCCTCCCATCAAGGCTATGCTTTGAGCCTACAAGATGGATTGGTCTCATACTCTCTATGAGCTCATTGTATCAATTTGCACAGTGCTCTTATGACTTACTATAACTCTCCTCAGACTCAAGTTTAGTGTGTCCCCACATCATAAATTCCGAGCTCAAAATAATCTACACTTCCATGTTGCAAACTACTCATAGTGGCTCGTATTGTTCAAGTACTAAACTTGATTGAGACACAGTCCTTGGGATTTTCCTAAGTCAACACAATTTCATGATGATGGCTGCATGAGTTGTACCAACACGATCGCATTCATCTCATGAATTTAACTGGTTCCCTAGGTAACAAAAATTCAAGCTGAGTTATCTATTGAGCTCGACATATCACATGGATTGGCCATCTTAATCCCTCATCAAGCTGATCACCTTAACTTGGTCCCATAGATTTATGGTACTCAACTATAATGGAGATCAATCTAGATCTAACTACGTATTACCTTGGGCTTTTGATAAATTATCTCACTACTCACTACTTCATATTCATTCAATCTTGAGCTCCCCAAATCCACCCGTACAAAACTTGGTCTCTCGTCTAGATAAGCTCAAAAAGATCTCTCTTCCAACTCATCAGATCCTCATGGGCTCCCCAACACCACAAGATTCATCCTCATGAAAATCCTCAAAATCCCACATGTTGCATTTTGAGATGAATTGGCTCCTATAACAATGTCACAAAATACGAGTTGAGCCTGGCCTCTCCTTCGTTGATGTAATCTAGCTGGCCTCCACATGTTTTGCGTGCATACTAGACTTTGTGATTTTTCTGATCAAGATCTTATTTGGGCATCACAAATTATTAGTTAAATTTGAATCTCTCTGACTAATCCATCTTATGCATCGAGATCACTAAAATGAGCTAAATCCCTTGGTGAATGAACTCCTCTACTCTATGTTAGCTCGCCTCTACGAACTCAACCTCGTCGGCTCCATGATTCAACCAATTTCTTCCAAGTACCTAGCCAAAAATTTGGCACCAACATTTTAATTGATTCCACCTATCAACTAACATGGCATATGTTCTACTGCCCATTAAAAATGGTTCATCTTTTCCTTCTTTGACTTAACCGTCAATGTGTGTGAACTTCCTTATCACTTTATTGATCCCAGAAAGATAGTTTGATTAGTTACACATCCCCATCATCCTTTTCTGTTTCCATGAGATGAGCTCCACATTATTCCCTTTTCAGCTAAAAACCACCATTACTTAATCTGATATTGATGTAAAGTCTCTTCCCTCTCCACGTAAACCCATTTCGGCTGAGTCTTCATCAGGATTTAATGAACTGAGAACTTTAAAAAACAACTCAGAATCCTCGCATGTATGGAACTCTTCTTTTCTCTTGCCATCTTGTCCTTCCCATATCGAAATTCTTTTCATATTTTCCCCTAAGCAGAAACCTTGTGTTTTATTTCCATCACAGAAACCCTTCTTTCACCATGGTAAATTTGGCACTTTGGATAATCCATAAACTTTCCCCACTAGACAACTTGGCATTGAGATCCATGGGTCCCAAGATTAAATTCACCATTTAATGCTTTGGCATTGGGCTTCTCAAATTCTGATTTAGAAACGTGATCTCTTCACATGTCTACCCATTCAAGCTCATAGTTGTCATAATTACCTCGGGTCTCATCCACTGAGTTTTCTCATTCCAAGTGCACTCGGCTAGCTCGATGTTATGTCTTGATACTATAGCACTCACTCCCCTAACCTTTATGCTTGTGATGTCTATCTACAAGTTGATCTATTCATCCAACTTGATGAGTCCTCCCATACGATGAGCTAGTTTTGTCCAACATCGAGTCCTTATACTGAGATCAAACTCCTCTCATGAGAAACTTGTTATTATCGAATTCCTCTCATGGCCATGTGTAATCTCCATGAGCTTATTTTTAATCTCTTGTATATGGATTTATTTTCCCTACTATGGCGAGATTATTTTTCCTTATGAGGTCAAGATTCACCTCTCTTCATGTCAATATTTTTAGCTCGACTCGTTCACACTACAAGTTTTTTCTAGAAGAAACTGATTCCATACTCCTGAGTCATTCCACCACCCAATCACTTCAATCCTATGTTGAACTTCTGCAACTTTATGCTAGCTTGTGACTCAACTCACCTATCGAGCTCAAACCCAACCCGCTCACTCCAACCAAATTTCGTGATACTCATAATATCACCACCTATTTGTACCAAGCTCACCATATCCTTTGGCTTGTTGAGCCATCTCTCATGTCTAAGTTGTCTTGGATTAAAGATATCAATAAGTTGAGCCCTTAGCACACTGTAAAATGATGAATAGGGAAAAAATCCTTGTAATTGTATTGATGTTAAATCAAATCAAATACAGAATGTATGACTGTAATATTTATAGATATTACACACTCATGTATAGACAAATAAATAAGCTACATAGGTGCAACCGTGAATTAAATACAAACAAATGTATTGTTCCAACTATGTAACAGATAATCCTATGAATATGTAATATGAAAAATATGGTTTAAAAAACATATAACAATAATTAAACAAATGATAATTACCTAATACAATGAATAGTTATAATGTAAATTATATTTACCCTATCATTCCCCCCCTTAATTTTGCATTTCCTCAAGGGATGAAGAGATGAATTATCTTTACAACTCAAATTTTTCATGTGCAAGTGACTTTGTGAATATATATACTCGTTGTTTAACTTTTGGGAAAAATTGAAGTTGTATATTGTGTTTCAAGACATGCACGCATATTAAATGTACTTGTAACTCAATGTGATTTTTTCTTTCATGAAAAAATAGATTGCAAACAAGTTTGAGAACACCTTCATTGTCAACATACAAGGTAGTCAGTTTGTCCTGTGGTATTCCAAGTCCTTCAAGTATGTGACTTAGCCATATTGCTTCATAGAAAGATTCTCCTACAGCACAATATTTGGCTTTTATAGAATATCAAGAAACAAAATGTTATTTTTGGTTTCCACATGATATTGGTCTAGAGATCCCATAAAGAACACAAACCCTGAAACAGATTTCTTATCATCAATATTGCTTGCTGATAGAATTCCTGAGTAGTGAAGGATGATGAGAGGAATGTGGTTATTAAATTAGATAGTGACTATTTCAAATGCCTATTAAAGCTTCCCGATGTCAAGACATCTGCCACCATTTCTCTATGTTCTCTTGAGCACTGAGATGCAGAGATTGAAACATGCACAAGGGTTGTCAATAAGAGTTACTTGATTAAGTCTAAAGGTTATTTTTCTAGGCTCCCAAATATTTTCCCACAATTAGATTTCATCCAAGATGTAAATGACATTATCACATTACTTAGTGGAGTTATGGGGCTTCCTTCTTCCAGGGATTTCCAAGAGTGTATGTACTTATACATTTCCATTATTCAGAAGAATGGCGATCTTATCTGATGGGAAGAACACATTAGTAATTTAATTTGATTCCAATTATTAGACATCCCAATCTCTGTAAATTTCTTCATGACATCCTATCTTGTGTACGTAGCTACAAGAATGAGGAATTATCCCATTTTATCACCATTATGATCAAGGAATTCCTCTCAAATTTATGAATTTTACCCTCATCTCACAATGATGGAAGGGCCTAAGAATTTTTGAAGGGTAAATAACACTTTTTTTTTTGTTATTTTACACTTCATCAATAAAAAATTGTATAACTAAAAAATTTATTATAATGCTTCAAGGGAATTCAGAGAATGGGGAGGTATTTATTTACAATTCCAAAAAAATGTATACATCAAGGTACACGTATTCTCAGGTCCTCCTAACAAGTTACCTAGGTGTCCTATGGGTAAGTGGGTGTTAATGAAGTTGTTTTGACAATTTTTATATTATCACAAGATCCAACATGACATACACAAGATAGGGGTTCAATTACCCATAAATTTGTTAAGATACACGTGCTTCTACATATAAGGAAAAAGATGTCGAAGGAGAAATGTAGCAGATGAATCTGAAGACCTTTCACCCACACACTTGTTTTGATTATTAGGAAAACTTTAGTGCACATGGGCTAATCAACATTCACGTGCCACAATTGCAGGATATCTGGTTCAACTGCAAGGATTAGATCAAAATAAGGGAAAGATAATTTAAAATATTAACTCTCTAAGAGGTATCCCAATACGGAATTGCAACCATACCTAAAGGTATCTGAGATAATAGATAGGTTTTGGACCCATTTTATGAGCAGAATAGTGTTAAAAATAAACCTTTTCCATGGATTGATTGGTCACTTACAAAATACAAAAATACAAAATAAAGAGTAGGTCTTATCCTTGATCGGACCTATCAATGGCTGATATCATTAGCGATCACACCAAAAGCATTAGAACAACTCATTATGAAGACCATTCAAGTAAAATCATTGGTGAGTCATTCCACCACTTTAAAAGGAATAATATCCACTCCTATAACAACTCCTAAACCTTCTCCAAATCCTATAAATATCTCTTTTATCTACAAGGTTTCATGATCTTCCTCAGTGGTCTCCTTAATAGAAGTTGGTACCTCCAAAGTGTCATCTATAGAGGTTATTGACCTAATTGTTTCTACTATAAAATTCCCAAGTGTTGCAGTCTCCCCTCTCTCCACCTCTTCCCTCGCCACCATTCACATTTCCTCCTTACCCCCCACCTCTTACTCTTCTTTTGGTTGCATCTTCCATTTCTCCTACACTTCTCACCTCATATCATTTCATGGCTCAGATATTTTCTTCTCTTCCACCTCTTTCATATAGAATTTTAGGATATGATTTTGGAATTCCTATTCCTTTTTTTTCCACTCCTGTTACATCCATCCTTATGGCCATTCATTCTAATCCACCTTCTATCATCACAGCATTGTTTCCTCTCGCAATGACTAAAAACATCTCCTTAGTAAGACCAACCCAACCTATTTACATAGTAATAATGCCTATGTCATCTACTAAAGCATCTTCTTTTATTCCTTTGAACAAGAAGAACCCAAAGAATAAGAAGAAGAAGAAGGATCTTTTTATTGATGTTGTTGTTTTCAGTATCCTAGATCCAACCCCTCGAAGGAAAGTAAAGAGTCCAAGGGTCATTTCCAACCTATCAGTTGATCAAAATAGGTAGAGGTTAATTGAGATATAAACCCTCTATGCTATTAAAACAAAGGAAACTATCACTGTAGAGGATTACCAGGTCTCAAAGTTTACCCTTGGGAAGGCTAATCATGAAGGTGCCAAGTAGGATGTTCAAGTTACTTTGTGTAACCTTTTGGATAAATTTGACAAGGAAAAGGTGACCAAAGACAATCTCAATAATAAGGTTAAATAATTGAATATTATTTTAACTAAGATCGTATAGCTTGCTCATACTATTGTCCATGCCATACCTCCAAGATTTTCTAACACCACCTTCTCCATATTTGAGAAGATTGGACAACAAGGTCGGGCGGTAGGAGTGTGGGTTGAAAGTTGTATTCAGGAAGGATATCAGGTGATTAAGGAAGTTGTTGAAATTTATAATGAATTATACTCAGAGAAGGATATTGTCTCCAAGATGAATGAGTTACTCACTAAAGAAATATATTATTTGGAACTCACTCTTGAGACCTGTAGAGAGGTACATAATATGAAGTCAAATCTACTTCTAAAAGAATAGATCATTGATGATACCTCAAGACTACTTGAATATAATGAAGCCATGGATTTATGAGTACAGATGTTACAAGAGGACATGTATAATTTTGATGAGAAGAGGATTGACTTGGTTGATGGCCTTAATGACATGAATTTGATAAAATCCACGATAGGTTTTTAGACAAGAACGTTGATGCACCTTCGGTTGAAAAAATTATTACCCAATTCAGGAGCCTGGTAAATAAGGACAATGATGTAACAAAATCCTTTGGTCTCATTTTTGTTCACATAATGGTTTCATACACAAATTTCTTGAGTCAACTCAAGAAATTTATAAATTATACTAAAAGGTTACGAGGAAAATTGGTTAAAGCAACTTCCTCAATTGCTATGCATGTAGAGCAGCTAGAAAGGAATTTTAGGAAATCATCAAATAATTTTTAAACTATAGGCACAAGGTAGATAATGAGGAAATAGAGAAATAATCAGATAAAGGAAAGGGTGACGCTAACTCTAGCTAAACATGACAGCCATTTTTGCACAGTCTCTGAGTTGTAGCACCGTTTTGAGTTGTAGGTTTGACCCAATCAAACTTGCACACCCAATTCACTATTTTTGTGGGAGACATTTACCTAGTATAACTGCATTCTACTTTTAGCATGTACTGATTAATAGGAGTATATACAATTTCTCAACCCTCCTAATCTATAAATACAAGAATGCATTATGTATTAAAGGACTTTTGGATCTTTTTGTAAGGAGGATTTGTTGTTTTTTTAGAGTTTCATGTACAAGCTTTAGCCTCAATAATATACAAAATAATATTTTCCCTTCGACTACTTGATGTGTTGTGCATTTCAATAATTCATTTAATACTTGTGAATGCTTTCATTTCCTTATATGTGATGATTTATATTTCCTTCATATTATCTAGTTTTCTTTAGTTAAACTACAAGTTGTGGCATATAAACTTATTCATTTCAATTGTGGATTATATAGAATCCCTTATTTTATTCTATTTTTTATATTCATAAGGATTTGACGGAAAGGATAAAAATAAGTTGTTCATGTTATATATTATTTTGTAGCAATACTTTGTACGTGTAGATTGGATCTTTTTGTTCCTTAAAATTTTGTTGCATTATCTCATTTTTGTGTATTTCAGTTACCTTTTATCCCTTTTTCCCCAAAGAATCAGTTATAGTAGTTTATTTTTAGTGTTGTAGTTCTACACCTTGATATTCAATTAGATGCATATAGTTTAGTAGGAAGTTGGCATTCTCAGGAGGTTCATCCCAAGGATCCAAGGTCCCACTCATTAGGGATGTTACCATGTTCCAATGGATCATCTAATGTTTTAGAGGGTGCGCAATCCACCTGATAACAACACTAATCACATAATTTATTCTCATACTGATTCTCACTCAATTTACAATCCTATTCACTGTGTTGTGTCATCCTGAACACTAATCCTTAAATTTATTGGGATCTATTAAACTTAGAAACTAGAGAAAAGAAAAAAAATTAACAAAATAAAATCAAAGGAAATATTTTTTATTGTGAATTTATTTATAAGTCTTTGATACTCCTACATCACCTCCCTATTCTACCCTAAAATTGTGTATTATGAAAAAAAAAATTGTATAGAAAAACAAAAGTATCCTTGTACCACAACACCTAAAGAGGACTCTCTCTTCTACAATATTAAAGTGTCATGATAATATAAAGTGCTTGGTATGAAAATCTCATTCAATTTCTTAAAAATCAAACTTATCCACTCAAATTAAACTATGGAGAAAATAAAATAGTTAGAAAAAAATATTGGAAATATATCCTCAAACACAAAATCCTCCATTATGATAAAAAAAAATTTAAGACATATTTCTATGGTGTTGTTGGAAAAATAATTTATCGTAAGAGAAAATTATTGGTTTTCACCAACATTTTGAGACTAGGCCAATCCTCTTGGAAATAAGGAGGCTACCATTTATTGAATGTAATACTCCACTACCCCTATGGAAAATTTCTTATATAGGATAAGAGGGAAGAATATCCTTAGAGAGAAGTGAAAGGTAGATAATAATATAGAGAGGGAGGGTTAATGTAAAGAATATGAACTTTTATATTTCACTAACATTAACTAAAGTAAATCCGTATCCAATTGAAAAAAACAACCACATAAGGAATAACAAGATTAACAAATCAAAGGCAAAAAGTTCAAATGATTTATTCCTTTAAGATACAAAGTGATTTCTTGGTTATTACAAATTACAATGCTTTTATAGTTGGAAGTAGGAAGTAGAGGAACATAGATAAAAATAAATAAAATAAATAAATTTTTGCTTGTAGTAGGAGAAAAATAGATATAAAACCCTTGGAATGGAGCATCCATCCCAAGATATGAATTTAAAATATGCCTCTTCGTCTCCCACCCACATGAATTTTGAAATTCCTATCACTTGTGACCTATTATATTCCTATAGGAATAAAAATAATCCCCTTTCTTATAAATAAAAGGGAAATTTTACAATGTTAAATTAAAATTTCACTTAAGTGAATAATAACATAGAGAGAGAGAGAGAGGGAAGAAGAGAGAGAAGAAGAGAGTGATCAATATGAGGATGAAGAAGCTTCAAATGATGAAGATCTAGATCTTGGAGAACTATGAGGAAATTCTCCTAGAATGAACTTCTCATCTTTCACTTCCATACTAAAATGAGTTGTTGTGAGTGAAACCTTATCTTCATGTGGAATGCAAGCATAACCCAAAGCACTGATCCAACTCTCGGGAATACTACCAATTGTATTGCATTGATTGAACCAAAGTTGATGATTTACAACATTAGATATTTAGCTTCTAATTTCTGCAATGGATTCCAAAGTATCTACATTGAAATAGAAATAATCACCTGGATTGTTTTGGAATAAATATTGGAAATAATTTAGGAGCTCTTATAATGATGAATGTTTGATGAGTGGAGGTTATCCAATCTTCTACACATTGTTGTTAACATCTTCCAAGATTTTAGATGCATGATCTCCATAAGACTTAAGTTATGGGATAACATAATTTATTGTATCACATCTAGAAATCATTGTGTGAGACGACATGAGAAATAAATTATCTGTGTTGGAAGTGAATGCATTCTTTATCACTAAGGAGTGAGAATTAATATCACTCATTTCAGACACCAATAATGACACACTATCCCAGTGGGAATTTTCTTTCTCAATCTCTTCTTTGGTCCTTTTCATCTTAAAAATAGTGGAAAGGGATAATTTGAATAAAGAGGAAACCTTGGGAAATAATAAATTTCCCTTTTCCTTAATATTCTCCACCCATTTATCACGAGATCTCCTTTGCATGGTATACCTTTAATCTCTCTTTATCAATTAAGGTTAAAAAATGATGATGGGCAATATAATATCTTTCAGAGGAAGGGGATTTACATTGGGTTTTATAAATGACTGTACATAGGCCCTAAGGGTTCTCACATGCTCTTCTAATTACTCCACATTCTACTTATTTTCTCCATTCCTTGTAAGAAATCAAGTGGCAGACTCTTTGAAGAGGTTCACATATCCCTTGTGAGTGGCATGTTCTAAGGAAATCCTAGTGACCTCATAATCATCTTGTGTCATTTCTCCCATGGTATTAACAAGTTTTATACATGCAACTTCCACATACTAAGATTCATAATCCTTAGTGAATAAATGAGTAGTTATTTTTACCTTCTTGGTATGTTGGGTTTTTATGTACTTTTAGATGACCTCAAAGATAGGTGTTGTGGCTTGTTGCACTATTCTTGAATCTTCTCCAAGAAAATCTTATACCCATGGGAGGGTATCAATAGGTGTAGAAATAGAGTTAGGTAGAGGGGAACTCTAGGTTACTTGATAAGGAAATAGGTCTTTCCCAAGATGAGATGATTCAACTGTTAAGGAAGAAGCACTTAGATTGTGGGGATGCCTGGTAGATTATGATGGATCAATTTACTCTAACTCAAGAGGCTCCATGGGATATTATATGATTTTTTCCTTCTTTTTAATCCTTATGGGGGAAAACTTTAGTGCACTCAATTTCCACAACCTTCTTCTTTGAATATTCCTCTTAATGAGAAAACCGTGTGGCCCTTTTAGGTTCCTTGAGAGAGCAAGTGAGAGACACTTACCTCAATGGAGACAATACACCACAAGATTCAATGAAGGATGACCTCTTCAACTTGAACCATTATTTTTACATTTGAATCACTACCATGGTTCTTTCCTTTATGTCACTAAACTCTTAAATGTTCCATGGGGTGGGAAAAAAAGGAGAAGATTACTTTGCTTGATATTTAGGATGAAATAGGTCTGATCCATCATCCTCCATTCCTTCTACAAACTAGTCAGAATTGAAGTCCCTCATCTGATCCACTTTCATTATCATGTATTCTCATTTCCCAACTTCAAATTCAACAGTGCAATTAGCCCAATATTCCTCAATTTTTGGAATATAATGCAAACATGGTAGGAGGAAAGTATCAGGATTATTCCCAATGTCAAATTAAGAATGAGACACATAGGATATTAAAAATTGAAATATGTGAAGGAAGACTCGATTTTTGCTTCATTAATGATACTCTTGCATGAGTATATTCTCAAAAAAATAGGAAAGGATATGCCTTTATTCTTTGTACTCTTGCACAGAGTGTGAACATGGGATGAATTCCTACATAACTCTATTATGATGATCTTATCACTTAGGTACCTTAGTATCCTGTGGGGTTAAATATAAAATTCTCCAAATCTAAGATAGGTGAAGGTGGGAAACTCAATGAAGTGAATTTCATACTTCTCGATCAAAGCAGTTTCTTGACATGATATCCTTCATTTAGGATTTCATTCAAGTAGCCTTATGAAATGCATAGTGATTGCATCATTCACGCTAGAGAAGTGTGAGTTACTTTCCTAAAATTTGATTTTTGGGTATTTTTTATAGGCTAGTAACTTCTATGGAACATTAGGTGTAGTGGAGAGACCTCAAAAAGGTATTTTGTATGTGAGGGCATACACCAGATAGGAATTCATGGTGAACTTTATGGAAGTAGGAAACTTCAACAACTTCCAATGAATGTTATTTCTTATGATTTTCCTCCGGTCAATCATTTAATCTCCTTTTATGGCCACCAAAATAAAATGATCCATCCAATCTTAACAACCCTTTATGGTTTCTTCTCCCATAACTCTATTCAGTAGAAAAATTGTATCTCAATATGCTTCATGAAATTCACTTAGAGAAAATTCTTAGGGATCCGAGAAGGCTTAATTCCCTATTTAAGCCATGAACCAACTACCAAGTCCTGTAATTATGAGTATGTTCTTTACCATTAATGTGATGTAAAATATTGAGTGATTATTACTATGTTATTGTAGGTAGGAATTTGTAGGCATTGAGAAAATATATTTTTGGTGTGTGATGACTGTAAGAATGGAATTGTCATCTGTCAGGATTATCCTTTTGTTCATAAGATAGGAGTAGCTTAATGCTTTAAACAGGAAAAGGATGACCTCCTACTCTAAATATCCCACTCATGAAGATATTTTATTCCACATGTTCACAAAGATCACCTATCATTATTGCTTTCAGATCTTCCAAGTCCATGTGTGTTACATAACTGTCACCCAAATTGGGATATTCAATTTTCAATGTGGAGATTGGCTCCAAACCTAAATATTTGACTTTCATGATGCTAGGAAGTATTGAAATAGTTTGATTATGAATTTATATGGATTATTCAACCCAAATTCCAACACTTTCTATTTTTAGGATGTCTTATTCTAAGGGGTTATTTTTAGTAAGTTTCCAAAATTGTCACGTTTTAGTGTTTTTGGCTTACAAGGAGTGACAGTGATGCTGAATGTTTTTTTTTTTTATGAAACTTACTAGTTTTATATTGTGAATACCTATCACAACTTTATTGAGAATTTTTCATTGATTTCAAGATGGTCAAGGTGAGTTTGGAGTGTTGTCATTGATGTCAAAATGGAGATTATACCTTGTTGATGCTAAGGAATGATATGGATAGCTTGTGGTGAGTTTTCATTGATTTTTAATGATGCTTAATGATTTTTTCAAGGTCTTCATGGTAGATTTAAATTGTTATTCAGGTCAATTTGTGTACAGAGAGAGAGAGAGAATTTAAAGGAAAAGTGAAGAAACTAGGTCCAAATGAGAAGTGAGAGTCAATTTACAAGGTAAGTATGGGCATGTGAGTATTTTAAGAGGTGTACCATAATTTCCTAGGTATGTTCACAAATGTTTGAGGTCATTTATTGAAGGATAAATCTTGAAAATATAGTTTTGAGTTCTAAAACTAGAGAAATCCTTTAGAATTACATATTCTAATGAGGCAGGTTTATCATTTTTAGTACCAAAATGCAAAGGTGAGTATGGGAAAAAAATTTACATGTTGATATAGGTATGTGGACAACATTTCAAGTCATGGTTTGAATTATTTTGCATGATATTGATTTTTTGGTAAAACTATGTGTTTAAAATAGAAACTTTGGCTTTGGAGAAAATGGTGTGAAATATCTCAAATGTATTGGCTTTGGTTTCTTACAGATATATGAAATCAATGGTCTGATCTAACTGATACTATCTAAATCTCTAAATTAGATTGTTGGTTCCCCTTTGAGTTGAGGGATGTTCTCTTACATATCACTCATATCAAAAGAAAAATTAAGTGCACCTTGTGTTATCATGTATATGAAAATTAAGCAAGGCTTAACCATGTAATTTGCATGTATATAAAACACAATATGATAGGAAAACATAATAAATATTTTTATCATTTAAAATCACTAATATAACAGGCAATCCAAAGCATGGGAATTTGTATGTTAGAATCATATATTATTTTTAATCATATGTAGAACTATAGACAAGTGTTAAGTAAGATATAGAAATAAAACATGCAATAGTAAAAGGAGTCATGGGAAAAATATTTAACAAGGATCATGATAAAGAGGCACACATGAAAACATGACATGACACTAACCATGACATAGGCAAGGGGATCAGTTTTGACACAATTTGAGTATGACTTGGAAATACATACCCCAACGAGATCCAACTTGACAAGTCACGACACGATAGGACCATCAATGAATAAACATGATGCAATTAAGGTAGATGATAATAAGGTACAAACATGGAAAAGTGTTATTATTATGGCATCATTTAGTAATTGTAAGTTCGTATAATCTTCATCTATTGAAGGTAATTATAAGCAAACAATGCCAGTCATCATACATAACAAAGTACTTGGTTTTTGAGTAAACACTCTAAATGATGTAAGCATGAATTGTGACAGATGTATAATAAGCATGGATAAAGTGTCTCAATATAGTCAATGATAATTTTTATGGAAAGATTTAGAACCTGTAATTACATACAAATATTTCCCCAACATAGGCATGCCCCAAATTGTAAAGTTTGGTTGCGTATATACCTTATTTTTCACGGTTCTTAAGTCCTAAAGAAGCTTTTGACCTAATGGGGTCGTTACAACAACCATATGGAGTCAATATTATGCCTCCCCTAATTGATATCCTATCATAGGTATCATCAACATATGTGGTGGGACAATTAAGTGGTAGTACTTGCTGACATATGATTTGATGTGCAGCTTAAGACATGTTACCTTATAAATCTTATACATCTCTTAGTTATCCTTTTACAGCCTCCTAGTGACAGTGGACCTGGTGACTATCCTCTTACGATAGACCCACATATTAAGGGTTACAACAGGACCTTAGGACCTCCATGAAGAATGTACTTTATATCTGATTTAAATTATTCCTCCATCTCATGATCCTTCCATCTTAGGACCTCAGGCATATCTATTCCATGTACCATGGGAAGGTGAAGCCAATGACATCAACCATGTAGCCAACATAAGTCTAGATGTGGGTATTCCTCATGAGACGATGATATTGAGAATCAAGAGTAGCTGATGTTTGAGGATCACATGGTGTTAACTATACCTGAAAGCATGGTTATGTATTCTAGATAGATGTCAAACCTATAATAATAGTAGATTATTTGAGAGAAGCATTTATCAAAGAAGCACATTCATTCTTCGTTCGAGATATTCTTGCACTCACCAAGTTATTCTTAAGATTCTTAAAGTGGTTAGGAGTTAGTCTTACTTGTCTTTAGAGTTCTACATTTGGGTGAGTGCATAGAAATGGGGGGCCAAAACGGAGTCTTAAGTGGACACTTTTTTCATTGAAAAATAAAAAACTTCAACTTGTATGAGTTATTTGAAATAGTTACATTCAAAATTTGAAGATGTTATAAGAACATGAATTGTAGCATTTCGAGTCTAGTTTCTAAACTACTTTTTTTTAAAAAAAAATGGTTAAGTGTAAGTGGGTTAAAGATCTAAAATGTCAATAGGTGCTCTTTTTTTTGTAAAAAAACATAGTAGATAGTTGGTCGTATCCCCCCCATTTTCGGAGCACTATTTATTATTTTTGAAAACCCTTTGGTAGAAATATAGATAGGAGCATCTAGTTTTGGGATATGATTTTTTAAAGAACTTTTTAGTGCAGTATTTAATTTTTTTTATGATTTTTCAAGTACAAAGATTTTGAAAATTAAAAAATAATGGATAGCCGACCGTGCCCGCCCTAACTACCTCAAAAAATATAAAAAATTAGATATTTTTTCGAATATGTATAGAATTAGTCCTAGTTTGGGACTGTATTTCATTTTTTTCAACTTGGAGAAGTGCAATAAAACGATACATGAAAAAAGACAAATGTTTACAATCACTGAAAATAGAGGTATAAAAGACATAGTTTGAAACAAATATAGATGGAAACCTTAAAATAGTCAAAAATATATTTAAAAGTATATATTTAGAAAGTGGATAGTTTTCTTGACATTGTAGGGTAAATTTTTAAGAAAGATTGCAAATCATTTTTGTAGGATTTATCATGGTGAAAAGCGATTTTTTTACATTTTTTTTTTTCAAAAACACGCAGGTTGATGTGTTGTTATACATGTCCAAGGCTGTAGGTTTGGGAAACCAAAGTAATTCCAAGCCTAGTAAAAGATTGGTTTGTGTACATAATTTAAGGAACGCGTCCGCATTAAAATGGGTATGTGCTATAATGGGTACACGTTAAAATGCATACGCATTCCTCATGTGTGTGTGGTAGTATATGTGTTTACTGGAATAAATGTCTAAGTATAATAAATAGTAAAATATAATTAATGATAACTGCAATAAATTTTTTTCATTTATTAGTATTTATATTTTATGAAAAACTTATAATTTAAATTTATTTTAGTAAATATAAGAAATTAGGGCCACTCTTCACTTTATGGAACTAGTCTCCACAGGTCTCTATGAGTCATAATTTAGGAGGTATAGTTTTTAATAATCTAGTAAGGTCAGTACATAGGTAATTTTCAGGATTTCAGCATTCAGTAGGTTAAACTTTTAGGGTTTAAATTCTACAATCGATGCCTATTTTGGGAAATAATATAGTCATTGTTTAGGTTTTGGGGCTTTTTGGATTGTTTACTAACATTTGTAGGAGTGTTAGATGCGTCAAAATTATATTTTACAAACCTTGCAACTCTCAAAGGAAATAATAGCTACTCAAATGAAATAATAGCTACTCAAATATATGGACTCATGAAATGCCTTATAATACATAACAAAACAAAACAAAAGTGTTGGACATAGTGTCATTGGTGTTATCAATGATTTCAAGTTACTTTGATGGAAAAGGTTTTCCAAGTGGAATATGAGTTAGCATGAGGTTTGAATCATCAAGAAGCATGCAATTTTATTGGTAGTTCCCTATTTTGGTGTCATAAAGTATTGCATTGGTGAAGTGTTTGTTTAGAACCAAAATGGGTAGCTTCCCTATTTTGAAATTTTGCATGACACCTTCAAGCCTTAGAGAAAAATGGATGTCTCCAAGATGTAAAGGATTCACATAGGTTTCCAATTCCTATTTTTTTCCTCCCGACTCCTTACCAATAACTTGGAATCTTCCAGAGAAGTCAGGTTTCACAATTAGAGTGTTTGTTCCTTGCACCTAGAAAACATGTTATTGAGCAGATAGTCCTTAAATGACCAAAAATTTCCTAAATATTCCTAAATTACCTTAAAAACTTCCAAGATTCCCCTACATCACCTCTGGATGCTTAAGATTTTTTAATTTCCATCCTAGTTATTTTGGCAAGTTAATATTTTTTAATTTCTAGAATGGCCAAAATAACTAGCATGGAAATTAAAAAATTTGAAGCATGAAAACCAAGCCCTAAATTGAAAATAAGGCTTCTCATTCACTGTGCATCCTTCCTCTGGTGATGCAATAACATCTTGTTAATAATAAATTTTAGCTTTCTTAGGTGACTAGGGGTGTCTTGCATCCACTTGACATGGTCATAACTTGTACTAGTCCATTTGGACTCCATAGGAAAGAATATGGAGTTTCCCTCAAAATGTATAATTTGAATATTTGAACTAGCTCTAGGAATGTTATAGGCTTAGGTTTTTAGTGACACAATCCTCTCAGACCAAGATATCAGACTTGGAGGTTAGAGACTATTTTACAAAGCAATTTCAAGTGCAAATATCTTATTTTAGATCATCTTCTTATCTATAATGGTGTTCAAGGCTTCATGTAACCCTCATAGGATTGATTGTTTTATCAATTTATCCTCATGGAGATAGTTTTCCTCCTCTTGATAGAAGGATTTATCCTTAAATGAAACTTAGAGGAATGTCTGAGAATGAATTCCATGTTCTTGACCTCCACACTATACTGACATACTGCAAATTCCACCTCCTTGACTTACAAGATGTGAGTTCAATATCAATCATTGATTAAGTGTTTAGAAACACTCTCATAAAATATGCATTGTTTGTGATCCTCAGGTTATTTCCACCATCACTCATGGTGAGATTATCTTATTTTGCTCTTGATGACCATTCCCTTGATGATTTGAATCTTGGTGAAGCTCTTGATGTTTCAGATCTTTCACATACTTCATGATTTTTATGATTGCACCCATTTTCCTTATGATGTTTCAAATATTTCATAGACCTCATGATGACCATTCCCTTGATTATTTTAATCGATAAAACTTTTACATGTGTTTTGATTTATTATGTGTTATAAGAAATTTCATGAGTCCATATTTCAAGCAATTGTTGCTACCTTTGGGAGTTGTGAGGTTTATAAAATATAGTTTCAACACATTTAACACTCCTCAAAATGTCGATAAATAATCCAAAAGGCCCCAAAACTTAAATAATGACTATATTATTTCCCAAAATAAACATTTATTGTAGAATTTAAACCCTAAAAGCTTTAGGTTGAATGTTTAAATCCTGAAAATACCTATGTACTGACCATATTAGAATATGAAAAATTATCTTCTAAACAAGGATTGATCAATTTTTGAGAATAGTTTCATAAGGTGTAGAGTGACCCTAATTTATTATATTTCATAAAATAAATTTAAGAAATAATAAATTATAGAGATTAATAAATTAAAATATTATACTTTGTTATCTCGTTTTTAGTGATTTCAACTAAAATTGAGATAACCATAGAATTTTTTTGACAAAATATCCTAAAAATGCCCTTTGAAGGATATTTCTGAGTTTTTGGAACTCAGAAGCATTGGAACATACCTTGCAAAATGCATGCTCCATATCACTTGTTTCCCAAAACCTAAAACCTGAAATGATCCTTTGTGTTTGGTTTTCTGAACTTGATAACATCCAAACATCTCATGCTTCATGACTGTTGTTTCCTGAAACTCGATTTGATAGTAAAACCTTTGTATCAAGTTTTCAGACAGTCTGAGCATGATGAAATGGCATTAATGTTGAGGTTTCTGGTAGTTGGCACATGTGTTGGATGAGGTGTAATTAATGCTAGGGCTTTATAAATAGTTTGATTTTACCACGTAATTTTTACCTAGTATATTTTTGTTGCGTGGATTTTTCGTGCATGTTCCTTCGACCTCAAAACCCAACTAAACCTCTTGATTGATTTTGTGATCCATCTTCGACTATTTTTCAAATTTATTGAAGGTATTTTTCTCTTCTTACCGTTTTGAGGTCTTTGTGGTTGTTTTTGAGGTGCTCATTTAGTATTTTTCCCTCTTTTCTTTTTCTTCCCTCTATGTTTATGGTTTTGGGTTGTTTTATTCATTTCTTGTTGTATTCCCACGAAACCTCTTGTTTAGAATTCACCCTTTAGGTTTTTTCTTATTTTTCCCATGGGATATACTCTTTTTATTTTAGAGAAGAATCTAAAAATCCCAACTTACAAACTTGGTGGGAATTTTATGTGTTCTGACATCCTAGAAAACCAACGCCTTTGTTTCAGGTTTTATAGGGTGTCTGACATCATTCAGCTTCTATAGAGTATCAAGTTTCTCCAAGTTCTCAACATCCTCTAAATTTCGTAATATAGTAGGTTTTGTAAAGTGTTCAACATCACCCTGGCTCCGCTTGTATCGGGTTTTGTGAAGTGCTTAACATCCCCTGAGTTCCACCTTTGTGTCGGGTTTCACAAAGTGTTTGACACACCCCTAATTTCTGATATACATTGTAGTGTATTAGGTTTCACAAATTTATTTGCAAGTCCCAAATTCTGGTTAGTGTGGTGGGTCTATAGGGTTTTTCAACAAGCATTCAAGCCCAATTGTTCAACCAGATGTCATCTAGGCATTTTTTCTTCAAGACTTCTCATGTCAGATCCTGGAAAATATAAGGATAAGTTAGATAGGTCAATAAATATGAAGTACAAGTGCTGGAAGATGGAGTCCCCTTCCTACATAGATTGCAATTACCACATATAGGACATAGAGCTTGGTAATATAGACATGGAATAATTTCGAAATAGAATCAAGGATTCTTCTCAGAGTCCCTGGATGAAGTCAATAGCTAGCAGTGGCCTCCCTCTTGCAGCAGGATTCCCAAAGTCCGCTCAATTCCCTAAGTTCATTCTGTCTCATGCTTCTAATTATGACTTAGCTTCCCACTCAGTGAGAAATCAAATAGGAGAAACCATAGTGAAGTTGGATGGAGGTTGCTTTGATGACCTCTTAAGATTGCCCAACTTTGAAGAATATGTTGATTTGAACCTTCAATCTGCATAGAATGTCTGGGAAAATGATAAAGAAGATTACATTAGGCATGTAAATAAAAATTTCTTGATCAAGGTCAAGTCATCTGTATCTAGGTTTCCCAATTTTGTCTCGAGCTGTGATTTCATCCTTGAAATCGGTGATATCATCACTCTGCTAAGTCGAGTATTTGGACTCCCCAAGTCGAGAGACTTCCAAGGGTGGATGTGTCAATTCATGGTCATCATAAAGAAGAATGACCAAGGGATCAATTGGAGCAGTCTTATAAGTGATGAGATAGAATCCTAGATGAAAATAGTCTTGTCTACTGGCAAGTTCTATATGTCTTCTTACATCACCTATGCAACAGCCAACATGAGAAATTATCTAGGGTTAGATGCAAAGGAAAATAGGGAAACAAAACACATATATCAGTGCTTCCCTCAACTGATAATGAAGGGGTCTGAGGATCAATTCAGAAGAGTGAATGACACCTTCTTTAATGAAAACATATGCAGGATGAACCCTGATCTAAGGAAAAGAAGAGTCTCTGATGAGGCATGGGCTAAAGTATCGAAATGGGGTTGTATCTTCTTACAATTCAAGAAGTTCACATACCTTCAGGTTCTCATTAACCTGGGTGATCCTTTCCATTTTCCCAAGTTCCCAGGTGATAAGCTGATCCTAATGGAGTTGGTTAGACAATTGTTGGATTTTCACAAATTCTAATAGAGTAATCACAAGGCTGTTGTCTCCTTCCCTATTTCCATTGGAAGGTACACGTGCTCAACAATGGTTAAAGCCAAGAACATGGTGCACAAGATACATGACAAGTTGAAGAATCACATGAAGCACAGATATGGGTTAGATTTCTTAGGAGTCCTTAAGTCGTATGGGGCATTATATCTACATGTGCCCAACATAGAAGACATTTCGGTTAATCTTCGAAATGAAGTTTCCATCCAAAGAAAGGAAAATAACAAGTTAAAAATTGAAGAGATTCAGATGTTAGATCTATCTGACAGCCCAGAGGGCACCATGGATGAAGACCTATATGTATTCATAGCCATTGATTGATCTATTACTGAGAAAGCTTCTATCACAGGAAGAGTTACTCATATTCTTTCCCGTACTAAGGCATGGCTCATTTCTTGGGCAATGAGTTATAAAGAAAATACTTTTTCATAGCTAGCTACTTTGGAAGCGGGACCCTCCAAGGGGAAAAAAGGAAAAGGATAAGGACCCTTCCAAGAGGCCAATAAAGGTTAAGTTTTTTCAGAAAGGGAGAAGAGCAAGTGACCACATCATTGCCACTCTCCCACAAATGGTTGAGATACTTGACTCACCTCCACTACCAGAAAAAGGAAATCTTCCTTCAGGAGAAGAGGTCAGTCAACCTCTCATTCCGCTTTTGGTTGGATGCTCATCAGAGGTAAGTCTTCCTCTTACCTCTCAAGATTTAATTATAGAATCATTACCTCCTCCCATTCAGCCTACCTAGCTTCAGATTTCTTCACCAAATTCCTCATCCATGGCTAGCATCTTCTTTGACCTCTCACCTCTCCTCGATGGACCCAAGTCAACCATGGATATGCCTCCTCCTTCTATACCTTCATTCCTTGAGTCCATTCCCATAGACACTACACTTTCAGTGATCACCACTCTACAACCAAACCTTCCTCCACCTGTAGATGTGACCATAACACTTACGATGGGAGAAACATCTTCCAGTATGCCTCAATGTTTAATAGATTAGACCCCAAGGAAGAGGAAGGTGGTAGTTCCCCTACCAGCATTTTATTCCAGTTCCCTCAAGGTCACTCCTACCAAGTCTACCAAGAAACCCAAAACGGTTTCAAGGGTTTCAATGGATGCCTGAGGGCATAATTTTTTAGAGATTTCCACTCGTACAGCTGACAAAACCAATAATGATATAATGGTCACCGATTATCAGATCACAAGGGTTGATTTAGGAAAAGTAAAAACTGGAGGGAGAAAATAGGACACATAAGATGCCATGAATGTGTTGTGCCAAAAGTGGAAGGAAACAAAGGAAAGAAGAGATGAGCTAAAAGAGAAAGGATAGCAGCTGATAGAAGTACTACTCAAGCTATCAAATCCTCCTCAATCAATATCGTCATCCTCTACCCCTAATCCTATCAGGTTTGATTTCTCATCGGTACCCAGGATTGAGAAGATTAATGAGAAGGGGGGGAATAGTTAATGAATGGATGCAAAGGATACTCCTATAAGGAAAATAGGTCATTGATGACACCGTGGAAGTCTACAAATACTTGGAGAATATAAATAAGGATGAAAAGAAAATGGATGATGAGTTTTCAGCAGAAGTCAGGAACCTAGGGGTTAACTTTTGAAGCTCTTAATATGCTAAAATAGGTTCTGTCATATGTCTTTATCGAATAAGGAATCATTCCACATGGGGAAAAGCATTTTTAACTAACCAAAGCCATCAAATTTAGAATAAAGATTCTCAATGAAGCTTGCAGAAAATTGAGGGAATCAAGAGATCAATTATTTGATGCCACAAATGACATAGAAGAAGAGCTAACCAATATCTGCACTAAAGCGTTGAATGAAAGCTCAAGTATTTTTCCCACTGACAATCTTTATAATCAGATCCAAGAATCAATTCAGAATGAACCAACTTATGGCTTTAGTCTAGAAATCATTGATAGGTTTGTGAAGATTGAACATGCTTTGGTATCATTGAGGAAACTAAACAAGAGATTAAAGAAACTTCCTAGTAACGTGAGTGATACTCAGGAAACCTGTGAGGTCCTGAGCAACCACTCCACCGTGCTTGATGAAGATGAGATGTAGGTCATAATATTAAAGTTCCAAGACTTTATGGACAAGCAGGCTTTGTTGGAGAAAGAAAAAGATGATGAAACACAATAGGCATAATGTTTCATGTCATTTCAATCCTGAAATCGACATGTCTTTTTCATTTTCGTTTTGTCATGTAGGAAGTAGATTTTGACTTGGTCTCTTGGGTGAGAGTCAAGAAAAATAGGACTCTCATTAAAAGACTATTTTCTAGGATTTATCCTATTTTCTATTAACTCTTTTTTATTATTAATAAGGGATACTTATGCATTCCAAAGGGTTGAGATTTTTTGAATATTGAGAACTACTATGAAGAAGAAAAAATTTGTGTTTTCTTTTAATCATTTGAGGAATAGAAACTGATGCTATTTTCCAAAATTTGTGTTGTGAGATTCATCTCTCTTAAGATATTGTTCTTACTTTCAGAATCTTAAGCTATTCTTTGTTTAGCACTCCTCGATTATTTTAATTTTTTTCAAACATTACAGTTGTTATCTAAAACTCATATGATTATTTCGTGATCTATGTTTTCTCAAAAGAAAACACGTTCCTCTCATTTTCTTTCCATTGTGTTTCTTCCATAATAATAATTTCCTTTTTAATCCATTCCATTTCTAAAACTACAACATCTTCACCTTGTGTGGATATGGATTTCGGGATTCTATCCCAACCCCAATGGTTAGAATAGTGTGAATATTGTATATATTTTTTTTGTTGTGTTTTAGATTAGTAATAAATAGGCAGCCTCACCTATCTTTAAGGAGGGATTTACTCCCATGTACTATTATTGAACCTGATATTTTGGCTTGATAAAATATCCGAACGAAAAAAAGTTTTTTGTGACTCCGCTGGGGAAATATGGATTGATAAGACTAAGCTTATCCTGTTAGTGTCTAACAACTTTATATTTTCCTTATTTTTAGAAGATCTATTTTCCAGTTCAAGCTAGCTAGAAAGATCTTCACTTGGTTAAGCCGAGCTAGGGGTGAAACTGATCCGTTCTTTGATTTGCTTTAGCAACATAATTTCATAATTTCACCCAACAGTGTTACATCTAGCCAAACGAGAAGTTCTTCACCTATTCAAAGAACTTAGGTTCCTTGTGAACAATAAGTTTCTACGACCTACCATGCATTATTATTATTAGATACTTGAATTCTTGTATGCACTTCATTCAGAAGAATGGCAACACAACCTATGCCTTGGGGTGTGGCTATTAGTCCTCTTTCCCTGACTCCACCATTGTACGATCTACCACATGGGTCACATAATAATATTCCTAAGTTCAATGGGGATGGGAAGTAGCACCCTGATGAAAACATCACTTCATTCTTTATCACATGTGACATTCTTAGAATTGCTCATGAAGACATCTCTGTTTGACTCTTCATTGAGACATTACATGGTGTAGCTGTAGAATGGTTCTACCATCTTCCAAATGCATGCATTACCAACTATACGACCATGTGGTCTATATTTGAAGCAAGGTTCAAACCAGCTAAAAACTCTCACGTGTTGTTAGCACAGCTTACACACATGAAGAAGGAGTCTTACGAACCCATGCGGGATTTCATAGCCAAATTCAACAAGCTAATTCATAAGATCCTAGAGCTAGCCAATCCCACTCTTGAAAATAAAATGTGTTTCTTCATCAACACTCATCCCCTTGATGTGAGCTTCTTGTTGAGAAGATCTGTTATCCCCGATTTTTCCACTGCTCAAATTACAACCACTGAAATAGAAGATGATCTTATTCTAGCTAGAAAGATCAGAAGAGAATCATCTAAGCCTAAAAATTAGAGTTCTTATGAGAGTACTACTGATCCTATGATTCAGAAGATGGCCAATGACTTGATCGCTTTAAAGAATCAAATGTCTTAACAAGCAACCAACATTCCTTATCAGGATATTCCTAGATAGAATTTCAACAATGCCAATGGTACTCCCGCAAGAGATAGGAATCGGTTGATCATTACTCCCACTAGGCTGGCCATTGAAGCTCCTCCTTTCAATGTAGAAATTGAAATAGTTGAGGAGGGTGAAGAACCAAAAGATCAATATTCTCATGAAGCTTTCGAAGCTTCATGATATGTTGATGAGTCTTTTGACAATTCAACTGGTGAATCTAGCATTGGATACTTGGAGTATGAGGAAGATGAAGGTGAGCATGATGGTCAATCGTTTGTATTCTTCACTCGATCCTAATCTTAGAACCCCAGAAAGATGGTTGAAGGCTCTAAGGAGAAAAGTAAAGAAGCTCCTATGGTTATCGCTAAAAGAGGCTCTCCCATCTCAGTACAAATTGAAAAGGAGACAACTAAAAAGGTAACTTCTTCTTCTAAATCTTTTTCTCCTTCCCTCAAGGCTAGTACCTCATCTCAGAATAGTGTAACTAGAATTGAATCCTGCATCATTCCTTCATATACCGCTTTCGACATCATTAATCATGCAAAGAAAACCAAAATCCAAATTTTCCAAAGTCGAGTACATGCAGTCCAACCCTAATCAATCTGAGAAACTTTCCAAATTCATTAGAAGCAAGGTTGTTACTCCTTCATCTTCAAAAGGCATTTTTCCCAGCCCTACTCAGCCTTTACCTCAGAGTAATATGACCTCTGCTGCTGCTTCAGGAAAGATTGAACTATTTTATTTTTCCTTACTTATAAACAGTTTTAAACTCAGCAATTACATAATTGAATCAGGAGCCTCTGATAACGTAATGCCCAAAAACGTATCTCATGCCATTGGAATCACCTTGACTAAATCTTATGGGTGGTGTTATTCCATGGAAACCAAACAGTTCCCCTTGATTGGTCAAATCAAGGATGCAAAATTTACATTTGTTGTCTTCCCTAAAAAGAGAGTGAAAATGACTATCCTAGTTGCTGATATCCCAGCTGCTTATGGTATTATCTTAGGAAGAGTTTTTTTAAAAGATGTTGGAGGAGAAATCAACATGGATTGGACCAAATCTAAAATTTCAGTGAATGGAGTTCCTCGTGTCCTTCACCCCAAAGCATAAGCAAAGTACTTGGTCACTAAATCAGATGATCCTAAGGCTCAAATTCTCTTTGAAGATCCAGGCTTGGGTAATTATTTCATGACATCTGAGGTTCCCTCTGTAGAAGTCAAAGAAGAAGATCCTAATTCTATTTGGACCCTTGATTTTGATGGGATCTGTTCAACTACTGGTTCAAGTGCTGGCATGGTTCTTATATCTCCAGATTTCAAGATTTTTCCTTTTTCTTTCAAGTTGTAGTTTGGTAATACTAATAACACAGCTGAATATGAATATTTGTTATTAGGATTAGAAATGACAAGACAAAAAGGAATCCAAAATCTTAAAGTGCAGGGAGATGCAGAATTGATTTTGAATCAAGTAAGGGGGACCAATCAGGTAAAAAACGATCGCCTAAGACATTATAGGAATAAGGTTTGGGACAACATAGAATGCTTTGGTTCTTTTTCCATTAAGGAAGTATTAAGAGAATACAATGATAAAGTTGATTCTTTATCCATATCCGCATCTTTTCTCCTTCCTCACCTAAAGTTCAAATAGGACACATATACCATTGATATTGTGTATCATCCAAGTGTTCTAGATAATTTAGCACATTGGCAAGTGTTTAATGATGATCAACATGTATTATGCTTTCTTGAGAAAGCTGATAATTTTAGTGAGCTTTATTTTGAAGTATTTTCATCGCCAATCCGGCACTATGATAATTCTTCACCGGGAACTCCTCGTGCTATGATTATTTACTAATGCACAGCTTTTAGTTTGGTGGATGTAATCTGGAAATACAACAACAAACATAACACAAGAATACCATCGACTATGATAAGAAGGAATGATGAAAAATATAAAATATCAGAGTAAATTATAATATTAACATGAAATTATTACAATCTCACCCATGAGGTACTTCAAGTGTTAATGACTTCACTTGCCTTCCACCAATACTATGGGAGAAACTTTACAATGACACCTCTTAATGGCTTCTTCAACACACCTTTAAACTGATGGCTTCCTTTACACACTTTATACAATATTTCTCACTACTTCCTTCTATCCTAAATGAGGGGGGTGGCCTCTTTATTTATAGAAATTCCAGGCTTATCCATCTTATCTCTAAGATAGGATAAGAAAACCACTCTGACGAATCATATTTCGTACCTTAACTCTTATCTATACATGTAAGCTTATCTTTTAAGATAAGATAAACCTTATCATTTCACATGGGTTCCACTTTTTTAGACTTTTTTACAAATAAAATACACAAAATATTTATGACCTCACTCCTTGTCCTTATTACCAATATAATATTTCTAATTCTTAATCATGTAGACCCTACTTCTCTAATTACCCCAACTTTGACATTTTAACATTACCGGACCACTTACGACAAATATTTACTTTTTACCACAACATTCCTATTGTAATTTTGACTATTACCTTACTATACATTATTGGTGGCATCGTACTGGCAGCGTCGTTATCTTCTATCGAACGCTACTACTAACTATACTTAACAACATCATATTTCTAATACATACATTAATGAAATAGAAATTACAGAGGAAAATTTTAGTGTCGACATCTTCCTCCTTCCTAGCTTCTACTCCGTCCTCGGAGTAGACTATTCTAGTGCTTGAAAAATCTTCAACTTGTTGTGGTTGACCCATTTCGTAATGGGAGTGCCATCCAATTCCTCCAGTCGGTACGTACCATTTTCATGCACAGCTGTTATTTTGTAGGGCCCCATCCATTTTGGAAGAAATTTTCTGTCTTCTTTTTTTGTATCTAGAATCATATACTAGAACCAAGACATTCACATGAAATGGAGACCAACGGATCTTTTGATCAAAGTATTCCTTCTGCTTCATTTTCTTCTTATAGCTTGTATCCTTAGCTATTTCTCTCATTTCCTCTAGCAAATGAAGATGTACCAACCTTTCTTTTACTGAATCACTTTCATCCATCCTTTCATTTTCCATAACTCTAACTGTGGGAATATCAAACTCAATAGGAAGAACAGGATTAATTTCATAAGCCAACTGAAATGGGGAGTATCTTGTTATTGACTTTGATGTTTCCCTATATGCCCACAGTGCTGCATGAATCCTCTTATCCCATTTATGTACCTGCAAGGCTGTATCTTTTGTTATAATTTGACACAACACAAAATTTGTTTACTCCACCTGTCCATTTGTGCTTGGCTTGTATGTTGTTGCCTTCCTATGCTTAATAGAAAACTTATTGACTAGGACTTCTACCACCTCATTAATGAAGTGGCTTCCTTGATCTGTTACAATTTCTAATGGACAATCAAATCTGGTGACAATGCATTCATATATGAACCTTGCCACTTCATCCATGGAAGTTGTTTTCAATGGACTAGCTTCAACCCACTTGGTTAAATAATCTATGGAAACTACAATATACTTATTTTGGCATGAGGTAGTTCGAAGTGGACCTATAATTTCTATTCCCCACTTTTCAAAGGGACCAAGTGGAAGAATAGGGCATAATGGAGCTGATGAAGTCTTATGATTACCATGTGTTTGAAAAATATTACATGTCTTACAATAATTATAACAATCTTTAAAAAGAGTGGGCTAGTGATAACCTGCATCCAAGATCCTTCTTGCTATAAGTTGTCCAGAGAAGTGCCCTCCACATGTACCATTGTGGAATTCTTCTAGCAGCTCCTTCCCTTAATCACATCCAACTGCCCTCTTGTACTGTCCATCAGGTCCTATTCGAAATAATACTCCATGTAGAATAGAATATGGATGACTGACTTGAGTAATCTTTATCTTAGTCTTTGCACTGGTACCATTAGGAAACTTGAATTCATTCAGATAATTCCAAATATCTATGTATTCACTAGGGATTGTGTCAAGGAATAACAATGCTGCATTAGGGAAATCATCATCATCACAAGATGATCCTAAACCATCATAGGCTCGAGAGAGTGCATCTGTATTGAAATACTTCTTTCCTAGCCTATCTATAATATCAAATTCAAATTCTTGTAGAAAAATTATACATCTTGCTATCCTCCCTGATGGGTTAGGATTATTGACAATATATTTTAGATCTTGATGATCTGTTACAACTATAAATTTCTGCCCTAGCAAGTAATTTCTAAACTTCTTTACAGAAAAAATGATAGCTAGAGCCTCTTTTTCAGTTATAGTATAATTTACCTCAGTACTGCTCATTTATCTACTCCCAAAGTAAACTGGATGTTCATTCCCATTTTCATCCTTTTGGCTCAAAGTACTTCCTAGTGCTACAATAATGAGGCATCAGTGTACACAATGAATGGCTTACTCCAATCTGGATTCTTTTAAAACAGGTGAAGACACCAGGGCTTCCTTCAGTTGTCTAAAAGCCTCATGCGCCTTATTTCCAGGTTCATAAGTAACATCCTTCTTCAAGAACTGGGGTTAGTGGCTGTGCAATCTTTGAGAAATTCTTGATGAACCTTCTATAGTAACCCACATGGCCTAAAAATGATCTCAACTTACTTCTATTCATAGGAAATGGTAAATCTTTGATTTTTGAAACTTTATCAGGATCAGTACCAATACCATCTCTGGATACAACATGCCCTAACAAAACACCTTTAGAATATCCAAAGACACACTTTGTAGGGTTTAGTGAGGCTTTTACTTCATCTAACTTTTGAAATGCTGTCTCCATCTGGTGCAGGTGGTCCATCTTACTCCCATAGATGCAAAAATCATCCAAAAATACTCTGATGAAGTTCCCAAAGTAGGGTTCAAACACCCTATTCATCAAACGTTGGATCGTTGCTGGAGCATTACACAACCCAAAAGGCATAACTCTATAAGAAAATGTTCCCCAAGGAGTGGTGAACGTGGTATTCAACTGATCTTTCTCTGCTATACGGACTTGGTTGTATCCATTATATCCATCAGCAAAACTATAACACTCCTAGCCAGCTACTTTGTCCAATATCTGATCTGAGAATGGAAGAGGGTAATGATCCTTCTTTGTTGCCTTATTGAGCTTCCTGTAATCAACACAAATACGTAGCTTCCCATTCTTTTTTATTGAGATCACAATGGGAGAAACCCATTCTAAATTCTCCACAGCAAATATGAATCTTGCATCAAGCAACTTATCTATCTCTTCTTTTATAGTCTTGGAAAAATTAGGATTCATTCTATATGGCATTTTCTTTATAGGCTTAGCACCATCTACCAGCTCAATAGAATGTTCTACCCAACTTACTTGATGGATTTCCTTGTAATCAAAAGTGAATATGTGTATGTACCTTCAAAAGAGCTAGAGGTAGGATTCCTTCTCACTCTCCATCACAGCATCACCAATCTTTATTTGTTGGAGACGATCATCAAATTCTTCTTCAGATAATTTTATGGGGTCATGAGTCGGTGTGACTAGAAGGATATCCATGACTGAAATATCAACCTCACTTTCTTCATCTTCAGTGTCCACTTCACTAGTACTAGAGTAATAAGAGGATGTCTAATCATCAGTTTCATCACTTGAATCCATAGGTTCTGCCTTATGATGCCGAGGGATCATATTTATCTTCATCCTCTCTCTACCATGTCCAAGTGTCATGAAGCCTTCATTCCAGTAGTTTCTTGCATGAAATCTCCTTAGCAATGGTCATCCCAGCAACATTGGGTACGCAACAGTACCATTTTTCATCACCTGAAAGTCTACCACACATACAACACCCATAACAGATATTTCCACATTTGAAACTACACCTTCTGGTTTAGTTTTTCCCTTATTTAATGACCTTAATAGAAGTGTTGAAGGGCGATCAATTTTTAAACCCAACATATTCATTACAGACTTGGTCATTACATTAATTGCAGCACCTCCATCAACTAAGACATCATGAATTGAAATACCATTACATAATACCTCAGCTTGTGGAGCATAGGGATCCACCTCTGTCTCCAAAATAGGGACCTCAACCTCCTTCCTTCATTAAGCATTAAGTCCACTTCATAGCTCCCACCTCTTCTCAGAAGACATAGCCAAGAGTTGACCATATGTAATATTTGCAGGCCTTTTGGATAGATCTTCTAGGATGAAGTATGGTCCTTGCCCCTGTGAAATCAGAAAATCCGGCACACCCAACTTTCTCCTCCTATGTTTCTTACTAGTTTCTCCTTTCATCTTCTTAGGATCATTTCCATCTTGATTATCTTTTTCTTTCTTTCTTTTTGTTACAAACACATCTACTTCATTATTTATGCTCTTATCTACTACATCAAAAGAATTCACAGGTGCTTTTCCTTTATCATTATCTCCTTTACCAGATGTAGAAGCTCTATCTGGAAAATTATACTTATAATGACCCTTTTTATAACAACCATAACATACAACTTCAGAAATATTTCTTTTTGGGCCTCTATCGCCTCCCCGAGAACTAAATTCTTTTCCTTGGAGAAGATTAATAGTTAACTGGCCCATATTCTTGAGCAGATCTTCATACTCAGTAGATGTACTAGGATAAAGATTTTTGCTCACCCAGAGTGGTTAGGGATTTTGGACCAAAGGTGCTGGTGTAGGCTCTACTTTAGAAACAATTTCTTTGGGCTCCTCGTCCATGCTTTCTTCTTGCCTTATTGCAATCTCCTTTGCTTGTTCAATGGTAGCTGGGTGGTCATACTTCACTCGTTGTCTGATCTCTGGATTCATCCCAAGAATGAATTTCTTACATAGGAGATTATCCATGCCATTCATCAACCCATCCGCTAATCCTTCCTTCCGGATCTGGGCATCGAGATTCCTCCTTAGCTCTAGAACACGAGCATGATAATCCCTTATCTTCTCCTTCTCTCCTTGGGATAACTTTGTGATATCGATCATGAGATTTGCATATCTCTGTTGTTCACCAAATTCTTCAAGAAAACTTTCAATTAATAAATCCCATGAGTTTTTCACATTATCACATAGTGTTTCAAACCACCTAAGGGCTGAACCATCCAAAAAGGTAGGAAAAAATTCAGTCCATTGTTCCCTTCTTATAAGGCCATTAAAAATACAAGATCGTTTAAACTCTTGAATGAAAGAGGAAGCATCTTCATTGGATTGGGATGAAAAAATAGGAATCTTCCCCATTTTCAAAAGTAACCACAGTGAAATACCAACCCACAAGTACAATCAACAAGACTTATGTGCACAAATAATTGAAATCACTATAATAGAATATAGAAATGACCACGGTAAACTATGGTAAAACTTGACTTACTACGGTAAAAACTGACTTTACTGTGTGTTGGTCTGAAAATTTGTCTCCTGAATAGATCTATGGATAGATGAGCCAACAGTGTGCAGGGCATAGCCCCTCTTTGAGTCAGCAAAGTGAAACTGGTTTATTGCTATTATACCAGTAGGAATCTTGTGCAAATCTCACAGTATTCTGCCTTCGGGGGTTGGGATCTCATCCCAGTAGGTTTATTTCCGGCTACAAAGAGAAAGGAATGAAAGAGAAGATAAAGAAAGAACAGATCTGAAGGAAGAAAAGAAATGAATTCCAAAGCAGAAGGGTCAGAAGGTTCATGTTTTGGGATTGGTAGTAGACAGAGCCAAACCTACTTGCATAAACAAACAAAGCAATACTGACGAATAAATGACAATAAAACAGAAGTAGATTCAACAGAATAAACACACATATCTGACATAAGAAAGATCTAATGTAGATAATGCATGTATTCAGCACAAAGTCTAAATATTTGCATTAGTATTTCATTCTGTTACAAAAATCTCAAAGTCTTTTATCCTTGCTTCTATTTTTCATCTGAAAGATATTCACTCATCCATTCATTCATCCATCCCCAAATACAACAAGTATATGGGTATTTATAGAAGAAAGAGAGAAAAGAAGGCCAAAAGGAGCCAATAACTATTTACAAAGATAATCAATGGATCCCAAGAAGAAACCACTCTTTAGTGTAAAAGGTGCACTTTTCATCGTGTCAGCAGGAACTTATTAGTGCCTTGGCGCACCTATCAGCATGTCGACACCACATTGTCAGCGCCTTTGGAAATGGGCGCACTTATCAGCATGTTGACAGGAACTTATCAGCGCCCTTGGCGCACCTTTTGTCATGTCGACATGAACTTCCTTGCGCCCTTGGCGCACCTTTTGTCGTGTCAACATGAACTTCCTTGCGCCCTTGGCGCACCTTTTGTCATGTCAACATGAACTTCCTTGCGCCCTTGGCGCACCTTTTTTCGTGTCAACATGAACTTCTTTTCACTTGGCGTACTCTTTAGCATGTCGACAGGAACTTATCAGCGCCCTTTGGCGCACTCTTCAACATGTCGACAGGAACTTATCAACACCCTTGGCGCACCTTTTGTTGTGTCAACATGAAATTCCTTGCGCCTTTGGCGCACCTTTTGTCGTGTTAACATGAACTTCCTTGCGCCCTTGGCGCACCTTTTTTCGTGTCAACATGAACTTCCTTGCACCTTTGGCGTATTCTTCAGCATGTCGACATGAACTTATCAGCGCCCTTTGGCGCACTGTTCAGCATGTCGACAGGAACTTATCAGTGCCCTTTTCAAAAAGACTGAAAAATGGCTAAGTCCTTAAAACTTGATTTTCAGAAGAGAATTTTGGGCTTCTTTTGAACGTTGTCAAACTTCCTTGGGGCCAAAACAAAAATTTTGGGTATGGTTACCTACAAATTTCCCTTGACAATTTTGCAGGATAACAGCTGGCTCTTTCTGGGGACTATCTTTGAGTGAAACTTAAGGGTAGAGAATCCTAGATCTTCATGTGCCTATCCATTAGGTAACAGAGAGAGTCAAAAACAAGGGCGACCGGAGGGAGAACAAAGGGAACACACAACAAACCGAAAGCAAAAAAATGACGAAAACAAACACACAACTAAAGCAAATTGTACAAAGAAGAGAGCAAGCTCTACTTCTTGAAGATTTTTAGATGTTGCCCGCTATAAGGAAGTGGGAGCTCGGTTCCATCCAGATATGAGAGATAGAAACTATTCTGTTTGTTGAGCTGCTCGATCTTGAAAGGCCCTCTCCATAGAGAATCAAATTTTCCATGCATGCCCTTCGGATCTCTTGGCTTGTCCCACAAAAGGATGAGGTCTCCCACCTGGAAATTTCTTTGCTTAGCTTTTTTATCGAACAACCTCTTAATCTGATTCTAATGCTCAGTGATCCTGTTGACCCACTCTTACTCTCTTTTCTTCAAGTTCTGTTAGATACATGATCCTTTTTTCTAGAGAATTCTGGAAAGTTTCATCTTCAATAGCTCGTACCAAGTGCATAGTAGGAAGTTCAGCAGAAATGGGAAGCTTGGTGTTGGTGCCATATAACACTTGAAAAGGTGACATGCCGAGAGACCTCTTGGGAGTAATACGATCAGCCCACAAAGCATCATATAATGACTTGTGCCATGACCGCTGATTCTCATTTACCAGCTTCCGTATGATGGTTACCAGGTTCTTGTTGCTGGATTCTGCCTTACCATTTCCCTGAGGGTAATAATCCGAGGCATGAGCCAAAGTTATCCCGTATTCATAGCAAAAACTAATAACTTCTTGCGAAGAGAAGTTAGAAGCATTATCAGCAACAATCTTGTGTGGAACGCCAAATCTCATGATGATATTTTTCTTGATGAAGTTGCAAACAACTTCAGAAGTGGCATTCTTGACAGGTATGGCTTCCACCCACTTAGTGAAGTAATCCGTTGTTGTTAGGACATAACTATGTCTAGCACTCGATTGGGGATTGAGTGCACCAATAAAATCAATTCCCCACTACCTGAATGGTTCGTTGACAATAACCAGCCTGAGGGGAAAAGCAACCAACTTGGGCTTGCCGACGAATTGATGGCAAGGTTCACACTTTGCCACCTAGGTGGCTGCATCTTGGAAGAGCGCCGGCCAATAGTACCTGGCTCGAATGAATCTTGTGTGGGGTTACGGAGGAAGAGAAATGCCCCCCACAGGCTGAATTGTGAAAACTTTCTAGTAGTTTTACCTGCTGGGGTTTGTCGACACATCGCAAGAAGACACCATCTATTCCGCGCTTGTATAAACCATCATCCCAGATGACATACTTGGCTGCCCTGAGCTTTGTAGTGCGCTTCTCCTTTGCGGTTAGGTGAGTTAGACATTCACCGTAGGTGAGGAAGAAATCAATATCTGAATACCACTCCTCGCTGGTTGCAACAAATAGGACCAGAGGGAGGGAATGGGATTTCTCAAGTGGGCTTTGTGCTTCATTGGTACAATCATCCTCTTCCTCAGGGCTTTCTGAATCTTTTTTTTCAGCCATAAGCTGACATAGGCCCTTGCCCCTCACTAGCTTGGTCAGTTTTATATCCAGATCGTACTCATGAACCTTTGCAATCCAATTTCCTCGCAAGCTTCCTAACTCCTGTTGAGTTAGGATTGACTTCACTATTGTGTCAGGAACTAGTACTACTATATGAGAATTTAAAATATAGTACCTGAAACTCTTAACTGCTTTGACAATGGCAAAGGCACGCTTTTCCAATTGAGTCATTTTTAGTTCGTGAGGATTGAGAGGAGAACTCATGAACGCAATCGGGGATTCAACGCCTTCCGAATTCTTTTGCGTTAATATTGTAGACACAGTATGCTTAGATGCATAACTATACATGATAAAAATCTTTGGAGAAATCGGGACATACCAGAGACTGGTGCATGAGAAACAGAAGCTTTTATTTCTTCAAACGACCTTTTCCCCTCCTCGCTCCATCTGAAAGTTGGTGACCCCTTCATCATGTTCAATATGTGACGAGTCTTCTCAGCAAAGTCGGGAACAAAACGCCTAAGAAAGTTCACCTTTCCAAAAAAAGAATGAACGCCAGTCTTGCTTATAGGCAGAGTAAGGTTCTGAATAGCCTTAACTCTTTCGGTATTTATCCTTGTTCCTTCTTTGCTAATGACATGCCCTAGAAGCTTTCCCTTAGTGACCCCAAAAATAGACTTTTTCGGGTTTAGGGAAATCCCATGATCCCGGCATCTGACCAATACTCTCTCCAAATGATCACAATGATCACTTCGTAATTTTTTAGAGAACACAGTTAAGTCATCTAGATAAACCACGATGACCTTTCCCATCATACCTTTGAACGCTAGGTCCATGGCCTACGGAAAAGTGGCACCAGCATTGGTTAAGCCGAAAGGCATCCTGCTGTAGGCAAATGTACCCTAGGGAGTAGTGAATGCTGTTTTGAATTGATCTTCAGGAGAGACTTCAATCTGGTTGTAGCCTGAAAAACCATCAAGCATGGACAACATCTCTGATCCAGTTACTGCTTGCAGAACTTGATCCATTATAGGAAGTGGGTAGTTGTCTTTTAAGGAAGCCTGATTCAAATTTCGAAAATCTACGCATATGCGTATTTCACCGTTCTTCTTGCACACTGGCACAATATTTGCTACTCGAGTACTGTGGTGGATAGGAAAGATGATTCTCGCATCCAGCATCTTCTGAATTTCAGCCTGGATAGTACCCGAGATCTTAGGATTATAGTGCCTCTGCTTCTGGCGAAAGGCTCTGACGTCTTCTTTCAACGGGATGTCATGTTGAACGTCCTTTGGCTTGAAGGAATTTAAATCGGCACAGGACCATGCCAATACATCCATATATTTCTTCAGCAACTTGACAAATTTCCGCTTCTCCTCTGGCGTGAAACATTTCCCAATGTTCACAAATTGCGGATGTTTTTTCGAACCTAAATTAACCGGTTCGGTTTCTGGGGATGAGTCAAGATCATCCCGCCTTTTCTTTTTCACAAAATAGTCATGCCTGTCAAACAATCATTACAGAGAAACCAGGCCCTTCAGAATTTTATTTCCTTTGAGCTGACATATGCCATCGTTCCCTTCGAACTCATCATTCTGATCAGTGATTAATTTGCGGCACTTAGAAGTGGATCCTTCGAAATGCAACTCCTTAAATTTTTTTGATTTTTCCAGAAAGGCAATGAGTTGGTTGTCATCATTGAATACCTGCCAATGCTGAGAATTGTCTGGCACGCTCGGGTGGAAAACCACCTCTATGGTGTACTTGTCTGTTTTCAAACCTGGATGTGGGAGCATGAGGGATGTTGAAACGGCCAATGAATCGGCCATGTCATTTTGAGCTCTTGGAATGGATTCTATCGAAAAAGCATCAAATTCCTCGATGTTGTTCCATACTGCATTACGGTAGTGCCTGAGCCTCTCATTTTTTACTTGATATATCCTCTTGACTTGGTTTACAACCAACTCTGCATCACCTTGTACTTTTATATTTTTAATTCCTCTTTCCCTTGCGGCTTGCATACCGAGTAGCAGAGATTCATACTCGGCAGTATTGTTAGTGTTGAAAAACTACAATTTGAAAGAGAGAGGAATTACCTCCTCTTCGGGAGATATCAGCACATCCCCTGCGCCACATCCACTAGTTGTGCAACTACAATCAAACTGCAAGGTCCAGATCTTTTTCCTGAACGAGAACACCCGTTTTGTCCGTCTCGGTGGACAAGAAGTAGTTCCCCATGCCTGATGATTCAAAAAGGATTTGAGCTTTGGGGTCTGTGGAGCTAGTAACCAAGTATTTCTTTTGTGATTCTGGCTCTAACGTCTACATTACACCTTTGACGGGAATTCTAGATTTAGACCAGTCCATATGAATTTCCCCACCAACTTCGCTATAGAAACTTCTTCCCAGCAAAATTCCATAAGCTGCTGGAATGTCGACAACAAGGACAGTCATCTTTACCCTTTTCTCAGGGAATGCTGCAAATGCAAATTGCGCGTCTTTGATTTGACCAATCAACGGAACCTGCTTGGTTTCCAAGGAATAACATCTGCCAAATGGTTTGGTAAGGGTGAGGCCCCAAGCATGGGTGAATTTTTCTGGCATGACGTTATTCGAAGCTCCGGAATCAATTATGCAGTTACTCAACTTGTGTCCATTGATTAGGAGGGAGAGATAGAAAGGCTCTATCTTGCCTGATGCAGATGTTGAAGCAACATTTATGTGAGATTCAGGAGGAGTGGAAAGGATTCCTTTTGGGGAAACCTGCTTAGATACAATAGCTTGACTTTGAATATACTTGGTTAATCTTACAAGCTATTCGTGATTTGACTGAAGGTACTCAGCTTCAGACATTTGGATCTTGGTCTTTTTAACATGATCTATGATATCAAATGCGGCCAAGGGTTGCGTTGGTGAAGGAATGAGTCCCTCACCCCGTGATGGTGGAATAGGATTACTGGTCTTGATAGGAACATGAGAGGGCTGATTTGGAGGAGAGATGGGGGGAAAAGACCTTTTTGTAAAAGAATTAATAGGGAGTTGAGTAGGAAGAGGATTACCTCTTTTAGCAATGGTTGGAGGCGCATTTGACATGGCCTTCTCCTTCTGCACATGGGCAGCTACCTCTGCTTCTTTTCCTTGCGAGCGGGTAAAAACAGCATATGATTGTCTGCTTGCATATCCTTGAGTACCCTCCTCTTTGTCAGATTCTTCCTCATTAAATTCCATATATCCAATAGTAGAGTTGTCAGTCGGCTCACCGACATCTTGGTTATCTTCACCTAAAGATGAAGATTCTTCATAATACTGCTCTTCTTCTTTAATTTTGGCCAGAGCGTTGACCGAAGGAGCCTCAAGGGCCAGTCGTGGAGCAGTCACAGGTAGATGCGGCCTTTGTGAAACATTATTGGGAACGAAACTCCTTCACAGAACATCCCGGTATGAGGAACCAGAAGCCTGGGCCAACTGCTTCTTCAATGCGAGCAAGTCATTCGCCATCTTTTGGAATGCCAGATCAGATGACGTAGTAGGTAAAGGGTCTGAAGATTTAGGCTTGGATGATTCCTTTTTCAATTCACCAGATGTTATCAAATTATCTTCTATTTGAATGGCCGTGGCCTGGGCGAGAATTAAGGTAGCCACTTGCTCTTACAGGAGCAAGAAACTAACTTTTGAGCTCATAGCATTCACGAAGAAACATTTTTGATTTTCTAGTGTTGGAAGCATTGCAACAGGAACACGGTTGATTAGTGCATTGAACCGGGTGATAAAATCACACATGGTCTCATTGGCCTCCTTCTTTAGGTGAGTGATTCGTGATAGCAACGCAAACGCATCTTCTGAAGGCTTGTACCTATCTTCAAAAGCATCCCGCAAGGTGGCCCAAATAGTAATAGATCCGGTTGGTAAATGCTGAAACCATTCAGCTGCAGGTCCTTGTAGGGTTTCCAGAAAAAGGTGAACCGACACATCTTCATGATTTACATCCAAAATACTGCAAGACATGATGAATAGAAGAGCCAATAGTGTGCAGGGCATAGCCCCTCTTTGACTCAGCAAAGCGAAACTGGTTTATTGCTATTCTACTAGCAAGAATCTTGTGCAAACCTCACAGTATTCTACCTTCGAGGGTTGGGATCTCATCCCAGTAGGTTTATTTCTGGCTGCGAAGAGAAAGGAATGAAAGAGAAGATAAAGAAAGAACAGATCTGAAGGAAGAAAAGAAATGAATTCCAAAGCAGAAGGGTTAGAAGGTTTATGTTTTGGGATTGGTAGTAGACAGAGCCAAACCTACTTGCATAAACAAACAAAGCAATACTGATGAATAAATGACAATAAAATAGAAGTAGATTCAATAGAATAAACACACATATCTGACATAAGAAAGATCTAATGCAGATAACGCATGTATTCAACACAAAGTCTAAATATTTGCATTAATATTTCATTCTGTTACAAAAAGCTCAAAGTCTTTTCTCCTTGCTTCTATTTTACATCTGAAATATATTCACTCATCCATTCATTCATCCATCCCCAAATACAACAAGTATATGGGTATTTATAGAAGAAAGAGAGAAAAGAAGGCCAAAAGGAGCCAACAACTATTTACAAAGATAATCAATGGATCCCAAGAAGAAACCACTCTTTAGTGTAAAAGGGCGCACTTTTCGTCGTGTCAGCAAGAACATATCAACGCCTTGGTGCACCTATCAGCATGTCGACACCACATTGTTAGCGCCTTTGGAAATGGGCGCACTTATTAGCATATCGACAGGAACTTATCAGCGCCCTTTGGCGCACTCTTCAGCATGTCGACAGGAACTTATCAGCGCCCTTGGCGCACCTTTTGTTGTGTCAACATGAAATTCCTTGCGCCTTTGGCACACCTTTTGTCGTGTCAACATGAACTTCCTTGCGCCCTTGGCGCACCTTTTGTCGTGTCAACATGAACTTCCTTGCGCGCTTGGTGCACCTTTTGTCATGTTAACATGAACTTCCTTGCGCCCTTGGTGCACCTTTTTTCGTGTCAACATGAACTTCTTTGCACTTGGTGCACTCTTCAGCATGTCAACAGGAACTTATCAGCACCCTTGGCACACCTTTTGTTGTGTCAACATGAAATTCCTTGCACCTTTGGCATACCTTTTGTCATGTCAACATGAAATTCCTTGCGCCTTTGGTGCATTCTTCAGCATGTCGACAGGAACTTATCAGCACCCTTTGGTGCACTGTTCAACATGTCGACAGGAACTTATCAGCGCCCTTTTCAAAAAGACTGAAAAATGGCTAAGTCCTTAAAACTTGATTTTCGGAAGAGAATTTTTGGCTTCTTTTGAACGTTGTCAAACTTCCTTGGGGCCAAAAAAAAATTTTTGGGTATGGTTACCTGCAAATTTCCCTTGACAATTTTGTAGGATAACACTGTGGTAAACACTATTCACAGTAAAAAGTGAAGTTACTGTGGTAAATACTATTCACGGTAAAAAGTGACTTTACTACAGTAAATACTATTCACAATAAAAAGTGACTTTACTGCGGTAAATACTATTCATGATAAAAAGTGACTTTACTATGGTAAATACTATGCACAGTAAAAACAAGGTTACCCTCCAAATGATTTTTGACTAAGTGGGAATATCTCTCGAGAAAATCCACCAACAAGGAATGGTACCAACAACAGAACCAAAATGTCTTCACCAATCCGGCACTATGATAATTCTTCACCAGGAACTCCTCGTGCTATGATTATTTACTAATGAACAACCTTTAGTTTGGTGGATGTAATCTGGAAACACAACAACAAAAAACATAACAAAAGAATACCATCGACTATGATAAGAAGTAATGATGATAAATCTAAAATATCAGAGTAAATTATAATATTAACATGAAATTGTTACAATCCCACCCATGAGGTACTTCAAGTGTTATCGACTTTACTTGCCTTCCACCAATACTATGGGAGAAAATTTAAAATGACACCTCTTAATGGCTTCTTCAACACACCTTTAAACTGATGGCTTCCTTTACACACTTCATACAATATTTCTCACTACTTCCTTCTATGCTAAATGAGGGGGGGTGGCCTCTTTATTTATAGAATTTCCAGGCTTATCCATCTTATCTCTAAGATAGGATAAGAAATCCACTCTGACGAATCATATTCCATACCTTAACTCTTATCTGTACATGTAAGCTTATCTTTTAAGATAAGATAAACCTTATTATTTCACATGGGTTCCACATTTTTAGAATTTTTACAAATAAAATACACAAAATATTTATGACCTCACTTCTTGTCCTTATTACCAATATAATATTTCTAATTCCTAATCATGTAGACCCTACTTCTCTACTTACCCCAACTTTTACATTTTAACATTACCGGACCACTTACAACAAATATTTATTTTTTACCACAACATTCCTATTGTAATTTTGACTATTACCGTACTATACATTATTGGAGGCATCGTACTGGCAGCGTTGTTATATTCTATCATATGCTACTACTAATTATACTTAACAACATCCTATTCCTAATACATACATTAATGAAATAGAAATTACGGAGGAAAATTTTAGTGTCGACAGGATCAAAATCAAATTTCCATGAGTCTTTCTCAAATTCATATCAAGAAATTGATGGTGAATTCATCCATCTTAAAGGAAATAAGATTATGAATGGAAGAGTTTCTCTACAAGGTTTGTTCGACAAGCATGACCGTTTCATTTAGGACAAAAGGAAAGCTGAAGGTGCTTCCTCATCAAAGGTAGATGAAGTTAACCTGGTCTCCACTGATCAACCACAGATGGTAAACATCAGGACATGTTGTTCTTCTGAGGAAAGAGAAAGATTCATTTCACTCCTGAAGAGATATATAGACATCTTGGCATGGTCCTATGTAGACCTGAAATCTTTCAAGCCCAAGGATGTGCAACATAGCATTCCTTTAAATCCTGAGGTTAAACCCTATAGGTAGAAGCAAAGGCATTACAACCAAAAGATCTCAGGGACTATGCTTGTATAAATTTAGAAGATGTTAGACGTAAGGATTATCTATCCAATCCATCATTCCACCTGGGTTGCTAATATTATACCTGTTAGAAAGAAGAATGGTGAAATCCAGATTTGTGCTAACTTTTAAAACCTCAATTAGTCTTCATTAAAAGAAAATCATCCATTGCCCATCATGGACCAAGTATTACAAACTGTCACGGCATCAGAAATTTTATCCATGCTTGATGGATTTTTGGGGTATAATCAGGTTGAGGTAGCTATTGAAGATCAACATAAAACAACATTCACCACCCCAATGGGGAACCTTCACTTACAAGAGGATGCCTTTTGGTTTGATTAACACTGGAGCCACATTTCAAAGAGATATGGATTTATATTTTAGATATTTGATGGGAAAGTTCATAGTTGTGTATCTGGATGACTTTATGGTCTTCTCTAAAAAGTGAAGTGATCATTATGATCATCTGGAACAGGTACTCTTAAGGTGCAAACGTCATGGGATTTCATTAAATCCTAAAAATTCCATGTTCAGAGTAATAGAAATAAATTCACTGGGTCATATCATGACTAAAGAAGGAACCAAGATCGACCTAGAGAGGGTGAAGGCCATCCAAATCCTTACCCTACCCATAAGCAAAACTAGGTTGCACTCCTTTTTCAGGAAGGTTAATTTCCTAAGAAGATTTGTACCTGATTTCTCCAATAAAACTAAGGATATCATTGGGATGATGAAAGGTAAAAATCCATTTCAATGGAGCACTGAAGGGAAGATTGTGTTTGAAGAATTCAAAATGGAAATTGGTCACGCTCCCATCCTGGTGTGCCTAGATTTCAAAAAATATTTCATCATGTACAGCTATGCTTTCGCATATATAGTATCAGCCATCCTGATGCAGGAGAATGAAGAAGGAATTGAATCTCCCATCACTTTCATGAGCTTCCTATTAAAGGAACATGAATTTAAGATGTCACAAATTTAAAAAAATGCTTATGCAGTGGTGAGAGTAGTGAAGCATTTCATGTATTATGTGTTGAGTTGTCACACTCTCATTCTTGTTCTTGATAACGTAGTTAAATCCATCTTGTCTCAACAGGAGTTAGGTAGTCAACAGGGTAACTGGATAGCCAAATTCCAAGAGTATGACTTGGACATCAAACCTACCAAGTTATTATGAGGAAGAGGCTTGTGCCAATTGATTGCAGAAAACAATGCTAAGACAAAATGTGAAGAAACTAAAAATACTTCTTCAGAATTTCCCATGGCACTTTTTGTAAGCACAAAAAATGAATGGTACATGGATATTGCTTTATTTTTAACTTATGGAAAATTCCCTCTGCATTTAAGCCAAAAATAAAAGAGGATAGTTAGGTTAAGGTGTGCAAGGTACATTCTATGGGATAATGGTATATACAAGAAGGGTATTGATGGTGTATTCCTGCACTGTGTGGATAAGTCTTAGTAGGTAAGGTTGTTAGATTCCTTCCACAATCTAGCATGTGGAGGAAATTTATCTTCCTCTGTAATGGAGTACACGATATTATGGGCTAGGTAATATTGGCCTACTCTCTTTTGAGATTCAGTTGAATGGGTAGCCAAGTGTGAAGATTGTCAACATTTTGTTGGTCGTCCTAAGCTGGCATCTCTTCTCTTGAAACCTGTGGTGATTGAAGAACCTTTTCACCAATGAGGAATTTATTTCATTTGAGTGTTGAATCCTACCTCTAGTGCCAGTCATAATTATGTACTCACCACCACAGACTATTTCACCAAGTGGGTGGAAGCTGCGCTAATCAAGAAAGTAACCTCCAAAGCTATGTGCAACTTTCTCAAGGAGAATATAATTGTTAGATTCGGTGTGCCTCATAATATCATTGCTGAAAACACTTCCAATTTCTAACATCATGAGTTGATATAATTTGGTTATGGCTTTGGGATCACATTGGCTCATTCATCCGATTATTAACCCCAAGGCAATGGTTAGACTGAATCAAGCAATAATAAACTGGTGACCATAATCAGAAAGTTGGTCAATGAGAATCAGAGGACATGACACAAAGCATTGTATGATGCATTATGGGTAGATCAGATTAATCCTAAGTGAGCTATTGGAATGTCCCCATTCCAAGTGTTGTATGGGATTGATACTGATATTCCTATCTCTGTAGAATTTCCATCCTTATAGTTGGCCAAAGCAATTGAAGATGAAACTTTTCAAGATTCCATTGAGAAAAGGATAAGGTACCTAGCCATGCTAGAAGAAGAAAGGAGAAAGGTGGTGGATCACATTACAGATCATCAGAGTAAATTCAAAAATATATTTGAAAAAAAATCAAAGCAACGTGATTTCTAGGTCAGAGATCTAGTACTTCTCTAGGACAAGAGAAGAGAGCAGAAAGAGATGCATGGCAAGTTTGACTCCTTATGGAAAGGTCCTTTCAAAATACATCAGCTGAATGGTGAAAAATAGCTTTTTTCTATTGTATCTGGATGGAGATTTTCTCCCTCTACCTTTTAGTGGTCAACATCTAAATCTATTCCATCAATAATGTAAGAAGCTCTCTTATACTGTTTCATAATTTATTTTTTGTTGTGTGTTTTATTTCTTTTATTTCTTTCTTTGTTTGTTTTTGGTTTTTCTTCTTCAAAATCCATAACCCAATGGATAAATATTTTTGATATATGAGTTCTCTTCCTTTGATGTCTCAAATAAAGTCCCCAACTGGAGTCATTTGTTATCTCGTTTTTAGTGATTTCAACTAAAATTGAGATAACCATAGAAATTTTTTAGACAAAATCTCCTAAAAATTCCCTTTGAAGGAGATTTTTAGGTTCTCGGAACTCAGAAGCATTGGAACATACCTTTCAAAATACATGCTCCATGTCGCTTGTTTCTCAAAACCTAAAACCTGAAATGACCCTTTGTGTTAGGTTTTCAGAACTTGATAACATCCAAACATCTCATGCTTCATGACATCGTTCATCTGCCACAAAGTATCGGGTTTCTCCAAGTGCCTAACATCCTCTGAATTCCAAAATCTATCAAGTTTTTCAAAGTGTTCAACATCACCCTGGCTCCACTTGTATCAGATTTTGTGAAGTGCTTAACATCCCCTAAGTTCTGCCTTTGTGTCGGGTTTCACAAAGTGTTCAACATGACCTAATTTTTGACATACATTACAGTGTGTCAGGTTTCACAAAGTGCTTTTCAAGTCCCAAAGTCTAGTTAGTGTGGCAGGTCTATAGGGTTGCTCAGCAAGATTTCAAGCCTGATTATTCAACTAGAAGTCATCTAGGCATTCTTTCTTCAAGAATTCTCATGTCGGATTCTAGAAAATCTAAGGATAAGTTAGAAAGGTTAGGAAAGATGAAGTACAAGTACCGGAAGATGGATTCCCCTTCCTACATATATTGCAATTACAACATCCAAGACATGGAGTTTGGTAATATAGACATGGAATACTTTTGGAATAGAATCAAGGATTCTTCTCAGAGTGCCTAGATGAAGTAAATAGCCAGTAGTGGCCTCCCTCTTACAATAGGATTCCCAATGTCTACTCAATGCCTCAAGTTCATTCTAGCCTGCACTTCTAATTATGACTCAGCTTCCTGCTCAATGAGAAATCAAGTAGGAGAAACCATAGTGAAGTTGGATAGAGGTTACTTTGATGACCTCTTAAGATTGCCCAACTTTGAAGAATATGTTGATTTGAACCTTCAATCAACGTAAAAGGCCTGGGAAAAAAATCAAGAAGATTTTATCAGTAATGTAAATAAAAATTTCTTGATCAAGGACTAGCCAACCATGTCTAGGTTTCCCATGTTTTTCCCTAGGAGTGATTTCATCCTTGAAATCGGTGATATAATCACTCTTCTAAGTCGAGTATTTGGACTCCCCGAGTTGAGAGACTTCCAAGCGTGGATGTATCAATTCATGGTCATCATAAAGAAGAATGACTAAGGGATCGACTGGAGGAGTCTTATAAGTGATGAGATAGACTCCTAGATGAAACCAGTCTTGTCTATTGGCAAGTTCTATATATCATCATACGTCACCTATGTAGAAGTTAGCATGAGAAATTATCTAGGGCTGGATGCAAAGGGAAATAGGGAAATAGAACACATATATCAGTACTTCCCCCCTAATGAAGGAATCTAAGGATCAATTCAGAAGAGTGAACAACACCTTTTTTATGAAAACATCTGTAAGATGAACCCTAATCTAAGGAAAAGAAAAGTCTTTGATGAGGCATGGGCCGAAGTATCAAAATGGGGTTGTATCTTCTTATAATTTAATAATTTCAGATACCTTGGGTGGTCATGCTCCCAAGTGATAAGCTGATCCTGATGGAGTTGATTAGACAATTATTAGATTTTCACAAATTCCAACAGAGTAAGCACAAGGCCACTATCTCCTTCCCTATTTCCATTAGAAGGTAAACTTTCTCAATAGCAGTTAAAGCCAAGAATGTGGTGCATGAGCTACAGGACAAGTTGAAGAAGCACATGAAGCATAGAGATGACTTTGATTTCTAAGGATTCCTTAAGTTGTGTAGGACCTTATATCTACATGTGCCCAACTTAGAAGACATTTTGGTTGATCTTCAGAATGCATTTTCCATCTGAAGAAAGGACAAAATAGGGTAACACTTGAATAGATTTAGATCTTAGATCTATCTGACATCCTAGAAGGCACCATGGATAATGAAAGTGTCCTTGACACCTCATATGATGGGTTGAATGAAGACCAATATGTATTCCTAGCCATTGATTGGTCCATTGCTAAGAAATCTTCTATCGCAGGAAGAGATACTAACATTCTTACTCGTACTAAGGTGTGACTCATTTATTGGGCAATGAGTTATAAATAAAAGATTTTTTCAAAGATAGCTACTTTGGAAGCGGGACCATCCAAGGGAAAAAAGGAAAAGGATAAGGACCCCTCCAAGAGGCTAATAAAGGTTAAGTTTGACAGAAAGGGAGAAGAGCAAGTGACCACATCATTGGTCACTCTCCCATAAATAGTTGAGATACTTGATTTACCTCCACCACCAGAACAAGGAAATATTCCTTCAGGATAAGAGGTTGGTTAACCTTTCATTCCCCTTTTGGTTGGAATCTCATCAGAGGTAAGTCTTCCTCTTACCACTCAAGCTTTAATTTTAGAATCATTACCTCCTCCCATTCAACCTTCTTTGCTTCAGAATTCTTCACCAAATTCCTCAATCATGGCCAGCATCTTCTCTGACCTCTCACCTCTCCCTGCTGGACCCAAGTTAACTATGGAAATGGATCCTCCTTTTTTACCTTCATTCCCTGAGTCCATTTCCATAGACACTACACTCATAATGATCACCACTCCACAAGTAAACCTTCCTCCACCTACAGATGTGACAATAACACCTACGATGGGAGAAAATTCTTATAGTATGCCTCAATGGTTAATAGATTAGACCCCAAGGAAGAGGAAGGTAGTAGTTCCCCTACCAGCGTTTGATTTCAATTCCTTCAAGGTCACTCCTGCCAAGTTTTACAAGAAACCCAAAATAGTTTCAAGGGTTTCAGTGGATGCCTCATGGCATAAGTTTGCAGAGATTTCCACTCCCATGGCTGATGAAACCAAGAATGATAGAATGGTCACCGATTATCAGATCATAAGGGTTGATCTAGGAAAATTAACAATGGAGGGAGCACAACAGGATGCACAAGATGCCATTAATGTGTTGTGTAAGAAGCTGAAGGAAACAAAGGAAAGAAGATATGAACTAAAAGAGAAAGGAAAGCAACTAACAGAAGTACTACTCAAGATCTCAAAGCCTCCTGAGTTAACACCATCATCCTCTACCCCTACTCATATCAGGTTTAAATTCTCATCGGTACCCAGGATTGAGAAGATTAATGAGAAGGGGAGAGAACGGTGGGAGATGAATGGATCTTGACGGCTACTCTTGTAATGGATACAGGGTTCCTTTTTTTTTTCACTCTCCACGTCCGTCCCTCTTAGCACGATCCTTATTCCTGCCGCCACCAGCACCTCCGTTTCCCTTATTTTCCACCCCGTCTTTTTCTGCCTCTTCTTCCTAAACTTACACACCCCCCTCCTGCTTCTCTCTCTTCGAGCCTGCATTCTATTCCTCTTCTCGCCATGTCGCTTCTTTTGGTTTCTTGAGTCTTCTTACTCGAGGCTTATGTCTTTCTTCCACTTTCAGACACGTCACGACCCTTTTTCATCTCCACATGCACAGTACACCAACTCTCTCCACAGAACACACTCCGCTTTAAATCTTTCTCTCAACTACCTCTTGATCACTGAAATATTATTGTTAATGTCACCATCCGAAGACCTTTACCACTCTGTTCGATTTCTGTCCATGACAGGGGAGGCACTACGACCCCCGACAGAACCCACCCCCTCTTCTCACTCCCTCTTTCCTCTCTCCCTCCCCCCCCCCCCCCTCCCCCCCTCCTTCTCTTCCCCCCGTCCCCCGTATCTTTTGTTTCTCGTCTTTTTTTCTCTCCTCCCCCCTCCCTCCCCCTTTTTCTTCTCCCCCCCTCTTCCTGTCCTATTTCTTTTCTCTCCTCCCCCCCCCCCCCCTTTCCCTCTTTTTTTGCATTTCTCTCACACTCCCCCCTTTTTCTTCTGACTCTTCTCCTCCCCTCTCTCTCCCTTCTCCTCCTCCCCCCCTTTCTTTTCCCCCCTCCCCTTCCACCCCTTCTCTCCTTTTTCCTCTTTTTCCTCTCCCTCTCCTCCCTTCTCCCCTTCACTCCTCCCTCTCTCCTCTCCTCCCCTCCCTTCACCTCCCTCTCTCCCTTTTTTCTTTCTTTTTTCCCCCTCCCCTGTTCCTATACTTTTCTTCTTTCCCCTCCCCCTCGCTTCTACCCCCCCTTCCTTCTCTGTCCCCCTTCGTCCTTCTCTTCTTCTCCTCCTCTGTCTTCGTCTCTTACTTTCTTTCTCTCGTCCCGCCCCCCCTTTTTTCATCATCCTCTCTTCCTTCTTCCCCCCTACTCCTCCTGTATTTTTCCCTTCAGTTTCCCCCATCTCTACCTAGCTCTTTCCTCACTCTTGTATGTTTTCGTTGATTTTCCCTCTTTCTCCCTCTTCCTTCAGATATCACGACGCCTCCTACCCCCACCCCTTCCCACCATCCTCCCTACCCTTCAAGAACCCCCTCTCTCCCCCCTCTTCTCGCCCTTTTTTTTTCCCTTTCCTCTCCCACCCGATACTTTCTTTCCTCCCCCACCTTGACCCATGTTCTTCCGTTCACTCCCCACTCCTCTCTTTTCTATCCCCTTTATTCTTGTGGTCTCCGTCTAGTTTCTATTCTATTGCTCATCGTTTCTTACCTTGTGTGTGTGCGCTATCTGTTTTCTTGTCCTTTTACTTTTTGTGTGCGCACGACACCTTTTTGGCTTGACAAAATATCCAACCAACATACTTAAACCATTTATTTAGTATAAGTTTTTCATTTATTAATCTTTATAATTTCTTATTTCTTAAATTTATTTTAATAAATGTATCCCTCCCCAAAGCACATATACCACATTAAAAATAGAAATGCAAGCACATTATAGATTGAGTGTGTTATAATGCACTCACATTTTAGGCTTGATCATTACCAATTTTAATAATCCATAACGTGATCATACTTTCCCAAAATGTGCTTGCATTTCATGTCAAATCAAAAAAAATTCCACTTTTTAGTCTCCCATCTTTGTGCACATGCCCCCTTGTGCATTCGGTGCCTCCTTACAATTTGGTTCTTGTTGTGGCAAATCAGCAGCACCGCCGGATGTTGATCAGATTTCTAGTTTGATATTTTACACATCCAGTGTGATTGCACAACATTGAATCCTCTCCCCAAGTGTGGGACTTACAAAATGGAAGAGGAATATCTAGATTAGAGGCTGGTTCCTCAACTCCTCTGATCAGATAATTCACTTGTACAATTGCAGAGGTTTAAAATCCTAAATCTACTCTAAATTCAAAAGGGACAAGGATAGAAAATGCAAAAAAGAAAGAACTAATGCTAATAGGTGATGCACCAAAGGAGTTATAGACACCTGATGCTGCATGAAATACACAATCCACAAGGAAATACAACAAAAAACATGCAAAAATGCTCAAAATGTAATGAAAGATCAAGAAAGCAATGATAGATATATGAAAGGATTGAGGGATTTTAATCACAGAACATATATCAACATCTCAGATCCAATATAGTACATTACAGTGATCTAGAGGCAAGAAAAGGTGCTGCATTACATGGAAAGGTAAAATTTCTTCACAAATTCTACCAAGGAGGAAGAAAAAGGAAGTTGTAAAGCTGAAAAAGTGTCTCTCCCTTTGCAAAATGAACTCATCCTGGCTTTTACAGTGCAAACCACGACCCCAGGAGAGAGAAACGTGGGAAAACATGTAAGGAGTTCAACCATTGACAAAAATTCCATCAAAACAACATGGATGCACTGACAGACCCATTCCCTGACATTTTTAACCATGCTGGGAGAGAATGCGAGCCATTCTTCATTAAAAATGGTGGTTGAAACATCATTTTTGTCCATGACCATGTGCCAGAGGTGTTTCTTGATTTTATCTCTTCAAAATCCACCAAAATGCAAAAAGGACTGCGAAATCTTGTAGAGAATTTTACCAGCTTTCCATTGATATAAAGAACGTGAAGCACCAAGCTCTAGATCGAAAGATATGGCGATTTGAAGTTTTAGGGCAAAACAGGGCCAAATCGGGTCGGTGGGAAATTTTTTTGAATTTTTACCTTTTTGGTCATTTGGAAAAAATTTCAAAATTTCCCTGCCATGCCAGTCCAGGTGCCACGTGGTAAAATTTTATTGGGCGTGGGCCCCTTTACGCTCCATTTTTCTTTGTTTTAGCCTTTGGAAGATTTTCCAAAATTTTCCCGTTGTGCCGACGAGCTGGGACACATGTCACGCTCTGGTTGGGAGCGGGCCCATTCTTTCAAATTTTCATGCGGGTCGCTTTGATATTTTTTGCCCCACCTAGACACGTGGTGAGATTCTATTGGCTCGCAATAAGGGGGGTGGGTTTTCCCTTCTGAATTTTCCTTTATTTTCTCCTTGGGAAACTTTTCCAAATATTCCCCGCGCCCCGCCACTCCTTGACACGTGTCCTCATGTGATTAGTTGGCAGAGACTCCGCAGGCATTTTAACTTTTGTGCCAATGTTTTGGGAAAATTTCCCAATTTCCATCCACGTTCTTCCGGTCTGAACCTCCTTGGACACGTGGCATGTTTCTATTGGCCGCAGGGCCATCCTTCAAAAAAATTTCTTGCACCAACACTTAGTTGAATTTTCCAACTTTCTCCCCTGGGCATGTGGCAACAAATGATTTGTCATCGGGCCCGCGGGAAAAATTCTTCCTTTTGAAACCTTTGTCAAAACACTTGGTAAAAAACCAAGTTCTCCTCCGACCCCCACCACTTCTTTGGACACGTGGCACGTCCTGATTGGCTACAGGCCTTCTAGGGGAAAATTTCCCACAAAAACTTCGTCGAGCCATAACTTGAAAAATACATGGAGTTAGGAGGAAAAATTTACCTTTCTGGAAAGCTGAGAAAGATCTCTATCTAATGGTGCCATTTCTAGAAGGTTTTGAGTGTCTGAAAAGTAAAATTTTGTGACTGAGGCACAAGAGAGGGAAGAATGAGAGGAGTTAGCCACAAAATGAGCAAGGGGCACATTTTGGATAACAATTTTGGTGAATCAGAGGGGTCATCTACCTGCTGGATGAAGTTACTAGTTTCCTAAAGCAATCCATTGGGCATGGAGTCACCTGATTCTTTTTTTGATACCCCAAATGACTAGAACGTTGCAAGGAGGGAGATGGAATATCACCTGATGGAGCAAGGCCTGCAAACAAATTCCCAGGAACAGAAAGCTTGTGGCCAAGCACTTAGGGAAAGCAAAACTAACCTACAAAAAAACAATGTGAACAAGAACTTGGAGGAATGAAAAACCTAAACTAATATGTACAGGGTGAAGCATTTCCTTCAGTATCAATGCTTCAGATGGATTCCATTGACTGGAATCTGCAGTTCTTCGCCATCCAATGAAGACAACTGGAAAGCATTTATATCCTTACACTTTGTGACCATGTATGGGCCACTCCAAATGGCATCAAATTTTGAATGCCTTGCCAGTTTTACTCTATCCACATCCCATTTTAACGCTAGATCTCCAACTTGGAAGGATCTATTCTTGGCCTTTCTATCAAAGGTCTTCTTTATCAAAGCTTGGTCCTTCTCCATTTCTTGGGATGCCTAATTTCTGATTTCTTGGAGCTCCATCAATTCTACATATCTGACTTCCATGGGCTCAAACTCCAAATGTTTCATGAGTTCCAATGTTGGCAACTCAAGTGATATGGGCAAAATTTCCTCTCTTCTATAAACAAGCTTGAATGGAGAGTTACATGTAGATCTCTTGGGAGTTATCCTATCAACCCATAAGGCTGATTTCAATTTGGTATGCCAAGACCTCTGATTCTCATCAAGAGTCCTCCTAATGATCCTCAAAAAGTTATTGTTTGTAGATTCATCCTGGCCATTACCCTGGGGGTAATAGTTTATTGAAGTACTTAGGTAGATCTCGTTCTTGACAGCCCATTCAGTCACCTTGGATCTAATGAATGCCAATGCGTTCTCTAATACTATTTTAGCTGGTATGCCAAACTTGGTTGCTATTCCCTCATAGAAGTCTAGGATACTAGATTCATTTTCCTCCTTGAGAGCTACTGCTTCAGTCCATTTAGTGAAATAATCTGTGGCTGTTAAAATCTATTTGTGCCCTTGACTTGAATTGGGATTAATGACTCCAATGAATTCCAAACCCCATTGCATGAATGGCTGGTCAACTGAAATTGGATGCAATGGAAGGGCAGCTAGTCTTTCTTTACCTGTGAAGAATGCACAATTCTTGCACCTCTTGATCCATGCGTAGCAATCACTGAAATTCTTGGGCCAATAATAACCATCCCTCATGATCTTTAGAGCTATCACTCTTGGTGCAAAATGACCACCAGCTGGTCCACCATGGAACTCTTCCAACATCCTTTGAATCTGATTAGTACTGATGCATCTCAGCAGCACTCCATTCACATCTCTCTTGAACAAAACACCATCAACAAGGGCGTATGGGACAGCCTGCAATCTGAAGTGTCTTCTTTGGGTCTTGTTCATCTCCGGAGGGCATAGACATGTGCTTAGGAAGTGCATTATACCTTGGGTCCAGCTAGGAGTGGGGACATCATTATTTGCCTCTTGGGTGCTACTTTTCTCATGGCTATCTTGTAATGCCAAAAAAGCCTCCTTTTCATTGCATGCTTCCTTTTGTTTTCTCAAAATCAGTTTCTCACAAAATCCTTTCCCTCTAACCAGCTTGGTGATCTTGATTTCAATGTCATACTCCATGACACGAGTGATCCAACCTACCCTTTTTTCATTTAAGCCTTGTTGAGGAGGAAGTCCTTAACTCCCACGAGAGAAACCAACAACTGGACCTTTTTGTTTGAGACTAAATGCTTGAATTTCTTCAAGCTTCGGATTACTACAAGAACATGCTTCTCAATAAAAGAATACCTCACCTCATAGTCCTCCAGGATTTGGCTGAAGAAAGCAATTGGCTGCTGATCATTGTCCTTGTTCTGCTGTACCAAAATGGCAGAAATGGTATCATTACCCCCAAATGCATAGAGGATGAAATCCTTGGAGAAATCTGGGTTGATGAGAGTTGGTGCTTGAGAGATGGCTTCTTCGATTGCTTCAAAACTTTCCTTTCCTTCTACTATCCATTTAAAATCCATGCTTTTCTTTAGCATCTTGGTGATAGGTCTGACAAGGGCTGTAAAATTTAGGACAAACCTCCAAACAAAATTTATTCTTCCCAAGAAAATTTGAAGGGCCTTCTTGTGGCTTGGAAATGGCAGCGCTCTTATGGCTTCGACTCTTTCCAGATCAATTGCTAATCCTTCTTTGGAGACAATGTGGCCAAGGAGCTTTCCTTCATGGGCTAGAAAAAAAAACTTTTTAGGATTCAAGGAGACTCCAAATCTTCTACACCTTTGGAACACTTGTCTCAAATGAAAGAGGTGGTCTGCTATATTTTTTGAAAAAATAGTGATATCATCAAGATATATCAGTATAATGTTGTTAATCAAACCTTTGAACACCATGTACATTACTCTTTGGAAGGTAGCTCCAGCGTTGGACATCCCAAATGGCATTTTCCTATATGCATAAGTTCCCCATTTAGTTGTAAAGGATGTCTTGAACTGATCTTCTTCCTTCACCGTAATCTGATTATACCCTGAATAGCCATCAAGTAGTGAAAACCTCTCGGAGCCAACAACAACTTGTAAAATCTACTCCATGGAAGGAAGTGGATAATGATCCTTGAGAGATGCTCTATTCAAATCTCTTAAGTCAACACACAATCTGATTTCCCCACTCTTCTTTCTAACTGGAACCAAGTTGGAAACCCAACTAGAATGCTTGATAGGGAATATGATTCTTGATTCAATCAACTTATTCAATTCCTTCCTCATGAGAGGCTCCATGTGTGGATTGACTGGCCTTTGTTTTTGCCTGATGGGCTTAGTGTTTGGGTCCAATTCAATAGTGTGTTGATCTAACTTGAGATTGAAACCTTTCAAATATTCATAGCTCCAAGAAAACACATCAGGGAATTCTTGACAAAATTGTATGAACTCATACCTTTCTTGCTTAGTTGTCATCTTACCAATTTGGAGTGATTTGCCTCTTTCTACTGAGATGGACACTGAATCTTCTCCCTTGACTTGGATGTTTACTTTCTCCTTCCTAAACTGATCATTAGGATTGAAAATGGACTCCAAAGTAATGAGTCCCTTTGGTAGTTTGTTGGTTCTCAACTGTACCACTTGGTCACCCACTGCTTCTCTAAATTTTCCTGATTTTTAGCTGAGAATTCAACCTCTTCTTGCAAGAAATGGATGATTTGCTGATCATTTTCAAACACTTTCCAACTTACATTGTTATCTGGCACTGAAGGCCTCATAATCACATGGATTTTTGGTTGTACCTTGTCTTTTTGAATGCTCTCAACAACATCAAAGGCTGTCCCAGCTGCTGCAAGCCTGTCAGCAGCTTGGTTCTCTTTTCTAGGAATGGATTTTATGCTAAAGCCCTCAAAATCTTCAATGAGGTCCCACACCCTATTCTTGTAGCACTTGATTAGATCATTCTTGACAGCGTGCTTCCCCTTAACTTGGTTGACAATCAACTCACTGTCACCAAAGACTTAAAAGTTCTTTATCCTTCTCTTGATTGACCAATGCAATCCTTGTATCAAATCTTCATATTCAGCAGTGTTATTAGAGCATGCAAACTGAAATCTGAAAGCTGAATAATATTTAACTCCTTATGGTGAAACAAGCATAGCTCCACCTCCTACACCTTGTCTACTCCTTAATCCATAAAAAAACAACCTCCATACCTCATTGTCATCTTTGTGGTTTGGCTTGGTGATGCTAGGAATAGGTTGATTTTCTTCATGTATGCAATAGACTCCTAGCTCAGATTCTTCTATTTCTTGATAAGGATCAAAAGAATGCACCTTGCTTGCCCATTCATCAAGAGTTAAATCTAGGATGCTTACAACCTTGGTGTCAGCTTCATCAGTGCTTGGATAATCCTCTTGATCAAACGCTAAACAATTTGTATTGATCTGGCTTGGAGTGTAAGGCTCAATGTGGAAGTTTGCAATAGGTTCAGATCTGATTGTGGCCTTGGTTCCATATATTGTTCTGAACAGCATGTGTGACCAATCAGTAGATAAGTAACCTCCAATCTTAGCTGTGAAATCCCTTGACAAACATAGGGCAAAGAGTGGTGGAAGGTCTATTACTGAGACATCTTCTAAAAAAACCACGTTGGGACAGGCATGCAAAGCAAGACTCAAGTTTTTAATCACTCTGACTATTGTTACTGCTGTCCCATCCAACTACACTACCCCTTTGGATATGACTTCATACTGAATTCCCAACTGATCAGCTATTTTCTTGGGCATTACTGAACTGCTTGCTCCAGAATCAATCATGCAATTGTGTACTAAGTGATTTCCAATGATCAATGAAACATAGAATGGAGGTGGCTTCAACATTTTACCTTGCTGTCCTCCATGACTCCCCTCAGGTTGGGCAGCATTTGTGAGCACCTTCTCATGCATTTGGACCTGCTGATTTGAGGTTGACCAGTCCTTCATGGCAGCCTGTAGCAAATCTCTTTGTCCTGGGATAGAGAGTGATTCCCACATTGATATGTTTACATTTGTCTTCTTTATCTGATCAATGATATTAAATGGAGATGAAGCATCCCTTTGTTGTCCCTTGGCCTGCACATTCATTCCTTGTATATGGGCAGCAACAATTGGCATTTGAGCTGGCCTAGGAACTGTTTTAGGCAGTCCTTGTGTATTCGAAGTTGGATTTTTCTTGCCAATATTTTGTGAAGTGATGGAAGGTTGTGGATTGCCCAGAGCTAATGGCTGTTCTTCACCAAAATTTCTTCTTTTTGACCTTTTGTTGGCTGCAACACTTTGGGGAACCATGTGATTCATTCCACAAAATTCTTCTGCATGCCAGTTTATAAGTGTAGTATCATTTGGGGCTGATTGCTGTTGGAATGTTTCTTGTTGCTTGTCATTTCTTTGACTACCTTCACCCTCCACACCAGTTGAAGTCACCATTAATGCTTGATTCAAGGCATCGTTGAAGTACATGGACTAGTTGTGAGGTTCATTGCATGGAAAACACCAATCATACTCTTGGGCCATGTTATTTTGTACTAGCACTAATGCTTTAGAGGCAGATATAGCGTTGGGATTATAAGTTTGAAATGGTCTATTGGCAGGAGGCCTTGCTTGATTTAGATTTGCATCCGGATTGGGTGGTCTTTGAGGTTTATATGGCTACCTGTTAGGCTAAGCTTGAGGCTGGAAGGAAGGTCTAAAACCTTGGGCTTGTTGTCTCTTGAGTGTAGCCAGCTCATTACCTAGGTTTTACAATTGCTTCATAACTTCTTGAAATTCATTTGATGCACTAGAAGATGAAGTGGAAGCTTCACTTGAATTCTGATTTCTAGGAGTGGGGATAGGAGCCAAATTAGGTGATTGATTAGTATTTGGGCTCTCTAAACTTGGAAACAATGGCATTGGGGGTCTAGGGGCTAGCTTGCCAGCTTGAATCAAACAATTTTCATCTCTAATGGCAATGCTATAAGCAATGGGAATAGTTGTGCCTCCCATGGACTGAATTAACATAGAAATATCAGAATTAAAAGCTTTAAGGTAATAAAGGAAAGCACCTTCTACTGTTGGCTTGACTGCCACTAGAATTCTCTCCCAAGTCCTTTGAAATCTGAAATTAAAATCAGTTAGCTACTCATTGGGAGCTCTCTTGATGGTTGTCAGCTGCTCCAAAAGGGACAAGTTGTCTCCTTTCTCTCCAAAATGCTCATGGAGAGATATGCATAGCTAGTTCCAATTTTGAATAGAACCTGAGGTAAGACTCCTGAACCATTGTAAAGCTTTCCCTTTGAATGAAGATGCCAGTAATTTGACAACAACTTGCATCTCATTAATCTCATGGATTGAACAAATGTTGGCAATGTCCTTGACATGATCTCCAGGAGTAGTTTGATTCTCTCCAGTGAAGTATGGGATGTTCTTCAATGCTGCAACTGGAATTGGATTTTGTGCATTAAGAGCAAGTGGGCTACTGCCAGTGAAATTGACATAAGGGTTGTTTTGTGCCATTCTGATTGGCCTTAGAACCCTTGTTGATTGAATGAAAGGCCTTCCATGTGGAGGAGTTGAGAGAGTTATGTTTAGTGGAGATGGAGACCTTTGGATTCTCCTCCCTCTTTGCCTTCTTCTTGGAGATAACTATAGATATTCAAACAACACCTTTTGACCTTGTGGTGATTCTTCTCATGAGTTTTTAGGTCTACACTGCTAAAACCAGATGATTCTTCTTCCTTGGAGTCACCAGATGTGCAATTTATAGCTCTTTTAAAGCAAGAAAATTGCAAAAAATGCACATCAATTTTTTTTCAATGAAGATGAAGACCTCTAAGGTCCCACTAGGTAAGCCAAAACTGTTGTGGCAAATCAGCAGCACCCCTGGATGTTGATCAGATTTCTAGTTTGATATTTTAGACATCCAGTGTGATTGTACAACATTGAATCCTCTCCCCAAGTGTGGGACTTGCAAAATGGAAGAGGAATCTCCAGATTAGAGGTTGGTTCCTCAACTCCTCTGATTAGCTAATTCACTTGTACAATTGCAGAGGTTTAAACTCCTAAATCTACTCTAAATTCCAAAGGGACAAGGATAGAAAATGCAAAAAAGAAAGAACTAATGCTAATAGGTGATGCACCAAAGGAGTTGTAGACACCTGATGCTACACGAAATACACAATCCACAAGGAAACACAGCACAAAACATGCACAAATGCTCAAAATGTAATGAAAGATCAAGAAAGCAATGATAGATATATGAAAGGATTGAGGGATTTTAATCACAGAACATATATCAACATCTCAGATCCAATACAGTACATTATAGTGATCCAGAGGCAAGAAAAGGTGCTGCATTACATGGACAGGTAAAATTTCTTCACAAATTCTACCAAGGAGGAAGAAAAACGAAGTTGCAAAGCTGAAAAAGTGTCTCTCCCTTTGCAAAATGAACTCATCCTGGCTTTTACAGTGCAAACCACGACCCCAAGAGAGAGAAACATGGGAAAACGTGCAAGAGGTTCAACCATTGACCAAAATTCCATCAAAACAGCATGGGTGCCCTAAAAAACCCATTTCTTAACATTTTTAACCATGCTGGGAGAGAATGCGAGCCATTCTTCATTAAAAACGGTGGTTGAAACGTCATTTCTGTCCATGACCACGTGTTAGAGGTGTTTCTTGATTTTCTCTCTCCAAACTCCACCAAAATGCAAATATGACCTTGGAATATTGTAGAGAATTTTACCAGCTTTCCATTGATATAAAAAACGCAAAAAATTGAGCTCTGGATCGAAATATTTGGCGATTTGAAGTTTTTGGGAAAAATAGGGCCAAATTGGGTCGGTGGGAATTTTTTTTGAATTTTTACCTTTTTGGTCATTTGGAAAATTTTTCAAAATTTCCCCACCGTGCCAGTCCTGGTGCCACATGGCAAAATTTTATTGGGCATGGGTCCCTTCACGCTCCATTTTTCTTTGTTTTAGCCTTTAGAAGATTTTCCAAAATTTCCCCGCCGTGCCGACGAGCTGGGACACGTGTCACGCTCTTGTTGGGAGCTGGCCCATTCTTTCAAATTTTCATGTGGGTCGCTTTGATATTTGTTGCCCCACCTGGACACGTGGTGAGATTCTATTTTCTTGCAATAAGGGGGGTGGGTTTTCCCTTCTGAATTTTCCTTTACTTTCTCCTTGGGAAACTTTTCCAAATATTCCCCGTGCCCCGCCACTCCTTGACATGTGTCCTCATGTGATTAGTTGGCAGAGACTCCGTAGGCATTTTAAATTTTGTGCCAATGTTTTGGGAAAAAATCCCAATTTCCACCCGCGCTCCGCCAGTCTGAACCTCCTTGGACACGTGGCATGTTTCTATTGGCCGCGGGGCCATCCTTCAAAAAAATTTCTTGCAGCAACACTTAGTCGATTTTTCCAACTTTCTCCCCTGGGCACGTGGCAGTAAATGATTGGTCAGTGGGCCCGTGGGAAAAATTATTCCTTTTGAAACCTTTTCCAAAAAACTTGGTAAAAAACTAAGTTCTTCTCCGACCCCTGCCACTTGTTTGGACACGTGGCATGTCTTGATTGGCTGCGGGCCTTCTAGGGGAAAATTTCCCACAAAAACTCTACCAAGCCATAACTTGAAAAATACATGGAGTTAGGAGGAAAAATTTACCTTTCTGGAAAGCTAAGAAAGATCTCTATCCAATGGTGCCATTTCTAGAAGGTTTTGAGTGCTTGAAAAGAAAAATTTTGTGACTGAGGCACAAGAGAGGGAAGAATGAGAGGAGTTAGCCACAAAATGAGCAGGGGGCACATTTTGGATAACAGTTCTTTCTAAAGTCATATTGGTGCTTGATAATTAGGGATTTGGAGCCTCCTTGCAACTCGGTTCTTGCTAAAATTTATTTTGTGATAGATAAATTAGGATTTTACGCTCCTTGTTGAGTTGGTGATCCGCTGAATTTTATTGTTCTCTATTAATACAATGATCAATGGATTTTCTTCCCCTTGATGTTTTCCCACATAAATATGGTTTTCATGTGTTCTCTCTTGATTCATGTTGTTTTGGATGGTTGTTTCATACTTAAAAAGATCACATTAGTTAATGAATTTTGAATGGTTGTTTTGATGGTTCTTACAAGTTAACATAATTAAAGTAAATATTTAAAATATATTGATTCACCCGCCTTTCCCCCCAGTGGTTGTGCTTCCAATAATTGGTATCAGAGCTAGGTCCTTTGGAAAATTTTTAATATCTTTAAGGATATCTTTGAAGCACAAGATGGCTAATAAGTTAAGGAAATAGTGTCAAGAGTTGAGATTTGCGATCAAGAAAGATGAAGAGATCATCAAGAATATCAAGAATTAGTTAGAGGTTGAAATATAAGTTTGAAGTCAAAGGGATTTCAATGTGACTAGATGAAGACCAAGTTAGGTTTCTCAGAGGCTGAGCATGAGAAACTCGTAGACAAGATGAAAAATTTGGAGAAAGGCCATGAGGAGCCATCTGAGGTTAGTGATAAAAGTGTTTATGATTATTATATTTGTGTTAATGAAGAGGTTGAGGTAGAATTACGAGAATTATTGACACTTAAAATAAGGAAGAACCTTCAACTGAAGTCTCTGATAAAATACTATAAGGAATAAGTCTATTTCATGGTTAATGAGCATGAAGAATGTTGGACACTAAATATTGGCTAAGTACCAAGAGGCATGTGCACAAGATTAGTAAATAGAAGGGAAATCAGGGAAAAGCATGCAAGAAAAGGGTTTAAGTAAAACCAGGGTGCATGGGGGAGGAAGAACAAGGGTGTAAAGGACTTAGCCATATTTGGTATCATGGAATCACTTAAGGAAAAATGAGAGGACCCAACTAGGCATGATAAGTGGATAAGGTGCCATCCTGGAATCTTGGAGGCCAAGAAAAGGATATTCCATGTAGGGAATAAACCTAGAGGCATCATTACAGTTAGAGGAAGGCTTTGCAAAGAGGATAAGCATTCGCCAGTGGAGGACCACATTGACACTTGGCACATGATCTTCTCATGAGAGAATTCATGGCAGTGGATGTTGATCCTATTTAAAGAAGTGCTTGGGATAGAAAAAAAAGGGAGAAGGTAGTGTGAAGGTGGTAGAAGGTATGAGAGTGTTATGATAAGGAGGGTAACGAGGTGCTGTAGAAATGTTAGGAAATGTTAAGGGTTTAGAGGTCATGATGCTAGGGTTTAGAGTTCTTCATGCTAGAGGGTTATAAGGGGATATCATTAAGCATATGTATGGGTAATGGGTTCTATAACAAGGGTTATAATGGGGAAAGCATAGTTAGGATCCTTGATGAGATTAGTTTGTAGGGGTTGTACCTTTTTCATTTGATGTATGTAGTCTGAGATGACCCTTTTATGTAGTGTGGCTACTAGAAACTCTTTTAAATAAATATACATGGATCTATTCTATACATATTGTTGATGGGTGTAAACCCTCATGTTATTTGGTTTTTTCATGACTCAAATCTAGTTCCATGTACTTCATATAATGTTTATTTACCTTTTTGATGCATTGATGTGTAGATCTATTAGTTATATCTTTTGCCTTTTAAGTAAATGCATGTACTTCTATTTCTACAAATAATCCTCCATCAATGGTGGAAATATCTTACAAATCTCACGTTAAGGAGTGGCTCGGTCCCCATGTCCACCCCAGGTGAGTACCTAGCATAGGCTGGGTGATAGACTGACATGTTTGGGGTTGGAAAGAGGTATTGAGGGTAAAATAATGACTACATCTTGGTTCCTTTTCCACAACCTATTTTGAAGTTGTTGTGAGATAAATGTGTAATGATGGAGTGTTTTGACCATGGATATATTATCAAAGCATGGCCTCAAAAACAAAGAGGATAATTTTTCTCAAATATTTAACACTGGACTTGATTTTGATGCACATAAATGGGTAGATGATCACCTGTATCATGAGTTATATGAGACCTTTTTCTTCTGTTTCCCAATAGAGTTGTATGAATGGCTATCAACATATGCATCGAGGTCAAGTTGTTACTATAGAGCTCATGTTTCAACCTAAGAGGAATACCAGCGGTTGTATAATTCTGATCTAACATGGACCCATGTTGTTGATCACTAGTGGTGTAGAGTTCTAACTAGTTATACCTTAGAATACGTTATTTCTATGTATTCTTTCCTGAAGATTGTTGAGTTTTGAGTTCTTGAGGGAGCCTAGAGGATTTTTCTTGCATGTTATTACACTGGCTATCAAGATCCTAGTTATTACTTTGAGTTCGGTAGCCTTTCCCATGGCTCGATAAACTCATGCTAGGTGTGGGGTGCTTAAGATGGCATGGTAGAGTATGATTGACCTTGCAGTGGAAATGGAGAGAGAAGAGAGGGGGCTCAAGTATAATGAAGCTTAGGAGTGGGAGTTGGTAAGACATGAAGCTGAAGGAGTGATGGATTTATGGAGGTAGAATTTGTGGGAAGGATTTGAGGTTCGTGTGGAGGAGGTGGAACCTAAGAATTCTGAGCTACCCAATTTTGGAAAGTGTGGAAGAGAAACCCGCTTGTATTTTGGAGAGAGCTCATTGTATGAAGAAAGGAGGAAAGACCTAGGTGCACATCTTAACCCACATGGTGACTAGATACTTGTGCTTAGTTATCCAGTTCCTAAGATAAGTTTTAATAATCAAGTTGGCATCGATATTGGTAGTTGATCGACACCCTAGGAGGTATAATTTTTCATTTGTTGCATATATGGCTACACATTCATTTCCTGTGTTTGGGGATATTTTTTCTGGAAAAAAAATTTGGGCAAGGTGTGGGATCAGAAGGTTTGAGTATCATGTCTAAGAGTGGTGCAGAAAACACATATCGGAGTGGTTCAGTATCACATACTTTCGATGTACATTTTAGCACGATGGTGGGATCATAGGGTAAAATTGTATTAGGCACCTTTCGTATAATAGGAGGAGGATCTAGTAGATCTAGAGGAGTTAGCACTAGTGGATCTAGTAGGTATGGTGGTGGAGGAAACACTGGAGGGAATCAAGGTCCTCAATCTGGCAACCAAGGTCCATAACACCATCAACCGGTGTTTTATGAGATGTCTCTCCACTTAGTTGATTACAAGGGCATTGAGAATGATGCAGAACATGTACACAAGTGTGAGTTACTATGGCCATGTGAATGGAACCAAAGCAAAAGGTAAGTTAGTTTTCAACCACATTGTAAGGACATGTGCATAAATGGTACATGAAGTATGACCCACACTAGACAATGGTGGATTAAATTGCGCTGTGTAATTCCTTTTTAGCGGAGTTCCACATACCTAAGTTTGAACAGAAAATCATCAACATGTTGAATGAAATTCAAAAATGAATGGCAGAGAGTGTGCAAGAGTATGATGCACATTTCAAGACTCTCTTATCCAAGTTATCTTATTGAATTCACCCTTCGTAGCATGCTCAGTGGTTCATTGAAGGATTGATCACACCAGTTAGGAGGGAACTTTCACAAATTGTCACAAGGCCTTAGAGGATGACTTGCACACTGAGGTAGTAGTAAGCGTTGATACATGAGTTAGTCCATTTTTAGAAGCCCAAATTTTTGTAATGAAAAAGTAGTTGGAGAAATTTTGTATGAACTCAACTCATGAGACTTGTAACGGGTTATGGTGTATGAATTATGAGCTAGAAGGGCATACGAAGGAAAATTGTCCTCAGAGATCAGTACATATGACGATGGTAGACTATGATATTTTCCATGGAGATAATAATGCAAGTAGGTTTCCACTACTACAATGTGTGATCCATATGAATGTGTCTTACTATTGCAAAACTTGCACCTCTACTACTCATGACACCAAGGATTGTAGATTGATTGAATAAACACATAATGCCATTGAGACTGGTGTCCACCAGAATAGTATTGATAACAACTCTAAGGATGATGGTCATCATTATAAAGGGTGTGTAAATGGAGAAGGATGAGGTAGATTCTTTCGAGGAGGATTCAAAGGCCATGAAAATCATGGGGGTGGAAGGATTGAGTTCCCTTGTAGAACCTGCTATAAACTGTGGATCTACAAAACACTACAAGCATGAGTGTCATGATTTTTTGTAATTCTCTTGGTGTGGTGAAAAGCACCAAGTATGAGGAATTCCTGGAATTTTTTGAACACATGAGTCAAAATAAGGGGAAGGATAAGGGCACTTGGATGGTGAGCATAAATCATGTTGATCAACTATGGATGGCAAGGGTGGCGCGTGAGTCAGAGTTAGAACCTTTATTGGTGATGACACGAGCTGAGGTTGTGCATTCCAAGGAGATAACAAAGTAAATACCACTAATTACAAAAGAAGAAGTGGTACATGGGAAGTATCCAGATCCTACCCATCAGAAGGAAGTCTATCGAGATACCATGGAAGTAATCAGAAGTCTATCAGGGGAAATTCAATGTCTAAAAGAGAAATCCAAGAAATTGGACTAGAAGAAACGTGTTAAGGTCCCTTAGGTAGATATAAATGATGTGAGTGAGGTGTGTAAGATGTTGCACCAAAATAATATCATCCCTCTATTAGGATGATGGTTGAGAGATAAAGTACCAAGTGTTGGAGGAGAGTGCGAGAGAAAGGTTTTGCATGCTAATCTATCTCCTCACAACCTTAACTATGATAAGGAGATTACCTTAAATGCATTTTTTGATGGATTGCCCCTAAGTAATATTCTGATTGATATGGGTGCAAAAGTTAATGTTCTCACCCTGGATGTATGGAATCAAATGGGAAGGCCCCCATTACATCCATCTTCAAATGTGTTTTATATGGCTAATAAGAAAAAGGAAATTCACATTGGTGTTTTAAATGATAATACTTCAATATCCAATGGGATAAATTCACTAGAGACTTTGAAGTCTTGGTGCTTGCTAAGGCAGACAACTTTCCTGCATTACTTGGGTGCCCTTGGTGCTATAAGGACAATGATGACGTATATTTCAATAAGGGGTATATAAGTTTTGAGAATAATGAGGAATATGTAATCATTCCTGATGGACGGAAAGTCAATGCCCTATACTGAGCCCTCAGGTGGAGAAGACCTAGACAGCATCTATGTGCGCACTATTAGGGACCCTGAGCTTATACAACCAACAAAAGAAGGTGTTATTCAGTGGGTATACACTTAATATATAAGTGATATAACTAGTGTGACATGTGAAAATTTGGGACACAAGACCTATGAGTTAGTCGAAAGGTATTTAAAAGGATCAGTGATGAGAGTAAAAAAGATTCACTTAGTCAGGAACTTGGGAGGAAAATGGTTACCAAGTTACACTAGGGGAGCCAACCCTGATGTTTTCTTGTGAGAAATGGAGACCCAAGGGAGAATTGAGATCAAAAGGAGAAGTATGCTTAGCTATAATTTTCTGGGGACCACAACATGTTGGTGGGTTAGCCATCATGATAACCTTCTAGAGTGGAGTGAGGTGAGAATCATGTACTCTGTTAGGTTTCTCTGAAGCAATGAACCTACTGCTATACTAGAATTATCATGGGAAGGGACCCACCTCATTTCACATCTAGGCATTTGAGAATGCCTGGATGGAGGGCGCGAAAGAATTACCTCCATCTTTATGGGTGCATAAACTTTACTCCACCTTACAAGGCTGCACGCACGCATGGTATATTCAATTAGAGTTACATCATTAGACAAGAAACTGATAGGATTTGATGACTGATTTGCTTCAATATTTCGAGTATCAAAGTACTAAACCATCGGTGAATGAGGTGCTATAGGTTGTTAAGGGCGTGTCATGGTGGAAGATAGGGCACTATATTTATTGGGTGAACCTAGCTTGGAACCGTGCTTTGATGAGGAATAATCAGAGCAGGTAAAACTTGAGCATGCATGCATGGAAAAGAGAAAGGAAAATTATTCTATGTGATAGATGCTGACGAGGTGGAAAACTTAGATGTTAACCATACTATTAATATGCATGAGGTTATGAATAGTGCTAATGAGCAAGTGCGCTCCTACCATGAACCATGAAAACCAAGAAGGTTAACATTGGTTTGGAGATGGAACATAAGGAATATACTATTGGAGATTACAATATAGAAATGGAGGTTTCACATATTATTAATCTGTTGCATGAATTTCATGATTTTTTTCCACGTGCCTACAATGAGCTTAAAGGATTTCACCACTCCTTGGGAGAAATGAAGATCAAGTTAAAGGAAGGTGCACACCCAATTTGGAAGAGACCTTATTGAATGAATCTAAATCTACACGTCAAAGACAAGGAATAGATTGACAAGATGATCACATCAGGCATCACTAAGGCTATTGAGGAATTAGAGTGGATAATTCTGATGGTCATCAACATTAAGAAGGATGGGAGAATAAGGATTTGCGTTGATTAAAGGGATTTGAATGCAATGTGTGTCATTGATCCTTTTCCAAGCCCCTTCACCAAAGATATCCTAGAAGGATTATCTGGGTGCAAGATATATTCTTTCACAGATGTATTGATAAGTAAAAAATATGCCTCATCAATGTGTAATAAATGATCTTATTTTACTCTCCATTTTATCAAGTTTGACTGCATTTTGTGACATTGTTTTGATCTAGTATAAGTTAGGATGTAATTTTTCCATCTTTTGTTTGATTTAGTTCTAACATCTAAAAACTTTGTAATTCTTAACTCAGTTAGAAAAACAAAGTATGAAGCAACCAACATTTTTTTGGGAACGTTGGATCTAATACGGCTTATCTCTGCAACCTATAATATTAGTTTCAAAACTCCATTACACAATAAAGGAACTCTATCGCTTAGTTCTGGAACCTTCAAACTTATTTCTAGAACTCCAACACTTAGTTCCATAACTCATGTGCTTAGATCCGGAACTTACATAGTTGGCTCAAGAATAGTTTGCTTTGGTTCTAGAACTTCTCCAAAGTTCCTGAATCAATGGGAATGTGTTTATTTTGACAACATCTGGTGATAAGAGTAATTAATGGGCCTTCTAATTAGGAGTAGATCAATAGATTTATGATTCTTCATACTCCAGAAATACATATGTAGGATCAGACAACTATATGTCTAGCAAGTTTCCTAAATTCCACATCTACTTTTAGTACTATTTTGTTTCATGAGAACCTATTAATGGATGGACATATTTTGATCACTTATGATTGTAAATGCATCTTTGGATGATAAATATATATAAAGACCTGTAGATAGATTAGAAAAAGACAATAGATGATATATATGATAGATATACATTGGTTTTTGTAAGAAAGAACATTTCAATAATAAGATAGCCATTTCATTTTGAGAGAATCATAATTTTTCAACTCCTAATTGAAGTTGGAGCAAGGGCCCACTCCTCCAAGAACTAGGATTCTTTGTTTTATTGGTATTTATATTTCTAAACAATTCATGAAATCTATTAAATGTTAATTCTATGAATTCTTTTGACTATTTAATTAAATTATGTTATGTATATATCCCTACAGGTGTTATAGATTGGACTCTTATTTCCTTGAAATAATTTTCAACAACATTTTCAATCATGTATTTATTTCCATGTAAGTGTGTTTACTTCTGCAATGTTTTTTATTTTCAAAATTTTGTTTCATTATGCAAAAGTGTGTTTCGTTTCTAACAACACATTTAATTCTAAAGATTTATTTGTTTCAGAAATGAGTGTTATTTCAGTAAATTTTTATAGTTTGGATTAAATAAGGATTTAGCCAAGAAATCCTAAAGACATTGTAAAAAACCCCAAAAAATATAAAAAATACTAAAAACCTATACTTAATTACTAGATCACTAAGATTCTTCTTGTTTCATATAGCTTCAGACATATCCCTGGTTTGAATATGGCATCAACTAAGAGTTGATTAAATGAAGGTAATAAGGACACCCATCATTTTTGCCATCGTTTCTAGGGAACCCAATAGTTAGAATGGTCTAATTAGGTGTCAACAAGACCAACAATCATACATCTAGTAATTGAAAATCTTCCCTAAGTTATCATAAAATTTATGAGTAGACCAAGAGACTCAAAGGGTGGATTTCTCCAAAAAATATCTCAACAAGAACTATCAGCATCCTCTGGTTCAAATAAGGAGGTTGAGCAAGAATTAGAGGCACCATTTTCTCATGTTAGATAAGAAGCAGAACTTCCACCCTTGTAATTTTTGGATCAATCACTAGAAGGAAGTGGAACTTTTAGGAGAATGATTATATCCCAATCCCCACTTAGAGAAATTTTTTATTCTCAATTGAGTATTCAACCTCCTACTCCTAAATTTTCACCTTCACCAAATTGGATCACATACCAAATTTATTGGGAAAAATATCTAGAAGATACTATAGATATGGCACAGGAAGCTAGAAGAGAACCTAATACGACCTTTACCTATCCAATTTAGTTAGAGTATGATGATACACCTATGAAGAATATTTCACCTACACACTTTCCTACATTTAGAGGGATGTCAAATGAGAACACTAACTAATTCTTGTTTGAATTTAAATTATTATGTCAGACCTATGATTACAAGATAGAAAATCAAAAACTCAAGTTGTTTCCATCCACTCTAAAATATGTAGCAATGAGGTGGTTTATGGGATTAACATCCAATTCTATTACCACTTGGGAATAAATGGAACCTAACTTACTAGACAAATACCAATACTACTATCTAGGGAGAAATAGGAAGGAAGAATTTTTTAGGATCAAACAGGAAGAGGATGAGAACATGGAAGATTATTTACATAGATTCCTCTTTGTAATTAAAAGGTGTGGATTTGTACTTTATTAAGAGCTAAGAAAAAAAAAAATTCTTAAAGTTTTGAATGATGAATCTAGGGAATCCCTTAACTTAATGGGAGGTTGAAACATCAATCAATTATGAATGAATGATATTAAATACCTTTGTAGAAGTTATTTAAGAATAAGGGGTGGACCTAGGAAGGAAAAACTGTGAAAACTGCAAATCAAGACATGAAAAAACTTATGGATGAACTAGCAAACTTTAAAACTGACATCCTAGTTCAATTAACTTCCACCATGGATGGATTTCAAGCCACAAAAAATGCTAATACTAAACCATTAGCTATGTATTTTCCTAGATGCAAAAAGAAGCATGCAATAAGATATTTTCCTTTGGATAAAATAGAATTGTGTCTTATTTTTGAATCTAGGGAACATGAAGCTAATGTTTGTTCTCTTATTCCATTCATAAAAAATCAGCTTAAACAGACCAACACTTCATCCATTACAGAAGAAGTAAAAATTTTCTAGAGATAACCTAGCCAAGGGTAGTTCATACCAATATCTTTTCCTAATCCCTTAATGATGCCATGGGTAGCTCAAAAACTACCACAAAATTAGGGACAACCACCTTGGGCCCCTCAACCAACATAGAATCCCCAAGATTGGGAAGGAAAATCTTGGTATGCTCAGGGACACAAAAAACCACGGCCTAGCCAGAGTAACCCTTATACTTGATCACAACCTAGGTGGAACCCTAATAACTATGCTCGAGGAAGAACATATCCCAACTAGCATCAACATGCCATAATGGGTTCTCCAGTACAAGGTTCAAAAACTGAAAATGTGGTTCAAACACAAATGCTAGCACAACCAATGGCCAATCCCAAAAATTAAAAAAACTACCCATGTCTATGGAACAGAGAAAGAAAAACTAGTTGATATTAATGCTATGGAATGTAAGGATATTCAAACAAGATCTGGAAAAATAATTAATATTCCACCTATTATAATTACTAAGATGACAGAAGAAACTGAAACCCCTAGTTCAGTTGTTCCTCAGGAGGATGAAAAAGAATAATAAAAGGATCTAGATAGCAACTCTCCTAAAACTCCATTTCTAGAAAAATTTAAAGAAGATATTTAGACCAAGGAGTCTAAATTAGTGCAAGAATTAAGGAAACTTAATATTGAAATACCATTATTGCAAGCAATCAAGGATATTCCTGAATTAAACAAATTAATCAAAATGTTATGTTTGAAAATACCTAGAAGGAAGAAGAATTACCCTAAGAATATTAAGGTAGATGGGAAACTTGTTGATTTATTGGCAAGAAAAATCTTACTTCCCAAATACGGGGATATTGGAAGCCCTGTTATTTCTATGTCTATAGGAAATAAAGATATACATAATGTTTTGGTTGATTTGGGAGAAACTAGAAATGTGATGACAGTGGACACTTTGAAAACATTACCATTAATATGTATACAACCTACTAGCACCATATTGCAGATGATAGATTAGTCAGTAGGAAAAGTGGAAGGAGTCATTGAAGATGTGGCAGTTATGGTGGAGTCATGGGAGTATCCAGTGGACTTCCTTATATTATGGACAAAAGGTAAAACACTTGGTTATCCCATTATTTTTGGAATACCATGGTTATCTATAGTTGCTACCTTAATTGATTGTAGATTTGGTGATATGACTATCTCAAATAGTAATAATTTTAAGAAAATTTCCTTATATCCTTCTGTAAAGCCTTTTATTAATAATCAAGAAAAATTATGGGTTGATGATCCTGATACTAATAAATAGAATTTTTCTTTTTTGGATATGATAACATTACACAATCATGTAAGGGAGGTGGAGAATATGATTAATCATCCATTGAATGATCACCGGTTGTCTGTGGAACAATCAGGGATAGTTTAGTAACCTTCATACTTAGTTTTGGAACCTTTAGACTTAATTCTAGAACATACGTACTTATCTCTGGAACTACAACAATTCAAGGAAAATGCAAATAATTTCACTCTGGAGGAATGCAATTTCTCTTGGGGAGAGGAATAAATATCTATAGAATCAGTATCTTTGGTCTCAAAGATATCAAGGAACGGTGAGTAATTTTTAGAAAACAACAGTGACGAGGAGTTTGACCAACAACAAGATAAGTATCATAACTCTTCCTATTGTCCTTTGTCTGATATTCTTTCTCAAGTGAACTTTAGATAATTTGCTTCATATTATATGTTGTTACCACATTCATGTCCACTAAATGTCCTAATGGAACCTTTTAAACAAATCAAGTCATCACACACTAGAACCAAACAAATTGAGATTCAACCAGGTAAAATTTTGAACATTAACAACTGGTTGGAAAATGATCAAATATCTAAATTGTTTGATATTTTGAAAATTTATACTAGCGATTTTTCTTAGGACTATACAGACATGAAAGGAATCCATCCAAGTATTTGCACCAATCACATTTATAATGAAAATGTCAAACCCATTAGGTAACCTCAAAGAAGGATCAACCCAACCTTGAGGGACATAGTCAAGTAGGAAATTGAAAAGCTATTGCAAGTAGGATTTATCTACCCTATCTTAGATAGTCAGTGGATGTCTCCTTTTGTGATTGTTCCAAAAAAGAATGGAAAATGGATAATTTCTGTTGATTATATGGAATTGAACAAATATACACTTAGATATTATTTTCCCTTACCATTCATAGATCAAGTTTTAGACAACCTTTCAGGTAAACAATAATTTTTCTTCCTAGATGGTTTTAGTGGATATAATCAAATAAGTGTGGTTGTTGAGGATCATGATGAAACTAACTTTACTTTTCCATGGGATACCTTTTCCTACAGGGCATTTCCATTTAGAATATTTAATTCTCTAGCAACCTTCCAAAGGGTTGTACTAGCAATCTTTGGATATCTAACCAATGATTGTGTAGAATCATCATCAATTATTTCACTGCGCATGGAGAAACATTTGATGATGCCTTGAAAAATATAGAAAGAATATTAACAATATGTAAGAAAAACCATTTGTATCTTAGTCATGATAAATTCTTGATGATGTCTAATGAGGGGATTGTACTAGGACACCACATTTCAAAAAGAGGAATTCAAGTTAACCAAAACAAAATTAGGATTATTTTATACTTACCTGTTCCTAAAACACCCATAGATATCAAGCCATTCTTAGGACACGCAAGATAATATAGGCATTTTATTAAATATTTTAGTAAAATTGTTACCCCCATGTTTGGTTTTCTTACCAAAGATTGTGAATTTCATCGGAATGAAAAGTTTCAACATGCTTTTGAAGACATTAAAGAAAAATTAATCACTGCCCCAATATTGAGAGGACCTAATTGGGAGAAACCTTTTCACATCCAAAAAGATGCCTCAAATAGCTCAATTAGTGTAGTTCTGGGACAAATATATGAAGAAGGGGAAATTTATGCTATTTACTACCTTAGTAAAAATATTACTTCCACTAAAATAAATTACACCACTAGTGAAAAATAATGTCTTGCTGTGATTTATGCAATTAATAAGTTTAGGCATTATATTACATGTTACAAAATATTTGTACATATAGATCACTCGGAAATTAAATACTTAATGAAAAAGGCAGTGGTTGAAGGTAGGATAATTAGATGGTTATTACTTTTACAAGAATTTGATATTACCATTTTGGATAATCTAGGAAAATCTACTGTGGTAGTTGATTTCTTGTCAAGATTAACCACTACAGGGGAGAAAGATCCAGTAAAGGACAACTTTCCAAATGAACAATTATTTTCTATTTCAACTGATACACCATGGTTTCCTAATATGGAAAATGATCTTGCAACAGGAAATTTTCCCCCTTTCTTTACCAAGAAAAAAATAAAAATATTAATCAAAACCAGTGCATAATTTAAATGGTTGAATGGAATTTTATTTAAATTTGGTCCTAATTTGGTTTTACGCAGGTGTGTGAGAGAAGATGAAATCTTTGACATACTCAAGGCATGTCATGATGAATCAAGTAGAGGAAATTTTTTAGTGAAAATAATAGCACAAAAAATACTTAACACTGACTATTATTGACCATCTCTGTATAAATATGTGAAGAAATACATCAAGCAATGTGATCCTTGTCAAAGGATGAAAAAACCAACTTTCATCAGTGAAATGCCTCTATAACCACAAGTAGTGATTGAAACATTTGAAATATGGGGGTTGGATATTTTTGGCCCTTTAAGTCATCCTTCACAAGGAAAAGAGCACATTCTTGTATATATTTATTATGTGAAAAAGTGGGAAAAGGTACAGGATTTAACAAATGCTAATGAAGATGCAGTTTTTGATTTTATGTGGCAAATAAGTATGATGAAGTTCGGTGCACCAAGAAGCCTAGTTTCAAACCAAGGTCCATAGTTCATGTCCAATATCATCTAGGCCTTCACAATGTACTATCATATCAATCATAGGAAGTCATATCCTTATCACCCACAATCAAATGGGCAAGCATAAGTGACAAATAGAGAATTGGAAAATGTCCTCACCAAAACAGTTGAAGAAGGTATAAGAGATTGGGTAAAGAGATTACCTAAAGCTGTCTGGGCTTATAATAGAAATTGGAAGACTACAACAAGGTTTTCACCATATGATTTAGTCTATGGGAAAAATACCTTGTTACCCATTGAATTTGAACTTCAAACATTGAGAACAACAACTAAATTGGGTATTGAATTGGATGAAAGACAAAAGGAAATAATTATACAACTCAATGAATTAGATGAGTTGATATTGGAAGCACTTCAATAGATAGAGATAATCCAAAACCAAAGGAAGCAGTGGCATGATACACATATCAAGGAAAGAAAATTCAAGGTAGGAGATTGGGAATTACTGTTTGATTCTAAGTACCAGTAATTCAAAGGAAAGTTGAGAACTAGGTGGTTAGGATCTTATCAGATTGAGAAGGTATTTTACAATGGCTCTATTCATCTACTTCCCATTGATGGAAATAGAAGGAAACTTTTGTTCAATCGACACAGGCTGAAACTATATAGGAAGCCTCCTACCAAGGATGAGTTCTTGAAGTAGATTTAATCATACAAGGAATTTCATCATATGGAAGAACCTATTTCTTCCAAAATGATCAAGTAATCAGATGCATGGATCCAGAGTAAAGGGAAGAGAATGAAAACTAGAAAATGGCATTCTCTTCCCCAAAAAAAATGAAAAAAATATATAAAAAATAAAAAGGGAGGGAATGAAAACTAGTAAATAATGTTCTCTCCCCCCAAAAAAATCTCTCAAAGACCAATTGAAAACCAAAAATGGCGGTTAGTATCCCCAATAAATAGGTAATTCAAAATAAAAGGAACTTCTTTGAAATTCTAGTTGTATTTTCTAACCATTTTTCCTTTTTCTCTTTTTAAGGAATAATGAGTCATCAAGGTAGACGAATTACAACAACAAGGATGGTAATTATGTCTTGATCTTATTAAGGGTTAAATTAAAAGTTCACATGTGTGATTAGAATTTATTTAAGTAGTCAGTATGATGAGTCATTTATTTTACATTATGATTAAAATAAAGTAATCATGAGGGTGATGTCGATTGAACAAGTAAAAGTGACGGCATATTAATAATGAGCTATCATTTGGGTGGAATAAATAAAATTGAGAAGTAGTTGTAGAAAAATTCAAGGAGGAAATAGTAGAGTTATATTTGAATTCCGCAACTAAAAGAAGTAGTTCTACAGCCAAATCCAATAAGTTTCGCAACCAAATATAGTAGTTCTACAACTATCTCCTGACTGAGTAAGGATTTGAAAGAAGAAAGAATTTGGATTGTTCTCTTTTTCATGGGGATTAAAAAGAAGTCAGAGCTAGAGGATAATACACAACTTCTTATAGATGGAGAAGTGGCAGCAATTTTGAATTAGCAGGGTGACTAGAGTTCATACAGAAATTCTCAAAGTACAATGATGAATTGGTAAGGGAATTTGTTGTAAATTTATAATAATCTAGAAATAAGGTTAAAATCATTGTAATTCCCTTTATTGTAAATACAATGAGAAATGTATTTGAGGTTCCAATTGTACATTTTCCAAATATTGTCAAGGGGACCCTAAAAGAACTGGTGCAAACCTTTATACAAGAGGGGGAATCTGGAAGAAAATATATTTTTAACACTAAGAAAATCATCAAGGGGGTCAAAAGATCCATCCTTCCCAAACCCTTTGATAGGGTAGAATTTTGGGTAGTTAAGTACCTGACTTGTGATGGCCAATTTGGGACTATGGGAAGAGAGGTCATTAAGATGCTAATATATCTTAGGTATGGGGCTGCAAAACTAGAATATATAGTAAACCTTACAGGGTTCCTTTTTGACTCTATCCAGACAATGGCTAAGAGGTATTCTTGGGGATTTGGGAAAATTAGACACCATGGATTAGTCCATTTGTTATGTCAGCACCATTATCTCTCAAATAAAAGTGGATAAGAAGCATGGGAAAATCTCCTTAACAAATTCAAACAAAGCCCTGATATTATCAGGAGAGGAATACTGACCCCTTTCTCCCCTAAAATTAATTTGGAGATTGATCCCTATACAGAGAAAAAGAAGGAAATATGTGGGGTTAATGTGTCAAAGAGGAGGAGATCTGAAAGAATGATCAAAGCTACAAAACCTATTGTGCATTCAAAACAAAATTCTTCCTCCACAACAATACAAGAAGTACTGATATCTATCTCTAATAGTGACAGTTCACCTAAGATGGATCATGAATTAAAAATTAGAATAATCTCTAGGAGGAAACCCAATTCAGGACATTTTGAAGCTTCTCAAAGAAGAAGAGTTCATAAGAGGTCTAGGGAAACTCCAGTGGATATTGAAGAACATGATGGTTTGGAGAAATAAGTTGTTGATATTATGGGAGGCATGACAATGTCTCTTCCTCGACCAAGTAAAATTGAGGTGGAGAAAGAATATGAAAGATTTGAAGAATAGGCTTTTCAAGAGATGGGTGAATCAAGAGCACTATCACATGAAAAAGAGGAATTGGCATCTTGGAAATGGAAAGGGAAATCCCATTTTTCCACAAGGAACTTTAAGAAAAAGAGGAGAAACAACAAGTTAGATAGACTCTATTTTTTTCTAGAGAAGAAATTATCATTAGGGAGAAGGATGAGGAATTAAACTTCCTCAAGAACAAATTAGAGCATAGGTAAATGCTCATTGAGAAAATAAAAAATCAGCTCACAGATAGGGCTAAAGAATTGACATTGGTCAAACAAAAAATTGTAGAAAAAGAATAAGAATGTTAATTAGCTAGTAAAAAAAGTGCTATGTCAAAGGTATATTCAATGAATCAGGTTATACAAATTGAATTGACTTATTGGCCACTTAAACAATTATGGGAAGATACCTTCAGAAATCTTAATGAACTTAAAACATAAAATGAGGAAATAAGAAGCAAGATGGAAGAGGAGAAGAAGGAAAGGAATGAATGGGAAGAAAAATTTTACAAAATGGAAGAAGAAAAATTTAAATGTCTGGTAAAGATACAAATGGTCTACATAATGAGTGAAAGATTACTCACATATAGGAGACCTTCTCCTGCATACAGTTTCTTTCTGGAAGAGAAATTTATTCACTAACAAATATCAAGGATTGCATGTGGCCTTCCACATGAAATAAAATATGAATCATAGTTAAAGAAAACATATTCCTCAGCCAGTGCAGAGAAGAAAAATCTTCTCTACAAATTCTATATCTATAATTTTATGCTAGAAAAGAATACAGGCTTCATGATGAATTTATATGTAAGGGAAAGCTATTTGAATGAATTTGTTTCTGTACTTCAAAATCAAATAGTATGGAAAGATAGGGATTAGAAACATTTATTAAAGGCTAGTTCATTTGGCCTCTGCATGAGAGTTCACTATGGAAAACCATATGCCTTTGCTATACATTTCAGATTCCATGCCTTTGACAGTTGATTCAAGGCACATTATCTTGTCAATCTATAGAAAAGTATTAATGCCTTCACCTCTTATGAGGAGAATGTTTTTGAAGATATTTATGATGGATTCTTGAAGAGATGGGATTTTCTCACAGTTTCATTGAGAAGAATAGAATTGATATCTCCAATAAACTTAATATGGAGTCTGGAAAGAGCTAGAGATTTGTTTACACTAATCCCTTAGGTCAATGAAAAATTTAGGGGAATATGGATGGGAATGAAAACAAGGCCTCTTAAAATTCTCACTCCCATGTCTCCATGGAAAAACATAGAGCCTTAAGATCCCACTCACTTTGAGGAGTGACAGAGAAATATAGAAGAAGGATCAGGGTATAGTACTTCTGAACTGAAGCACTAGGATATTCAGTTTTATCCATTTGACCTGAGTAGTCAATTGGAATGTAGAATTCACAACCTAAGTTTTGAAGAATAAAATTTGTAAGAGGACTTACAAACAAGTAAGTGTGGGGGAGATAATAAGGCCAAAATATGCCTCATCAATGTGCAATAAATAATCTTATTTTACTCTCCTTTTCATCAAGTTTGATTGCATTTTGTGACTTTTTTTGATCTAGTATAAGTTAGGATGTAATTGTCCATATTTTTTTTTAATTTATTTATAATGTCTAAAAACTCTATAATTCCGAACAAAGTGTGTGGAAATTTAGTTTTTGTAAAAAAAGAAGTCACATTCAGTCAGAAGAACAAAGTATGAAGCAACCAGCACATTTTTGGGAACATTGGCTCCGATAGGGCTTAGCTCTAGAACCTCCAAGCTTAATTATGGAACTCCATCACATAGTTAAAGAACTCTATCACTTAGTTCTATAACCTTTAGACTTGGTTCTAGAATTCTAGCAAATAGTTCTGGAACTCCTACGCTTATCTTCAGAACTTTTGTAGTTGATTCCAGAATAGTTCCCTTTTGTTTTGGAACTTCTCCAAACTTCCAGAATCAATGGGAATTTTTTTACTTTGACAACATCTAGTGATAAGAGAAATTAACAGGAATTCCAATCAAGAGCATATCAACAAATTTTTGATTCTTCATACTTCAGAAATAAGTATGCAGGATCAGACAAATGTATGTCCAGCAAGGTTCCTAAATTCCACATCTACTTTTGAGTATTATTTTTTTCATTAGAACCTCTTGATGGATGGACATATATTGAGAACTTATGATTGTAAATTCATCTTCAGATGATGATGATGATGATGATATATATATATATATATATATATAATAACCTGTAGATAGACTAGAAAAAGACAATAGATGATATATATGATAGATATACAATAGTGTTTATAAGATAGAACATTTCAGTAATGAGATAGCCATTTTTTTTAGAGAATCATAATTTTTCAACTCTTTATTCAAGGTGGAGAAAGGGCCCACTCCTCCAAGAAGAATGATTCTCTGTTTTATTAGTATTGATATTTCTAAGAAATTCATTAAATCTGTTAAGTGTTAATTCTGTAAATGCTTTTGATTCTTTAGTTAAATTTTGTTATGTATTTTCCCTACAGGTTTTATATATTAGACTCTTATTTCCTTGCAATAATTTTCAATAGCATTTTTAATCATGTGTTTATTTCTAAGAACATGTGTTTACTTCTGTAATGTGTGTTTATTTTCAGTAATTTGTCTCATTCTGCAAAAGTGTATTTCATTTCCAGTAACACGTTTAATTCTAAAGATTTATTTGTATCAACAATGAGTGTTTATTTCAGAATTTTTTTATAGTTTATATTTAATAAGGATTTTCTCAGGAAATCCTAAATACACTGCAAAACCCCCCCTGAAAATATAAAAAATAATAAAAACCTATAATCAATTACTAGATCAGTAAGATTCTTCTTTTTGCATATAGCTTCAGAGACACCCCTGGTTTGAATATGACATCAACTAAGAGTTGATTAAACAAAGGGAATAACGACACCCATCATGTATTCTCATGATATCATCAGGCTATAATTACAAAGGACGACCAAGAAAATACAACCTTTGCCACTGAATGGGGATGTTTTTCCTATATGGTCAAGCCTTTTGGAATGAAGAACATTCTTATTTTGTTTTTGTGCATTATGGTTCAAGAATTTTAGGAATTCATCGATAAATTTCTACAAGTCTACCTAGATGACTAGACAGTATATATATTACTGAGGGACCATTGTGACAATATGAGGCTAATGTTTGAGAGATGTCGGCAATTGAGTATATCTCTCAACATTAAGAAATGTGTTTTCTCTACTCCATTTGGCACGCTATTGGGACATATCATATTTAAAGAAGGCTTGTTGGTGGATCCTACCAAATTTTTCGTTATTGTGGGATTGGGGGAGCCTACCAGCTAGAGCACAGTGTGTGGATTCCTTGGGAATACAGGGTATTACTAGAAATTTATTAAGGGCTATGCTAAGATATTTACATTTTTGGAGGAGTTTCTAAAGTAAAAATGTACATTTCATTAGGGAGAGGCACAACAGATGGCATTTGACACACTGAAGAATAAGATTATCACCACACCCATCTTACACTTTCCCTCTTGGGATAAGCCATTCCATGTACATTTTAATGCTTCAGGGATGGAAATTTGATTAATCTTAACACAACTTGGAGAGGGAATTATTGACCATACCTTGTGCTTTACTAGTAGGAAGCTAACCCTAGTAGAACATAATTATACTACCATAAATCAGGAGGAATTATCAATGATCTACGCACTAAAAAAATTCACACATTATTTTCTAGCGACAATTTTTGTCTTTTACACAAACTACATATCATTAAATTACTTGGTGAACAATCCCATCTTGAAAGGGAGCATATACAGGTGGGTCCTATCATTCTAGGAGTTTGAGTTTACGGTTGTTGTAAAACCGGGGGGTAACAGTAATTTGGGGCCTAACCATTTATCAATGATTGACTCAGGAGAGGACATGCAGAGCATTGAGGATATAATGCCAGATGTATAACTATTAATATTATAGTGTGCATCCTCTGACTTATAAGATATTGTTATGTTTCTCAAAATGGGGTGTGGCGCTAGGGGTAATGAAGACTTTGTAAAGGAAGTAGTTAGCTATACATGTTGATCCCTACATGTTAATTAGTGGATACTTATACAAGCTAGGACACGATGAGGTTTTGTGTCGGTGCATACTTGAGCATGAGCGCACTACAATTGTGGAAGAGGCTCATGGTGGAATTTTAGGGGGACACTATACAGGGAATGAAACCACATACAAGATCCTTTTAGTAGGATTTTGGTGGGAAACAATTTACAAAGATTATATCAAGTATTACAAGGCCTGTGACCACTGTTAATGCCTTGGTAAACTAGAGAAAAGAGATGAAATTTCATTAAGACCGATTGGTAGTACAAATCCATTTGAGAAATGGGAAATTAATTTCTTAGGCCCTATTTCTCTATTCGTGTGAAGGATAGGTTTGTACTATATCATTACATGCACATATTACCTTACAAGACATGAAAAATTTGTGCCTACAAGGGATTGCACAACAGAAACAATAATTAGGTTCTTGTGGAAAAATATAATGAATAAGTATGGATGCCCGCTGATCTTAATAAGTGATAGGGGTACTCATTTCTTAAATGAGACAGTTACTATTTTATTGGTAGAAATTACGGTGGCCCATCACAAGACTACCCCTTATCACCCACAATCTATTGGGACTGCTAAGGAATTTAAAAAAAAATTGAATCACACGTTGACCAAAATTTTTGATGTGGGAAGAAAGGTTTGGGATTATAAATTTTTTGTTGTGTTATGGTCATATCAGACTACTTATAAGAGAATGAACAAGGCCACACCTTTTTTATTAGTGTTTGTCATAGCTTGTCTATGTTACATGTTGAATTCATGTTACCATCGTTGTGTATAGCATACACAAGAGGGTTAGATGATGAAAAAGTTCTTGAGGATAGGATTGAAAAGTTGATGCAGTTCGATGAGAGGAGCGCTATTACTCCCTGGAGTCAGAAAACAAAAAATCTAGTTAGAAGGCATGACATGATAGACACATCAAAAACAAGTAGTTTAAGGTTGGGCAGATGGTTCTCTTATATGATTCCCAATTTTTGTGCCATCCAAGTAAATTCAAAGTCCATTATTTGGGCCCATACATTCTATCCTATATAATTGATTCAAGTTCTTTTCAATTACAAGTGTTGGATGGAACATAGTTTCTAGGTCATTTCAATGGGAGTAGGTACTAGCCCTAATATAAAAAAGTCTTCTTTATGTTTGTAAATAAGGAAGTATTGCTAGTTATCCTAGGATTTTCTGTAATGCAATTTCCTTTCTTTGTGTTTCCCTTTCTTGTTGTTTTGTTATGTGTGCATTTGTGCACCGGTAGCCACCTTTTTATTTCAAAAAATTTATATGTGCCAAGGACCGCAAATCAATTTTTGTGTGGGATGGAGTGATGTGACAAGTGTTGGAAGCTATGGTTGTTGACGGCCCGGGTTGAAAAATAAAAAAACATGTGGATTTGAAGATCACACGTAGAAGAGGTGAACATGAGGGAAGGATGGTGTCAAAAGGATTTATATAAACCACTTCCATGAATGAAAAACACATGACCAACATGAGGTAGGTGATTTCAATTACCAAGATTAGGACAAAGAGGAAGAATACCTTTGGCACTATAATTTTGCACGTAAGGATCTGTGGTCAGTAAAGGTTTTCTGTGCACCTAAATGGAAATAAAGTATTTCACGTAGGATTTAGTGCAGAGGAAAGGTGTTAAAGTTTGACATTGGAAAAATCAGCCTTTATTACAAAAGTATGTTGGTAGGTGGCATGGCATTTATTAAGGAGAAAATAAAAAATTATAGATAGAAGATTGAGGGTGCATTATTTTTTTTACCTTGCGTTTTAATTTATCAAAGAGATTTTGTGACCTAGGGCATCCATGCAAAGAAGGTATGAGAAGATTGGTGAAGATTTTTGTGCATTTTTAGTTTGATTAGTGAAACAGAGTGGAAAGTATTACACAGGTGTAATCGAAGAAGTTTTTATAGAAGGATCCCATGAGTGTTATGTCATCTTGTGGAAAAAGGGTTTTCTAGGTTAAGGTTGCATAGCTAGGGACATGATTTGGAGGGATTTTTGAAAAGGAGGAAGAGCTTTGAAGGGCTCGATGAAGGAATGGCACCAAGAAAAGTTGCAAGTGTTTCACCAAAAAAGGGAAAGGGAAAGGAAAAATAATCCATTTGTACCAGTTTCAATAAAGAATGGTAAACAAAAATGCGGGGTACCTAGATGATATATTACTTAGTAAGGAATGGGTTTCTCATGTCAGAAATATGGTCATAAGTGATTACAAGCATAGAATGAGATGACACTAGAACTAGTTCACCCTATAGAGAAGAGGACACCAAATGGAATGCCTATCTATGACAACTAAGTGAAGGTGTAAATGGAGAAGGTTGGGTTGTTGTAACTCTACGAGTTTCCCTATTTCAGAAATCCTAAGTGACTATACCAATGGTTGATGTTGCACATGCATGAAGACCACTTATATTTCACAGGTCAGAGGATGCACATAACCCCAGCTGATTTCTAATTTTACTAGCCATATCTGTGAAGGAGAATCATTGGATGATTATTTGGGAGACAAAGAAGCCATTAATAAGACTATTGAAGCTTATGAATACAAGAAGGGTTTACACTAATTTTACATTTCTACAATCACCAACCCTATGATGAGGATGGTTGTACACTTGGTCACAAAGATGAATGGGCAAGAGATATGGACACAAATCAACAAGTCCTAGTTGAATGTATGTCATAAGTTATCAGAGGGGACCATCTATAACCTCTCATATTTTATTGTAGAGGATATTATAAATGTCACATGTGATGGAGAGAAGATCATGTTTGGTAATATCTTCCTCACCATTTTCTTTTCAAATATTGGAGTTCCTGATGGGATGGATAAGTTTGTTTAGGAATACCCAGATGAGAACCCCTCTCCCGCCAATAGGTTTGAAAATTATACTTGTGACACCATAATGGTCACTCATAAGGTACACCTTGAAAAGTGGTATAAGCGGATGCACAACACATTCAAGGTTGAGTGGATAATACCTGAGTAGTTTCCTTTATTAGTACAAGAAGATGCTGAGTTCATCATATACCAGTATCTTTGTATCATAATATTTACTTTGATAGATGGCAACAAGAGCCCTTGGTGTAAGTTGCCTTTCTCCTTCATGACGCAATACTTACAGGTTGGGTTTAATCAATTTAAAGAGGTAAAGAAACTTAGGTTTCATCTAAGTTTAGTAGATGAAGATTACCACAAGTTGTGTAAGAAGTTATTATACCTAAAGAAGAGTGCCTATGTGGAGAATTATCTCTCCCATAATGTGCACATGTTGAAACCAGTAACATTTCTTGTTGCAGGTAGGACACCATCGAGGGTGTATTTGCACCTAAGGCCTAATTATGAGAAAGGTTCTTATGTTGAATATTATGTATCCATTCTTGAGGACCCCATCGTGAGGAAAAAGGTTATACTAAGGAAAATAAAAAGAGGGGAGGCTCCTGAGAAAAATGTGTCAAGCATGTAGATAATAAAGACATTAGGGGCACATGAGTTGAGCATGGGAAAAAGTACTTAAATTCACCAAAAGAGGTCTCCCATTAGAAAATAGTTTCCACAGAAGGAAGAGTCACCAGTAAGAGAAGAGTCTCCAGAGAGATAATAAAAAGAGAGGTCCCTTGTATTGGAGTCACCAATAAGGAAGAAGTAAAGGGTGATAAAAGGGCCAGACTCAGGAGAAACAAAAAGCATAGAGGCCAAAAAGGATGATGAAAAGAGTGGTGAGGATCATAATCATCCTATGTATGATGTACACAAGTCAGATGAAGAAGGAAATGAAGAGAGGGATGAGAAAGAGGAAGGTACTTATCAAAAAAGTGGGAGTGAGGAATTTAACATGAAATATTAGAAGACCTCGACCCCAACTGAGAAGCAGATGGATAACAATATAGAGAGGGAGTTGGAAAGTATTATCCAATAGTTGGTGGAGCACAAAGTATTGTGAAGTGCCAAAGAAGTGCTAAAGGAAATTGAGGAGATCGAAAGTGTAGGAAAGGAGTATGTGAGCATGGGCAGAGACCCTAGTTTAGTAGTAAATTTCCCAACTATAATGAACACAGGTGGGAAGGGAACAGTAGTGGCACATGAACATGATATGACTTATATTAATGATCCAAGCAAGGTATTACATGCACACTTCCAAAGTACAGTCCCCATAACCAATTCGTCACTTGGTCTTCTTTTGATGAAGAGGGTACAAACTCACACATAAGGAAAATGTTATTATGGGATTTTGAATACCACATTCATGAACCTAAGTTTGAGGTAAATCATGATGCATTGATGAAAATACCAAATGCAAAGAGATTAAAACCCTTGTAAATTACCAAAAATTTTCAGATGAGTGAGTTTGTAACATGCTCAATAAAGCACTGGTGTAGGTGGAAGAAGGACTCTTTGGAAAAAATGATAAAATAAGGGTCTTGGAGGAAGAGCTTCAGAAAAATAATGAGGAGAACATTGAGAGGAAAAATGAGATAAAAAAGGAATTGATCAGTGCACATTTAAGGTTTGAATATAGGGATGAAAAGGAGAAGGTGTGTGAAGTCTATAAGAAGATAGAGGTCATGTCAAATACCATTATCTTGAGACACCCAGACTTGGCCCTGCCTGAGTAGAAATATGAGTCAACCATGCACTTATTGGAAGAATTAACCCACATCCTCATCATGGAAAGGCAATCGCTCACATTAGATTTGGCAGAAGAGGTGATGGCATGCCAGAAGGAGGGATAAAATCTTAATATTGGGGAGATAGAGATTTGGTTCTCCGAGCTCCTTTTCATAGTAAAGACCACCGCTTAGATGGCCAAATTTGTGTATGACAATTATGCCAATAGAGATAGGGTAGTAATAATATTGGTTGTTACACATGAGGTGGATCTGGAAGAATTTTAGGAAAAGAACAAAGGTAATATGGTAGAGCACAATAAGATCCTGACCAAGGTTGAGAATAATTTGGAAGAAATTGAAACCTTGTGGGGTTTGATTAAGAATAGGCTAGAGGAACTATAACACCAAGTCACTCGTATGATGGATGTGCTAGGATATCTTATCAAGTAGCTGGGAAGCATTGTAGATATGTTGAAAGCTAAGAGTGATGAACTAATATTTGATTAAGTAATCCCATTAGTGGGTGACCTACTTTAGTAGGCATAGGAAGAAGTGGATTCTTGGGAGAATATTGAGGCATCTATTAAGAAGGAGTTCCCACTCATGCAATAGTGGAATATTCTTCCATTATTTATTTAGATTATTTCAATTCTAATATTCTTTATTCTTTAAAAGAGCATAATGCTTCTGAGGATGAAGAACACACATAGTGTAGGGTGATGTTTGACCCTAAATATTGGCTAATTACCAAGAGGTGTGCCCAAAATATCAGTAAATAAAAGGGTGCTTAGGGAAAATCACACAGGAAAAGGGTTTAAGTGAAACTAGGGTGTGCACGAGATGATTAACAAAGGTTTAAATGACTTACCCATATTTGGCATCATGGAGTCACTTAAGGAAAAATGTGAGGACCCGACTAGGCATGATAAGTGGATAAGGTGCCATCCTAGAACCTTGGAGACTAAGAAAAGGATATTCTACATGGGGAATATTACTAGAGGCATCAATACAGTTAGTGGAAGGCTTTGCAAAGAGGATAAACATTCGCCAATTGAGGATCACATTAACGCTTGGCACGTGATCTACTCATGAGATAAGTCATGGTGGTAGAAACTGATCCTATTTAAAGAAGTTCTTGGGACATAAACAAAAAAGGGATAAGTTAGTGTGAAGGCACTAGAAGGTACGGGTGTGCTAAGAGAAGGAGGGTAATGTGGTGTTGCATATATTAGGAAATGCTAAGGGTTTAGAGCTCATGATGCTAGGGTTTAGAGTTCTTGGTGCTATATGGTTTTAAGGGATATCATTAAGAATTTGTATGGGTACTAGGGTCTGTAAATAGAGTTATAATGGGAAATCATAGTTAGGATCCCTGATTAGATTAGTTTGCAAGGATTGGATCTCTTTCATTTGATGTATGTGGTCTGAGATGACCCTTTTATGAAGTGTGTCTACTAGAAACTCTTTTAAATCAATATACATGAATATATTATATACATTTTGTTTATGGGTGTAAAGTCTCATGTTATTTGTCTTTTCATGACTTAGATTTGGTTCTTTTTGCTTCATACAATGTTTATTTACCTTTTTTGATGCATTGATGTGTAGATTTGTAAGTTATATCTTCTATCTTTTAAGTAGATACATGTACTTCTATTTCTATAAATAATCCTTCATTAATGACAGAACTCTCTTGCAAATCTCACATAAATGAGAATCTCAGTGCCCGATTGTGCCTCAAGTGAGCACCCAATGTAGGTTGGGTGGTAGGATGGTGTGCTTGGGGTTAGAAAGAGGTATTGAGGGTAAAATAATGACTACAAATAAATATTTAAAGAGATAGAATCTCATGTTGAGGCTATGACAACAAGCTTAAAATATAAGGAGGATGAGTGCACTAAGCTCAAATAAGATATGGAGTTCTTAAAGTTTGATTTTGATCAAACATTCAACAAGTTGAAGACCCTTGAGAGAAATCAAGATGAAAAGGTAAGTCGGTCCTAAAACAATTTTGATTCATGAACGAGTGATGACACTCATGGAGAAAATTCAAGTCCTACTAAGAAAAATAATCCTATAAAAAACCTAGTACTATGAGGTATGCAAGTTCATTTTTTTACATGTAGAGATTTTGGTCATTGAGAAAGAGAGTGTAAAAGTATTTTCAAGAATGAGTATGGATGGGTTTATGGAAGAAATCACCAGTTAAGAGGAATGTATGATGTTGCTTGTTATAAGTTTCACCAAACATGGAATATTGTTAGGTTCTTTCATCATGAGTCATCTGGATATGGAAAGAAGTTTGAATCTCCTAGAGTAAAGAAGGTATATGTCAAGAAATCAGTCTTTAAGCATGAAGTAAAGGAAGAAACCAAGACAGATAAGAACAAAAAGATGTTTGATCTTGTGGGTGAGGTCAAAAAGGAGCCTAAGATAATGAAAAACATCAAAAAGTTAGATAATGTAGATATGAAGGAGGAATCCAAGTCAATAAAACATGTCATGATAGAAGATTCTATAGATGGATGAAAGAGAAGAAAAAAATCATGCCTTACCCTAATCAATCTACAAATCAAGATGGAATTTTTTCCATGGTAGTGCAAAATACAAAAGAAGAAGAGTTTCAAGAATTCCAAGTATGTTTTACAAAAATACAGATAAAGGAGGAGAAGATGGATAAGGTGGACATCAAGCCTACAGTACCTAAGAAGAATAGGATGATACTAAAGTCAATGTATTAACCTCACGAGTGCAAGTTTATTGAGAAAGGGATGTAGATTAGGGAATCTCTCAAGTTCATTCTATTTTTGATCCCTAAGAAGCATGAGGTGTCCTATTTAGGATTCCTAAAGACATTCATCAATTAGTTGAAGCACCATGAAATTTTGATAAGCATGTATGACCAAAGGACTTTGTTTTTTGAGACCTAAGTCATATTTGTGCCATAAGAGAAGGTAAAAGGTCTTACAAGGTATATGTTTGTTGGTTGATCAGTTCTATCACATTCATAGCATTATGTTGCTTGTTAATAAGCTTCAAGAAAGTATGAAGGATTCATAGGATGAAGAGGTATGATATACATGCTTAATCATAAGAATTTTATGTATGGAGATCTATTCATTTAAGTGTTTTATGTACTCTAAGAATTATTTTTTCAAGTTTGATAGGTAGTGATGTGTTTTGTTTGAGTATTGGATTATGTCTTGAGACCTAATAAAGGTATGTGATGACTATGAGAGTAGACTTGGTCATTAAAACATCATGAATATATGTTGTGATGTTAAGAGTACTGAGAAAAGGAATGATATTGTTGTGAAATCTTTTTATGGAGAGTTAAAATATCTACAATATTAAAAAGGCATAAAAAAGGATTGGATTCATTCTTGAAATTCTATGGTTGTGTCTTGATCTTCCTAGTGATAATCATGAACTTATGCTACCATCATGGTGTTATCAAGAAGGTTTATGGACTTGGAATAGTTAATAAGGTTGCAGAGTTGACTTACAAGCAAGTATGTGATGTCCTTATTTAGTACAATCATTGTTATAGAATTATGTTGAAAGGTGTTGTGCTTCAAGAAAGTGTGTGATGAACCAGTAAGTCGATAGAATTTTTTTTTATCATGTTTGATCAATTCTTTCACTTTCATGGAATTTAATAACCATCAAGAATACTTGTGAAGGCTTTAGGTAGTTAGACAAATTGAAGGAGTGTTGAATGCATAACAATTCTAAAGGTTGTGTCTTAAGACCTAATTTCGGTCCGTGTCTCTTGAGAGTTGGAGATTGGTTTACTAGACCAATATGTTCTTGAAGCTATATATACTAATAGGTTATTCTTAAAATTATGACCCATATGATTCCATAATAGTATGTTTGACGTTATGATCAAAAAAGGTTGACAGTCCTAGAAGCAAGATAATAGAGTATAGTAAAAATATAGGTTTGAAGATCATGAAAAACTATTAAGTGGCTAAAATTACTCATTTAGTTTGTTAGGAGGAATAGTTAAATAGATTATGTTCTCAAAAGGATAAAGACATATGCTTTATCATGAAGGTAGAGTATCATGTGTTTGACAGTCATACAAGGAAAGTAATAGAGAGATTCTGGTATGCTGCAAGTCAGTGATATCATGCAACCAGTCTTTTTTGACAAGTTAGAGAAGGAAATATGTCATGAAGTGGTCTGAGTGTACATGATTTGAAGTTAGATAAAGTGTATAACCCTAGTTTTCATAATAAAATCGATCATGAAGGATTCTATAGGCATGAAGAGTTAGTACTATGAAGAGTTAAAGGAACAAGGTATGTATGCATTTGTTTATAGAGATCCTATTTATATTTCATGTATATGAGGTCTATGAAGAAAAAGTGGAGATTCCCTAGTGTTATTTCAATAAGATTTGTATCAGTTGATAGATCAATAAGGTTTACATGAAAATTGGAGTTTCCATGTGCTCAAGAGGTTCCAAGGTATGAGTTACAATCCAAATTTTCTTGTATGAAGAAGTTGACAACATGACTATGGTCAAATATTACTAGATTTTGGGTAAGAATGAGATTTGATGAGTTGCTTCTTGAGGCATAGGTGAAGTATTTATTAGGAATTTTGGTCCAAGGCATGTGTTATTTTTCTTCAATATGTTATTGGACAAGATTTCCTCTTTCGTTATCATAATAGTGAGCTAGTACTAAATAAAATAAAGCAACTCATAACATAAAGGGTTTACAGACCTTGAGAGAGGATGATGATATAGAAATGTGCAAATTTTGAATCCTTCTTTGTAGCAACCTAACTGACCTGCAAATCAAGATAAATCGACAGAAAAATATTGGATTATTAGATAAGATGGGAGGGTTACCTAAAAAAATCAATCCCAACAAGAAAGAAATTCCTATGATGGATGTTAACCCTCTTTTTGATAAATATAGATAAAATAAAGATTTGATAAATTGGATGTAGCTAAGATCTAGATACTATGTAGTAAATATGAAATATGTAGAATATTCAAATGTAGAAATGAAAGGAAAGTATAGATATGATCTAAATAGATGTTAAGTAAACTAAACATAAATGGGTCAAAGGAAACCCAAGGTTATAGAGGGTCAGTCAATGGTGACTGAGGCATATGGACTGAAACAACAATTTAAAATGCAAATATGAAAGCACTAATGGTAGATATGGAGCTGGTAAAGTACTAGAATGATGGAAAGAAACCTAAAAAAGAACATGAGACAGGGGGAAATAGAAAATATATAAGAAAACTAGATATCTAAGGGTAAATATTGATAATATGACCTAGTTTGATAGTGACTAGGTTGGATTAGCGATGAATGACATAATGGATCTAGGCTGATAAAGAGGTAAATTGATTGGATCTGAATGTAAGGTGGATGCAAGAACAAGAGATAAATAGTTGAGGATATAAATAAACAAGAAATTTGATACAAAATAGGCTAAGTAGATGGTGACCAAATAGAGTCGACAGTGACCTGGGAAGATCTAGACTTGAATGAAAAGAAGATAGGCAGAAACAAAAACTTATAAATAAAGAAAGAGAGATGAGAAGGTCGAGACTGAATATTTTATGATAGTTGAGCCTGCAAAATATGTTAGATACTGATATGGATGATAAATAATAATGATGAAGCAATGCATGCAAAAGGTGAAGGATATCTCCATAAAACTCCAAAATGGATACACAATATCTCCAAGAGGACTCTAAGATGTGTGTGGTAGTTGTAAAGGCACGTAAGGATGAAGGAAATATAACAAGAAGGAAAGAGTCTCAAAAATTACATCCTTGAAAAATGAGGGTGAATGGGGCTTTATTGGGTTGATTCTGACTTGGATAAGTTGGCGGAGACCATCGAGAGACATCCATTTAGGTGGTAGAGTGATGTAAAATTCGAGACAAAGAGGCCTAAATGAAGCAAGATTAGGGTTTATAAGGGTATAGACAAATTAGGCTTGTGTGTGGAATCTAAGTTGGCATGTGGATGTTTGGAATGCGTAAATAAAGGCCATATATGGGTAAAATAATTAAAGGGAGGCCTAGGGATAGAAAATTAGCGATGAGAGACAAATTAAGTGATGATTAGGATTAAATAATGAGATGAGGATTAGGGATAATTAAGGATAATTAACATGAATGGAATAATAAAATGGTTAAGGGTGGGAAATAGGTGATTAATGGGCTAAATTGAATTTAGGAGGGAATATGAAATTTGAATATATGGGCATGAAAAAAAGAGAGAAAACGTGGGGTAGAGGGTGGTGATAACAAATTTTTGTTTCTACATTTTCCCTTTTTTGATGTGTGGTTTGTATTGGGAAAGCCATGAGATAAAAATGAGAAGGATGAAAAAGATAATTGATTGGGTGTTCCCCTAAAACTACGGGTTGATGACACAAAGGTATTAGATCACGAGTTTGAAAGAGATGGGTTAATAAGGGTGGAAAGGATGAGAAAATAAGATAAAGGGGATAAGATATCTCAGATGAGGGTTATTGAACAAAAATTAAAATAAAAATATGGCGGTGATTTCTGAAATACTCTAGTAGGGAACAAAGGGTGGTCTTTAGGGAGAAGACAAAAATGTCCTACGGGCTTGTGAATCAATGAAAACCACTACAAAATGGAGGGAACTAAAGGTAATCCACTCAAATGGATGTGTAATCCTTGAGACTAATGGGTCAAAGGTAGACATCGAGTATGCACAAATAAGTATGAATAATGGTCGAGACAAGGGACATGACAAGAGAAGAGGGGTGGGATTGAAAAATATGCATTTGGGGTGGGATGAAAAAGGTGATGATAAAATAATTGTGCCTCAAGGGGGAGGAAAAGGATGGAAAAAAATTTAAAATGATGAATCATAAGATAATGGTGCTCAAGGGGACAAAATAAAATTGAGATATGAGAAACACTCAAGGTAAAAAGTGGAAGAAAAGAAAAATTTAAAAGGAAGAACTGATCGAAAAGAGCTAAAAGGGAGATTGATGAAAATATAAGGTTAGTTCAATCAAGACTAGGGGCATTCGATGACGACTAGGAAAAAGTGATGATGACCCAATGGGGTCTGTAGAGACCATGATCAGTGGGATATATAAGCTTATGGGTCGGTAAAATAGGCTCATTTACACGTGACAAGTTGACAATTAAGATATCTAACTATAAAAGAGAGAGAGAGAGAGAGAGATATTTGGAGAGGAATGGAGGTTGAAGGAGCTAGAAGTAAGTGCCAGAGGACATGGACGATGGCAAGTTCCTTGAATAGAACTTGTTTTTAAATATTTTGTTGGTTTTTTATTTATTTTGATGCATTTTTTGTTGAAATTTTTGACATGAAACCATGGGCAGTTACTGGTGACTTGGTATGGTCACCATTGAACAAGAATAAAAAGGCATTGACCCTGACCTTGACACATCAACTCATCATGGTTCAATGTCGATTGGGGATGGAAAAGATGATCTTTTCTTATTTTGGATTTTTGATGATATTTTGATAAAATGATGAGGTGTTACTGTTTGTTTCTTCTGATTGGTTTATACTCCCATGAGACCTTATATTTGAGAGATAAATTTCCTACCTTCTATGAGCATATTAGAGGTGATATAGTAGACACTAAGTGGGATCACTTAATGGTAGTTGGATTAGGTGGATCCTGCCATTACCAGTGGATTCCACGAGATGTTGGGATTATGATTACTTTGGTGGATTAAATTTGTTGACGATGGGATGTGTAGACATGCAAATTTTGGTTTAGGAAAGGGGAGATGACTGTCACCCTGGAGGATGTATACTACATCCTTATATTATCGATATAGGGAGAGAAGATGGTACCTATTATAGTAGATACTATATTGGAGGACTTAACATGACTATTTGGATCTGATGCCCCACATATTACATTTTATTTAGGGAATACTCATATGAAATGAGATATGACCATGGGGATGCATGGAGACAATTGATTTGTTTATTGATGATGGTGATATCATGTTATGCACTACCAGATTCAGGGGGTGCCAGGTCTCCGTAGTAGGATATTTGGATGACATTATTGGTATAGTTGTACCATTATTTGAGCATATACATTGAGAGGAGGATGAATGGACTGGATGTGGGATTTTTTCTACATTGTTTGGCTTATGAGCACATAACAATCGTTAGGAATCCAGGGCTACTGTGGTTGAATGGAAATCATATTGAGTTGACAGTCATATTTTTGAGATGGCAAGCCAATCAAGCTCATGATGATAGGAGAGAGAGGGATGTACCCTGGTACATGGATAGAGTGGCAAATGTTGAGATAGATCAGGTGAGATGGCAGCAATACCATGACTTACCTGCATGACCCAAATCTGATTTTTAGTTGAATGGGATATGAAAAACTAGGTGAGTACATGGGCATTGGGGGGAGATGATTGAGGAAATGTAGTTTGATAGGATATGTAGGCAGTTTGGAGTGGTCCACACAGTACTTAGAGATACCATTATGTACAAAATAGATGAGGTGGATAGATATTTGTCAATTCCTGACATGGTGGACCCATTGAAGGAGGTGTGGGCACCATGGGATGATGATGATGATGTAAGAGTAGGTGTAGGTTTTAGAGAGTGGATAACTACCACATGGGAAACACAAATGGTGATAGTGGGAGATGAGGGTGGAGATGAGGAAGAGGAGGTTCCCATGGATGAGGAGGTATCTCTTCAAGGTTGGGGTTATGATGGAGAGAAAACTTTGGAAGCAGCAAAACTATTTTTGGGGTGAGATCTAGATCTCTTAAAGAGATATACCACTCGACATGAGTGAGAGGTAGCTCACCAGGAGGTCCTAGATCTAGGATAAGAGAGAGATCAGATGAGGGAGAAGAGGGATCGGTACAAGAGGTAGAGGGAGGTCTATAAAGCTAGATTTGGAGATCTTGAGTTGATACTTATAATAGAGTCAAGTAGTGGTGCTCTAGGAGCATCATAGGGAGTTGGATAGATGGCATCACTTGGTACTATGCCTTTGAGTCTATACACAAAACTTGTGATGGAGGAAAGATATTATGATAATATTTTGACACATAAGCTACCGTGGACATTAAGGTATGTAGAGCACCTAGAGGCACAACGATCCAGAGGAGGAGGTGCAACACCATCAGGGAGTACTATGAGAATTTATCAACTAATTCAAGAGGTAAGTTACATTGGAGGTGATGAGGCTTAGGGATTTATTTCCTAACTCCTACCCTAGGAGGAGAGGGATTGATATTTTCATATATATAGTTCACAAATATGGATGATGTATCTTCTTTTAGATAGGACCGTTAGAGGCCTACTATATATGGTGTATCGATGTATTTTTGAATCATGATATATATAGGATGATTTTGGATTTTGATCATGATGTTTTTATTGTGTTATATGATGGTTGATGGTTCTAATTATGATTTTTTTTGTGTTTTATATGATGTTTCATGGTTTTTATTATGTTGATGTTAGATTTATATAGTTAATTATGTGAATGAGATGCAGATGGTTTAATGTTGATTCTATATAGATGTGATGGCTATATTTTGTGATGTGACTTATGAATGAAAGAGTAATTATGTTATCGATGTAAAACTAGTTCAAATATGGATGATATTAACAAATTTTATACTTAAAAGTAAACATATGGATATAAATGGCATGATATTAATTGGATTAGGAATTATGTGACCTTGGTAAAAGGTGACTAAAACAAGGTAAATGAAACGTAATCATAGTAAGGAGCATACATGAAAATGATGATTTGAATTGTATTTGAGGTAAACAAGAAAAGGATCCCCTTAGGAAATGCACTTACAACCAATAACAAGTGTTAACACATAACCAACGATCTTAAGTTATCCCAAGGATCATGTAGAAAATATGGAACGTGGACTTATAAACCTAATGTGAACATGACATAAGGGGTTTAGATGTGGCCACTTTTACATGGGAAAATAGATTATTCATAGGTGGCCATCCCTAGTCTCTCATGCCTTCCAGCTCATGGGTAAGGGGACACAAACTGAGTTATTTTCGGGAATTCCTCTTGCTACATGTGAATTTGACTTATAATTTCCTAGGGATACAATGAGAGTCTTAAATTTGAAATGCTTATGCATACTTTCATTTGATGTCTTTCTATGCTTCTTTGTGATAATGATAGAATGATTTGTTTTAGTGCGATAAGCCTTCATTTCCAGGACTATAAATTGATTAACCATCCTTCGAGGGAGTAGGGTATACTTTTTTTTTTACTTTCACGGATGGTTGGAATAATGATATGTATGATACCTGTTCTTCGAGGGATCAGTCTAAGATAAAATGACCCTTTGATCAAAATGATTTTAACTAAAAACTTGATACACATCAAAAGCAAGAGAAATACTAGATAACCTAGCAATAAAACTAAATTAAATATTTATGGGGAAGTGTACACATCGAACTTGGGTCACACTCCCCTATCAGTCCCCATTCAATTAATTAATGCAACACATTTAACTAACCATGAACCCTTTATCCCATATTAATATTCATCCTCACGTCATGAATTAACTTAATTATTTTAGGTAAGTTAATTTAATCCTCACAACTCCACCTCATCATGACACCTCACCCTAGACCATTTCCAGATGCATTTAACTCATAGTGACTAATTCATCACTCTCAGCATTGAGTCATCACTCCCAGTGTTGAGTCACTACTTGACCTAACTAACTAAGACTTCTTCCTAAACCTAACTGGACTTCTTCTAAGATATTTCTTCCTTCTCTCACATGAACTCTATTTCCCTAAGTGGACCTACCAAGGAAAGCATGCACAAAATATGGGAAGATCTACCTATTTTTGATAAATAGGACTATTTCACCCTAACCAATGTCGGTTTATCCTCGGCCGATGTCAGTCACCTAAAACTGCCATCGAGTTCCTTTACATAGAATTTTATAACCCTTTATCCAAGTTGGTCATTCAGTTATTAGATCCTGATTGCATTCAAGACATGAATCTTCAAGCCCTCCTACATCTAGATGATGAACAAAGACAACCACAGTGTAAGACAAGTAGCCATTTCTACTTCCAGAGAGTTTGGAAATAATCATAGAGAGCACATAGGTTGTACTATCATGGCACATGAACCTAGGCATATCTTCTTCAATCCACCACCAACCACTTGCAGTCATAGGATCTGCAACATACCTAGTAAGTATTGTCATTTTATAATTTTTGCTTTATTCAAGTATATATCTTTCTGTTTCTTTCTATATTTCATTCTTTCCATTCACCCGCATATCACCTTCTTCCCACCAACCCACTATTCAACCACCCCAAGCCTTTACACCCTTTCCAACCTTCATTTTAAGCATACCTGAGTCTTCTTAACAATATCACAACCTTATAAACACCACATTCACTCATTGTGTAATCACAGAGAGATCAAAACTCCCATTTTTAATATTTAAAACAAATTGCCCCAACTGATGCACATGGTTAGCCAACCGGACATCGATCAATCTCCTATACCCGACATTGATTGACTAATCAATACCGGTCTATGAGACTGGTTGTTTTTTCCTATAACAACGAGTTAACAATTTTCCCAAAACAACCCAAAACCTGGCCTAATTTCACATAGACCTCACCTCATAGCCTCTACTACACCTGTAGACCCAAACTAACCCATTAATCATACTGGATTTAATTCTGACCATTGTCCTGTTGAGTTAAATTCACTTATTGTATGTTAATAGGAGATACCTAAATCTTATCAACTACAATAAGAAACTGTTATTTCTTACATTAAATTGTATTAAACAGAGGATTCACAACCATTTCGAGGAAGAATCACGCTTGCTCGGATCTATCCTTGCTAGGAATTCCTCTGAATCTTGCTATTTAATACTATTTGGTGGTCTTGTTGTGTTTCTTATATAGGTCATTCCTCCTAGCCAAAGGGAAGCTCACACAATCAGCTTGGATCAAAATTCTACAATGCATGCATTCTGCGTTCCACCTTCACCTCACAGGTAGTCCTCCTTAACCATTTTACCTTCTATTTTTTTTCCTAAAAAGTGTAAAAACTTATTGTTGAAACATTTTTAGCATGCCTAGTGGGACCCATCTGGGGTTCGTTGCATTGTTCATTCCTAGGGAAAATATTGTGTGCCTATTTTCATTCAAAACAAGTTCACATTAAGCTTCTTTTCTAGAATTATTCTTTTTTTCTGATTGTCTCAATGACACTTGTTTTCTAGGATTAAAAAGAACTCTTCTTTCTTTTCTTACATTGCACTTAGTGAAATTCATACCCTTATCCTCCTCATAATTATTTCTCATTGAATATAATTTGTGGTTTTGGGTTTTCAAACTTGTTTACTTCCATTTTTGAGTTTTTTGCATTATATCTCATCTAAATTATGGGCAACCTATATGCTGGAATTCATGCCCAGCTAATGGTTGAAAAATTGAACCGTAGCTCACATTTTACACAAGTCTCTATACCAAATCACTGAAAACAAACTACACAATTCTTGAACAACCTCTTTCCTGGAAGAATTTGTCAATGATGACACAATCAGAGGATTTAAAATGGGCTCCATCTTGTTTCTCTATCCAATCATCATCTCAGAGAAGGATCTCCCATGCCAAAACTTACCCAAAACTAGCCATAGTTTTTGGATTATATAGTGCACCTTTGTTAACCAAAAATTATATCCTACTTACAGTCAATCCTAAATAGTATAAGCCACAACATTAAATCTATAGCTTAGTATTTTGTGTTTGTTAGATTTTTTATTCTTGCATTTCTAGGTGTGAGTTTTGTTTCTTCGTTCTTTCTTATCCTTTTATGCCCTACATCACGACTAGTGTATTCCAGTTTTATTAGGACTCCTTATAGCCATACTCAGTCTCTGAGTTGGCCATTTTATTTGATCTAAATAACCAAAAATTCATTTTACCTTCTCTTCCTAGATTTCATAGTAACAGATATTGGTCTAGTGACCACCATCGGTTACATCATCTCACCTCCATTAGTTAACTAAACGACATCGATTTTATAATTGTTTTGTTATTTTTACCAAAATATTATTCTCCATCTTTTTGTTCTTTTTGTGTATTTTTCTCCCATTTTTATCACACTTTTGGGTCTCTGATATCATCTTCATAGTCTAGGTTGACCCATTTTTTACCTTTCATTCCCAAAATCTTTGAATCTCTTATTTTTCACGATAATCGACATTGGTCTGAGCCAACCAGTGGTAGTTAGCCTCATACTAGCATTGGTTAACCCAACTGATGTCATTCTCTATATTTAGATTTTCCAATCAGAACAACGATCTAATCACTCATTTTAGACTGATTTTTCCCCATTACTTCTGTGTTTCTACATCATCGGCGAAGATCATAATACATGTTATAACATTATTCACATGGTTTTGAATCATAAATAGGCTAACACTCTCATGTTTCATGCTAGCTGCTAGTTTCTTCCACGTAATCGATCACCCCCTTCAATCTCATCACCTATGGACCCCAATCAGGATCTTTCCATACCCAATGGTGATGAGGAGTTGACAAGACTCCTTGATCACAACCCCTCCACTCTGGAGTATTATCTCTCTCATTTATTTATGTGTAATTCATCAAGGAAGATTGTATATGGCATGCCTGTGTCCATTCCTCCTACCCTTGTACCCACTTTTGCATCAACTACTACTAGCTTGGCCTTACCCTCTTCTACCTTACCACATGTGGTTTCCTAGCTTGACCCTACATCATTGATATTTTCTGCACCTATGATATCTAATATACCTTTGATGTTTTTTGCTCCTACGATGTCAACCATGCTTTTATCAACCACCTTGAGTATAGGTCCAACCACCTCTCATATACCTATTGTATCTCATCCACCATTAGTGTATGTAGCCCATAATCCCTTCTAAAACATCGTCCTCTCCATCTCGTAGTCTCTTCCTTCGATTGCTATGAGAGTCTTTACGTCCACTCCAACTACTTACACTTATCACCAACATCCCCCTATTTCATCTATCACTTATTCAGGATACTCTTCGTCTACATATATTCCGGCCTATATTCCTTCATCAAAAAAAATTTACTCAACACCACCACATATAGGGATGTCTCTCATGTAAAACCCACCTCATTTTCCCCCTTATACTACATGAGGTGACTAGTCATCACAGCTTACCAATGATCTTATCAAAATGATGATGGACAAGACACATATAATGGAAGCATTTTTATTCGACTCTGTAACCCTCCCTATAGGGAAATTCCTAAATTCAACTCGTTCAACAACAAATAAGACAAGAAAAAACACTTGTGTTCTTTTAAACATGTGTATTATCTGATCACTCATGATGACACTTTTCTCTTGCAGACATTCCCAATGTCCTTTATATGACCTGCTTCAAATTGGTATAGTCCTCTACCTAGGCATTCAATCTTTTCATTCAATCAAGTAGCTCAGGATTTTCTAGACCACTTTTCTATCAACATTTTCAAGAATGCCACCATGACTAACTTGTACACAACATGCCAATATGAAGACGAATCTATCATAGATTTTCTCGCTCATTGGCAAAGCCTAATCAACCAAATCATATTCCAACTTCCTTAAACTGAGTTAATAGATTTGTTCATCAAAGCTTGTGCTAGACACATCTCACCAACTCTCCAAGTTCAAATATTCCACATATTTGATGATGCATTCACCATGGCCTGGAAACTTAAAATTCATGTCATTGAAGAGAAGAAGATATAATTGTGTAACAAGAACGTTACGTACAAATCAAACAATACCTCTTCTTCTTCCAAACCATAAAATAATTATTCTAAATAAAAAAGGATCTATTAATGTAGTAGTTTTGAAATTCACCCCATCTCATCCATATAACCAATCAAATCCTTCTTTAAATCTTTCTCCTATTCAGGTTTTTTAGTTCAAATGGGAGTAATGAAAATATACTCCCATAAGAGAACCCTACTCTTCATTTATAGAAAAACTTCTAAAAGTTGGAGCATTCACTCTTCCACCCGTCAAACCACATACTAGTTTTGACACCTCTGGTCCTGTGCCTACATGGTACAAAAGAAATGACTACTGCAACTATCATCATGTTAGAGGTCATAGCAACGGTAATTGTATAACTTTCAAAAATATCATCCAAGAAATGTTAGATAATGGAGATCTCATCTTGGAAAATCCTAATGCACCAGCTTATCAGAATCCCAAATCACACCCTGTTTTCTAACCAAATTGATGAAACCTTGACTAATGATAGTAAAATTTGTGAGGTTCATGTAGTTTTTGACATGATACCAGATCTTCCTACTCAATTTCATCTTAATCTATCTATCAAGGATATTCTTGCATGAGATCCTTCATCCACAGAGGGATCTATTTCATTTACCCCTTTACCCACAGAGGAGTCTCCCTTATCTCCTCCTTCACCCACAGAGGATTCCACCATATCTGTCGATGTAGTTTCCCCACTCACCTCTCAACCTGACAAAAAACATGCATTACTTACTCTTCTACCCACATGAGATTCATTCTTACCTTCTTATTTGCCAAAAAATGAACTTACGTCATCCAACTAGCCATCTCCCCTACCCACAGAGGATCCATTAGTAGAGTCCCTTCCTATTGGTTATAATTCTCCAATAGCTTTCAAGGATCCTATTGATTTTCTCTCATCTCTTTTACCCAAAGAGTCTTAATCCAAATATTTCCTTTTCTCACAAACATTATTTACATGAATTAATACCAAGTCAAAATCACCCCCCCTACATTGGTGTCATTCTCATGTTTTGCGGACCGCTTGGATTATGTTGACAATTCCATTCTTTGGGGATTTCTTCAACTTTTTGTCTCAACTCAAATGCAAATTTTGTATGTTGATACTTCCATGATCTATCTAAAGGTGTTTCAAATAATCAAACCCACCATGCCCATGTCAATTATAGCAACCACTTCTTCATCACACTCACCCACACCTAGACCTTTACCATCAAATGAACTTTTTCCTATTCCTAAAAACTTACCTGTGCCTATATCTTCCTTTGCATACAGACCCATTGCTACATTGGGAGTCATGTCAACATCAAGCCTATTCCATCTTCATGTCAAGCTAGATTTAGGCACATCCTTACAATCCATCGCAAAAACTATTCACCCACCTAAGAGGAAGGACCAACCCCTTGGTAACATACACCGGCTTTTCCCACTTCCCCTTTGTGACCTTCACCACTTCCATCTATACTAGGTCCCCACCCATAAACCTTGGCCAAACAACCTCCTTCCTAGAGTAAACTAAAAGCACAATAACCCACCTCATCACGATCTGCTGTTATACCCAAATTACCTACACATATTACACCTCTAATGTCACCTACATCCTTTCTACCTTCTATACCTACACCACTTCTAGTATCCTCGTCATTTCCCATTGCATTCCCTTCCCCTCAACCAATACCTTCAACATTGCCTCTTACCATAACCTTCACTGCACCTCCATTATCACCTTGGCTAACCTGGCATTTTCTGCCATCTGCCTTCCCTTCTACATTACACACATCTTATTCACCTTTACCCAAGAAGGTGCAACCAAATCCCAAGAACTTACTACCTTCCAAAGAGGTAGTTAAACCTATACCAACTTTAACAACTGGTTCACCTGCTATATTTTTACCCAAGAAGGTGCAATCCAAACCTAAAACCGTACCATCTACCAAATAGGTGGTAAAACTTACTCAACCTCCTATTCCACCTCTAGTGATGCCTCTCCCACCAAATTCACCCAAACTTCCATATAGATCCACACTTACTTCACATTGTGATCCATTGATAGGGTCTTACGCCAACATCTTAGCTAACCTTTTGGAAACCTTTTTCATCATTACCACCAATTAGACCTTACAAACAACTCAAACCTAAACCAGAAGGATTTGGAAATACAAAAATTAGTGCTTACCATCGTGTGCCAGGGCATGATGTGGAAAATTATAAGGCCCTTAATACTATTCTCCTCCAACTATGATGATGATTATATTTTATATGAGGACCCTATTCCACCTTCACCTATCACCACACATCCTTGTCCCTTACCTATTCAGTGACCTACATCTCCACCTCCACAACCCTTTTATCCCCCTCCAACATTTGAGATCAATATGGTTTGCATAAGTGATGCAGCCTAGAACTTACCAGATAACACCCTAGTCACATTGGCACATCACTCAACCTAGACTGAGCGCTCACCCAAAGTGTGCAAAGGTACTAGGTCCCTCTTTAGGGTTCTTGTAATAGGATGTTAACATGATGAAGGAAGAAACATATATATTCATAACTAATCCATCATTCTATAATGCATGCTACCCGTAAATCTATGAAAGAACAAGCTTAAATAATAATCATCATTGAATTAATAACATGCACTATTCAAATACACACAGAATGAAACTTAGATTCAACCAATATCTTCCATCTATTAATACATGTAGAAGTTCCTTACAATATTGTTAATATATACCAATGCACATATGGAATTGATATAATGATTTAGTCATATGCGTATATTCTCTGTTACACACACATACAACTCTATATATTCATGCATCCATCTCTCATTAATACATGCATCTCCCTTCTTTATACCTAACATCATATATATATATAGGGTGTGGGGACTTTCCCTTCACCACTTATCTATTCTAGAAATACGTCACATGTTATTGATAGCCACACACCGTTTACAATCATAGCCACACATGCAAGTGCTCTATTTATAGTTCTCTTGCAATTAACTGAAGTATCAATTCTATTCTCATCTTTTCTCCATGCATAAATTCTTCAAACTGCTTCTCCAAAGATAGACAATGCATGGTGCACACATCTCTGTATCGTTGAAGTGTTATGCATGCCATCTTCCAAAAATAGGTCTTCATGCTCAAAATTGGCTAATTCCTGCAATCTGAACTTGCCTTCCATGCGTGGGTCCTTCCTGTCCTTCTGCTCCCTTGGTTTTAGGCCTTCTATCCTACGTGGGCTCCTCGTGTGATCTTTGACAATTAGTCTTTGATCAACATTAACCCACACTAATCTTATTGTCATCCTAACAATGGGTATCTCCAAAAATTTGAAGGAAAGAATAATAATGAAAGAATGTGGATAAATAAATAATTTTTTATGGGGTTATTAGGAAACCTCCTCTGTATCAGTTTACAGTATCAACTCTAGATACTCATCCTTTATTTCAGCCTCTAATACCTATCATTTAGTGAGTGTTTGCTCTAATTTTTCTGGGATATTCACAGCAATGGATTCCAACTCATCCCTCACAATATCTCCTTTCTCATTTTGTAGAACCAACACAACACTGGACATTGATGTCATTCTTCCTTCTAAAAGGTCCATCTTCTATGTAACTAGCTTTCTAAGATCTTCTAGCTACATCTTGTGTAGTTCTTGTGCTTCTGTTAGAGCCTCACACTTTTGTTTAACCATTGACAACCTTTCCACATTACCCAATGTCTCATCTTTCATTTCTTTCTAGACCTCATTATTCTCTGCAAGGGTCTTGATGTTGATAAGCACCTCTGGATCTGTGCACATGTTTAAATCCTAGTCCACTTTCTTCAATACTTCCTTTAATGCTTACAAAAGCCCTTCATAAGATGTACTTTTTCTCATTACATATGCTTTCTCTCAATCAACATCTTGTTCAAAGAATTTTGGTTCTTGCATACGTAGAGTTTCATCTTTGAGTACTAAGTCCACCAACTTTCCCATATAGTGTATCACTGAAGGAAATGTCTATGTACCTTGGCCTCCAAGTGTGGCCTTGCTCTGATTACATTATCCCCAATCTCCTCTGCAATGCTTATAAACACCTCATTCTTCTTCTACGAAAAGTCCCTCTCCTATGTTATGTGCACTATCTTTACATCCTTTGTATTCAACTCCTCATGCAGCACTCTAATCATGGAAACTTTGTCCATATTTCTTCTAGCCACCTAAGTAGATACCTTCACCAATGCAATGTTGACATGCTCATCTGACATGATAGTAGGCTTTACTATCATGTGTCTATCCTGAGGTGCCTTCTTTAGTCACCTCAAAACACATGAATCTTCGTACACATCAAATTCAGGCTCATCCATGTGGGTGTGCATCAACCATGATAGTTGCTTCCTAGTTCGCACCATCACTATATCTTCATCCATTAACGCCTAGCCGAATAAATCCTTCTGCGCTATTGTACTCTGGAAGCGGGTGTAGATAATTTTTCCTCCATCCTCTGCATACTCCATGGCTGGTGGAATGTCGTCTCCACTTTTCCTTCTAGACATTTTGTTCTTATAAACTTTAGCCTCCAAATTTTGGACTTGTGTCTCCATGTCCTAAACATCCTCTGTAGTTTTCTCCTCAGGTATTTTCTTATCCTCTTTTTTTTTTTCCTTTGATGCCTCACCCTGTTCTTCTGTGTACTTTGGAAGTGTAGGAAAATTAGGCACACTTTCCTCTGACTCTTCCACATTCTCATTCAACTTCATTTTCCTCCTTCTCTGTGCGGTCACCTCCTTCTGTGGAGAGAGTCTAGGGGATTTATGCATAGTGGTTGGAGTATCACCTTGGTTCCTTGTTCTCCTAAATACCCTTTTAAAACTGTTCTCCCCTTGGACTACATTCAAGTCCTCTTCATCCCCCTCTTATGGCTAAGGTGGTGTAATTCCATGCTCATATTCACCCTTACTTGTAGGATGTCTCCTACCCCTATGCTCCAAACCACCACTATATTCATGCTCCTCCTCCTCATCTTGCACTTCAATTGGATCTGTGGGCTTAGGTGCTGGGATGGTCTCCACTGTACGCTTTCCCTTTGGTGGTTCTGGAAGTGCGAACTCACCTTCCACATATTTTTTATTCTCCATATTTGGCTTTAACTAGAGATACACCAATGCTGCCCCACATCTGCTATAACCATACTTACTGGTTTGATATTCAGTACTTTTAAAATGATCCTCTCTGTATAAGTGCTTTTGCCAGGATACAGATACTTCTTCCTCAACATATGGTATTCATAGTCTACCTTATCTGTATTGAAAACCAGTAGGAACATGTCTATAAATTTATGAAAAGATGCTTGAAAATACCTTGTAGTGAATGCATAAGGAAACTTGCATCAAGGGCTCTATACTTCATCTTTCATTGGGAATCGCATGATGTAGAAATGTTGATATACATCAAACTGAACTTTTTTCCCTAACACTATTGGTAGGTCCTTTGGGATGTGCCACTCTTCCCCAAATGTTGCGCACAGCTTGTCATACCACTTCTCCACCCTTTTATTTACATCATCTTTCATGGCCCCCTTCCATAGGTACTTGCTAAATCTTTCATCTGGGGACTTTTCCTCCATGGGGTATTCCCATACTTTCTCCTGTGGTCCATCTGGTACTCTGATCTCCATGAATACCAGTGATAGTAGACCAACCCCAAAGCTTATCTTCCCTCCTATGCATGCTTCTTCAACTATTTTCTCTACAATATAGCTTGTAATGTTGTAGATTGTACCTTCTGACATCTTATGAGCCACATGTAACCACATAGTATTCACCTATGACTACTACTCTTGATCATTCAACTTGGTAACAAGGTGTGTTGCATCTTGTACAACTGGACAGTTCTTCAATTTTTCTATGTCCATTCTGCACGGACCCTTCAGGTACCCCAACTCCTATTTGGTCTTTACAATAGCACTTTTATCTACAATGTCACCTTTTATGTCTTCTCCTATGGCCTTCAAACATGTAACTGATGAGACAAGCATAGATGAAATTCTAACTTTGCATCCTGCAAAGTAGAAGAAGTCTTCATGTACTTTGCTCATGAGCCACTGATACAAGGGCTCATACTTCCCAAAATATAGAATCTCATATAACTAGTAGACCCCAATTATCTTCAAAATCCTCTCACTTGCATCCTCATATAATGGCATGTCATCTGACATTGGCTTGTTTTTTCTAACACTGAGCAAGGAATCGATCTCCTTCTTGTTCTCCAAAGTCCTGTGATTATATTCACTCACTTTACTCTTTCTGATGGGTGAATCCCATTCTTAGCCAATGATGACTCCTTTTGGATATTGTATCTCTAAAAAATGGCTTTCGGATGCCACCTCTTCCTCCTTAATGACCACCTTCTTCTTTCCTTTTACTGCTACTGCAAATGCCTTCTTCGGTGCCATTTTTACCTTGCAAATGTCTCCTCTTAAACTCTTAAACTCTGCAAATCAAATCCTAGGTTGCTTCAATTATTCCCTAGGTGGAAACTTCATAATCTAACTCTTTTATGTCTCCTTACTTCACTCAAACCCTTCACCACCGGGGATGCAAGATTCTTATTGCACAGATCTTGTTGTCACTATTGGTTTCACACCCTTCGTACCTTAACTTGATCACTCAGCTCTTCGCACTTGGCTGTTATCTCAAATACTCTTAGTTGTAAGGGTTTAAATGAATCCACATCCCATCCTTATAAAAAAATTTCAAATTTTTATGCATTTATTGCTCCTTCACCTACTAAATATCCCCTCATTCATTGACCGAATCCATTCATTACACACGATACATCATCATGCCCAGTTATAACCTTCTAGTGCGCCTTTATACCCTTTGGTCACAGACTTCTCTTTAGCATGCCCTCCTATGCCTGAGTACCTCATCATTGTACCTTCTCCTGGTAGCTATCATGGCCTCTTCTTACCTCGCATTATACTATTCTTTCATTCATCTCTAACCTTGGTCACTTTTGAGAAGCAATCTTCTTTTGACTTAAAGTACACCTGTAGCAGCTTATTCCTTTCAAATTTCAATTCCCACTTTCTTTTTCTTGGACAAATAAAACCACTCCACACAAAAAGAATGTGCAGTCCTCTACACATAAACATTCTTCATACAGTAATTAGCTTTAGGTGCGCAAGCACACTTATTACACAAGAACAAAAACTAAATTCACAAAGCATAGCGATAATGAAGGAAAAACATTAAGGAAATACATAATTGAAAACCTAAACTAAATGGAAATACTTCCTTATTACAAACACCAAGAAGACTTATATATAGTAGGGCTTCAGCCTACTCTTGTTAAAGTAACCGTGTATCCGTGTTCCATCAAGTGCTTCACTGGCAAGCACCTGATTCAAGTATACAACTGATAACATACGGCCCCAACCAATGTACTTTGAGCTTGCTTGGATGGCATAAGAACTTTGAGTCATAAAGAAGTACCATTTGTCTAATCTCAAACTTCTTATCCCTTATGTTTATGTCACGCCATGCCTTCTACCTGGCATTTTTCTAATTCTAACTCCATAGTGCTATGGCTCAACACTCATCCATTTGAATCATATTTTCGATATGCTCTTCTAAAACTTGTTCATTAGCTAGACCTCTAGCGTAGGAAATGTGCAAAGAAGCCAACATAAATTCTATAGGGAGAATAGCTTCCATGCCAAACACCAACTGAAATGGTGTGGCTTTGTTCAATATCTTGTAATTTGTTTTATATGCTCAAAGGATAGTTGACACTTTTTCATCCCAATCCTTTCTTCCAACATCACAATTTTTTGTCAAAGTATGGCTCAAAATCTTGTTGAAGGCCTCAGCAGTTCCCTTTTCCTCAAGATGATAAGGTGTAGTTTTATGTTGTGCAACCATAAACTCATCTAATAGGATCCTAATTGTCTCATTCAAAAAGTGTGAATCTCTATCACTTTTCAACCTTAAGGGACATCCATACCTTGTAAGAACATTCTCCCATAGAAACCTAACTGTCGTAACTACCATATAGTCCTTGGTAGGTGCTACTTCTTCCCACCACGTGAGATAATCTTTGCAAGTAATTATATAGCGTGATCTAGTCCTACATGTGGCTAGTGAAATATATCCCACAAAATCAATGGCCCATTTCTCAAATGGTTCGGCACTAGTAATAGGTCTTAAAGGAATCTCATCTCTTTGCCCTAGTTTTTTTAGGTGTTGACAATAATCACATGCCTTACAATATTATTTACAGTCCTTATACAATGTCTCCCACCATTATCTAGCAAGTAGGATCTTTTGGGCAGTCGCATCACCTACATAATGGCCTCCTGCAATACCACCATGAGCTTCTTCTATGATATCCTTATGCTCATGCTCTAACACACAAGGGCGTGATAATTCATCTTTGCCTAGCTTGTAGAGGTCACCACTGATTAACATAAACGGTGTCGTGCATATAGCTAGCTGCTTAGTTTCTAATTCTTTCATTCCTTTTGGTGTCATACTTGTTCTTAGAAAAACATCAATGTCTTTTAATGCTATGGGCATGCATCGTAACCTACATAACTATGCATCTAACATTGTTTCTTCAATTTTTTGTGCATCCTCTCTTGAATTGATTCTAAATAAATGATCTGGTCTAGAATTTGTTTTCCCTAGCTTCACCATAGCTGTGAAGTCAAACTCTTGAAATACAAGCACCCATATACATATGTTGCCTTGTAAGATGGGATTTTTTACCAATTACTTCAATGCCATGTGATCTATATAAAACACAAATTTTGTTGCTAACAAGTATTGTCTAAACTTGTACAAGGCATAGATCATTGACAAAGCTTCGCGCTCTGTAGTTGTATAATTCTGTTCAGTGGGACTTATCTTCCTACTAGAAAAATAGATTAGATGATCTATAATACCTTAACCAGGTTGAGCTAACAAAGTGCCAATGGCTATGCCAGAAGCGTCCACATGCACATGAAATGGTTTTTCCCATGAGGGAAAACACAGACTGGGCATAGTAGTAAGTTTCTCTTTTAATATCTCAAATGCACATTGTTGCGGTTATCCCCAATAAAATGTACCTTTCCCCTTAAGTAATTATTCCAAGGGTGTGGAAATTTTGGCATACCCTTTTATGAATTTTCTGACCTAAAAATCTGTGCACCTCACTTTGACTGGTAGGTGCTTCCAGGCCTAAAATGACTCCAACCTTGGCTGGATCAACTAGCAAACCTTCCTTGCAGATTATATGTCCCAAAAATATTTCAAATGGTGTAGAAAATATGTACTTCTTGATATTCAAATAGATACTCAATTGTCTACACTATTCAAACATTAAGTGTAGATTGTTACAATGATCTTTCACAAGCCCATATACTATCTAATTATCTAGGTAGACCTATAAGAAGTTGTGAATAAAATCCTTGAATGCCTTAAAAAATATGTGTGAGAATACAACAGAAGCATTTTTCAATCCAAAGGGAATCACAGTATAGGTAAAACTGCCCCATTGAGTAGTAAATGTTGTCTTTTCTTGACCCTCTTGAGCAATTCTAATATGATGATGTTATCAAAAATTCACCCCCCGCGGTAATTTTGATAACATGCATCAGATTATTTAGTCTCGAGCAAGAAAGATTGATTTAAGGCCCAAAATATGTTTTTTGGGGTCCCCTCGGCCTTTTTCTAACTCCCCCACCCAAGAAGAAATCCCAACAGGTTGAGAAAATGGAAGAAATGCAAAAAATAAGGTTGCAGGACTGTGTTAAGGCATCTCGGGTCTGAAGGGCTCGGGTCGTACTAAGGTTCATTGTACCAAGCTTGGGGCCGAAAAAATGAAGAAAATCAGCTAAGTCCTAGTCTAGGTAGTCTACGGGACAGTTGGGACGTTGGGACATGAAAAGCCGAATCGGCCGAAAGAGGGAAAAATTGCCTAAGTCTTTTGTTTCACGTAGTTTGGGATAGTTGGGACAAAGGTATGTGCAGGACGTGGATTGGCCGGTTTAGCGCAAGTTGGTCCATTTCGGGCGTTTCGGAGATATTTGTCCCGGGTAGTCCAAGACAGTTGGGAAAAAGGTACGCAAGGTACGCATGGGGTACGAATCGATCGGTTTTCCGCAAGAAGGTCCATTTCGGGTGGTTTAGAGGTTTTCATCCGAGATAGCTGGGACAAATAGTACGCGCGGGATGCGTGGGATGTGAAAAGGTGAAATGGCTGAAAAGAGACAAGGAGGCCCACAGAAAAATCAGAACGTGCCACGTGTCAGAAGGTTGAAAAGTTGTTAAGTGTTTGGCACAAGGTAAAAATGCGTGCCTCAGGCCCGAACCAATAAAATAGTGCCATGTGTCCAAGTTTAAGGGCCTGAAAGGAATTTTCAGAGGATGAAACCATGGATGAATTAGAGCCTGACATGTGTCATCCAAGTGGCAGAGCGCGGGAAAAATTCAAATATTTTCCCGCCGATCCGTTTTGGCATGTTTTTGCCCTAAATCTTTAGATTGCCATAACTTTCGATCCAGAGCTCAGATTTTCGCGCTCTATATATAAATGGAAAGCTGGTGAAATTCTCTACATGATTCCAGGGTAAATCTTGCATTTTAGTTTAGATTGGAGAGATAAAATCAAGAAACATCTCTGACACGTGGTAATGGCCAAAAGTGACATTTCAACAACCATTTTTAATGCAAAATGGGTCGCATTCTTCTCCAGCATGGTCAAAAATGTCAGGGCATGGGTATGTAAGGACGCCCATGCTATTTTAATGCATCTTCATTCAATGAGGAATGGATCCCTTGTTTTTACACATTTTCTCTCTCCTAGGCTTGACCCATGCATTGTTAAAAGCCAAATTTGGCTCATTTTTAAAAGGCGGTTCATCTTTTCTACTCTGCTCTCCTTTCTTTTCTTCCCAAGGGTTATAAATGGAGTTTGAACCTCCTCCCCTTCTCTGTAATAGCATTTTTTCCTTTTACCATTAAAACAATGTTCTGGGAAAACTTCTGGAGCAACAAAAAACGTGTTTTGTGATGCATCTATCCATCCTTGCTCGTAGTTTTGCTTGTTTTATTCTTGCCTCTCTTCATTGCAGGTATTTGTGCATGTTTAAATGTTCATTGCAAGGTTGGAGCTGTGTTCATATTATTTTTTATAGATGTTCACCACTCCTTTTCTGGTGTATCACCGCTTTAGTGTAGGCTTTCATTTTATGCATTCTCCCTCCCTGGTCCCTTGGAAATTTAGATTAGCATAGTTAGTTTCCGTTGTATTAGAGTAGATTGTGACAGGTAGTTTAGGAGTAGGAACCAGCCTTATCTGGAGATTCCTCTCTCATTTTGCAAGTCCCACACTTGGAGAGAGGTTTTAATGTTGTGCAATCACACTGGATGCTTTGAGTGATCAAACTAGAAATCTGATCAACATCCAGGGGTGCTGCTGATTTGCACTAAAAGTTTTGGCACGCCAGGTGGGACCTTAGATGTATTTCACTTTATCTTTGACAGGTTGGTGTGTTCCTATTAAATATTTAGCCTTTTGGAGGCACTTTCAAAAGCACATCTGGCAACTCCATCTGGCAAATAACTCATTCTCTAAGTTGCAGACCACTTTTTCATCCATTTTCATCCATCCTTCTTTCCATCTCTTTCATCCTTTTCCATTCCATGAAGTTGTGTAATCATGACTTCATTTCCATCATGGAATTCACATTTAAAACAACAGTATATCACACCTCCAACATGTTTTACAAATCCTCCAAATCAGCATATCTACCCTTATGAGCAGCAGTTCCAAAGTCAATTTGGTTGTGAAGCACATTGAGAGCAAGGGTACACATGCAATGAAGACAATCAAATGGAAGATGCAGATTTTGTGGAAAAAATTCAAAAGATGGAGGCAAAGATGGTGCAATTAAGAGCAGCAGCTCAAATGAAGGCTTTCAGAATTGGTTTCCAGACTCCTTGTCCATGGGGAGGCCCTTTTCCAAGACACTTCAGCCCTCAGGAGAAGCTAGACTTTATGATGAAGATGTTGCCCCAACTTGCATAATGGATAGCAGAAATAGAGGCCTATACACTTGGTGTTGAACAACCTTGTCAATGGGTAAGTTCTACACCATCATCTGGTTTTTTTCTTCCCATTACTCAAGCAGCATCATCTCATTTGGAATTTCAAATTCTAGATCCAGTCAATGCTGCCCTAGGAGTTAATTCCATTTCTCCATTCCCTAGTCTTCCACCACATCTCAATTCTTCTGTCCTTTTTCCTTCCAAAAAACCATTCCCTCCAAAGAAACAAGAGTTTCTACCTCCTCCACCACCACGAAAAATTTCCAAATCAACTGAGTTACAATCCACTTCTCCTCTTGCATTCCCAAATCCATGTTGGGAGGATAAAAAATAGAATGCCAGTCAAGGAAAACAGCAGCAGAAAGAAGAGCCAAACAAAGATAAAGAAATTCAAAGTCTGAAGATTTGGGCTCTTAAATTTGGGATGACAAAGATCCCCTTGATAGTTAAGCCTTCAGAAGAGGTCGGAGTTGGAGAACAAGTAGTGGTTAGGACTGATTTTGTGACAGCAGAAGAAGAGCAAAAAGAAGAAGCAGATCAGCGATCAGTTTGCTCAGAAAGTAGTTTCCATGTTGGCACTCTATTTGAAGGGAATGTTGATTCAATTCAAGTTGCACAATCAGCCATAGAGGAAGAAAGCTCTGAAGAAGATCCTACAGTCCCAACTTGTCCTCTAGAGCAACAAATTGAAGATTTTGACTTAACAAACTTCGTGCTAGAGGAAGAGTTCTATCAAGAGTAGGATTCTCTTCAAGTAGTAGAAGAGGGAGAAGCTGCTCCAAATCCAAAAGAAGAGGAGAAAATTCTAGCTGTGGAGGAGAAAATTTCAGATCCAAGGGCTTTGAGCACAAAGCAGGCTACAGGAGAACCTTCAGTTCTTCTTTCTACTTCATCTCTCTCAAGTTCTAGTGCTGAAGAAGAGTTTGACCTCTCAAACTCAATGTTGGAGGATGAAAGAAACCATGATGATCAAGTTACAGATCAAGAGGACACCATGGAGGAAGTTGAGCATTTGCAGTAGGACAACAATAAGGTAGCTTATCTGTCAAATTTGGAGGACTGTTTTGATGAAGAAGAACCGGTTGAGTTTCTACCATTCTCTCTTTCATCATCCACGTTCCAAATACTTGAGCCTACGATCATGAAGGAGAACATTCATTTGCAGCAGCCTGCATCTTATATCAGCTCTTTGGAACTAAGATTGGAATATTTTAATCTTTCATGTTCTTCATTAGAGGAAGAGAAAGGGAAGAAAAGTCCTACCATTGCTTCCACATTACCCACCCAAGAAGGTCTACAAGAAGACTCCATTTTTGGAGTTGAAAATCAAAGCTATGGGCATATCAAACGGATCATACCTTGCCCAATAAGGTATTTGACTTCATTGGAGTCAAAGGAGAAGTCACAACCAGTCATGCTTGCTTCTAAGCATGAGGATGAGTTACAAAGAACCAAGGATCAGCTATCATACCTCTTCAATCCAAATGCAGAGTAACTAAAAGACGTATTGAATTTGCCTTCAGCTGATACCTTGATGATTTGGGTGGAAGACCAGCTTCTTGTTGATTTTCATTTCATCCAATCAGCCATGTTCAATGCCAAATCAGTTGCATGGTTGCCAATTTTGAAGAAAGGAAGCTATTTTGCACAACTAGTTGCAGGGTTTATTTAGCCCACTTTTGCTTCTAGTTAGAATAGAGTAGGTAGTTTTTCTTTTAGTAAAAGAAGTGCTTGTGCACACTCTGCATGTTCCGTTTGGAGCATGTATGATTTTCAGTTTTGTACATAGTTTTTGTGGTGCTAGTCTTGCTCTTGCACAGTCCATTTCAGTGGGTTTCCAAGTGGCTCAGAGAGAAGGTTTTCAAAGTTCAGATCAGTTTTCAAGCTATAACTCATGACTCCATGCCCAATGGATGCTTCAGGAAACTGGTAACTTCATCTAGGAGGAAGATGACCCCGCTGAGTCGCCAAATTCTTATCCAAAATTCACCCCCCAGGGTACTTTTGATAACATGCATCAAATTATTCGGTCTTGAGCAAGCAAGATTGATTCAAGTCCCAAAATCATGTTTTTTGGGGTCCCCTCGGCCTTTTTCTAACTCCCCCACCCAAGAAGAAATCCCAACAGGTTGAGAAAATAGAATAAATGCAAAAAATAAGGTTACAGGACTGTGTTAAGGAATCTCGGGTCTGAAGGGTTCAGGTCGTACTCAGGTTCATTGTACCAAGCTTGGGGCCGAAAAAATGAAGAAAATTGGCTAATTCCTAGTCTAGGTGGTTTGCGGGACAGTTGGGATGTCGGGATGCATGGGACGCGAAAATCCGAATCGGCCGAAAGAGGGAAAAATTGCCTAAGTCTTTTGTTTTGTGGGGTTTGGGACAGCTGGGACAAAGGTACACGCGGGACGGAGATCAGCCGGTTTGGCGCAAGTTGGTCCATTTCAGGCGGTTTGGAGATATTTGTCCTAGGCAGTCTGGGACAGTTGGGACAAAGGTACGTGAGGTACGCGTGGGGCGCGAATCAGCCGGTTTGCCGCAAGAAGGTCCATTTCGGGCGGTTCGAAGGTTTTTGTCCGGGACAACTGGGACAAAGAGTACGCACGGGATGCATGGGATATGAAAAGGTGAAATGGTTGAAAAGAGACAAGGAGGCCCGCGGATGAATCAGAACGTGCCACGTGTCAGAAGGTTGAAAAGTTACTAAGTGTTTGGCACAAGGTAAAAATCCGCGCCCCTCAGGCCCGAACCAATAAAATAGTGCCACATGTCCAAGTTTAAGGGATCGAAAGGAATTTTTAGAGGATGAAACCACGGATGAATCAGAGCCTGACACGTGTCATCCAAGTGGCAGAGCGTTGAAAAAATTCAAATATTTTCCCGCCGATCCGTTTTGGCTTGTTTTTTCCCTAAATCTTCATATCGTCATAACTTTCGATCCAGAGCTCGAATTTTCACGTTCTTTATATCAATGGAAATCTAGTGAAATTATCTACACGATTCCGGGGTCAATCTTGCATTTTGGTTCATTTTGGAGAGAGAAAATCAAGAAATGTCTCTGGCATGTGGTAATGGCCAGAAGTGATGTTTCAACAACCAGTTTTAATGCAAAATGGGTCGCATTCTTTTCTAGCATGGTCAAAAATGTCAGGGCATGGGTCTATAAGGACGCCCATGATTTTTTAATGCATCTTCATTCAATGAGGAATGGCTCCCATGTTTTTACACATTTTCTCTCTCCTGGGCTCGACCCATGCATTGTAAAAAGCCAGATTTGGCTCATTTTTAAAAGGTGGTTCATCTTTTCTGCTCTGCTCTCCTTTCTTTTCTTCCCCAGGGTTGAAAATGGAGTTTGAACCTCCTCCTCTACTCTGTAATGGCCTTTTTTCCTTTTACCATTAAAATGATGTTCTGTGCAAACTTCTGGAGCAACAAAAAACGTGTTTTGTGATGCATCTGTCCATCCTTGCTCGTATTTTTGCTTGTTTTATTCTTGTCTCTCTTCATTGCAGGTATTTGTGCACGTTTAAATGTTCATTGCAAGGTTGGAGTTTTGTTCATAGCAGTTTTGATAGATGTTCACCACTCCTTTTCTGGTGTATCACCGCTTTAGTGTAGGCTTTTATTTTATGCATTCTCCCTCCCTGGTCCCTTGGAAATTTAGATTAGCATAGTTAGTTTCCCTGGCATTAGAGTAGATTGTGGCAGGTAGTTTAGGAGTAGGAACCAACCTTATCTGAAGATTCCTCTCTCATTTTGCAAGTCCCACACTTGGAGAGAGGTTTCAATGTTGTGCAAGTGCACTAGATTCTTAGAGTGATCAAACTAGAAATCTGATCAACATCCAGGGGTGCTGTTGATTTGCACTAACAGATGATACCTGGAAAATCCATTTGTGAAAGAATATATTTCATGCCCTACAAATCTTTCCAGTATTTCCTCAGTGAATGGCATAGGGAATGGATCTGTGATGCATGTAACATTTATTTCCCTATAGTCCACACATATCCTAATCCATTCATCCTTCTTGATACCGATCACCATTGGGCTAACCCATTCTAATTCATCAAGAGGCTTGACAATTCTAGATTTCAACATTTTATCAATTTATTCTTAGACCTTTTTGTGTAAATTACGATTCATTCTATAAGGTATATTTCTAACTAGCCATGCACCGTCCTTAAGTTTGATCTTCATTTCCCCAAGTGATTCATGCATGCCTTTAATTTCATGATGTCCTTGAGGGATAAGTCTTGATAATCCCTGAGTAACTCAATGATCTTTCCTACCTCTGAATCTAACCAGTAATATCTAATTATGGCCTACTTAGTCTCATCCTCCAAACCTATATTCACCTTCTTTTTCTTCATGGGTTCATGGTAGGCATGTGTATCCTTTTCTACACTATATAAGAACTCACACACCCCGTGTGAATGCTCAATATCTAGGTTCTCAACTTCCTTGTCATCCACAACGTAAACCATATTTTCTTTCTCTTTCTGAAGGTATGCACATTCAAGTAGTAAGGAGTCCATTTCTTCTTCCTTTTCAAAACATGCTCCAAAATCTGCCTCACCAAAAAATCCTATATATGTTCTCCTGCTTTTGTACTATTTCCCATAGTTAAGCGCTTGAAAATTTTTAATGCCTATACTATAGGAGGTTTAGTTGAGAAGTAGTCAAAATTCTAGATCATACTTGTAGTCATATCTTGCTAGTTTCTAGTTTCTCGATGCAGTTCTGCATATACATACCATGCATGTGTGGATTCTTCTAGCGTAGAATACAATCTATGTACCCAAAGTGAAGGTGGTAATGCTTCATGTCTTGCTCTCCAAAGTCTCTCACAGTATTAAATGTGATGTTGAACAGGTTGATCACCATGATAAGTGTACATTTGCATAGGTGCATTATTCCTTATAATCTTAGTAGGCAAAGCTATTCCAATATCTTCATAGTTTATAAGATTATCTCTGTGGACTACCCACCAACATGTTTCTGTCCCACATAGTGTATATACTAACATATCTCTCCCTTTAACTTGATTTGTCCACTGTGTTTCCATGGCCTTCAAAAATGCAGGAAGATATTTTGTCCCTTTATACCAAGGTACTATACTACCTATCTATTGAATTGAACAAAATCCATTCTTTCGTAACCACACTTTTCACCTCATGTCCAACTAATTCATACGTACCATGGGCCCAATTGTCACAATAAATACTCATCATATCACTAATAGAATGAGAATATTCCCACTATAGGATGCCTTCTTTTGATGGCTCGTTGACCTCTGGGTCCTGAATAACACATACATAGACTCTATTTAAATCCTAATCACTTAGAGGTTCAACATATGGTGTATACTTCCCATTTTTCAGAGGTATCAAAACTCTTTCCTCATTGTTTTCAAAGCTGATATACCCCTTATTGAATCTCAAGTCAGCATTATTCATATAACACCAAGGGCATCCAAGCAGGGCTGGAAAATTGTCTGCTTCTGAAAGTGCTAATACCTCAAAATCCCCAGTGAACTTGGCCCTTTGTATAGTTATAGATGTATCTTTCAATACTCCTATAGGATTGGCCTTAGTCCAGTTTACCATAAATAACACATTAGATGGTGGCTGCAATGGAGGCCTCCCAATTTGTACCCATGCATCTAATGTAAGCAAATTTACTTCCGCACATGTATCGATCAATATGTTTCTCAAAATTCACCCATCCACAACAACATTTAGAGTAATTTCTTTGTCATATTCAATGCTATCAAGGGGAAAATTTACATGTAGAATATTCCATCCAGTCTCAAGATTTGTGTGTGGGGTGTTCCCTTTTAACCAACTTCCTAATAGTGGAATAATGTTATCCTGGCACAACATCTTGTACACCTCTTGTAGATCATAGATATCAGTTTGGACTATCTTTGCTACTTTATTTTGCTCCTTTAGGTATTGTATCTCATCCTAAAGATTCCTTAGCATTTCCATGGTATCCTAGTAAAATTCCTTCTGATGAGTAGGATTTGGGTACCTCACATGCAAAAAATCCTCCTTGGTGATCGTAGGCTTCTGGTGCAATACCTCTCTTGTGTGTACAACTTCAGCACATGTAGTGATCTTCACTATCAATGCCTTAGGTCCTTCTGCTATCTTGGGAATCCACTAATATTCTACTACACACTAGATTCTAACCATCCCAGTGCCTATGTTTTCTTTCTTATGTTGCTTATTCATATGCTCATACAAGTCCATGCAATCTTCATATCTATGGTTCTTCCCATAGAAAGAACATGTAATATTCTAAGGGTATTCATGTCTATAGTGGTTAGGAGATCCACATGTATAACATGTTCCATGAGGGAACTCTCCTCTTCCTCCACCATGGCCTCGTCCTCTATATACACCACAATATCCACGTCCCCTTCCATGACCTCCTTCAATACACCCCTCATTCCTATCATAGTGTGTTTGATTATGATCCCTAACATGGTGCTGATTCTTAACCTTAGAAATATTTTTATACTTGTCTATCAAACCCCAAGGTCTATAGCATCCTGGATCTGACTAATCAGCTGACAATCCTTGGTATCATGGGTCATGGACCTGTAAATTTTTCCAAAGTAAGATACATTCTTCCTTATCACGCACTATCACAAAGGACAATGACTCACATCATGATTCAAATGAAAAATTTCACAGTCCAACAATAATGAGCATATAGATCTGTGAGGGAAACTATCCTTGGTATGACCTTCCACTTCACAATCTATACACCAAATTCCTAAGCATGTTTCATGGGCTGAATTTTATGATAGATTATCTAACTGCTTCGCCATAGCTGCAATCTATTCCTATAAGAATGGACTAACGCCAATGTCAATGCTCCCAACTATCTCAACACATAAATCTACTTCCAGTTCTTTTGCGCAGATCAATGTTTGTCTTATGTGACAGTGCCCTTCTAAAAGTTGTAATCAATCCTCCAATAAACTATTGTGTATGCTGGCTAGTGTGAATATCATAAGACAACTTAGATAGAAGTTTCTTGAAATGAGAATCATACTCACATACACTCTTAGTAGTTCCTTGTTTGATATCTTTAAACACACTTATACTCTTCTGCTCAATCTTATGAATATGGAACTCCTTCCAGAAAGCATCTCTCAATGCTGCATAATCCATGTAAGTTTGATCAAGGTCAAACTTCCTATACCAGATTTGTGAGCACCCCTGTAATGTAGTGGAAAAATGACTTTAATTTCACTTAGCATCCTTGATTCCCTTAGCATGCCATAAGATTTCACACATATGCAAATGTTCAGCAACATCCTCTATACCTCTATATTTTGGAAGACAAAGAGACATCTCCATATAGATATTATGTGGTTGCTACGGACCTTGACCACCTGATCTAAAACCTCTTGTGTTCGCTCTGCCTCCAGAACCACCAGATCCACCAAAACTAGAACCACCTATACCTCTTGATCTGCCACCTGTAGTTGGAATAGGGCTTGTAGATGTACTCCCCTGTGCTCTGATAGTAGTACTATATTGTACCCTTACATTATGTGAGGTAGCTCCACTTCTAGAGGTGAATCCAACATTTTTCACACTCACATTTGATGTGGATGATGCACAAAATAATGCTCCTCCAAATGAAATTAAATCCATTTGTCCTGTCATTGATATACTTGATCCCTAACTTACTCCTACTCTCCTACTTGCCAATTTAGTTTTTTGGTTAGTTATCGTACTAGATACTAAAAAACCAAGCGTAAAGGCTAGTTCACAAGGTGGATTAAGATGTGAGCCTATGGCCCAAGTAGTCTCTACTGGAACACTTCTATGTGAGGTCGATAAGTCATCTCTATCATTCTTTCGAATATGGGGGAGTTCCTGATGCTCTAGCTCCATGTATTCTATATGAGATGTAAATCCTTTATGAGCCATCTCTCTCCTCCATGCCATACTCTCTGCAAGAGAACATTGCTTCTCTATCTCCCTCTTATGTGCCTCAATATACTTAAGCCACATTTCCTCTCTTTATTTCTCTGTCATTAGGTCTGCCATCTTAAACCAAACATGTTCCTACCCTCATGCATGGTGAAGTTAAGTTAGCAAATGGTTTACTATCTAGGTTCAAAGTTACCATTAATATCTTGATCACCAGTGGAATACCTTGCAAATATGTTCCTCTCGGATACCACAAAAACTGAAATTTAGCTACCTCTGGGAAAGATTATGTCGAAATTGGATATTCCAGAATATAACTATTTAGAACACCGCAAAACCACGCATCCACCATGTGAGTCCAGATCAGATCAACATCATAGAAGACCTAAAATTCTTCTTGTGTCTAGAAAAGTTCGTGATACCTTCGATTCTATTGAGATGCATAAGCAATAAGCCACTCGTATAGTTCTACTCGAAAGATAATGAAAAAGCTCTTATATAAGCTATCATACAGGTTTTGTTCTACCCAAGTGTGTGCATTAAACTCATATCCAATGCTGAACCATCATGTATATTCTTCCTCTAGATCATGTATCCATTCCTCAATACTTGCTAGAGTTAACCGGTATGTCTTCATCATGAAAAATCCTAAAAACAACTGAAAAAGAGGTCCCAGCAATGGAACCAATGATGTAGCCTAAAATTTACCAAATAACACTCTAGTCGCGATGGCACATAACCCATCCTAGACTGAGTGCTCACCCAAAGTGCGCAAAGGTACCAGGACCTTCTTTAGGGTTGCTGTAACAGGATGTTAACATGATAAAGGAAGAAACATATATATTCATAACTAATCCATCATTCTATAATGCATGCTACCCATAAATCTATGAAAGAACAAGCTTAAAGAATAATCATCATTGAATGAATAACATGCACTATTCAAATACACACAGAATGAAACTCATATTTAGCCAATATCTTCCATCTATTAATAAATACAAAAGCTCCTTATAGTATTTTCAATCTATACCAATGCGCATATGGAACTGATATAGTGATTTAGTCATATGCGTATATTCTCTATTACACATACATACATCTCTATATATTCATACATCCAACTCTCAGTAATACACGACTCTCCCTTCTATGTACCTAACATCATATATATAGGGTGGGCACTTGCCCTTCACCACTTATCTATTCCAAAAATAGGCCGCATGCTATTAATAGCCACATGCCATTTACAATCATAGACACACATGTAAGTGTGCTATATATAGTTCTCTTGTAGTTAACTGAAGTATCAATTCTATTCTCAGCTTGTTTCCATACATAAATGCTTTGAACTACTTCTCTAAAGATATCTAATGCATGGCATGCACATCTCAGCATCGTTGATGTGTTTCATAAGACATCTTCCAAAAATAGGTCTTCATGCTCAAAATTGGCTAAGTCCTTAAATCTAAACTTGCCTTCTGCGCATGGGTCCTTGTTGTCCTTCCGCGCCCTTAGTTCTAGGCCTTCTATCCCACATGGACTCCTTGTGTGATCTTTGACAAGTATTCTTTGATCAATAATAAGAGAGCTAGAAAAAACTCTGCCAAAATGCTAATGTGTTGCATTGTTTTCACAAAAACTAGTATATGCCCTCACCATATTTTTTCCCATCTTATCCTTTACCATAGATCAATATGGTTCAAGTTTCCACTTGAACCCAAAATGGAAAAGGAAATGAGAAAACAACCATCTCATCCTCTACTCTTTTACCAAATATTACATCTTTACTTACACCAAAAATCACCATCTATGGACCTATATAACCTATTTGTGATGTGGTCTCCCAATAAATAATGCTTAAACAATCACACTAGTTACCTCTCAAAATGTCTTTGTACAACCTCGTCCAAACCTCTGAGTCACATCATCAGGCCCTCATTGAAGTTCTACAATCTATTGAGGTCCCACATAAGGACCCTATGCATGTTGCATCCATTATCAATCCTCACCATGTTGCAAATATCACCACTTCATCCCCTTCCTCTGCTCCCACTACCACTCATCAAGTAGCCACTCTTAGTTTCTCTGTTGATTTGATTGTACCTCTCTAATCAGATGATCCTAACCCCATCCTATTTATTTCCATCTACGTTGATAATATACATGTTCAATGCATTATGATCAATGGTGGTGCCAGTATTAACATCATTTCCTCCCATGCATACAACCAAATGTGCATCCCTACCAATTACATACATAATAACCCATTTATGTTATGTTCATTTAATGATGCCATAACTTCCACCCTCGGCACCATCATTCTCCACATTTTTGTAACCCCCCAGACTGTACATGAATTATTATATGTCTTAGAGTGGGAATTCCAGTACACCATCTTTTTTGGCCAACCCTAGATTCGTGCCATGGGTTGTGTTCCTTCATCCTTACACCATTGTTTAAAATTCAAACATGAAGGGTACAACTATAACATTCCAGCTGACCCTTCACCATTCAAGACCTATAACATGTTTTATCAACCCAATGATGTCCTTATACCAGTTAAGGAATCTACCACCATTACCACTTCTTTTTCAGCCACTACCTCATCCACCACTACTTCTACTACATCTTCCATAACTAACTCCTCTATTCCCACTGCTACCACAACTTTTACAGCTGACCCATCAGCCAAAGCATCTACTTCTCAAATATCCAATGCTTCTTCTTCCCACCTACCCAGTGATCCATCCATTCCTGCTACCCACGTATCAACTACTGATCCCTTAGAAGGTATTTTTCAATGCCTTACTCTGGGGGAGTACCACCTTTATAACATTGACACATTCATTACTCCTCAAGATTATGGTAACCTTCACCAACATCCCTACTATGATCACCACATAGGCGAGGTTTTTCCCTATGGTCCTCCCCACCTTCACACAAAATTAATGTATGGGAGACTTGATGCTTCTACCTACTCTCCCGAGCCACTTTTCTAAACTTGAACATTTTCCTCTAACCTCCAATCTCTCACCAACCATTGATTCACCCACACCTTCCTCCATCATTATACTTGGAAGGGATTTATCTTTGGTTTCTATGAACAAGGATTCCATATTTTCATTCCCTACACCACTCGTAAGCATAAAGGCTGCATTGGTATTGGATTTTCCGAACCACCTTCCAAGAAGGCTCGAGTCAAACTCATTGAGGACAATAAACATTCCCCACCCCATTCACCAACTTCACCACCTTAAGCTACAAATTCTATGGATCCAAAATCCATTCCTCCTAAATTTATTTTTCAAGAACATCATTTTCTTGGGACCTCTAACTTATCATCATGATGGAGAGGCTCCCTCTTCTCTTCACTTCATATATCCTGACATGATCAATGATGATACACCTTCTATTAATGTTTTTTAATGTTAAGATGATGGGTCTATTCTCACCTACCTTGGTGCGTAATATTCTTATATTTTCCAGTCATTACCTTCTAAGATGTAAACCATGTTGAATGTGTGTGTGTATTTTTTCTTAAGCTAAGTTAGATGAATGAGAACTACCACCTAAATAGTTCTATAAAAAATCTAAGTCAAAATATAGGCACCATCAAGATAAGAGCTAAACAAGATAAACACTAAGAATAATGCATTACCTTTGAGCTAAGATAAAACTAGCATGCTAAAGTATTCAAAACCTCTACTCTCTAGATTACCAAAAAAATCAAATGGGCCTTTTGTCGTGCAAATGTGCAACCAGGAAATTGACAATTTCTGAGCATGACAACTATACCCCGATGTCAAAATTTTCATGTTTTATCATTCCCAGGAACCCCAAGCCAAATCCGTTAGTTTTTTCCCTCCTATTTGATGTCAAATTTTTCCCCTAGGTGATTCAAGAAATTCTACTCATTTCCCCTAGGTGATTTTAGGGAGTTCTAAAAAGGACACTATCTCATCGCAGTATAGGGAAGGGCTATTGTTGGCCTTCCTAGGACTGGATTCAACACCCTGGAGTAGAAAAAAAGATAAAAATAAACATGGAGGTGAATTAAATACCTTGGAATATCATGGAAATGATTTTGGAAGGTCTGAGGAAGTTCTACAAGACTTGGAGCAGTCTGAGTAAAAAACAAGGTTCACAAGCCTAAGCGGTACATAGGCCTAAAACAGTTGTTGAGCTTTAGAAGAAGATTTCAAGATCTCCATATGGATTTATAAGTAAAACAAAACATCATCAAAAATAGGATTCTAATACCTACATGATGGTAAAATAATATTTTTCACAACACCTTGGCGCATATGATTGACATACAGTTTTTCTCAGGCACAAGTGGAGTACTAGATCAAAAATATGATTTTTCAAGGATCATATGGCCAAATAAATACATGAAACACCCATAATTTGTTTAAAAATTGAATTTCCAGTCAATATCATATAAAATTTCACCAATAAATTCCACCGGGAGCTCAAGTTATCTTCGTTCTAAGTTACCCTCTCAAACGTAGTTCAGGACTTAGTCATTTTTTCGAGAGGACACGTGTCAACACCAAGATCCTGGCGGGATTTCATGTCCCAAATGTCCCTAAAGTTAGGTACATCAGCCCTTGTAAAATTATCCCAGCCCCCATGTGACCTCTGAGGCCCTCATATGACCTCCAGACTTGACAGATCAGCCCCCAGGTGCTTATTTGGAGCATGCCTTCCCTACCATCGGATCGGGCGCCACGTGTCAGCTCTAGGAAAACCATGGAATTTGATGTCCCTTGTGCACCATAGGTGGGGGACATCAGACCTTATAAAATGTGCCCTTCCCACATAGGGAGTCTTCTAGACACCCATGTGACCTCCTTTCAGCCCCCAGGTGCATTTTTGGAGCATTCATTCCCTATCATTGGATCGGGTGCCACGTGTCACCTCCAGGACCACCATGGAAATTGATGTCCCTTATTTACCTGAGGTTTAGGACATCAGACATGGAAAAATGCACCCAACCCCAAGGAGGAGTCTTCTGGACACCCACATGACCGACTTTCAGCCCCTAGTTGTATTTTCAAGCAAATCCCCTGCCGTCGGATCGAGGACACATAGCATCACATTGACCACCATGGAAATTGATGTCCCTCATGTTCCTAAGGTTAGGGACATAAAAAATTTCCCATCCCCTCCATGTGCATGTTTTTAAATTTTAAATCTGGAACTTATCTATTTCTTCCCCCTCATTTCTTCTTCACAACTTCATACCTCGCCATGGCTCCGCGCATGATTGTCCAGACACTCGGTCCACCATTTTTGCTCTAAAACAGCTCCATCATGGCCATATAAACTCTCAAAACCATGAATTCATAGAAATATTAAGGCCTTAGAAAAAAATGGAGTGAAATGATGAAGAATGAAGAGAAAAATGAAGATTTTTTTCCAAATAACCGTGAAGTCACCCGATCGAAAAATCGTCATATCTTGTAAGATACAATTCAGATAAAGATGTCATCTTTTATAGAATTCCTAATTTTTCAAGGTGATCAAGATCCAACAAAAAATATGTCAAATGGTTCCCAGGATCATTTACTCTAACAAAATCCTCCCTTTGTGCACCGGTTCACATTCGTCGAATTTCTCGTCATTCTGACAATGAAAACGAGCTAAAAACTTACACACGAGCTCCAAATGAAAAACCTATCACAATGGAGTTGTTTTCATTTCAAATGGAGACAAAAACAAGACCTGAAAATTTTGAGCTCCATTAATGGCCGCCATGACAACTCTATGCCCGAAGCCACTGCCAAGTCAAAATTTCAAAATTTATTTCCAGGTATTCTAGTGGACAAAACTATGTGAAAATTGGAGTGTGTGATTGTAACGAAAAGAAGATTCTAAAAAATTATGTTCCATCACAAATCAAGCACTGGAAACAAACTTTCTAAAAATAGTAGGTTTTCCTATACATGCTTGCTATTTTTGGCAAGTCTTCATCAAAAGCGGCTATGGAAAGAGCAGGGTGCACTTGAAGATCTCTAAAAGGATAGAATGATTATCCGGAGTAGAAAATAGTGGAAATGACCATTTACTAAAAATAGTAAGTCACATTCAAAGGGTAGTTTTGGCACAATGAGACATTCAAAACTTTGCTACATTTGGATCTTTCCATCAACGAGGATCAACAAACTTAATTGGGAATGAGATCTCCTCTTCTTCTTCTCTCTCTATTTCTCTCTCCTCTTCTCTCTAACTTTCTCTCACTTTCAAATGTTCTAATTCTTTGTTGGGGTTTCCACTTTTTGATATGCCTTTAAGTCACTTAAAAGTGACTTTAGAAACATAATGTAAATTAAGTTTCCTTGCTATTATAAAAGGGACTTAAATATTTGAAGTGGAATATGAATAGTCTTAAGTCATATTAAGGTATTCAAAAGGTCATGAGGAAGATGAAGATTCATATTCTATTCTATAAATTGTAAATCCATTCCCATTTCAAAGGGTTGGTGATTGATCTTGTAAACTCGAGAGTATATTGTACCTTGAGAGAACAAAAGAGATAGCCAAATTCTTCCATTCCCCTCATTCTAAAATTTCCTCTATTTCTCCATTATGTACAACTTTGGTTTGCGAAATCAATACAAGAAGGAGTTTCCAACTTTATTTGACTAAGGGGTTTTTTGATACTTTGTGATCAATAAATTCTATTTGGTCTTGTTATTATTTACAAAGTTGTTTATCCTCATGAATGCATGTGTTGAAGATTCTAACTAGTGTGTGTGCAAGAATCTGATTATCTACCTACAACATTAGTTCCCCTACCTCTTTTCTCACTCCCTTTCCCACTTTCAGAAAAATTCCTATCTTACAGCAAGCTTTATCACAAGGTTAGTGGAGTGTCCCTATTGGATCCCTGCTCAAAAGGCCACCATAGAAATCCACCTTTTCATGTGCATGCATATACGACAACTACACCGGTTAAGTAGAGGGACTTAGATTCCCAGAGCGTTGGTAAGAAATCCACAAGTTTGTCCACCTGGCAAATTTTCTAGCCAACAGGACCTATGTAGACTCCATGGAAATCAAATTGATTGTTTTGATCTCCAAGAACTTAGGAATGGGAGCTTATCAAAGCATGACTACAAGACCACTTTGATTATTCCCATATGACCCAAGTCACTTGGCTAGAAAATGTAAGAAATGAGGCTTAGCTCTTCAAATGGTGAATTTTATCAAGAATACCAAAAGGCTTATAGTGTATTTGTCTATATGCTTTGATTTTTTCTTGTCAAGGAATTAGGTGTAAGTGTAAAGGTAGGTGGAGGGCTCTTTATATAGCCCAACAGATAAAGAAATCACTACATCCCTTTGCATGTGGGATAATAGAGATGTTGAGTTAGTTGTGGATAAGGGGGGTTTAGATAGGGTTGAGTTAACTTTAGGAGAGTTTAGATTGTCCTTTAGTGACTCATGTGGATAAAAGGGGTTTATTAATTGATCAAGATGCTTAATTAATAGATGTGCAATCTTATAAAAGATTTTTAGAGGAATATTAGCATGATTTAGACTATAGAAGGGGATTAGATTAATTAAATATTGATTTATTGGTTTAATGAAAGGGGAAGCTAATTAATTAACAATAATTTATTAGTCTAGATAGACATGAAGGATTTATTAATATAAGGTTTTTAATTAGGGTATTCGTTGGATAGGCGACTTAATTAATTAGCGTAGTGTAATTAATTAACAGATGATAGGACAGAAGATGAGCAACTTTTGACGATATGTTGCCAATTTATAGGAAAAGAGATAATTAGCACAATTTAAGTATTTAAATTACTCAGGCATAATTATAGGTGTCTACATTTTCCCCTCTTTGGGGTGGCATAAGTGATGCCACTTCAAAGATAGTAGACAAATGAAATTTTGAAGGGGTAGAAGATAAAAAATAGTAGAAGTAAGAGATGCCCCCTCGAGTGTCAATGGGGTGATGAAGGAAGATGATCGATGATCAAAAAATGTGAGAAATAGATTGAAGAATGGGCAAGGGCAAAATGCCCAAGTGAAACAGAAGATTAGGGGTGAGAGGAAAGTGATGTAAAAGAATTATGGAGAAGTGGAGAGAAGAACTTAGCCTCAAGTGTTTGTAGTGGAACATAGCTTCAGTGCCATCATATTGCCAGAAGATCTACGTCATTGGTCCTTATGAAAAATATAAGCATGCATGACAAAAGTAGAATGACATGAAAAGCCATACTACGAAACAATTGTCCATTGCTAAAAACACCAAACTCCATGAAACATTCAAAATGTAATGCAATATGAGAAGGAAACAAGCTCATTTAACAGGGAAAACAAGTATGAACGCACATATCCAACCCAACAATGGTTAAGACAGTTGTACAAATGTTTTGTTATCAAGCTAAAGATGTCCACATGTTCGTGATTGATGACAAGGGTTAAAAATGATTCCTTGAGAAAGAATACATGTAAGAGGAAATGATGATGGACACTGGGTCCAAGTTGAAAGATTTGTGCACAACGAAATAACACAAGGCAACAAGACGTGCCACAGAGTATAGATGAAGCAAGTAACTAGACTTTGTGAATGGTTGTGAGTCTGGCGATCCAAAAATCGTGTTAAATGGAGTGAAGATGTAAAACAAACTAATAGGATATGGAAAGAATACCATGCACAAGACACAAGTTTCAGCTGTAATAAGTAGGTTACCTATTTTTTTATGTTTTTTATTTTTTTAGGATTTTGTGGAGAATTTTACCTTGTTTTTTGTATTTCAAAGTGATATATATATATATATATATATATATATATATGTTTGGTATGTGCTGTCTAAAATGTGGTGGACAGTAGAAGAAGATAGAAGAAATAGAATTGAAGTGCCTAGATGCAAAAGAAAATGCCCTACAGGGGAAGAAAGAAGAAACAGGTGACATATATTGTCCCTATATAGTGGAAAAATTATTAAAATCATTTATTTAAAAATTAAATACAATTATTCAAGAGAGTGTAGATAGGAAGAAAAATCACCTAGGAGCAATAAAAAAATTGTCCTAGTGAGAAGAAAGGGGTACTAGACATGGCAAAAAATGCCCTAGCATGGTGAAAAAAAGAAAGAAAAATAATTATTTAAATAAAATAATTATTTGAAAGTGAGCAGAGGAGAAAATGGTACGGTCAAAACAAGCCTCCAGGCACCACAACCAGTGAAAAATAGCTTGATATACCCCACCCAGGGGGGTAAATCACCGTGATCTAATTCATTTGTTACCGACCGTTATTGAGTTTTTTACTCGCAAGGCTCTGACAGTGACAAGGACGATGGTGAGAGAACATGAGACCATTTGAGATGAGCAGACATAGTCTGAGGGTACAAGTGACACGTTGATGATGGCATCTTTATGAGTATCTTAACCCTCTTCGTTTATTTAATGCAATTAATGCTCGTAGAAGTAGGAAACTAGGGTTAGAGTCGTGTCTGCGTGCATGTGCGGGGGTGCATAGGTACACTATTGGTGGCGCAGGTTCCCTAATGGTGGCATATGCATGCTTAGAGCATATGAGCATATGCACATGCACCCTAAAACATGTATATGCGCATGTGTATACGTAGATATCATGACAACGCACACATAGCACATATGTGCACACATGCACACACACCACACAGTAGTGCATACACAAAGGGCACATGTACACGTGCATACACAAGTAACCAAATGATGATGTAAGCACCCATAAGTGGACACGTGCATGTGCATGCACCAAAAGGAATGGGCAAACATGCCCAAAAAGGTGCGTAGGCATACTGAAACAGTTGGAGGAAAAATAGAAAAATGCCAAAAATTATGGCATTTGGAAGAAAATTAGGATTTTTTTTGGGTTAACCTTCAAAATGATAGGTAGAATTTAGAAGAAATATTAGTAGCTGACAAATGAAATGATTTTACAGAGATTTTTTCCCATGCTTTAGACGTGTGAATGACATTCACGTATCGTAGAGATAGAGGGTAGCATGCGCAAACGAGACCAGTGCGTGGTGGTGGTACTCCTAGAGGATGTGGGACTAGGGCCCATATCCCGGATGCCTTCCATTACTTAGGATCACATGTCTACTGACTGCATTAGCTGAGCGATGACACAGTGAGAGCCAGAGTTTCAGGATTCCTACCAGAGAGATGACAGTGACTCTAGAGGACATGTGGTGGATTCTCTGAGTACCTATCCTAGGCTCATTGATCAAGTATATGAGCGACCTTGGGCGGATCAAGGCGATTGTCAGTGATCTATTTGACAAAGATGATATACTGCATGATGGCATGACAGTTTCATTACATGAGTGCATAACAAATCTGACACTACACCGAGGGACATTATACATGATGTCACTTATCAGTGGGTTTTTTCTCACTGATAAGACTAGGACATCCTTCCCTAGGGGTCTGATGACATTAGTGCATGGGATTTCAATTGTCGAGTGTTATTATTGGGGGATAGTGCATATTGGCACATCTGTACTGGGACCTATATCTAATGACATACCACCATTAGAAGATGGTGGGGCCTACCTTTCTACTACATAGTTGGTCATGAGACCACATAACTATCGGGAACCCTATAGGTGCATTACATGTCTGAGTCCTAGAGGAGCCATCATACATGGCTTGGGTTTCTGTAGGGGATGACATACGAGGGAACCTAGGTAGCTTATATCAATATAGATGAGAGTTTGATGAGCTATTAGATAGGGATATTATATAGAGGCCTTATAGGTAGATACAGTGGCTAGAGGACACATCCGAGCTTAGTGTTTGTATGATGGAGCACTTCCTTCTCGGTAGTTACAGCTAAATTATTGAGTTATACAGAGTAGAATGATGTCAACGATAGCTAGGGATGGTGTAGGGGGTTCCATAATCAAATTTGTGGTATGCCCACTGAGACTCCGAGAGGCCAACCATGGGGCCATGCATAGAGATGTCACAGTAGTGACATCCCGGGACTCATAGAGATCTAGCTACGATAGAGGTCAAGGCATCCATACTGTAGATATTTATATTATGAGGCAATTCTAGATGAGTAGAGGGAACCTTCTTATATCCAATAGTCGAGTAGAGGGACTAGGTCAAAGAGGCTTCAGGCCTCAATGGAGCAACCATGGGGGTAGTCAGTGAGACTGAGTGATGCTCATGATATGCCTCCACCACTGGATAGACCAGCCAGCCCATCTGAGGGCTCGAGTCACCCTTGATTTTTGTACTGATACATGTGCCTCTTTTATGAAGGCTTATGAGCAGCTTGTGCTTGATGTATAACATTCTTTATGTATAGAAATTTTGACATATGCCTTTGATTAAGGTAGTTATATTCTTTGATCGATGTATATCATCCTTTTTGTACACCTCAGATGAAGGCATTTTTGATGTATATTAGAGATGCATATTTATTTTTGATACAGATATACCACACACATGTATATATGGACATTTTTTACATGACACATGTGTTATGAGATGATGGACATTCTTTGTTATTTTTGATTGAGTACATGGATATATGGATTTGTTTATGATATTAGCTGATTTGATTTCACATGTATATGCATCCTGATTTTTGATGTATCGCATGTACTTTGATTTCTAGATGATAGATCTTGTAGAGTATATCAAATGTATTTTCTCATGTGATGTGCTAGACTTAGTGGATGGGATGATATGATGATATGTGTGTGGGGTGGGATATATTTTGATATTTATGATCCATCTTAGCCCCATTTAGTGATATGATATGTGATGATTAGCTTAGCATTCATGTATGATGTATACTTAGCTTTTTCTCTATATATGATTTATAAATGATGTTAGATGTGATGATATTGATGGAAATATCATGATGTGATAAAAAATGATGCACATGAAAGAAGCGAGCACAATCAAATGCTAACAAATAACATAATGAACCAATACAAAAATGTACCATGCTTCACTAGCATGCAAAATCACACTTCAATATGCACAAGTAAGAATAAATCTGATCTAATCAAGAAAAGATGAATCCTAAAAAATTATGTCTAAGAAACAAACTATATAGATGTAAAAACATGAAGCAACTATACAAGCAATCAAGCAAAGCAAGAAACAAGACAATGCAAGTAAACTAAAGTGAATGTTTTTGTAAGATTTTTTTGTGAAACAATTTTCTATTGTTTTGATTTTTGTGAAACAATTTTCCATTGTTTAGGGTTTTTGTGAAACAATTTTCTATTGTTTTGATTTTTGTGAATTTTATTTTTATTTTTTAGGGTTTTGTGAAACAATTTTCTATTGTTTAGGGTTTTGTGAAACAATTTTTCTAGTGTAGAGTTTTGTGAAACAATTTTCTATTGTTTAGAGTTTTATGAGAAAAAAAATCTATTGTTTAGGGTTTCTAACATTTTTAAATGTTTGTGTTTTTCTAACAATTTTTCGGAGCTATACACAGGTAACCAAGAAAGCATGGATGCCCCTAGTGTTAGATGGGGAATATACAAGGGAAAATTCCACGTGCTTATAAACAAGAAGGTAAAGTCATAGAAGTGCCCTCAGTGTGAGATGAAGAATAGACAAAGACCATGGCCTTAAAAATGAATAAAATGTGACAAAGACAGATCAAGTCTTGAAAAGATTAGGCTCATAAGGAATCCTGAAGGTAGATGTAGAACTATCCCTAGGCTAAGTAAAAGTACCCTCTAGATGCAATATGCTTGTGAACAACGAATCCTCGCAAGGTGCTAGAAATTGGTTTTCACCCAAGGACATATGTAAAGTGCCACAAATGTGTGGTTTTTCACTTATGAATGACCTGTTTTCCCTCTTTTTCTTTTTATCTTATTTTAATTTTTTTGTATTTGATTATTTTTACCCTATTTTTTATTTTATTTTTCTGATTTTTGTTCCATATTTTAGCGTAGAAATGCTTAAGGTGCATGGCATTCATGGCCTCATAGATCTCATCACCATTAGGGTGAGAAATTTTGTATGCTCTTATGCCATACTTGGCCATGATAACATAAGGTCCTAACCAATGTGGTTTGAACTTTTATTTCTTTTCTCATTCTACCCTTGTGTTGAATTGATTCTCCTTCATGACCAAATCACCAACCTCAAACTAACGAGGTATGATTCTTTTGTTGTAATTTCTGGAGACTCTTTTCTGATACACTTTGAGGTGATTAAGGGCATGGATGCACTTCTCATATAGGATCTTTAACTCTTCCAGTCTAGCCACTCAGTAATCTTCATCTTTATCCAGATAATCCCTAAGAGAGATTCTTAGGGAAGGAAGCTCAATTTCTAATGTGATGATAGATTATGTTCCAAATACCAGGGAATATGGCATCACACCCATAGGAGTGCGAATAAAATTCTTGTAAGCCCAAAGAGCTGGGTGGATTTGTAAATGCCAATTAAAACCTTTCTTACTTACCATCTTCTCTATTATTCATACCAAAATATTATTAGTGGCCTCAGCTTGTCCATTACCTTGGGGATAATATGGTGTAGACCATTTTAACTTGATTTGAAATCGATGATAGAGATATTTTACCATTTTATTCTTGAATGATTTTCCGTTATCAGTAATAATGGCTACAAAAATTCCATACTGGAAAATAATATGATTCATGATGAACTTGGAAATTTAAGCTCCTATTACATAAAGTAAAAGGGACAACTTCCACCCACTTGGTAAAGTATTCAGTATCCGTAATGATGTGGGTGTGGCCATTAGATGAAGTAGGGGTAAGATTCCCTATTAAATCAAGTCCCCATTTAGAAAATGGCCATGGGGTGGTGATGGGTTACAATGGCTGTGATGGAGCATGGGTGAAATTTTGATACTTGTGACAAAGTACACACTTTCTTACATAGTTACAACAGTCAATTTTCATGGTAGGCCAATAGTAAACCTACTCTTAACAAATTTTTGGCTAGAACCATTCCATTAGTATGTGCTCCGCACACCCCTTCATGCACCTCTTTGATCACTTGGAGTGACTCTGTCATATTGAGACAACATAATAGATTCCCATCGTAGCCACGATGATAAAGCATACTCCTAAAAGGGTATAATAGGCTATTTTGATAACTAGGATTTTTTTCTCAGGATGGGAGATGTCAAGAGGGAACATGTTGTCTTTGAGGTAGGTAAATATGGGCTCATACCATGGGGAATTGGGACCAATAACATCACAAGCCAGACATGATTCTGACATGTCGTACATAGGCTAGCATAGATTTTCCACAAAGAATGGCATGTCATTACTTTCTAGAAAAATGCCGAGCATAGAACCCATGGTTTCCATAGTATCTACAGATCTATTTTTTGCTCTTGGAATCTATTCAAATGTGATGCACACAAAATACTCTTTCAGAGTTTTTACCAACTTCTTATAAGGGATGATTTTCTCATCATTAACTTTGTATTCATCATTAACTTGCTTGATGATTAATTGAGAGTCACCAACAATCTTAACATGATGAATGTCCCATTTGATGGTGAGCTTCATCCCTGTGATGAGTTCCTCATACTCTGTGACATTTTTTGTGAAAGGAAAATCAAGATGAAAATCTTGAGGTATGGGGTCACCAGAAGGATTAATGAGGACCGCACCTTCCCCTGAACCATGAACAGTAAAAGACCCATCAAAGTGTATCTACCACATGACAGATTCTTCAATGTATAATAATGAGGCATCTAAAAGATCTAGATTCAAAGGTTTAGTGCCTTTTAAAGGTACTTCTACTAATTTATCAGTGAGTACCTATCCCTTAACTGAATTTTGATGCACAAAATCGATGTCAAATTCACTTAGTAGAATGATCCAATTAGCCATTCTACCAGTGAGGGTGGGTTTAGAAAGCAAGTATTTGAGTGGGTCAACTTTGGATATAAGATTGGTTTTGGTTTTCAATAGATAATGATGAAGTTTTTGAAAGGTAAAAACTATATCTAAACAAGCTTTTTCTATTTTGAGATAGTTGAGCTCATAAGTGATGAGAGTGTGACTGATGTAGTATACCATTTTTTCTTTGTGACCAAGGTCTTATTGAGCGAGCAATGAACCAATATAAAATTGAGTGGTAGAGATATAAAGCAAGAGTGGCTCACCAGGAGTTAGAGGTATGAGGACAGGTGGATTGGCCAAGTATTGCTTAAGCAAGGTGAAGGCCTGATGTTGCTCTGGTTCCCATATGAAGGCCAAATCCTTTTTAAGCAGGTGAGTGAAAAAACTACACTTATCAAAAAACTAGGAGATGAAGCGGTGAATAGCCTGTACTTTTCCTTGCAAGCTACGTAGTTACTTAATGTTTTTAGGAGGAGGCATCTCAGTAATAGTAGACACTTTGACAGGGTATACCTCAATCCCCCTTTTTAATATGTTGAAACCCATTAATTTTCCTAATAGCATGCCAAACACACATTTCTTTGGGTTCAGATGGAACTTGTACTCTCATAGGCATTCAAAGATATGCCACAAAATAGTAGGGTGGTCCTCCCTTGTCTTATATTTTTTGAGGATATCATCTACATAGTATTCCATCATATCATGGATCGTATCATGGAAAATTACCATAATTTCCTTTTGATAAGTAACTCCTACATTTTTAAGACCAAACGACATTACCTGATAATGGAAGGTACCCCAAGAATTTGTAAAAGCCATATTGTATTAATCTTCATAGACTATATGAATTTGATTGTAACCTGAAAATACATTCATAAGAGATAGCATTTCATATCATGTTGTTGAATCCACAATCATATCAATATTTGGTAATGGAAAATCATCCTTAGGGTAGGCCTTATTTAGGTCTCTAAAATCCATGTAGATTCTGATCCCAATAGGATTTTTCTGGATGGGGACGATGTTGGATATCCATTCAGAGTAATCAATGGGCCGAATGAATCATGTCATAAGAAATATTTATAATTCCTCTTAAACCAAGAGAGCCACCCTCGGGTGGTTACATCTTAGCGTTTGCTAATCTTTTATGACAAAGTTAATAGGCTTAGCATCATGGTGAATGTTTTTTGTTCCCATGCTGAGAGTGAAGCTCCCAATTTGACTATTTTTGGGTCCTCTTATGTGCTAATGTTTACATCGATAGTCTCCCCTACTAGTAACTTTGACAAGTCCTCCATACTCGTAGGATTAGGAGGTAGGTTGAGATCTTCATCCAAGGATGTCTCTATGAGATTTTCATCCTTGGCATGGTCACTTTTATTGTCCCTTTGATTTTTGCACCTATTTGTCTGTCAGTGCCTCAAAGAGGTTTCCACTGTGCAACTTGGACTTTGATTTTTTCTGAGGCTTTGCGTTGGAACTTTTCCCCTCACTTTTTCTTAAATTGATCTAACCACAAAGCTCAGATTCCTCTCTGAAGTAGGTGTAGGTATCCAAGTCAATATAGAATCCCTTTTGTGGTCTCTAATGGGGATTATATCCTAAATTCCCATGAATTCTACAATAGCTTCATCATTCTCAAATAGATCTAGTGACATATGACATTGTTGGTCCCATTCAACAAGGGAAGGGTAAAAAAGGTAAAGTGTAGGTTCCATAGGGGTTATGGCGAGGACAATGATATTCATGAACAGGTTTGTGGAGGCAAGATCCTTTTATTGGCTACAATGGGAATCTACATTGTTGTCTAAATAGTCAGAGCTATCCTCATGTTTAGAGCAGGTAGCATCTTGATCATTGGGATGTGTCCCATAAGGGAGAATTCCAATGTCGTACCTTTCTATTTTAAAATGTGGGAGAGGCACTAGTTCTCCCTGTCCTTTCTCATTCCTCCTGCATCCTAGGCCCTTATAGCCCATGGAGTACATCATTCGACTACATTTCTCATATTCAGGGGTTTGATAGCAGGTTGGCTAAGTATCTTCTAGAACCCAAGTTGTAGGTGGATCCAACAATTTTTCTTCATCCAACAAGCCTCCCAGTAAGAATGACCTAATAGTTTTTTCATTTCTATGTCATCTAAAATGATATTTGGGTTGACCTCTAGTTTTAGGTGACAATGAGAGGTCTGAGACTAAGAGGGCTTATTGCACATTATATTCTCCACAACCATATACCAAAACCTTCATCTCCCATGAATCAAAAGGAGAAGTTAATGTAGAGGCACCATGGGTGTAAGAACTGAGAGAATTCAAATCTACCTAGGACTCCATGGCTTCATACTCAAGAGGAACAGATATATTAGTAGAGTGACACAGATAGGTACCCTTACATCCAAAACTATTGAGATCTCTGCAATGAGTGAAGGGATTTGAATCTCCTTGTATTGTGATAGTGTGTCCCTCATGCTTCATTTTAATGCATTGATGGAACGTTGATGACATATCCTACATGGCATGAATCCATGGTCAGCGTAGAAGCATATTGTATGGGAGTTCTAAGTCCAGGACATGAAACTTTTTGTGATGACAAGTAGGACCGACTTACATGGGAAACATGATTGTGCTAGCTGAATCCCTTTCCACATTGTCATAAGTGGTTATAGTAATGATGTTTGAATCAAGGTCAACTTCAGTATGTCCCATCTTCTTAACCAACTTCAGCGTGCATATATTTAACCCTGATTTGTTGTCCACAAGCACCCATTTGATCTTCCTGTGGGTAACAAATACCTCAATATACAAAGGGATATTATGCATTGGATTTTCAATAGGGATTCCCTTATGATTAAAGAAAATGTGTTTAGTTGGTACAATGTTTCCTACCACAGCCTGAAGATGTGTAGGATCTACTTCTAGTGGCACTCCTGACCCCTAAAGAGTTTGGTACAAAATGTCTTTATGTACATTTGATATCTTAAGAAGATCCAAGATCAAAATCTTGGCATATTTTTTCTAAAGTTTTTCTAAGAGGTTGTACCTACCATTTTACAGGGTTGATGGAGAGGGTTCAAGAATCATGAGGTAGGCATGTCGTGTTACCACATAACTATCCTTTCCCTTAATTTGAATGGTGTTCACATGGTCACTAGGAGATCAAATCCATTTAATGAGTGCATCATAATGATTGTTGTCTTTCTTGGTATATAAATAATTTTTTTCTTTATAACTCTGGGATGGCTCTCCTTGATCCGGATTTGACTCCTCTAACTTACCATGTTTGGGGAATGGTTCTTTATATATCCCCATCTTTTCATTGGGAATTTGAGTTTTTTCTGGGTTGTCCACTTCTATCTCCCCATTGTCAATGAGGTCTTGGATGTAGTGATGAATTCACAAAAATTTTTCTATTTTATTTCCTTTGACATGATGTAATTCACAATAGTCATGCTCTTTGTACCATGATGGTTTTGGATAATTATCATCAAATGGTTGTGTCGTGGGATGAGTCACCATGTGAGCTGCATCCAATTGTTTCAATATAACTGATAAAGGCTCATTGAGAGGAGTGAAAATTATTTTTTTAGGTGGTGTTTGAATAGTTCCTTTTGTCAATTTAAAAGGTTGACCAGTTTGAACCATCTACACATGTTTAGAATCTGTGATCCCATCTCACTCCACGTTTTTGTTTTTGTTAAATATTTTTGGCTTCTCTGTAGGTTTAACTCATTGGTTATCATTAGATTGTGACTTAAGAGTTCCTTTGGAAATAAGGGATTTATCTATTTGAATTCCTTTTTCAATGAAATCCTCAAAAGTGCGAACATAATGCATTTGAAGGTGGAAAGTGACGTCTGGATTTAGGTTAGGCATAAAGATACTTACTAGTTTTTTTTTCTAGGGAAGTGACTATATATCCCTCTCCACCATTGTAGGAAGCTGGTGAATGTCTCATTAGGATGTTGTTTGGTGCCACATAAGTCTGCCATGGTGATATCACTTTTTATATTGTATGAGAAATGACACACAAACCTCTCTGCCAATTTCGGCTAGGTAAAAGTAGACCCCGAGGTAAACGAGTAAACCACTCTAAGGCTTGACCTTCTAGACTCTTGAGAAAGATTTGTATGAGATAATTATCACTGTAGTACACCTCTTGACATGCCATATAGAAATCCATGAAATGATTCCATGGGTCTCCCTTTCCTCTATATTTGTCAAATTTTGGCATGTCAATTTTTTTAGGGAAAGGTTGAAGTGTCATAGCTTTGGCAAAAGGATGTGGACATAGTTCTCCATATTGATATTTTTTTATGCTCTTCACATTTCTCTCTTGAAGGCTTACAATTTTTACTTTCATAGATTGCACTTCTTGTGTGATAAATTGTTCTTTAGTAGGAGAAGCATGGATATATACACGATGATACTCCATATTGTCTTCTCCTTTATTTTCCCCATGAAGTTCACTGATTTTGACCTTAGGCCATGTCTTTTAGACATTATTTATTGTTTCCTTTTGTACATGAGAGGTTAACAAGGCTAATTGTCAACTAAGGTTGCTAATTTGTTGTTGAATAGTGACTTTGTCTTCCAAAGGTTCCTCTTCTTCATATTGTGGAGGTTCTTTAATATTCTCGTGTCCTAACCTGATTTTGTGTGGCACTTTAATAAAGGGTATTTTATGTCCCACAACATTATCATTTCCCACATTGGAGGTATAAGTATTTCCATGTGTTAAAATATCCTCCATGTTGATAATAGGTCACTCCTTGTTATTAGCATTATTTGTAGGTGGGATTGTTTCATGTTTAGTGGGAATTTTGGCCCTCAATTCTACAACTCATGCCAGCACCCTATCCTTGTTTCTAAAAAGGAATTCATCTAATAAGGTTGGGTCAAAGTAAAATTCCGCATGTGGGGATTCCAATTCATCACCACTATGATCTACCATGTCTTTTATCTCGTTTTCTGTGGAAAATAGAGGCCCTAGATCATGAACAATAAAAGGGTTTGACCCTTGTTTGTTTGAGGCTTCCCAAGCTTGCACTTGTTTTTCTTTGTATGTTTTCTTTTTGAGCCCTAATCATGTTTTAGGAGCCATGATGTGCAATAGTTTCACCAAGGTAAGTTGTAAACGTGTTCAAAAAATTGTGATCACACCTAAGTGAAATGTAAAACGAATGTCAAGAATATGAATGAGTATAAATGTTAATGTACCAATGTGATAGAGTGATAAATCAATAGTGACACAATGTTTGGTACCTAAACCTATCAAAGGAATGAAGTAATTCATATGTTTTTTCTTTAAAAAAGAAATTGGTGTCACAAGATAAATACCAATATGTCCTCACTTATGTCAAGTTCAAGGCAATGAATAAGAAGTAAGTAAATACAAGAACTTAATGTGACCTCCTAACAAGGTATACTAGAATTAATCCCAAATTTAATTAATACCTATATCCCAAAATTTTCCAATTACAATTTGTGAGTGACACAATAATGTCACCAAGATATGTTAACCAAACTTTGCGAGAAAGTAAGGTATTGATATCAAGATGATATTGATATAACACACATAAGTGGTAACACATAGAAATTTTCAAAATCAAGGTAGTAATAGAATCAAACTAAAATATTAAAGTATAACTAAGAATTGTTAAAATGTGTTTAGCGTAACCTTAAAATATAGATATTTAGTTCAAGTTTACAAGAAAACAAGACATAAATACCAAAATTGTAGTGATACGATATAAACAAGATAACCTTTCCAAGGAAGTTCACGATGATGAACCACACCTAACTATGATGACTATCCTGATGTGGGTATCAAGATCACAAAGGCCACCAATGATATGAATACACCTCTACACACTTTAGACATTTAACTTACCCAACCGAAAACATAGATGGGCATAAATGGACAAAAAAGTGGTAGAAATAATCAATTGGTAACGTAAAGGTAGTCACCCTTCTTTTGATCAACAAAGTGTTAAAAGAATGTGAAGGAAGTAGATCAAAATGGGGATGAAAAATGTTGTCTTTACTTTGGTAGAGTTTTTCCTTGCCTTAAGGAAAGTGAAAAACTTAAAAAAAGTAACACTTCCCATGTTTTGTGATGAATGATGTCTCACAACTCAACACTATTTTGAAATGGTCAAAGTGGGCTCCTGGCCAAAGAATATCTTCCTAGGTAGTTCTCTCTTCCTAGGTGTTACAAAGATGTCTTAAGCGAGCTTGATTTATCCAAAAATTCATAATGACTAATTTGGGAGTATCTTATCTTTACTTTACCCCCTTCAAGAATAGTAGGAAACTAGTGTGTCTATGTGTACCATCACTGGGGATGCCATAAGGACAACTGGTAATGCTAACTCATAAGGAATGACTAGTCAAGTAGGTTGTGCAGAGCACTTCCCGTTTTTTCCATAAGGTTCCCTCTTACGTGGACTACTTTGGGGTTCCTAGTACCACCCCCATTGTTGTAGCTTAAGGCATTATGCCAAAGGGGTTATGTTCCAGTTGAGCAGATAGGGATGTACCCTTTTCTGAAACCTACAATACAATGTTTTGAATATAATGTTCTTTTTATCTTGTTTAATTTTGATGTGGTTTGCTTAAACACCTTTTGGAAACTTGTACGACAACTGTATTAGTATTTTTTCTTTGTTTTGATTCCACCTTTCTTTGACAAGCGTATGTTTTGGTCCTGCACAACGAATTAGTAATTTTCCATAAAAAGAGTAAACATCATTTCTGATTCTCAAGATCGTTCAAGGATGCAAGAGAAGAGCATACATGACATTTCCAAAATCTAAGGAGATTCCAAATGGAAAAAAAACTTAATTTAAACACACCAAGTTAACTCATTCTAATTCAAATATTCTTGATAATTTCAAAGCATCAAAAAGACCTAAGAATCATTTTTGATTCCCAAGATCACCCCAAGGGAAATGAGGGGAGAGTATAAATGACCTTATTCTTATAAGAAAGCATGCAAAGTCTATCTAGTATAGAAAAATCATGTAAAAATACCCTGCAAAAATAGGCATCAATTAGATAAAATATACAAAAAAGTTAGCACTTTAACACCTTAATCTTAAGAAAATTGAAAGACACATGTGCCTCAGTTTAGGCATGTGCGCGTGGGTTAGGGAGGATGCGCCCCTCTATGTTTTTCAAACTTACAATGCACCTATGCCACTCGAAATACGTGTGCACTAGGATCAAGGCGTGTGTGCCAGGGTAGGTAAACATTAGTATCAAGTTCCGACAGAGCGCCTACACCACCACAAAGGTGCCTATGCCAAGGTTAGGGTGTGTGTACTGCAGCAAATAAAAATTAGTCCTAGATTCTGACAGAGCACCTACACTACCAGAGAGATGCCTGCACCTGGGTTAGTGTATATGTGCCGACCTGATAGGTTTTTCCGTTGCAGTGAAGGTACAATAAGAAAGAGTATCTGTGTCTAGATTAGTGTGCTTGTGCCTTAATTAGGGTGTGTGCCAGGGTTAGTGTATGTGCACCAGGGTTGGAAAACAGAGATGCAAGATTTGATAGTGTGCCTACGCGACCCGAGAGGTGCCTGTGCCAGGATTAGTGTGCTTGTGCCCTAGTTAGTGCGCTTGTGCCCCTCCTGCAACCAAAGTATGACAAAAAAACACAAAAAATCTAACAATACTTCAAATTTTAGCAAGTTATCTTGAAATTGGAAAAAAAACCCATTATAATGATAGCTATAAATGAGAACTAAAGGTTAGCCAAAGGTTAGCTAAAAATGCTAAGGGACTAAGGATCCCTCCCACCGGGTGTGCCAAATGTGTGCGTGTATTTTTTCTTAAGCTAAGTTAGATGAATGAGAACTACCACCTAAATAGTTCTATAACAAAACTAAGTCAAAATATAGGTGCCATCAAGATAAGAGCTAAATAAGATCAATACTAAGCATAATGCATTAACTTTGAACTAAGATCAAACTAGCATGCTAAATTATTCAAAACCTCTACTCTCTAGATTACCATCAAAAGAAAATGGACCTATGTAGACTCCATGACAATCAAATTTGTTATTTTCATCTTCAAGAACTTAGGAATGGGAGCCATTAGAGCATGGCTACAAAACCACTTTGATTATTCCCATATGACCCAAGCAATTGGCTAGAAAATGCAAGAAATGAGGCCTATCTGTTCAAATGGTGAATTTCTTAAGAATAACAAAAGGCTTATAGTGTATTTTCTATATGCTTTTCTTTTGTCTTCTCAAGGAATTAGGTGTAAGTATAAAGGTAGGAGGAGGGATCTTTATATAGCCCAATGGATAAATGAATCAGTACATTCCTTTGCATGTGGGATAATAAAGATGTTGAGTTAGTTGTGGATAAAGGGGGTTTAGATAGGGTTGAGTTAACTTTATGAGAATTTAGCTTGAACTTTAGTGGCTCATGTGGATAAAGGGGGTTTATTAATTGATCAAGATGATTAATTAATAGATGTGCAAGCTTATAAAAGATTTTTAGAGGAATATTAGCATGATTTAGACTATATAAGGGGATTAAATCAATTAAATATTGATTTATTGGTTTAATGAAAGGGGAAGCTAATTAATTAATAAAATTAATTAGTCTAGTTAGAAGAAATGATTTATTAACAGAATTTCATTAATTAGGGTATTTGTTGGATAAGTGACTTAATTAATTAGCGTAGTGTAATTAATAAATGACTATAGGAGAGAAGATGAGCGCTTTCAATGATATGTCACCAATTTGTAGGAAAGGAGATAATTAGTGCAATTTAAGTATTTAAATTGCTCAGGCATAATTATAGGTTTCTACAGAATGAATCGACCCTCGAAATCAATATTCACAGTCAGGAGGACCTGCACATTCTTGAAATAAGCCAATCTTTAGATGTTGTTGAACAAGTTGCTTTCACTTCTTTCCTCTGGGATCATAACAGTAGTTTTTCTTAGTCCTACGTTGATATTCCTGGTATTGACTCAAACATTATGGTCCACAATATCATAACCACTCCTAATTCCAAACCCATGAAATAAAAGCTGTAAAAAATGCATCCTCACATTTCCCTTCTTATCAAAGAAGAAATCTAGCACCTTCTTTCGATTTCCTTCATCCTACCCATTTATTATCCCCAATGGATCTCTAACATCGTTCCTGTCACAAAAGCGATAGGGGTAATTTTTTATTTGCATAGATTTCCATGACCTTAATTTATCTTTCCTCAAAGATGACTTTCCTCTACCTAGGATTGACCAACTAGTTGATCTCACCGTCGGCCATGAGATCCTATCACTCAAATATGGTTTCTTGGGTTATAACCAAATATTACTCACCTTGAAAGATCAACACAAAACCACCTTCATTACTCCTTAGGGGACCTTCTGCTATGCAATTTGGCCTTAAAAATGCTGGTGCTACATATCAGAGGGCTATGAATTATATTTTTCTTGACATCATGCATAACATATTAGAAGATTACGCTGAATATAATTTTTCCAAATCCAAAAATTTTTCCAATAAATTCATTTTCCTTAAATTTTTCTTTGACCATCTCATCAAATACTGCATTTTCCTTCAACCTAAGAATTGTATCTTCACTGTTCTTTCCAAAAATATCCTTGGTTTTATCATTTCTTTGTGTGTCATTGAACTTGATCCCACTAAAATCAATGATATTCTTGAGATGCTTCCACATACTAACCTTCATCAACTTCGTAGTTTGCAAGGCAAGTTTTAATATATTCGTCAGTTTATTTCTCATCTTTTCGACCATTGCCATCCATTTCATCATCTTCTAAAAAGGATGTCTCCTTCAAATGGGATGATGAATGCCACAAATCCTTCAATGCCTTAAAATAATACCTCCTCCAACCACCTGTGCTCATTCCCCCTAAGGATGACCAACCATTTTACCTTTACATTTCTACTACTAATCATTCCCTGGGTGTCATACTAGCTAATTGTGACAAGCAACAAAGGGAGAAAGTCGTTTATTATATTATACTAAATGGGAGGAAGCCATAGCTCTTATTTCTACAAAAGTGAAGAAAATATGTGAATTCATCAACCATCACATCATTTTTCACTTTGGTGTTCCTCATCGCCTCATCACTAATTATGGAAAACAATTCAAAAACAAAACCCTATGAAAACTCTTTGATGCCTTCAACATTCAACTCAATTTTTCTTCACCTTATTATCCTAAAAAAAATGTCCAAGTTGAATTGACTAAAAAATACCTAAATAAAATTCTTATGAAAGTGGTTGACGATATTGGTAAGGATTGGCACACGTACATTCCTTTTTCCTCATGGGATTATCGCACTAGTATTCATACCTCAACTGATGTCACACCTTTCTCGTTGGTCTACGGTACATAATTTTTCTTTCCTCTCAAATTATAAATTTTATCTCTTCATATATCACTCAAAGATATTCTCAATAATGATGATTTTATCTAGGATCATTTGGCATAGCTTTAGTTATTATATAAATGTCATCTAAATGCTCTCGATCACCTCCAAATCTACCAATAATGTATCAAACGTGCCTACGATAAACATGTCAAAGAACAAGCCTTCAAGTTTGGTGACCTTGTCCTAAAATAAAATAAAAATGTAACAAAAGTGGAGAAAAGTAAATGGGACAAGTTCACTCCTAATTAGGTTGGACCCTATATCATTACTCATGCCTATGGATTGGGTGCTTATCATTTATCTTCACTCGAAGGTAAACCTGAACCTGATCCCCTCAATGCCTTACATCTTTGACCATTCTATTGTTGAATCAATCCATATATCACCTTTTTTCTATTAAACATTCATCCCTTTAGCAACATTCACCTTACACTTACCTATTTTAAGGATCAATGAATAAACAATAATCATGTGATTACCCATCACCTTTCAGCCTTATCTTCAATATGAGTACCACGACTCTACTCATGGCATGATTCTCAAGGATAAATTTCTTCCTTTTCAAGATGGAATCACATGGTCATTCATCACTTAAAACCTCTCTTTCATAGCTAACCCTTGTGTGCTATGGTTGTGTCTTCATAAAGAATCCTATAGTTTTCTATAGTATTGTCCATGACCTAAAATTCCAAACAAAAAACAAAAATCACAATTCAAAAGTAATATACGGTATTTTCAAATTCAAAATCCTTGAGTCAAACTTCTAGCAAATAGATGACTCCCTAAAAAATGACATCTATCTTTCTATCTTGCTGATATAAATAAACTACTCCCTTTAAGGACAACTATATAAAGTTATCCATATTGTATGTAGACTATCCAAAAAGAAGACTATTTCTGTAAAAATCAAATAAAAATATTCCAAATCTTCTCACATCGATTAGCTTCACGAAGACCTCAAGGAGACATTGAATTCCTCCAACATAGACTTCCCACATGGATTAAATTTTTAGTCATGGACTTGCCTATTCTAGTCTTGGGTATCTTGTGGAACATACATGTTCTCTCACACCAAGATTACGCTAAAACAAAATTTCACCTCTCCATATTTTCTTTTTCAGCTTCCACCTACTCAAAGGATGTGCCGCAAAAGTGACATTTCATGGTCATGTGACTTTCTTCACCCTTAGGACAATCAATCGTGTAACCCATTTTAGTTCTTATGGTCATAAGAAAATGTTTTGTATGATAGACTCATAATGGTTCTTACCAATTAGGTGGATTTTTGTCTCCTCTTACCATTCACCTCTTTTCTTATTTATTGATCCTCTTTTATAGGACCAAACCTTCAACACTTATATTCTAGGCATTCCTCTTCCACTAAATCACCCACCCCTATTCAACCTATACTCAACCATGTTTATTCAACCTATACTCAACCATGCCTAAATTACCTAGATTCAATCATTCCTAAAACCTACCGACCCATTCATCTCTCTTATCATATTCTTCCCTAGCTTATGGGAGAACTACATCAGCTTGAGGCCCCTTTTCATTGGGCTTATGTAGGTAGCACTTCAAGGGCATGGGCCATTTAAAGGTTAGCTCATCCACTTTTACCCCTCATCACTTTTCCCCCTTTACATTCACATTTTAGCCTAGTTAGTTTCCATTTTACACAAAAACTTGGAAATTAATATATCATAAAAATATACATACCTACCAGTTTATCACCACGACCATATTCTACTTAAATCATTTCATATTTTTATGATATTAATTACTTGGAGATATAACCACAACATACATACAATACATTACTTCCATAAGATCAATAACTTGGAAATTATGTATATTTCGCCATGCCTATACCGGACCAAACCATGCCTATAACTATCTCCACCATGCCTATATCTAACTTTGCCATGCCTATACCTGAATCCACTATAACTATTTCTAACTCCATCATGCCTGTACTTGACCAAACAAGGCCTATGCCTGACTCCATCATGCCTAGCTCACCTAGTTCCCATGGTACACAATAACAATTGAAATTAAAAAGAGTACATCATCCATCAACTATATAAAGAGGAATATCTATATATCAATACATATATACATAGGGATACATAATCAAAGTGTCTAAATAAATCTCATATACAATCTCACAACATATTTTGCATGCAAGATGGTATATAACAATCAAAATTACATCATACAAGTATCACATGTCATGATCAATCAACCCCACCTGAGGCCCTCCTCTCCACTCTCACCCATCTCCTCCTCCTGACCCTCAACAGGGCCCAGATTGTGATAACTAATAGCCTTACCCTGACCCTGTCTCTGAGGTTCATGACCCCTTGTGCTACCTAAGTTGTGATTCCTAGACCTTTTCCTCTCACTAGCTTCCTGTTGGGCCCTATACTTGGCATATGAGGGAACATCAATACCTGCAGTGGCTAGATGGTCCTAGTAATAACAAGCCTCATTCAAGGCATTCCTAAACCTCACCATAGGTACGGTTTGGGGTGGTACCATTGGCCTAACTGCCACCTGTGAACTCTTCCCTACCAATAGTTGACCCTTCCCTTGCATCTCACCCTCATGAACTTATTACCTAACACCTAACCTTAGAATCAGTTGGGGTATTTTTTTTTCCCCTATCATGGCCTTACCTACAACCTTACCTAAATCAACCAACCCAACCTTTCTCATTTGTTACACTTGAATTCGTTTACTCGCTATACCTTACAATGCTACTACTCATGTTGTTCAACCTATTGGCATTACCTTTCCTAATGTCATGTTGTTTATCTTGACCTACCATTTGGTGCCTTGGAATAAATCTATTACCCATTCCATCACCTTGCCTAGTTGTGTTTCACAACCATATCCTATACCTTGCATACCTAAACCACTTCAACCTTGTTTGGATAAACCTATCAACCTTTGAAAAAGTAAATTTTGCAAGCTCTTTAGCCTAGTACATTATCGAATTCTATACAAATGTGTGTGTTACACTTCCACTACCTATTACACGACCAAAATCATCCTTACCTACACCCAACATACCATTTTTCATCACTTACCCTATATCAAACCACTCGCCGGCTCCATTTAACACCTCATATGTTCCTAGTTTAAGGGGTATCACCTCTACCCACACTTGGGGCAGATTAACCCTCACTCATACCTAGAGAACCGACTTCTTGTTTATATCAACGTCACTTATCAATATAAGCTACGTGAAAAAAAGGGGAAAATGAAGACACCAAATTTGGGTCACACTCCCCTTAGTCCCCTTCAATTAATTAACGTAACACATTTAACTAATCACGACCCCTTCAACCCATATTGATATTCATACTCACATTATTAATTAATTTAATTATTTTAATAAGTTAATTTCATCCTCAAACCTCCACCTCATCATTACACCTCACCCTAGACCTATTCTAGAGGCATTTAACTCATAGTGACCAAGTCATCACTCTTAGCATTGAATCATCACTCCCAATGTTGAGTCACCACCTTACCTAACTAACCAAGAATTATTCCTAAACCTAACTAGAATTCTTATAAGATCTTAATTCCTTCTCTCACGTGAAATCAACTTCCCTAAGTGGACCCAAAAAGGAAAGAATGCTGATTCTGGGAAAATCTGTCTATTTTTGGTAAATATGACTATTTCAACCTAACCGACATTGGTTTATCCTCGGCTGATGTTGGTCACCTAAACCACCATCAGTTCCTTTATATATAATTTTACAACCCTTTACCCAAGTTGGTCATTCAGTTATTAGAGTCTTATTGCATTCAAGCATGAATCTTTAAGCCCTCTTGCATCTAGATGATGAACACACACAACCACAGTTCAAGACAAGTAGTTTGTTCTCCTTCCATAGTGTTGGAATACTTGTTTCACCATTTTCTTTACATTTTTAATGTGACGAAACAAATAATGTTATGAGTTGAGGGGGGATACCTATTGTGTTGGTCATTTGGAGGTTAATGCATGTGTTCTGACTTCTCGATCCGATGTTGACTGTGAGAGATTCCTTTTGGCTAGGAGGAACTACCTAAAGTAGAAAACAAGAAAACAAAAGAAGAGTTAAATAATATATGACAATGGATTTCCTAGCATATGCTAGATCCGGGAAGTGTGATACTTCCTAGAAGGTTATCAACCCACTATTTTTATAAAACAAATTATGGAATAATTGAAATATATACATAAAGATTCTAGTTCTAGTATTATGATTTTGGTACCTCAAATCACTATCAGTGTCGATACAATTAAATACTAAAAAATATGCAGGTCAAGGTTTTTGGGTCAGCTCGTGGGTTTTTCAGGTGGTCTGCAGGTCATAGACAGGGTCTTGGCAGGGTTGGATAAGTTATTTGGGTTGTTTTGGTAGGTTAGTTGGTTACTGCTTTGCATAGTGTTGGCAGGCACAGAGACTGGTATCTGCCAGGTATGACTAATCATGATTAGATAGAACCAATGATGGTTATGGGTAACTGGTGTCGGTAGAGGTGGGCTAATAGGACTCAAAAAGATCGGGTTATAAAGGTATATCTAAGGTTAAATAGAGACAAATGGGGGTGGATAGGTCTATGGGGATCTTAGGTATACTCAGATATGTGTAACAGTCAGATATAAGTGATTTAATGGTGTGGGTTGAGGAATGATTGAGTTTATAGTCAGGTAAATGGTAAGGGAATGAGAGTGCAAGTGGAAACTGATAATAACAATAGAAGAACTTGATATACTGAAGTAGAAATAGATGATGTTGGTTAAAATTATACTTACTATGATGCAGGTTCAAATGGTTGGATGGTGATGATGGTTGGTCATAGGAATAATGTTACTGTGAGTGAAATACCTCTGGATCTATCCTGATGTTAGCTATGGATGTCTATAGGTACCAAAAGGCTCTGGTTCTTCTTGCATGTAGTTCTCTTCCCTTCTCCTCAATTTCTGAATGTGCCAACCCACAAAAAAGGTTACCGAAGTGAATAAATGGTAACTGACGACAATTCCTGGTTGACCAACATTGGTTTTGGGATGACCAACATTGGTTAAGGAGGGAATCCCTAAGTTTGCTAAAAATGAAAGATCTTCCCATCATTTGGGCTAGGTTTGTCCATTTATTTGTGGATCAGAATGGACATTCTATTTTTTATGAACAGGAAGGTGGTTAGAGGAATAATAGGCATGTGATTTTAGGGTTAAACTAAATCTTAGCTCATTAAGGTAAGTAGGACTAATTCTTAGTTAGTTATGGAAACATGCTATGAATAGGTCTATGGTGAGGTGTCTAGGTGAGGTGGAAATTAGTTTAATTAGGATAATTAAATAATAAAATAGGTATTAATTGAATTGAATTAATATTAATGTGGGGTGAAAGGGACCATGGTTAGAGGAACATGTATAAGCTGGTTATTTGACCAGGGGCTAAGGGGAGTGTGACCAAGTTTTGGTGTCTACATTTTCCCCTTTTTTTGTGTAGCTTGTATTGGTAAGTGATGATGAAAAAAATAAGATGTGGGTGTCCCATGTGTGGGTGAAGGTGATCCCCCTCAAACCAGGAACTAATGAGGTGTAAGACCGAATTGGTGAGTGGTTTGATAAAAAGGTGGATGTGATGAAAATGATGGTAAGTGGGCCTGAGTGTAGTTGTGAGCATATGGGGTACAGGGGTAAGGGTCAAAGTGGGAAAATAGGAAAATGGGAAAAGATAAAAGGTAGTGGCATTCAAACGCACACACACATTATAAATTGCGGCACAATACGAGGTGGAAGATCTTGTAAACTCTACATCATCCAAGGTATATAGGTTTATCCCAACAAGGTTGAAGTGATTCCGATATCCAAGGTATAGGATATGGTGCGGAAACACAACATAGGTTAAGTGCACAAATGTTTAGGTATGTTCTGATACACCAAAGGTTGGGTTAGGATAAACATCATAGTAATATGCAAGGTAAGGTCATTAGGCCAAACAACACAGGTAGCAGCACCACAAGGTATAACGAGTACATGGGTACAAAGGTCTCTAAAATTGGTTCAATTCAAGTTATACTAGTAAATACATGGGTAATACTAGGGTATAGGTAAAATAATAACTCCTAAGATGCAACAAAGACAATGTAGGGGTAGGTTGGGTTTGTAGGTATGGTTCAAAGGGTGTTCGGGATGATAAAAAGGTACATTGGCACAAATGGTGGCTGGAAAAAGGAAGCTTAGTAAGACCAAAAAGTTATAAGGGTGGACTGATGCCGATTATAGGGTGATCGATGTTAGTTAGCTAGGGAAAAAATAGGACTGAAGTCAGTCAAGTCGGGTTGGGTTTATAAAATAAAAATTCTGTATTTTAGGAAATCATTGTTGTGTTGTAACATTAGAAAAAACAGTAGATCCATTTGAATTTTGGTGCTTTTTGAGAGGAAAGTATGAGGGATTGTACCTAGATGAGGTGGAGAGATCTTGTTGGTGAGAGGAGCTAGGTAGATGGGTCCACAAGATTGGTGTGGAGAATTTGAGTGGGTGGAGGTGATGTGGCTATTTGGTGATGGAAGAAGCGAGAGAGGGGTCAGGTGGGCCACCAATGCAGTGGAAAGTCGTGCCACCATGCCAATGACACCAAAATGAGGTAAGATCTCATCCTTTCTTCATATTTGTTGTCATAAAAAGGGGATGGGTATGAATGGTTGGGTAGAGATTATAATTAAAAAATATCCTTTAAATTGATATAATGAGGGGCGAGAGAGGTCATAGGTAGGGTAAATAGGGTTGGGGAGGGATTTAGGTTAGGTTTTGGGTAGGGTAGGAGAAGTTATTAGGTGAATTTAGAGAATTTAAGGGGAGAAAAATGGGGGTTTATGGGTCTAGTCATGGTGACGGTGACTAACGTTGGTTAGGAATTGGCTAACATCAGTCAAATAATAGAGGACTGATGTCAGTTACTAGTGACCATGGTCGATCAGGATTTTAAGGATTAAGAGGTGAGGTAAGGTTTTTTAGGGGGTTGGAAACTATGAGATGTAAATGTAAGTGGTTTGAGGGTAGGAAGTAGGTTATGGAGGTTGCAGGGAAGGAAAATAGGAAGGAATTGTAGGAATGGAATATCCGATTAAGGGATGTTTTAGAAATGGTTATGGGTTTAACAATGGTGTGATTATTTGGATGTAGGTGAGAGACTAGCTACAGATGTGGGATAGAGTTCCACCTCTATTACTAGCAGTGTAGGGAGACATGACTGATGAGGAGTGGAGGCATGTGACTGATTTGGGTCTGATTAGTATCTGATCTTATAGGCATATAGTGTGTGATCCTAGTTTGATGGTCACTTTCATCGATAGATGGGATTATTTGACCAACACATTCTATCTTTCGAAAGGTTGGATCAAAATCACCTTAGAGGACATGTACAAGATCCTAAGATTACCGATAGTGGGAGCATAGGTGTACTCTATTACATCAGAGGCCTCCAAGGAGGTGATGTTGACAATATTTGGAGAGGGGATGGCTAAGATGAGGGATGAGATACAACTACTCAGGTGGATAGAGGGACATCATTCCAGGGAGCATGAGATGATACCAGTAGATAGATTCTGGTGGTAGTTTGGGATACCCTAGGATGTTCCACCACCATTTCCATAGTATACGAGGGATGACATGGAGAGACCTGTGTCTCCACCTTGAGCTATAGTTTCGATAGTGCAGAAGGAGCATCCAGTGGAATGGAAGATAGATGATGTCAGCTACACATATGCATATAGATGGTGGTGGGTAGTCTAGCTATGAACAACACCACCCATACCAGGGGAAGCCAGACATGACTACCCTCACATTCTAAAGAGACACATTACAGGGACAAGTGGCTGATGGGGTCACATGTAGATGTGGCCATGTTATAAGCACATGTTACATGGCTACATGGCCATTTGGCCACTGCACAGGCACAAATTGTGGCCCTACATGCCTAAATGAATTCATAGGCACTAGCACAGGCATCAGTACAATCATAGGTATATGCATAAGGAAAGGTACCCTTATTATAGGTACTATCAAGACAAGGTCCCAGGAGACAGGTACAGGGGTCAAGATAGATGGTGCCTCCGTAGACCATACAGACGGATAGTTTCATTGAGGCCTTAGGTGAGGCATGATACTATCAGGATCACTTGATGGCCACAGGGATAGACATTCCATCTTATGCCAATTATAGAGCACAACAGGCTTTGAGTGAGAGGACTAGGTCCTACACTCATAGTGTGGAGAGAACAGGAGGCTATCGAGCCTCGAGACAGGGTCAAGGTGATGCCACCAGTGCACAAAGGCAATCTAAAGGTGATGTACCAGAAGAGGTCATGCCATGGCCCATGGTAGGAGGTGAGATGTTAGTGGAACACCACACAGGAGTAGAGGAGGAGGAGGAGATAAGTGAGACAAGCATGGAGGATATCTGATGGAGGGTATGCCTGATAGTTATGCATGTACCTCTATTTTTGTGTATTTTGGCATAAATTGGCCTATGTGCCAAAGATAGCGAGGATGTACATGAGAGTTGTTGAGATTTTTTATCATATACCAGCCTGCATGCCAAAGATGGTGAGGATTTATCTAAGTGATTTGATATATTTTTATTTATTTAGATCTATGTACATATGTATGTATACACAGACTTTCTGATGTATAGATGATGATTTTTATAGTATGGATGGTGCAATTATTTTTAATTTCCATTATTATGTGTGTATGTGATGAAAACTAGGTGAATTAGGCAATGATTGAGTTAAGGTCATGTAGGCATGGCAGAGTGAGGTCAATAGGAATGATGGAGTCAGGTTATAGGCATGGTAGAGTCAGGTTGGTTTAGGCATGATTGATTCAGGCTGATTTAAGCATGATTAAGTCAAGTTGATTTAGGCATGATTGAGTCAAGGTCGTGTAGGCATGGCAGAGTGAGGTCAATAGACATGATGGAGTCAAGCTATAGGCATGGTGGAGTCAGGTTGGTTTAGGCATGATTGAGTCGGGTTGATTTATTCATGAGGTGAGTTAGGTTGATTTAGGCATGGGGGGGGTCTATTTTTTAATTTTTATTAAAATTCCAAGTTATTGATAACATGGGAAATAAATGATGAGTTATATGTATGTTATGGTGTAAATTTCCAAAATATTTGATATCATGGAAATTTAAAATGATTGAGTGGATGTTTTTATGATGTGATATCATGGTAGATATGTATGTGTGTTAAAATCCCAAGTGTTATGATAAATGGAAACTAATTACGGTAGAATGTTAATAGAAAATATGTGGGGAAAATGGTTAGGGTAAAGAGTGGTCGACCTAACCTTCAAGGGCCACATACCCTTGAAGTGATGCCTACATAGTGTTAGTGAAAAATCACAGCACCCCCAAATGAGTGGTGGATCTACTTTTCTAAGGAAGGGTCATTTGGTGTGATTTTCATAACATGGGACCATCTCTCAAGCTATGTAGGACTTGCAGACTTGAGATGGCCCTCCGGAGAAAGCTAGACTTCTTCTTCCTAATCCTAATGCTAAACTACTCCTAATGAAGAAATGACAGTCTAACTACACCTATCCTAACAATGCCAAGGAGACAGGGAGAAAGAAAGTGCATAAAGAGGGAAATCCTACACTAACCAGGTGATAACACCTAGAAAAGGGAAGTGTTGGTCATCTATCAAAACAGCCATGAAATGAAGGAGGTGAAGTGAGAAATGGAGAGGATGGACAGTAGCATCACAGACCAAATGTTAGATTCACACAGAACTCCATTTCTGATCCCCATGAACACAACTCCCAAATCTGCAAATGAAATGTCCAAAACATTCATGGAATACTCTAGAATGATGAGAGATAAGAAGATGCAATGAAAACAAGCGAAGGATGGAAAACACATCACAAAAATGATTTTTTTTGCTTCAAAAATTTACACAGAGCATCATACATGAGGAAGAGGCAAAGAACACCATTTACAGAGTAGGCGAGGAGGTTTAGACCCCATTTTCAACCCTGGCAAAGAAAAGAAGAGGGGAGGAAGAGAAGAAGAATGAACAACTTTAACAATGAATCATGCCCTTGTATTTATAGAATCGATCTGAGAGAAGAAAAAGGGGGAGAGAAGTGGGAAAACGTGGGTCAAAGCTCAACTACCGCTATTAATGCCTCTGATGAAATATTCCCCCCAAATTTGTCTTTACCATGTCAATCCTCAATTTCCTACTTTGAAGGAAGAGGACACGGCGAAAGAAAATTGAATATGATTTGGTTATTGACATAGATGGATCTTACATTAAAGGCCCAAAGATGTTTCTCCATTTTCCTTACCTAACATCCTCAAAAACAAAGTCTCAGACCTCCATTGTGTGGGCGAGGCTGAGATCTTTCTAATGGTGTCAAATTCACAATATTTCAAGTCTTGAGTCAAAAGATATGCCCCTTTGAAGTTTTTATCGGATCCATATGAATGGATGGGGAAAACAATTTGAAAATAGGTCCCCCTCTTTAATATGGGACACATGACACCCTTTGGTTGGCTGCTCCAAATTTTTCCTTTATGCCTTTTGAATGAACGGAAAAATTTCACTTCTCTCCCCAACACCCCGCCTTGGCTTTGACTCGGGTCTATATGTTGAATTTTTCCCTCTTGGGTGGAGTCATGGGTCTTTTTATAAATTTAACCCCTTTTGAGGAAAAGGGAAAAGAACTAACCTTTTCCCCAACTCCCCACTTTCCCCTGGGACACGTGTCACTCTAACGCTTGCTCAGGAATCTATTTTTCATTTTCCCCTGAAACAACATCCTTAGGACACTTAGAAGCTTCTGTCATCCTATTAATTCTTTGACAATTCAACTAACTCTTCCCCCTTTGAGGACATGTGGAGGCACCATGCATGTTTACAAATCTGACCCAAAGCTTACCTTTGTAGGAGCGTCAGGTTGACACTTGTCGACCTTCATTGCTTTGTGTACTTTTCAATGGTCCTTCTTACTATTTAGACTTTGGGCTATGTGGCGAGCTCGTGCTCATTTGGGTTTCCGCATTTGGACCAACTCTTGGGGATGTGCCACACTGAAACTTGGCACTCTCCGCTTGCACATTCATACTTAGCCAATTTTTTTAGGCCCGCCCTGTCCACCTTTGACTCCATTTGAAAATTTGACCCTGCCTCTGTTCTACCTTAGGAGAAATGGGGATTTGTGACACTTATTTGAGCCTTTATATTTGGATCCATCTTTGGAGAAGTGCCACAAGGACATGTGGTCTCTTCCGCTACCTCCTCCATACTTATTCAATTTTAGACCCTTTCCTAAATTGTTCAAGCCTGAAATCTTCCAACCTTCATCGTCTCTCTTGTTTCTTACATCTGGTCTCTTTAAAATTGTCTCCTCTTTCTTCTATACCCCCACCACTCCATTGTTGAGTCTTCCCTTGACCCTTTAAATATATTTAGGATGTGGAAACACTCAAAAGAACCGTTTCTTCTATTTCTTCTTATGCAGGGTCAAATTTGACTCTCTCGGGCTTCTATTTTTCACTTTTCCTAGTTTTGGGACATGATCTCGTGGGTCTGTATCATTTCCCTTCATGTTTTATTTATGTGTAAGGCTTGTTCTGACCAAAATTTCTAGTGGAAAATTTGGGATAACAATTTGGCGACTCACAGGGAAATCTACCTGCTAGATGAAGAGACTAGTGGCCTTGAAGCATCCATTGGGCATGGAGTTTACTTGATAACATGGACCTAATCCTTGAGCCATTTGGAGCCTGACTACAAGCCTTTTCTATGTTTCATCTGTCTCTGAGACTTTCCACGCGTCTGCACTCTCAATTTTCATAAGAGAACCTTAGAAATGGAGTTTCTAAGAGTAGAAAATTGTTTTGACCATGGGCTTCAATCTGTCCCTCAAATGGACTTTCTCAAAATGAATTTTAGTTGCTCTGCATTTGTTACCTATTTCAACTTGTAACTATCATAGGCAAACATGAGCCTTCTTTCCTTAAATAGTTAATAGTTTGGCCTCATACCCCTTTGAAGTAATACAAGCAAAACTTATATACAAAGACCAAATCATACATGCCTCAAATGAGACATGCAGAGTGTGCATAAGCACTTCTGCTAGAAAATAACCTACATACTCTACTCTAACCAAGAGCAAAGGGAGCTCAAAAAAATATTGTAACTGGTAGGGATAAATAACTTCCCTTCCTCAAAAATGGCAGTCATGCAACTGATTTGGCACTGAACGTGGCTGGTTAGATGAGTGAAAAACTAACAATAAGTCGGTTCTCTACCCAAATCATCAAGGTATCAACATTGATGGAAAATACCTATTTAAGCTGACCTACATTGGAATCCTGGAGTCATTGATGGTGATCCTTAGTACTTTGATGATCATCCTCATGCCTTGAAGTAGGCATGACTTGTTTTGGTCTCTCCTTTGGCTCTAATGAAGCTAAGTACCTGATTGGGCATGATCTAATCCTTTAGATGTGCCCATTTCTCTAAAATTAAACTCCAAAATTGGATTCTTCTTGTGGACCTTCTTAGGTGGATGGTGTGAGAGAAATTATGACATCCTCATACCTTTTCTCTTCCTCCTCCTTTGAAGAACATGAAAGATTCATGTCTTCCAATCTTGGTTCCAGAGGGCTGTTATGAAGTGCAGACTGCTGTTCTTGAATCTTCTCCTCCATGGCATCATGGTCATGTGCTTGGGATGTGAGAGATGGAGGAAAAAAATATGTGATCTCCATGTGTTTCCCTCCATCAAGCCAATCCTCTAAGTCAGACAGGTAATCTACCTCCTTGCTGTCCTACCGTAGGTACTCAACCTCCTTCATGGTGTCCTCCTGATATACAATTGACTCACCATGGTTCCTTTCATCCTCAAAAATGACATTTGAAAGATCAAACTCTTCCTCAACATCAGATTTGAAGGGGATTAAGTGGGAGGAATAACTGAAGGTTCTTTTGTGTCTTGCTCTGCATTTGGAGCCTCTGAAACTATATGGTCCTCCTCCACAGCCGGAATGTACTCCTCTTCTTTTGGATTAGGAGTAGCTCCCTCTTCCCCTTCTTGTGTTTTAGCTAGTGCTTCCACCACTTGCAACTTGACCTCAGCCTCCTTCATAGGCCTAACCAATAAGGGCACCTTTAAAAACTCAAATTTAGTAGCCCAACTCTTAAGATTTTCTATCATTTCTTCTCTGTTGGGTTCCTCTATTTTATGTTCTCTTTGGCTGGTTTTTTTATTATTTTCTTCCCAACATGGACTTGGGAAGGCATTTATTTTGGATCTTGTAGAGGGGAATTGGATTTGGAAGGGAAAAGGGAAGAGAAACTGAGATGAGGTGGAAGACTAGGAGATAGAGAAATGAAATCAACACTTAGGGAAGCAAGTGAGGGGCTTGACTCCTGCCTCTACTGAAATGATAAAGATTGAGGAAGAGACAATGAAAGACAGGGATCTGGTGAATGACTTACCCATTGACAAGGTTGTCCCACACTTTGCTTATAAGCCCCAATCTCCATTGTCCATTGTGCAAGTTGGGGGTAGCATTTCAATCATGAAGTTCATCTTCTCCTGAGGGTTATAGTGTCTTGGAAAAGGGCCTTCCCATGGAAAAGGTGCCCTATAACCGATGTTGAAAGCCCTCATTTGAAATGTTTCCCTAAATTGAACCATGTCAGCCTCCATTTTTTGAATCTTTTCTAGTAGAACAACATCTTTTGCACAATTATCACCATCATATGCGTCCACTTGTTCTTGATAAGCTTCATAGTCAAACTGGTTTTGACACTTATCATATGGGTAAGCATAATGGTACTGGATCTGATTATAATGTTGATCTAGAGGATTTGGGAAATACATTGGAGGTGGAATCTATAGTTGTAAATGTGATTTCCATGAAGGGAATGAAGTCATGATTGCACAACCTAATGGAATGGGGGAAAATGAAAGAGATGGAGGAAGAAATGGATGAAATGAGTGGAAATGGATGGAAATGGTATGTAACTCAAAGAATGGGTTTTTGACCAAATTGAGTAACCAGATGCTTGAAAGTGCCTCCAAATGCTGAAATATTCACCAAGATCACATCGAACCTGATGAAGTGAAGTGGTAAGGTGCTTCAGACTTGTCCCACCAGGCATGCCAAAAAATTTAGTGCAAAATCACACCACCCCCAAATGAGTGGTGGATCTTATTTTCTAAGGCAAGGTCATTTGGTGTGATTTACATAACATGCGACCATCTCTCAAGTTATGGGACTTGCAGAGTTGAGATGGCCCTTTCGATAAATCCAGCTTCTTCTTCCTGATCTTAATGCTACACTAATCCTAATGCAAAAATGATGTCTAACCACACCTATCCTAATAATTCCAAGAAGATAGGGAGAGAGAAATTGCATAAAGAGGGAAATCCTACACTAACGAGGTGATAGCACCAAGAAAAGGGAAGTGTTGATCATCTATCAAAATGGCCATGAAATGAAGGGAGGTGAGGTGAGCAATGGAGAGGATGAACAAAAACATCACAGACCAAATGTCAGATTCACACAGAACTCAATTTTTGATCCCCACGAACACAGATCCTAGATCTGTAAATGAAACATCCAAAACATGTACAGAATACTATTGAATGATGAGAGGAAATAATATGCAATGAAAACAAGTGAATGATGGTCAAACACATCACAAAAATGAGTTTTATTGCTTCATAAATTTTCACAAAGCATCATACATGAGCAAGAGGAAAAGAACACCATTTACAAAGCAGGGGAGGAGGTTTAGACTCCGTTTTCAACCCTAGGGAAGAAAAGAAGAGGGAAGGTAGAGAATAAGAATGAACAAAAACTTTTACAATGAATCCTACCCCTGTATTTATAAAATCAATCAAAGAAAAGAAAAAGGGAGAGAGAATCGGGAAAACACGGGTTGAAGTTCAACCACCACTATTAATGCCTATGATGAAATCTACCCCCCAAATCTGTCTTTAGCGTGTCAATCCTCAGTTTGGTGCTTTGAAGGAAGAGGACACAATGAAAACAGATCAAATCCAATTTAGTTGTTGAGAGAGATGGATCCTACATTGAAGGCCCAAAGACATTTCTCCATTTTCTTTACCTAACCTCCTCAAATATAAAGTCTCAAACGTCCATTGCATTAGTGAGGTTGAGATCTTTCCAATGGTGTCAGATTCACAATATTTTGAGCCCTAAGTTGAAATATATGCCCCTTCAAAGTTTGTATCAGATCTGTATGAATGGACGGGGGAAAATAGTTTGAAAATGGGTCCCCCTCTTTAATATGGAACATGTGTCACCCTTTGGTTAGATGGGGAGATGCGTTCTAACATTTTCCTTTATGCCTTCTGAACAAAAGGAAAACTTTCACTTCTCTCCCTGATGCCCCGCCTTGGCTTTGACTCAGGTCTATATGTTGACTTTTCCCCTCTTGGGTGGAGTCGTGGGTCTTTTTATAACTTTTACCCCTTTTGAGGCAAAGGGCGCAAAACTAACCTTTTTCCCAACTCCTTGCTTTCCCCTGGGACACGTGTGACTCTGGCACTTACTCTGTATTCTCTTTTCCATTTTCCCCTAAAAAAGTTTCCTTAGGACACTTGGTAGGTTCCACTAGCCTATTAGTGCTTTCAAAATTCAACTAACTCTACCCCCTTTGAGGACACGTGGAGGCATTGCACATGTTTGCAAATCTAACCAAAAGCTTACCTTTGGAGGAGCATCGGGTTGACACTTGTCTATGTCCATTGCTTTGTGGACTTTTAAATGGTCCTTAATTTTTAGACTTTAGGCTACATGGCGAGCTTGTGCTCATTTGGGTCTCTGCCTTTGTACTGACTCTTGGGGATGCACCACACTAACACTTGGCACTCTCTGCTTGCACATTCATACTTAACCAATTTTTTGAGGCCCACCTTATCTGCCTTTGACTCTGTTTGACCATTTGACCCTACCTCCATTCCACCCTAGGACACATGGAGATGCAGCGCTTGTTTGAGACTCTCTATTTGGATCCATATTTGGAGAAGTACTGCAAGGACACCTGGTCTATTCCACTGCCTCCTCCATACTTAGTCAATTTTGGACCCTTTCCTGAACTGTTTGAGCCCAAAAACTTCCAGACTTCATCATTTCTTCTGTTTCTTGCATCTGGTCTCTTTAAAACTATCTCATCTTTCTTCTCTATCCTTTCCACTCCATTTTTTAGTCCTCCCTCGACCCTTTAAATATATTTAGGATGTGGAAACACTTAAAAGAAACATTTCTTCCATTTCTTCTTATACGGGGTTGAATTTAACACTCTCGGGCTTCTATTTTTCACTTTTCCTAGTTCTGGGATGTGAGCTCATGGGTCTATATCATTTCCCTTCATGTTTTCTTTATTTGTAAGTCTTGTTCTGACCAAATTTTCTGGTGGGAAATTTGGGATAACACATAGCCCCAGGGAAAATGGGCCTCAGGCCGATGTAGTACTCCCATAAGCTAGGGAAGAATATAATGAAGTAGAGGAATGGATTGGTAGGTGTTAGGCTTGGTTGAATGTAGGTCATATGCATGATTGAGTGTAGGTCATAGGCATGGTTGAGTTGTTTTTAAATATAGGTGTTGATGATCGGGTCCTATGTAAGATAATCAATAAGTAATGAGGAAGGCGGATGGGAAGAGGTGGAAAAAGAGTTAATTAATTGATAAGATCCCTAATGAGTCGACCATACTCTAGATGTACTCATGAAAGTAAGACCCTAAAGTCCTTTTATAATGGACTATTATAAGGGTGAAGAAAATCATATGATCATGAAATGTTGCAGCTGCGACAAGTACCTTGTGTAGAGAGAAAACAAGGGTGCAAAAGGAAATGAGGTGAAAGTGGATGGTTGAGTGTAACCCAATGTGAGATAGCATGTTTTTCATTGCAAGAATCCCAGGATCAACAATAGGAAAGTCCATGACAAAAATTTCATCCTTTTCTTCATTCTTTCATTGTTTTTTTTGTTTTTAATAGATTGATCAATGTAGGAAGTCTATATGGGATGATTGTATGATCTCCTTCAGCTCTTCGCAAAACTGATCAATGTGGGAAATCTATATGGGATGATTATATGATCTCCTTGAGGTCTTCACAAAGTTGATCGATGCAGGAAGCTTCTGGATATGTTTATTATATTTTGGAAATGGATTCATATAGATGTACTTCGAGGGAGCAGTCTATTTATAGCTATGGAAATAGCTTAAAGAGATTTCCCTTTATGAGGGAGTCATATTTTTCTAGAAGTTTGACTCAAGGAGTTGAATCCATTTTTATTTTTGGACGTTTAAGTCATGGACAAGACTATAAAGGAAGATTAGGCTCTTATTCAGAAGACAAAACCATATTACACAAGGGTTAACTATGAGAGGGGTGGTTTTGAGTGATGACCGATCAGGGGATCCCATCTTGAAGAATATGAAAATTATCCATGAAAATCATGCTTTGAGTAGAGCCATGGTACTCATACTAAAGATAGGGCTGAAAGGTAACAGGTAGTCACATGATTCATTTTTAGTCATGGATCCTTAAAAATAGGTAATATAGAAGGTGAACAAAGCTCAAGGGATGAGTGATCAATTGACAGAAAGTGATATAGGACTTGATGTCAATAATAAAATGGATGAAGATGTAAGGAATTGAGAGGCTCGGGTTTAGGTTTACCTTCGAGTGAAGAAAAATGATAAGCACCTGATCCATAGGAATGGGTAACGATATAAGGTCCAAGTGAATTAGGAGAAAATTTTCCCCACTTACTTTTCTCTTCTTTGGTTACATGTTGATTACCTTTCAGGATGAGGTCACCAACCCAAAAGGTTCATTCATGAACATGTTTTTCGTAGGCACATTTGATATGTTTTTGTTATATTTGGAGATGGTTAAGAGCATTAAGACGGTGTTCATCTAATAACTCAATTTACGCCAAATGATCTTGGTGAAATTCATCATCATTGATCATGTCTTATAGTGAGATGTGGAGAGATGGAATCTAGGAAATTCAAGAGGTAAGACAGCCTCAGTACCATAGACCAGAGAAAAAGGTATGGCAGTAGTCTAAGTGTGAATACTGGTGTGATAAGCTCATAAGGCGAAAGGAATGTGTGAGTGTCAATCCTTACTAGTATCATCAACTACTTTCATAAGAATTTTGTTCAAGGTTTTATTTGTAGATTCTGCTTGGCCATTGGTTTGTGGGTAATAAGATGATTGGAAACTGAGTTAGATGCCAAAAGTTTCACATAGCTTATGTAGGGTTTTATTTTTGAATTGCTTTCCATTATTAGTGATGATTTGGTAAGGAACACCAAAGCAACAAATTATGTGATGGATAATGAATTCACATATTTTCTCGGCTTTTGTAGAAATTAGGGGAATGGCCTCTACCCATTTAGTGTAATATTTAGTAGTGGTTATGATCCATTAGTGGCATTGTGAATAATATGGATTGATCTCACCGACAAGATCTAAGCCCCATTGAGAGAAAGGCCAAAGGTCTCGTGCAACCTGCAAGGCATGACTAGGTGTGTGATGGATATTAGCATGTTCCTTGTATTTCACACAACATTTGACATAGTCACAATAATTGCGGTTTAAGGTTGGCCAATAATAGCCCAAGTGAAGAATGTGTTTTACTACAGTTAAACCACTAAAGTGACCTCCAAAAACTTTGTCATGAACTTCCTTAATAGTGTAGGGAATTTCAAAACTTATAAGGTATCATAAGAGAATACCATCAAAGTCATGTTTATAAAGAAGACCACCCATGATAACATAACAAGAGAAACTTTTAAGAAATGCAAGTTGTCCATTATGAGTGAGATCGGTGGGTAGAATGGAAAGGGAAATATATTCTATAAATTTCTTATACCAAAGGTCACGTGGGTCAGGTGTAATGGTTCTGATGGAGTAGAATTCATGAGGTAAATTAGAGGGTGATTGTAGCCTTTGTACTGTGATAAAGATTTTAGATTTAGCGGGAGAAGTGGGTATCTGAGAATCCAAGCAGACCATTGTATCTGCAAACTCATTGGTAGAACGTGGGTTGGTTTAAAGTTTGTAATGGTCAAAGCTGGTCAAAAGTATATCTATGTGATGTTTATACTTTTGAAGTATCTCATTATGACACTAGTATATACCTTTGACTTGGTTTATGACCAGCTAGGAATCGAAAAATATATTGATTGACTTGACATCTAAGGCATAAGTAGCCTAGATACCCAATACGAGTGCTTCGTATTCACCAAAAATGTTGGTACGATAAAAATCCAGTTTGAAAGATGAAGGCATAGATTCACCATTAAGAGGAAAGAGGATAACACTAGCCCCACCTCCATGCTGACACTTGGATCCATCGAAGAAGAGTTTCATTTGGTGAGTGGGTTCATCTAATGAGAGGGTAGCTATAGATTTGTCTAGGAAATCAAAGTTAGAGGGTTGATTCCTAGAAAGAGGTGCATCTTCTAGTTGGTCAGTGCTAACTTGGCCCTTGATGGACTTTTGATGGAAAAATTTGAGGTTAAGGTCGGCAAGAAGCATAATCCAATGTGTGACACATTGATGTTGATAGTGTTGGTGCCCATTTTGATCATTTTCCATTTTTCCATGTTTTCCCTTTTCTCTTTTTGCTCTGAAACGTTTTTTCCTCATGAAATCGATGATGTGAAGTTGTAGCTCCATTCTTGTGCAGTGAATTGTTTGCAAACTCATTACATTGCCCTAATTTGCTAAGGAGAAATGTGTTTTGCCCTAATTTAGCCTATTCAAACACCTCTGCCATTTTTCCTATGTTTTCTCAGCCTTTGGATCTCAAAATTGTTCGTTTTATACATATTTTCCCTCAAATATCCCTCCCCATGGTCGTAAATTTCCTAAAAACACTTTCCATTTATCTTTTGATCGAAAAAATCTTCACCCACAAAGGAAAAATCGATTTTGGGCATCCCTAGCATTTTCTATGTTTTTTTACGGTCAAACAGGTGTCATTTTCCTGTCAAATTCATATTCAACATTCTAGGGCATCACTGGCAATTTTTGCGTTGTTTAACGGTCATATGGGTGTCCTTTTCCCGTCAAATTTTAGCTCAAACATCTTCTCATGCGTGGTCATTTGTGGTTAGACAAGGTTCAGTAGGTCTACTCGAAAAACTTAACATTTTTTGTGTTTTAAAATAAGTGCAAGTTACCCCCACAGCTCCGCAGCTCCCAGAGGAGGTACACATGTTACAAGCAGAGTGAAAGCAGATAGGTGGGTCATTTTGTGCCTTAATTCATTTTGGAAAAAAGAGTTAAAATATAAACAAAATGCCTAGGGCCCGCAACGAATCAGAATGGAACACATGGTGGCTTCAGAGTGCAGACTCGCAATGAAATAGAATGGAAAATGTGGTGGCTTCAGAGCGCAGGCCCTTAGTGAATCAAAGGTGGACACGTGTCATTTTTTTCATCAAAAGTGCGATGGAAGGCTGGTGGAGGACATAGAAATTTGTTTACTTTTTGGCGAAAGGGAGCAAAAGTTTTGAAAAAGGCCATGGGTCCGTTGGGTCACTCAAGAGAGGACACATGGTAGGATCAAAGATAGAAGGGAGTGCAGGCCACCAGAGGAAAAAGGGAAATATTGCCTTTTTGGAAAAGTGAGTTAAAGCGGTAATTTGAGATGGCTCTGCAATCAATCAGAGGGAGACACCTGTCAAAAGCAATGAAAGAGGGGAGTGCGGGCCACTGGTGAGTTTTGAAAATTTTGAAATTTTTGAGGAGTTGAGTAAATTTTAAAAGGAGGAACATAAGCCTACATCGAGTAAGTGATCACCATGTGTCAAAGACAGAAGCGAAGGTGTGGGTCTGTAGGGAAAATTGTGAAAAATTTCCTTTTTTCCAAATAAGGTGGAAATGTGTAAGATTGAGTAGCGACCTCGGATCCAATCATATTGTGCCATGTGTTAGCACCAAATCTCAAGGGAAAAGAGGCAGAGGAAATTGTGAAAAATTTCCTTTTTTCCAAAAAAGGTGGAAATGTGTAGAATCAAGCCACAATTCCAATGGGGCCCACTTTGGGACACGTTTCAGGCCTGTTTTCCAAGGGCAGAGAGGTGGAGAAAAATGTTAATTTTTTACATTTTCTAAAAATGTTAAAATATCAAAAAATGATCCCAAGCCCATTTCTAATCACATTCTGACACATGGAGGGCTTATATTGAAGGGAGAAAGGCAAATTAACGGTAATTGTGCATTTTTTAGTTTCGCCCACATTTTTGCTCCAAGAAGTGTGAAAATGCAATTTTTGCATCAATTTTAACCAATTTTTTTGTGAATTCATGTCATTTTTGCCTTCAAGGATCATTGGAATCAATTTGAAAATTCAATTTGTAGATTTGAGGTACTTTTGAAATGAAATTTTGTTCGGGCTCAACAAAAAATGTGAAATATCATATCCAAAAGTTACAGAGTCAAATTTTGGAGGGATACGGATGAAATAATTAAAGAAAGGTGGTCTGCATGCTTTGAAGATGACAAACATGCCTCTATAATGGATAATGATGTGAATTTTGCAATGATTCACCTTTTTTGAGGCACCTGGCAACTTTTTGAACATTTTTCTGTTAGATGTCCCTTTCTGCAAGTCATGAGTGAATTTTTAACAAACTAAGATGCCATAGGATATTCTTTTCTTGGGAAAGAAGGATCAAATGTAATAAAGAGATATATAATGCATGTTTTGATACATGCAAAAGGTCGGGAAATTAAAAAAAAATGAGAAAATTTTGAGAGAAGCTCATCTTCTGAGAAATCATCCAAAAAACCTAGTTAATGTCTTCTGTGTTAGATTTTCATTCATGTTGAGTTGGTTACAAGTGTATAGCCATCACACGGATATGATATTGTTCCTAAAACTCTCCCCTACTAATGAATCTAACAATATTTTGAATTAATCTATGTTATTTTGGGCAATATGATGTCTGTTATCATGTTTAAATGTCTGCAAATAGTTTTCCTTGTTCTTGTTGCAATCTTGCATTGAAATTATTAGGAATCATGTAGATCTCATCCTTATTGATTATTTAGTGGCATTTGCAATTTCATTTTTTAGAAGAGCTTTCATCTGACATTAAAAATAAGCATTTTAAAATGACTTCACCTTCATTTTATTGACAGAGATTGCTTGTAATCCTTTGGGGGTACCTTAGGCGCGATTTGATCAGATATTTTGATGTTTAATTGGGTCCTTTAACTCAATATTTTATGTTGAGGTCTTAAATATTGTGTGAAGATTATAAACCTGGGCCTCCATTTGTGTATCTCTTCTAGTTTAAAGAACATCCTAACTATTTTGAAGCATTTTATCTTATCGTTATTCAAATGTTGTAGAGGTTGTCAAAGATCTATCATAGTTAGGTTTATCTTGTCAATATCCCACCAAAAATCATTCTAAACAACTAATCCTACCCCATAATACCCCTGTTTTGACCTGTATACCCGCAAAAGATCAAAATCCATTTGCTAAAGTATGCAAAACAGATCAGGATTACAAAATGTCTTCAGTAACCCTTACCTTGCTTTGAAAGTATCTCCATAATCTAGAAGTGATAACTTGTGAAAGTCATATTTGGAGTGTTGATCATATTTTCCCAAGGCCCCTTCATACTATTTGCACAAATTGAGGGATATCTTCATCTCCTTCACCATTTGAGGGTTACAAAATAGGTCCTCTTACCTTGGTTGAAAGGCACAACCTAAAACAGTTAGGACAAGATCAAGTCCTATTTGAGTGCTATCCATCTCTCCACAAATCTGAGTGCTAGTTAGATCACATCCCCAGCTACAAAATGACATACATCATGATCTATCTATCTTCAAGCTTCATGATATATCTCTGATACTACTCACATTGAAAAGGAGAACAAATTTTGGTACCAACAGATAGGATGTGGCATACATATAGTGTAAGGGGTCAATATTAGTAATAACGAAGGTGTTGTGGTTGAGTAGGTAATGGCAGAGTTTGGTGGTGAAAAAAACTAAGGCTAAGCAGATTTTTTTGGCATGGGTATATCTAGTTTCGTAGTCCATAAGGGTATGACTTATGTAATAAACTGATTTCTATCGGTGTTTCTTATCACGATGAGCGAGCATGACACCTAGAGAATGGTCAGAGGTGGAAATATATAGGTAAAAGGGTTGGTCATATTTATGAGGAATGAGCATAGGTGGTTGAAGAAGGTATTGTTTTAAGGCTTCAAAGGCTTTATTAAATTCATCATCCCATTTCAATGAAACATCTTTATTGAGAAGAATATGAAATGGTTGACAACGGTTGGAAAGTTGCGAGATAAAATGATGAATGGATTGTAACTTTCCTTATAGGCTTTAAATTTCACAAAGATTGGTAGGTGGAGGAATTTCTAGAATAGCCTTTACTTTAGCAGGATCGACTTCTATGTCATGCAAAGAAATGATGAAACCAAGGAGTTTTCCTAAAAGTACCGTAAAGATGCACTTCTTTGGTTGAAGATGAACACAATACTTGATGAGGTGATCAAAGATTCCCTTAAGGATGGCTAAGTGTTCGGTTAGATGTTTGGATTTGGAAAGAATATCATCTATGTAATCTTCCAATATTTGATGCATGATGTCATGGAAGATATAATTCATAGCTTGCTGATATGTGGCACCAGCATTTTTAAGGCCAAAAGGCATAACTTGATAGTAGAAGGTCCCCCTAACGATTGATAAAGGTAGTTTTGTGTTGATCTTCTGGAGCAAGTAATTATATACACCAAAATTAGGTCACACTTCCCTTAGTCCCTCATCAAATAACCAGATCGAAACTCACCTAATCATGGCCCCTTCCACCCCACATCATTATTAATTTAATTAAATTAATTAAATTAATATATATATCCTCACAATATTTATTATCTCATTATCTTAATTTCTACCCCACCACCTCACCTAGACACCTCATCTAGCCACCTCACCCTAGAACTATTCTTGGCATGTTTCCATAACTAACAATAACTAAGTATTACTTGCCTTAATGAGCTAATATTTGGTCTAACCCTAAAATCAATGCCTAAGATTTCTCTAAACACATTCCCACTCATTAGAAGGAAATTTTCCATTCTAATCCGTGAGAACAAACTTACTAGGCCCAAGAAATTAGAAAGATCTTCTCATTTTAGTAAATTTAGGGAGTCCTACCTTAACCGATGTCGATCACCCCTAAACCGATGACGGCCAACCCGAATCCATCATCGATTACCATCTATTCACCTAAGAAACCTTGTTTATGGGTTGGCACATTCTGAGAGCAATAGGACGAGAAGAGAGTTGTATGCAAGTGGAACCAGAGTCTTTCTCACACACCCATACATCCATAGCTAGCACGAGGATAGATCTGGAAGCATTGGCACTCACAGTAACATTCTGGGAAGCGTCACTACTACACCAAGCTCCATTCCATCAACCGATAATCACTAGTACCCAACCATTGGACCTACAACATTGGTAAGTTTTTTATCATTAATCATTTCCACTCCTATTATGTTTATAGAGTTGTTATCACCTATGTTACTATTTTTCTATTAACATTCCCATTCCTTTATAGCCATCTTTCTAAAAAACTCAAAAACCTCACCCACCCATTTATCAGATTACCTATCCTAGCCCTTCCACTTCTCTAAGTGTTCTCAGCATTCCCATAGACCTCGCCATCCCCTTCTTTAGCCTCATCCAACCTCACTCAGACTCTATAATAAAGTTTTCAATGAACTATTATCACCCTACTCTACCGACGCTAGTTACCCATAGTTGTCATCGGTCTCCCTTAAACCGTTATTGGTTATACCTATATGACATCAGTCTCTATGTTTTTAACCTTACCCAAGGACATAGCTAAACAACCTTTTACCAAATAACCTAAACAACCCAGAACCTAACCCTGACCAGTTCTAATACCCGACACCTACCAACCCTTCATATCTGACTATAGCCTAGCCTGTTATATTATATTTTCTTATTGTGATTGAATGAGATACCTAAATCTTATCAACTATAGTAGGACTTTACTTATTTCTCACATTAATTTATTTTTAACAGTGGATTGACAGCCATCTAGGAAGTATCACACTTCCCGAAACTAGCATACACTAGGCAGTCCACTGTCATATATCATTCAACTTCTCTTTTGTGGTCTTTTTTTCATTACAGGTAGTTCCTCCTAGCCAAAAGGAACATCTCACAATCAACATTGGATTGAGAAGTTAGAACGTGTGCAAAAATCATCAACCAATCAGCATAAATAGGTATTCCTCCTTGGCCTTCACCCTTATCTTTTTTTTCATTCAAAATGTAAAGAAAATGGTGAAACAATAATATTTGATTATAACATGAGAACCCATCCATGAGTGATAGCATTTCATGGCTGGTGGTGAGATCAACTAATTGGACAATATAGGTTGAGGTCATAGAATTCCGTGCAAATATAAAGTCCCCCTATCACCTTTGTGACACAAATGATGTTAGAAATTCATTGGGTATAGTCAATGGGTAGGATGAAGGAAATTGAGAGATAGCCTTCAAGCTCTTCTTTGATCAGAAGAGCAATGTGAGGATGCATTTTTTGTATCTTTTTCTTGATGGGTTTGGCATAAGGAATGGTCATGATATTGTGGACCACTATTTTTGGGTCAATACTGGGCATATCGGCCTCATAGGATGGCCCATCCCTGCCATAACATACCTGAAAGCTCTCCTTTTTGATATCCTTCTTCTTAGGACACCTTTATAACCACAAAATTTTGTTCTAAATACACACAGTTAGTTCTAAATAGCGTAAGCTAAACACACATACAGAAAAGTCACTCTTAGTATCATATTTTTCTTAGTGTTCTTCTTGCTTTGCATTTTGAGGTGTGAGGACATGATTACACATTGTTTTTTTTTCCTTGCACACCCCCCATCATAGTTTGAATATTTCAAATTTATCTGAGTGTGTCAGGGCCCCATCTTCTCATTCTCAGATTCCAAAGTTTGATTCTTCACTTCATTTAAATCACAACTCAAATTTCTTCATTTTTTTCTCAATTTCAAACTAAGCGATGTCGGCCCATCGACTGCCGTTGGTTTTCATCCGATAGTTGTCAGTTATACTTGACTGGTGTCGGCTCCTAACTTCCTAGGTACTTTTTCCTAAGACAGTATTCATTCATCATTCAGTTCCAGTTTTTTGGCCCTTTGGGCATTAACATATTTTCCTAATACTCTATTCTACTATGTTGATATTACCATCATACAAAAAACATTTCCTTGTACCGTTTATCAAACTTGTTTGATTTTCTAAAACTAGGGATTTTCTGCAGTAACTGGCATCAGTTTCTGTGACCGACATCAGTTCTCCAGCAACCATCATTGGTCAAATTGATCATCATCAGTGTCTGTAGTTGGTTTTCCAGATCTAAATATTGAGCAAATTCACCCTCTCAACCTCATACTTTCTATCCTTCTACTTTTTGTGTCATCGACAGAATTCAGTCTTATCAGGTCAGCACTTGTTCACATGCTGTTGACTCGTATCTAGACCAATGCTCTTATATTTCACATGATTTGTCAACCAATTTCACCTATTCCTTCACCATCCTCTATTATATCACCCATTGATCCAACCTTACCTACCACCATTGCTGCAGGTGATGAAGAATTTACACGACTCCTTGATCAAAATCTCACGGCCTTACAGTTCTACCTTTCCCACTCTTCCACTCGAGACTCCTCAGGTCAGTTGATATAAGACATACCTATATCCATCTCTGCTTCCCTTATTCCCACTTCTACATCAACCCCTAATAATGTGGCATTTCCTTCACCTACTTCACCCTTAGTAGTTTCATAACTAGGACTCATACCTGCCATGACCACTGCGTCTGCAGTATCACTCGTGTTTTCCATATATGTTGTTCCCTCATCGACCACCTAGGCCATAGCCTAGTCTGCACCCATTGTCTCACAAATACCCATTACACTAAAACCTCCCATGGTGTTGGTGACCCCTACTCCATTCCAGAATATTGTCCTCTCCATCCCACAAACATTACCCCTAATCACTACTAGAGTCAGGACGACCATCCTAGCTATATACACATACTATCAACAACCCCCTATCTTGTCTGTTACGCATTTTGGATACATATCCTCTATGTTGGTTCCCTATTCTCAACCTTCCTATTCGGCATCACTATATAATGGAATATTTCCCACATAATAGGTTCAATACTAGCCCCCTTATGCCACATGAGGAGCCCTTCCACCATAACCTACCAATGACCTCATCAAGTTAATGATGGAAAAGATGTAGACACTAGAAGCATCGGTTTCTTCCTCACGCTATTCACTAACCTATGATGAAATTTGTAATGAGCCTATTCACCCATCCATTCCTATTCAACCATACCCTGTACATTGGGAAATGTCAAAATTCAACCACTGCAATAGCAAAGAGGACCCACAACAACATTTGCTGTCCTTTAAACATGGGTGTTACCTGATTTACCACGATGACGGTTTACTTCTGAGAAATTTCCCAATGTCACTGACAGGACCTGCATTAGACTGGTATAGTGGGCTACCAAGACATTCCATCTACTCATTCAATCAACTAGCTTAGGCCTTCTTAGACCACTTCTTGATTAATATTATCAAGAAGGTTACCATGACTGATCTTTATTCCACTCGATAGTACGATGACGAGTCTATCGCTGACTTTTTCACATTTTGGCGTAGTTTAATTAATCATCTCACATTCTAGCTACCTCAAATTGATCTTATAGAGATATTTACTTGGGCTTGTGCTAGACACATCTCACCAACCCTACAAGTGCAAACCTTTCACACTTTTGATGAGGTATTCACCATGGCATGGAAATTGGAAATTCATGTTATCAAAGAAAAGAAGATTCAACTTCATAACAAGAACATCACGTTTAAATCAAATGATACTTCATTATCTTCGAATCCCCAAAAAAAAATTCAAAACCCAAAGGATCTACCAACATCATACTTCTAAAGGCTGGCCCCCCTCATCAATCAAACCCATCCAAACCCCCTTCTAATCTCTCTCTTGTCCAAGCTTTCCATTTCATACGAGAACAACAAATGTACACTTCCATAAGAGAATCTTATTCTTCTATTTTGGAAAAGATTGTTAAGGATAGTGCCATTACCCTTCCACCTATAAAACCACATATTGTTTTTGACCCTAGGAGCCTCATGCCATCATGGTATAAGTAACATGAATTTTGCAACTATCATTGTGTCAAAGGTCATAACGATAATAACTACATCACCTTCAAGAATATATCCAAGAAATATTAGACAAGGATATCTAGACTTTGATAGCACGAATGCACCCACTAGCCAAAACCTACATATCTTCAAGAAGCCATTCCATAATAATGCCCCATCTTCCAACCAAGCTATTGACACCTCAAATAATGATAGTAATTTCTGTGAGGTCCACACTATTTTTGATGACATACTAGTTGCTTCTCATTGCCTCATGTTCCTTCCATAGATGAAATCTTAGCTCAAGATCCCCTACCTACAGTAGAACCTAATTTAGGCACTCCTCCACCCACAGAGGAACCCCCTTCATTTTCTCCTTCACCCATGGAAGAGCCTATAATCAGCAAACCACCTCTGACCCCTCAAATTCTTGAGCACTTGTCAGTGGCACCTCTCCTACTAGGAGATATATGTCCATTGTCTACACCATCACAATGATATTCCACCTCAATTGGCCCATCCTCTCCTCTACCCATAGAGGATCCTATAGGAATACCATTTCCTTTAGATGACCACTCACCATCGAACCTTCAAGAACTTGTTGACCTGCTTTCATCTCTCTTACCCACAGAGTTCAAGGCTAGCCATTTCCCTATATCTCAAACAAATTTTATGGGGATTGGAACTTGATCCACATCATCCCCACTTACACCAACACCATTTTCACAATTTTCCAATCACCTGGACTATGTCGATAGAGCCTTACTTTAGGGACACCTTCTACTTCCTGTTTCAACACAAATTTAGTTGTCACTTGCAGACACCTCCACTATCTATCCAAAAGTGTTTTGAGCGACCAAACCAAATATAACCACAAATATTGCAATACCTTCCATATCACTGCCCATGGCCCAACTCACACCTCCACCCATAGCCCAACATACATCTACACCCAAACACCTACCCACACATATATCATCTCCTTTACCTAAATGTATCACTACCTTAGGGGTCATACCGATAACTAGCCTTACTCACCCACCCATCAAATTAGATTTAGCCACATCTTCCAAAACTAACGCTAAAATTAACTTGGTGCCTAAAAAGAAGATCCAACCTCCTAGACCTCATACACCAACCTCACCTACTACACCATTATCACCTTCACGCATTCTATCCATCCTAGGACCTCGCCCCTTGACCCCGGCCAAGCAACTTCTGTCCACCGATAAACTAGGAATGTAACAACCCACCTCCTCATCATGAACCTCTAATATACTTAGGAAACCCACACAACTTCCACCATCACCCGTAACCTTCTTACCACCCATACCTCCACTAACATCAATAATGTATTCACTACCCATGACACTTTTTTCCCTTTCACTCACGCCTTCTACCAAACCCACACCACTTACCTCCACAAAGCCTCAGTTACTCCTATGGGTAACCCACCCTCTTCCACCATCAGATTTTCCCTCCCCATATTGTACACCCATATCACCTTTACCCAAAAGGATGCAACCTAAAGCTAAAAATATGCTACCCTCCAATAAGGTCATTAAACCAACCAAACCTTCCATCACCAATTCTTCTACTATGCCCCTACCTAAGTAGATACGACCAAAACCTAATACCACACCACACACCAAACTAGTAAACTAACCCACCCCCTCCTGTAAATCCTCTTCCTCCACAATCAGTTGTACCTATGCCCAAAGCCACATTCACCTCCCATTGTGATCCACTAGTAGGGTCCTATGCCAAAATCTTAACCAATCTCCTTGAAACTTCTGTCATCACATTACCACCTCTTAGACCTTAACGACCAAGTCAAACACAAACCAAATTGGTTTGAAAAAACCAAAATTTTTTCCTACCATCGTGTGCTAGGACACAATGTAGAGAACTATAAGGCTTTAAAAACTACCCTTGCCTAGTTATCTCCTCTTGAAGAAAATTTTGACGACGAAGATCTTCTTGATGAGGAACCCATTTCACCTTCACCAATTTCCACAAATATTCTCCCATTACCTATTCATTGACCAAAATCTCCACCCACACAACTCTTTGATACTCCCCCAAGATTCAAATTTATCATGGTTTGTAACATTCCCATTTTAAGAATTTAGAAACAAGGGAATTTTTTTTAACATAATGTTCTTTGTTCTAAATAAAACATCATTTAGAACACACATTCCATGCTAATCAATCTCAGAACAAATAACCATATACAGCTGTATTGACTTGGTATAATACCGATCTCTCATTCCATGACTCGGTTACCAACCGATCTCTCGTGTTAACTTAAAGTATAGAGTACTTTATGTATATACGTATACTTGGTTCTCCTACCCTATTCCAGGTACTGAGTGGATCTGTTTAAAGAACCTATCTAAATATTTGTTACCAATACTCATCTGACATCACGTTGCTTTAAACTAGGTGACATAAGACAACATAACAAGTAGCTTGCAATACTTTGGCCAAATATTTTCAACATAAAGTTCATGTTACTATTCCTAGATAGGATACTCGTCATTCTCGAATATGTCCTTCACCTCACTCTTCTGTTATCTAGAATGGTCTTACTGACTACCGTCAGTCCAATTGCCCAAGGTTTGACTGTAGCCCAAGTTAGAAACATAATTTATTATAGAAAGACACTCACAATGACTTAGGGTATATGGGCATACTCGGTTGACTTAAGTCAACTAGATGTGCCAAGGTACCCTAAGTCATTGAAAGCTACTACCTATCCTAAACATGCTACTAACTTGACCCAGAGAGAAACTAAGTTCAAGTCTAGATGTACGTAGATCTAGATGAACAAATATGGAAGGGTGTTTCCACATGTCAACTGCAACATCATATCCTTGAGAAGTCTAGGGACTTCTCAAGGATACAGTCTTGTAGTTGGCATCTATCAACATCCATTAGAACTGATTCATCAAGATGTACATACCCCCTAAGTGGTCATTAATTCATAATTAATAGGATTAAGATTCAGATTACAACAACCTTGCCTAACTGTAATTCCAACATTCCTTAAGTTCTTTATCCAACACTAACCTGATTAGATATGGAGAACTTCATTAATTCATGTTTGCATTGTTATTTGTTAATGTGGCATAACAAGCAGTTATCCCAAAAATAGGATGGCAAACATCAAACGTTTAATTCTTAATGTAACCTAGCTATCCAAATCAAGTGTGTCATCCACCTAGATTCAACCAGTGTTTACTTTATAAACTTAGTATAAAGATTAAAGATCATAACCACTATTCATTTTATCTTCCATTCCATGAGAGGGGAAGAGTTTTCCTCTACATGGTTAGAGGTTAGGTTTAACATAACCTTTTTTATCATTCGTTACTCATATAGTTTAGTTGTATGTCCCAAGCATATTGCATTATTAAACTATAGTTGCGTAGATAGAGAATGACATCTTTTGCAAATTAACAAGTTCATTATAATAAGGGAGATTATACTATCTCCTTAATCCAACTTATCATCGTATAACAACAATAGTATACAATAGATATAAAGAATACCACAAAGATATCACTAGTATTTCCTTCATTCAAGTACAAAATAAATCACATCACAAATTAGAGTTCAACACAAAACCTCTCAATTCATGATAATCAATATATATTTACAAGACTATGCAATTTGGAAATTATGCATGTCAATTTGAATTAAGATCTTAAAAGAAAAACACTTTTCTTTTCCAATACAACTCAAGAATGAATCGAATTTTTTTAAATAAGATCTAGAATTAAATAAGCCAATGCATCATAAAATTTATTGCCTTCTTTTATCACTTACGATGCCCATCTACAAAAATTGCTAACACGGGTCAGTTCAATGAACTGAGCATGATAAGCACTAAGCATTAAAGTGAAGTGAATTCAACTAATTGTTCCATTTAAGCAACTCTACTTTACTGAAACAATTAATATATCATACAAATAATCATAAATAATAACATCTAGAAAAGAAGTACGATAAAAGAGTTTGAATTTACTTTTAAGAAAAGAACTTAATATAATCCGCCACATCTAAATTATATCTTAAGGTTTAATTGATCCTATCATTTACTTTAAAACAACCAACAGGTCTTGTAATCCAATTGTTTCATATTTCTATAAGAATAGAAATACACATTTATCTTTTCTAAGTAACAAAAGAAGTTAATTATAACATAGCTCATATTAGGATGCTTCATCTTTTCAGTATAGAAAAATAAGAAGAATCAATACCTACTTATTCCCCATACTCTATTCATCTGAAAGAAAAATACAGGTTTAGAACACATGAATCTGCCTCAGTCCAAAGATAACAATATAAGGATTCAACATTAAAGGAAAAAAATCTAACAAGAATCCCAAATCAATCCAAGTAGGGGTAGAGAGTCAACCCATCCTCCTGCAAGTCTAAACTAACCTCACACATGTTAGAAGATATAATTAAAAGATCTGAAACCAAACGTTCCACAACCCAAGATAGACTCACATAAGATTTAATCTCTTATCCAGTCCATCCAAGAAGGATTCATAATAAAACAGAGTGCAAAAGGAGACATGTTGTATATATCTTTCCCCCCCGGGTAGATATAGGCAAGCAGAAGAATATGGAAATCAAAGAAACTCAAAGAGTGTCGACACGAAAATGGATGCGCCAAGGCACAGGTAAAGGGTGAACAGAAAAGAGTGTCGACACGAAAATGGATGTGCCAAGGCACAGGTAAAGGGCACACAACAAAGAGTGTCGACACAAAAATGGATGCGCCAAGGCGCAGGTAAAGGGTGCACAGCAAAGAGTGTCGACACAAAAATGGATGCGCCAAGGCACAGGTAAAGGGCGCACAACAAAGAGTGTCGACACAAAAATGGATGCACCAAGGCATAGGTAAAGGGCGCACAGCAAAGAGTGTCGACACAAAAATGGATGCGCCAAGGCGCAGGTAAAGGGCGCACAGAAAAGAGTGTCGACATGAAAATGGACGCGCCCAAGGAACGTAGGTAAGTGGAACATGTCAAAGAGTGTCGACATAAATATGGATGCCTTTGGCACATGTAAGAGGATTCTGACACAAATATGGATGTGCCTATGGTACACCTTCAGGAGGCGCAACATTCTGAGCGCTGACAGGAAGCAGACCCTGACCTAGATATTCAGACGGCCATAACTTTTCACAGGGAGCTCAGATTCACGCAAGGTTGGACTTTTCAGAAAGCTTACGAGGTCCTCTATCCAACTACGACTGGATATATTTAATTGGGTGGGAAAAATTTCTTAAAAATGAAAAATACAGTTTGCCACTTTTAAGTTTGCTAGGGTTCTCACCTACCGTCATAATGAGATGAATTAAATGCAATCTGGAGGTGGTTGGGGTAGGTTTGGAATTCTCTCTCTCTTCCCTCTCTCATTCTTCCTATAAATTGTAAGGAGGGGCTTCTTTCTAAAGGTTGGACATTCTTGTTTTGCCCCTCCCTTCTTCTCTTTGGTAGGTGGATTTGTGGAGTTCAAACCTCCCATCTAAAACTGTAATGCAACTTTGCCTCTTGGCATTTTGTAGTGTATTGTATCAATCTTTGGAGAAAATAATGCATGTCTATGGATGATTCTCAACCCTCTCTATGTTCATTTGCATCCTCTTGATCTTTCACTACAATCTGGTTATCTGTGCATGATCTTGCATTACATTTTAATGGTTTGTGTTTATTGGCAAGACAGGTGTTCTTCATTCCTCTGTGCATCACCTTTGTAGTTTAGGTTTTATTTTATGCATCTTATTACCCTGTCTCCTTGGCAAGTTAGATTAGGTTTTTGAGTAAACCCTCTACATTTTTATGTGTGCATTGGAAAAGAGGAATAGGAACCGGCCTTCATCTGGAGAGCTTTTCCGATTTCACAAGGTCCCACACTTGGGAAAAGCTCCATGTTATGCAATCACACTGAGAGTCTCAACCCATCGAGTTACAGACATTCAGGGGTGCTGTGATTCACCATCAACAGTTTTGGCACGCCCGGTGGGACCAAGAGGTCATTCCACAAGATTTGAAGGAATTTTCAAGAAATTTGGACAAAAAATTGTAGGTTTTACAATTTCAGATTTATCACCTTCCAGGCTGAACTTTGAAATCGATTTTCAAGGGCTTAACTTGCTCAAAACAAGTCAAAATTTCACCAATTGATAGATCGGGGGATAATATTCAAAAGGGTATTCTTAGATTTTTGGGATTTTGAATTTCAAAATTTCATGGTTTTTTGTATTTCAGGTTTTCCCAGTTGCCTTGCATGACCTGAGTTTTGTCCGTACCGTTCGGGGATTAGTAACTGCACAACAGGACCCAATAATCGAATTGAGGAACTATACCTTCAAGGTTTGAAAATTCTATTTTTAATATTTTTCAGGTTTGGTGTGTAACCTGGCATAATCTAGCCTTTTGAGGCTCATTATCTAACACATCTGGCGACTCCGAAGGGGTAGAATTCAGCAGGTGTAGCAGCAAAAGTTTACCCAGGCATATGAGAAGAATTCAAACCAGGTCTGATACTCAAGAAGAGGGGCTATTTTTCCACTTGCAACTATCACCAGGAAGAGGAAGGAGAGGAAGAAGACCACAAAGATCACCATCTCCACCTAACAGGACTTTATCAACCCCTCCACCTGGTAGACCTTTCATCCAATCAACAAGGGTTCTCAGGCCAATTAGAATGGTGCAACCACCAAATCCCTTTGTCAATTTCACCGGTAGCAGTCCACTTGCCCTCAATGCACAGAATCCAGTTCCAATTGCAGCATTGAAGAACATTCCATTTTTCACTAGAGAAAATCATACCACTCCTGGTGATCATGTCAAAGACATTGCTAACGTTTGTGCAATCCATGAGATAAATGAAATGGATGTTGCTGTCAAATTGCTGGCATCTTCATTCAAAGGGAAGGCATTGCAATGGTTTAGGATCCTTGCAGCTGGTTCTATCCAAAATTGGAATCAGTTATGCATAGTCCTCCATGAGCAGTTTGGAGAAAAGGGAGACAATTTGTCTCTACTAGAACAATTGACAACTATCAAGAGAGCTCCCAACGAGCAGCTGACTGAATTCAACTTCAGATTTCAAAGGTCTTGGGATAGGATTCAACTTTAGTGGCCAAGGTCAGGCCAACAGCTGAAGGTGCTTTTCTATATTATCTTAAAGCTTTGAATTCTGATATTTCTATGTTAATTCAATCTATGGGAGGCACAACCTTACCTGCTGCTTATAGCATTGCCATTAGGGCTGAAAACTGTCTTATTCAAGCTGGTAAGCTGGCTCCTAGGCCTCCCATGCCCTTGTATCCAAACTTAGAAAATCTAAGCACTAGTCAAGCACCCACTTTGGCTCCTATTCCCACTCCTAGAAATCAAAGTTCAAATGAAACTTCTACTTCATCCTCTAGTGCTTCAAATGAACTCCAAGAGGTTATGAAACAGTTGCAGAACCTTGGAAATGAGCTGGTGACTATCAAAAGACAACAAGCTCAAAGTGCTAGACCGTATCAGCCTCAAGCGCAGTACCAGGCTAGGCCCCCATACCAACAAAATAGGTCACCAACTCAGGCTGCAAATCAAAATCAAAGCCAAGTAAGGCCTCCCGCTAATAGACCATTTCAGCCCTATAACCCCAATGTCGTATCTACTTCTAAAGCATTAGTGCCAGTCCAAAACAACATAGCTCAAGAGTATGATTGGTGTTTCCCATGCAATGAACCTCACAACCAATCTATGTGCTTTAATGGTGCTTTAAACCAAGCCTTGATGGTGACAACTACTGGCGTTGAGGGTGAAGTGAGTCAAGAAACAAATCAGCAACAAGGGACATCTCAGCAAAACACAGCTCCAAATGATACCGCACTTGTGAATTGGCAAGCTGAGGATTTTTGTGGCATGAATCAAACAATTTCTCAGAGTGTAGCAGCTAACACAAGATCAAAGAAGAGGAATATTGGTGAAGGGCAGTCATTGGCTCCAAGTGATCTACAACCTTCCATCACTCCACAAGGTGTTGGTAAGAAAAATACAGTTCCAAACACACAAGGACAGCCCAAACCACCTTCTAAACCAACTCAAATGCCAGTTGTTTGCTGCCCATGTGCAAGAAAGGAATGTGCAGACCTAAAGGACAGCAAAGAGATCTTTCATCCCCATTTAGCATCATTGATCAAATGAAGAAGACAAATGTGAATATATCAATGTGGGAATCTTTATCCATCCCAGGCCAAAGAGATCTTCTACAAGCTGCCATGAAGAATTGGTCAACTTCGAACCAGCAGGTCCCTATGCAAGAGAAGGTCCTCACAAATGCTGCTCAGCCTGAAGGGAATCATGGAGGACAACAAGGTAAAGTTTTTGAAGCCCCCTCCATTCTATGTTTCGTTAATCATTGGCAATAAACTAGTACACAATTGCATGATTGATTCTGGGGCAAGTAGTTCTGTCATGCCCAAGCAAATAGCTGATCAGCTGGGTCTCTAATATGAAGTCATATCAAAGGGGGTAGTGCAGTTGGATGGGACAGCAGTAGCAATGGTGGGAGTGATTAAAGGTTTGAATCTTACCCTACATGCATGCCCCAACGTTACCGTTTTGCAAGATGTGTCAGTGATAGATTTGCCACCACTCTTTGCCCTATGCTTATCAAGGGATTTCACAGCTAGAATTGGAGGCTACTTATCTGCTGACTGGTCACACATGTTGTTCAGAACAAGATATGGTACTAAGGTCACAATCAGATCCGAACCAATTGCAAACTTTCATATTGAGCCTCATACTCCAAGCCAAATCAATGCCAACTGTTCAACATTTGATCAAGAAGATTATCCAAGCACAGATGAAGCTGACACCAAAGTTGGAAGCATCCCAGATTTGACTCTTGATGAATGGGCAAGCAAGGTACATGCTTTTGATCCCTACCAAGAAATAGAAGAATCTGAGCTAGGAGTCTATTGCATACATGAAGAAAACCAGCCTATTCCTAGCATCACCAACACAGACCATAAGGATGAAAATGAGGTATGGCAAATTATTTTTTGAATGGATCAAGGAGTAGGCAAGGTGCCAGGAGGAGGAGCTATGCTTGTTTCACCTCAAGGCATCAAATATTATTTAGCTTTCCGTTTCCAGTTTTCCTGTTCAAACAACACAGCTAAATATGAGGCATTGATTCATGGACTTCATTGGGCCAGGAAAAAGGGCATAAAGAACTTGCATGTGTTCGGGAGATAGCGAGCTAATTGTCAATCAAGTCAGGGGACAACATGCTACAAAGAATGACCTGCTGAAGAACTACAAGAATAGGGTATGGGACCTCATTGAGGATTTCGAAGCTTTCAACATCATGTCCATACCCAGGAAGAAAAATGAAGCCGCGGATAGGCTCACAGCAGTTGGAGCAATGTTTGATGTGGTTGACAACATCAAAAGGGAAAAAACGCAGCCACATATCCATGTGATTGTGAGGCCAGTAGTTCCAGATAATAACACAAGCTGGTAGGTGTTTGAGAATGATCAACAGATCATCAATTTCTTACAAGAAGAGGCTGAATTCTCAGCTAGGAATCAGGATAGATTAGAGCAGCAAGTATGGGGATCAAGTAGTACAACTATGGACAAACAAGCTCCCCAAGGGTTTAGTAACATTGGAGTCTATCTTCAACCCTAACGACCAGTTCCGTAAGGAAAAGGCTAACATACAGGTCAAGAGAGAAGATTCAGAGCCAATTCCAGTTGGGGAAGGCAAAACACTTCAAATTGGCAAAGTGGCCACTGAGCAGGAGAAATCAGATTTCATACAAATTTGCCAAGAATTTCCAGATGTCTTCGCTTGGAGCTATGAAGACTTGAGAGGTTTCAATCCGAATTTGGCACAACATACCATAGAATTGGATCCAGATGCTAAGCCCATCAGGCAGAAGCAGAGACCAGTCAACCCTCACATTGAGCCCCTAATGAAGAAAGAGCTAAACAAGCTAATAGAGGCAAGCATTATATTCCTGATCAAGCACTCAAGCTGGGTTGCAAACTTGGTTCCGGTCAGGAAGAAGAGCGGAGAAATCAGGTTGTGTGTGGACTTCTGAGACCTCAATAGGGCATCTCTCAAAGACCATTACCCACTTCCTTCAATGGAACAAATATTGCAAGTGGTATCTGGTTCGGAGAGATTCTCTCTCCTAGATGGCTACTTAGGGTATAATCAGGTAATGGTGAAAGAAGATGACCAGTTCAAGATGGCTTTCACCACCAAATGGGGCACCTATGCCTACAAGAAGATGCCATTTGGGCTATCAAATGCTGGAGCCACTTTCCAAAGGGCAATGGATATGGCATTCAAGGGGTTGATCAATAAAATAGTTTTGATATATCTTGACGACATCACCGTATTCTCCAAAAATGCAGTGGATCACCTCTTTCATCTGAGGCAGGTATTTCAGAGGTGTAGAAGATTTGGGGTATCATTGAACCCCAAAAAATGTATATTCTTGGCTCACGAAGGAAAACTTCTAGGTCATATTGTTTCAAAGGAGGGATTGACGATTGACCCAGAAAGAGTTGAAGCAATTCAAGCGTTGCCATTGCCAAGTCACAAGAAGGCTCTTCAAAGCTTCTTGGGAAGGATCAATTTTGTTTGCAGGTTTGTTCCAAACTTTGCAGCTCTCGTAAAGCCAATAACGCTGATGTTGAAGAAGAGCATGGCATTTAAGTGGACATCTGAAGGCAAGGCAAGTTTTGAGGCAATAAAAGAGGCTATATCTCAAGCTCTGACTCTCGTCAATCTAGACTTCTCCAAGGACTTCATGCTATATGCCTTCGGTGGTGGAGACACCATTTCTGCAATCCTGGTACAATGCAAACAAGGAAGGATTAGAACAACCAGTCACTTTCTTCAGTCAAGGCTTGGAGGAATACGAAACTAGGTACTCTTTCATTGAAAAACATGTCCTTGCAGTGATTAGAAGCTTAAAGAAATTCAAGCACCTAGTCTCAAACAACAAGGTCCAATTATTGGTCTCTCATGTGGGAGTCAAGGAATTCCTTCTAAACAAGGATCTAAATGAGAAACGTGCAGGGTGGATCACTCATGTCATGGAATATGACATCAAAATTAAGGTCACTAAGCTGGTCTGTGGAAAGGGATTATGTGAACAACTAGCTTTGAGTCAGCAAGTTGAAGTAGGTAATGAAAAAGAGGCTGTCTTGGTACTACAGGATGGTCAAGAACAGGAAAATGATGATGCACCCACTCCTTGTTGGACTCAGAATATGATACACTTCCTACAGATAGGCCTATGCCCTCCAGAAATGAGCAAAGAAAAGAGGAGATACTTTAGATTACAAGCCATTCCATATGTGCTTGTTGATGGTGTTTTGTTTAAAAAGGACATCAATAGAGTTCTATTGAGGTGCATTGGGACAGGTCAAATTGAGAGGGTGTTACGATATTTTCACGATGGAGATTCTCAGAGGAAATTTCACCCCATGAGTAACAGCTCTCAAGATAATGAAGGCAGGGTATTATTGGCCAACAGTCTTCAGTGACTGCTATACATGGATAAGAAAGTGCAAGAAATGTGCACTCTTCACAGGCAAAGAAAGACTAGCAGTGCTTCCATTGCACCCAATTTTGGTTGACCAACCATTTATGCAATGGGGATTGGACTTCATTGGGGTCATAAATCCAAACTCAAGCCAAGGCCACAAGTGGATTCTCACGGCAACAGACTATTTCACCAAGTGGACCGAAGCAGTAGCACTCAAAGAAGCAAATGAGTCTAACATACTAGACTTTTATGAAGGAATAGTGACCAGGTTCGGTGTGCCGGCCACTATTATATCAGACAATGCATTGGCATTCATAGGTTCCAAGATTATAGAATGGGTTGTCAAGAATGGAATCTATTTGAGCACCTCTTCAAATTATTACCCGCAGGGTAATGGGTAGGCAGAGTCCACGAACAAGAATTTGCTAAGAATCATCAGAAGGACTCTAGATGAAAACCAAAGGACATGGCATACCAAGCTAAAATCAGCATTATGGGCTAACAGGATAACGCCAAAGAGATCTACAGGTAATTCTCCCTACAAGTTGGTCTATGGGAAAGAGGCAGTATTGCCTATATCATTAGAATTGCCAGCATTGGAACTCATGAAGCAGTTGGAGTTGTCTGAGTTCGAACCAATGGAGGCTAGGTATGCAGAGTTGATGGAATTGGAAGAAATAAGAGAACATGCAGTTCAGATGCTTGAGAAGGATCAGGCCTTAGTAAAAAGATGGTTTGATAAGAAGGCAAGAGCAAAGACCTTCCAGGAAGGGGGCCTAGTTCTAAAATGGGATGCAGATTGGGAAAAACCAGGAAAGCATTCCAAGTTTGATGCCATTTGGAGTGGCCCCTACATGGTCATGGGATGTAAAAGTAGTAATGCCTTCCAATTGTCTACATTGGATGGAGAAGAACTCCCGATTCTGGTTAACGGAATCTATCTTAAACATTGATACTAAAAGGAGAAGGTTTACCCTTGTAAATATTAGCCTAGTTTTCAATTCCTCTAAGTGCAGAGGCACATTGTCTTGTTGTAGTTAGGTTTCAGTTTCCCTAAGTGCTTCGGCACAGGTTTTGTTGCTCTCAGGTTGAATTTCTATAGTTCAGCGTGCTCTTGAAGAAGGGGTTGTAATATCAGGCTCGGGATCAGATATCAGGTTGGTTTCAGGTTATTGCTTATGACTCCATACCCAATGGATTGCTAAAAGGCCACTGATCTTCTACCTAGCAGGCAGGTGATCCCTTTGAGTCGCCAAATTGTTGTATATATCTTTCCCCCTGGGTAGATATAGGCAAGCCGAAGAATATGGAAATCAAAGAAACGTAAAAGTGTCGACATGAAAATGGATGTGCCAAGGCACAGGTAAAGGGCGCACAGACAAAGAGTGTCGACACGAAAATGGATGTGCCAAGGCACAGGTAAAGGACGCACAGCAAAGAGTGTTGACACAAAAATGGATGCGCCAAGGCGCAGGTAAAGGGTGCACAAAAAAGAGTGTCGACACGAAAATGGATGCGCCAAGGCGTAGGTAAAGGGCGCACAGCAAAGAGTGTCGACACAAAAATGGATGCACCAAGGCACAGGTAAAGGGTGCACAACAAAGAGTGTCGACACAAAAATGGATGCGTGAAGGCACAGGTAAAGGGTGCACAAAAAAGAGTGTCGACACGAAAATGGATGCGCCTAAGGCGCAGGTAAGTGGCACATGTCAAAGAGTATCGATTTAAATATGGACGAACCTTTGGTGCATGTAAGAGGATGTCGACATAAATATGGATGCGCCTATGGTGCACCTTCAGGAGGTGCAACATTCTGAGCGCTGACAGGAAGTAGACCCTAACCCAGATATTCAGACGGCCATAAATTTTCACAGGGAGCTCGGATTCACACAAGGTTGGACTTTTCGGAAATCTTACGAGGTCCTCTGTCCAACTATGACTAGATATCTTTAATTGGGTGGGAAAATTTTCTTTTAAAATTCAAAATACAGTTCACCACTTTTAATTTTGCTAGGGTTCTCACCTACCATCATAATGAGATGAATTAAATGCAATCTGGAGGTGGTTGGGGTAGGTTTTGAATTCCTCTCTCTTTTCCCTCTCTCATTCTTCCTATAAATTATAAGGAGGGGCTTCTTTCTAAAGGTTAGACATTCCTGTTTTTCCCCTCCCTTCTTCTCTTTGGCAGGTGGATTTGTGGAGTTCAAACCTCCCATCTAAAACTGTAATGCAACTTTGCCTCTTGGCATTTTGTAGTGTATTGTGTCATCTTTGGAGCAAATAATGCATGTCTATGGATGATTCTCAATCCTCTCTATGTTTTTTTTGCATCCTCTTGATCTTTCACTGTAAATCTGGTTATCTGTGTATGATCTTGCATTACATTTTAATGGTTTTGTGTTTATTGGCAAGACAAATGTTCCTCATTCCTCGGTGCATCACCTTTGTAGTTTAGGTTTTATTTTATGCATCTTATTACCCTGTCTCCTTGGCAAGTTAGATTAGTTTTTTGAGTAGATCCTCTACATTTTTAAGTGTGCATCTAAAAAGAGGAATAGGAACCGGCCTTCATCTAGAGAGCTTTTCCATTTTGCAAGGTCCCACACTTCAGAAAAGCTCCATGTTATGCAATCGCACTGAGAGTCTCAACCCATCGAGTTGCAGACATTTAGGGGTGTTGTGATTCACCATCAACAAGACAACCTTCCAATATCAATCCAAATGGAGTATAACTCAATCAAGAAAAATAGTCGGTCTAAGCATGATATTGTTTTCTTTCCAACATACCGAATCAGGTCATCTCTTTATAAAACATTACAACAAATGAATCAAGCAAAGTAGACTAAGCATTCCACAAGAAATTTCCATCTCAGAGGAGAATTGAATATAGAGAATTTCAATCAAATGAACTCATCTAAATAACAGTAATAAGGGATCTCCATTGAAAAAAGGTCCAATCCCTAATTCATTTCATTTATACTATGAAATGAATTCCCATTTCTATTTTAACTTAGAAATTATTTAACTAGTTCATAAAAGAGAACACAAAACCCAAACACATAGTTAAAGAAAACACACTTCTAATTTTCCATTACAAATCTAATAAACTATTTTACCTATTTCCATCCACCAAGCACAAGTTCAAATTCAAATCTCATAACAAAGTACACAGTACAGTCCCTAAATCATTATATTTTCCCCAAGATAACATATTTACTTCTCTTTTTAAAACCCAGAGATTCGTTCAATGAATCTAACAAGGAATAGAAATCCACAAATAGTGAAAGATATACAAGGTTTAATACAACTCATGAACTCAAAGAATGAAATCCCATTACAAGGATTCAACAGCTTAATGCAACAGATTAAATAGTTCACGATCCCATATAAGAACAATAATACAAAGCATTCTGAATAGAGATATGTATCCTTCCATACAAAATTTAGTATACTAGGTTTTAAATTCAACCTTATAATAAATCCCAAGAAATAAATTAAGAATATTTGAAGAGAGTAAGAAAACCCAACAATGTTTAGTCAAGAGATGTTCCAATGTTACTTCCAACTCGACTGAAACAGAATCACCACAAGACTCTCGAGTTCCATCTAAAAAGCTTGTCACAGGAAGGTATTCATTTCAGCATTGCTCACAAGAAATAAAATGCATACTATATTTCCATAAACCTCTTAAACTATTAACGACCATTCCAACGAACTCTATATCAAACCAAACCCACAATAATGTACAATTACAGTCTAATAATCCTTCAACAAAACATTCACACTTTCAACAAGATGCGGGATTTCTCAAAGAAGAGAAGGGAAGAATATGCCCCAAAATCATATGCCCTTACCCGTTTAAGAACGTGGTACAGTATAAAATACAAAAGTATTACAACCATTCCCACTCAAGAAGCTATATAGAGGAGATCTCAAAAAGAGATTACCCAGTATACTTCAAACCAAAACATATCTCTCAAGAATCTTTCAAGCATACAATCCATAAATGAGTTTAAATATTTTCAAATCCTTAAGATGAGTAAATATCCATCTCAGAATACCAATACAAAATCAAACACATAGATTCTAACACCAGTTCAAAACAAACAAGTATGGAATACTAGTACAGTGTCAAACATGAAGATTTGAATAGAGAGAACAATACAAGCTCCAGTACCAGCTCAAACAAAACACAAGACTATAACACAAGCTCAGAATAACCAAAAAGCTCAAGGAAAACAAAAGACTGAAATAAAGGTTCAAAACCATACAAGAAACAAATGCCAATTTAGAAGATATAAGAAGCTCCACTACAAACTCAGAACAAGCATGAATGCTCCAATACAAGTAAAAATGAAACACATGATCCAAATAATAGTTCATAATGAAACATAAGGAAACGAATGCCTAATCAGTCCACGCCAGATCCAAATACCAGTTTCATAATGAAATACAAAGCTTCAAATACAAGTTTCACATGCATGTCACCATTAATCTAGCACAGAGATAGTTTCCCAAGAACTATCATTACTTTGCAATGGATTTACATCCCCAAAACCCTAGAGATTCATAAAAACATGTAAGTAAATAACCAGAAAAATCATGCAAATAATTATCTCATGAGAGCAGAGTTGTTCTCATGAATCACTTAGAAGAAAGCAAGAAATCTTAATGGGTAGGGCCTATCATGCCTGATAGTGCCTCTACCAATTTTAAGGATACTTCCAGCCGAGCTTCCAAATATTTTTCTTCCGATGCCTCATATATATTCCCTTGATCAAAAATAGACCAGGGAAACCAAAAATAGCAAAGAAGAAGAAGAATTCGAACTGTTGGTTCAAAGAACCAGATAGCTCTATGCAGAGAAAAATTCGTGAGACATGTAAAACCAAACAACCTCTCACAAATCTATCTCCCTTGTTTTCAAGACAATTTGCACACAAAAACCAAGATCCATTAATGCCATAACTCCCAAATTTCCCACTTATCTCTCCTTTTCAACGCCTCCCAAAACTTGTGAATGCCATTTCCAAGTTAACATGCATTTCTATATTTAGTGAATCCTCCACGTATGCCTCCACTAGAGTTAACTAGCATTTGCCAAAAATGGTAGTACCTCATGCATTAAACCCAATCAAATTACTTAAATTTCATTAGAGCCATCGCATTAGTGCCATGAAACCCTTAGGTTCCTTTTAAATAGTTTAGGCTATATTTCCCAAGACTTCGGTTACTCTCACAATAAATCACCTTAGATCTTAAAACATTGCCATAAGTAGTTTCCACCTTAGGTTAGATTAAATTCATAACCATTAGTATTAGGCATTAGGTTAACATAGTCTAACATTACTATAGTAATCTCCCCCTCCCTTATTCATTTAGCACAAGAGCTTAGGTTAGGTCACACCCCAACAAAATCTAATAAGAATCTTAGTTTAGATTATAACCCAATTAAATAGATGTAGCTAGGGATTAGGTGCTCTTACCTAGTTTAGGATACCATTAGGATAGTCCTTTTGTTTTAGGATTCTAATCCAGTTCATAGTCATGAAGAAGACTATTTTTGTTTATGTTAATAATGTCCTGCAGAGATCAATCCCAAAGACTCAAGCACAACATACAACCTACTGAAGAAACTTTCACACAAGACCATAGAATTTACAAAATACAAAATTTCAGTCCACTATGCCTCTCAAAATATTGAATGTCAATTTACCATTCAGTTTGTTAAGAAGATTTAAAACATTCCTTGGATCACTGAAATTGATCCAAGGATGAGTTAGTCAAAAGAGATAAGTTTTCAAATCTCAAAATCAGATTGCAACTTACCTATAGGAAGTGAAAATGGATTCTTGCAGGCCATATCATTCCGTTGTAAAGAATACAAAAGTAGAAATAATTTATCCATAACAAGCATGATTTTCAAAAATCAAGGAAACACACCTCATTCCAGAAAAATCAAATTCCAACACTTGTAATGCAAAAGAGAAATATAACATTTTATCCAAGGTGTTACATACTTCCCTCCTAAAAAGAATCATCGTCCCGATGATTATCTCATTTTATCATTGCATTAAGGATAATCAATTTATTCACTTTCTTAACATATGTTTATAGCAATATCAGGATTTAAAATTCTAGAAATCAGCATTCACATTGTTGTTTATTCAAAAATAAATATCCATCTTCCCAAAAATGGCAGACTTATTGACATATAAAGATAAAATCACAAACTTTTATCAGTTGTCATGGTCAATTCTGATCAAATAAATATGGAAAGTAGTTTTCATATCTTCCAGGTTTTCCTAGGTCACACTTTCTTCATTCAACTGGTCCCACTGGACCTTACATTGACTTATTTCATGATTCCTTAAATGTAACTGGCGAGTTTCTAGAACTTGTATGGGTTTAACCACGATTATTCCTGGGTATTGGATCTACAAGGAATTACAATTTAACACATGTGATAAATATGAAATGTATTTCTTAAACAAAGAAATATGGAAAACATCATGCATTTGTGTCAAAGCAGAAGGTAATGCTAAACAGTAAACTACAGGGTTGATTACTTCAACTATCTCAAAGGGTCCCACATAACGATGTGATAACTTGGCAGCCTTGCTAAAAGTTATTGAGCTCTTTTTTGGTTTAACCCGAAGAAATACTTTCTCACCAAGTTAAAATTTCCTATCAACCTGCTTTAAATCAGCATAACTGTTTTGCCTATCTGTTGCTTCTTTCAAGTGCTCATGAATCATTTTAATTTTTTGTTCAATTTCTATAAGGATTTTAGGTCCAATTACCTCTCTATCCTCAATGTTGTCCCAACTAACAAGGGTTCAACATTTTCTTCCGTATAATGCTTCAAAAGGTGCCATCTTAAGAGAGGCATGATATGTGTTATTATATGCAAACTCAACTAGTGAAAGGTACTCTTTCCACTTATACTGTTGATCCATACAATACATTTGTAACATATCCTCTAAAACCTGATTAACTCTTTCAGTCTGTCCATCCATTTCTAGATGATACGCAAAACTGAAATTCAACTTAGTTCCTAGACCTGCATTAAGCATTTGTCAAAATCTTGATGTCATTCTAGGATCTCTATCCGATATGATTACTTCAGGTACTCTATGTAATCTAAAAATTTCATGTACAGATCTTTTAGCCAATACTAGAGAATCATCCTTCAGATTACTAGCACTAAAATGTGTTACCTTTGTTAGTTTATCAACAACTACTAAAATAACATCATGTTAATTTCTTGACATAGGCAACCGTTGTACAAAGTCCATGCTTATCACTTGCCACTTGTACTACGGTATGTTATGAGGATACAATAAACCGGATGGGTGTATATTTTCCACTTTAACACGTTTACATTTAAGGTAATGTGTCACAAAATCAATAACAGCTTTTTTCATTACTTTCTATAAATAATGTTGTTTTATATCAGCAAGCATATTTGTAATACCAGGGTGTCCAGAAAAATGTGAATTGTGAAATTCTGCTAACAATTTCTTTCTTAAATCATTTAGTGAAGTTATGTAAAGTCTATTTTCAAATCTTAAGATTCCTTTGTTATCAAAGTGAAAACCTTTATACCTCAAATCATTTGGATCTGGAGCAAGCGTTGACTTTACTTGCTAAAGTAAGAATCTGATTCCATAACACTTTTTACTTCATCCTTAAACTGAGTTCTCGATGTTATAAGAGCATAAATGTGCTTCCTACAACTTAGAGTGTCAACCACTCTGTTTTCCTTACCCTTGATATAATTGATATCAAAATCATATTGAGACAAAAACTCTAACCATCTTTATTGTCTTGCATTTAGATTTGGCTAAGTGAAAAATATATTTCAGCCCAAGATGATCAGTTTTCAATTCAAAAGGCTTACCGAGCAGGTAATGCCTCCAAACTTGTAGTGCATGAACAATGGAAACAAACTCTAAATCATGTGGAGCATAATTTAACTCATGTAACTTTAGTTTTCTACTTTCATAAGCTATGACATGATCATTTTGTAATAAAATACCTCCTAGACCTTCACCAGATGCATCAGTTACTACCATAAATTCTCCATAAGGATCTATTACTGCTTGAATAGGTGCTGAAGTTAATTGTTCCTTCAAATTTTTGAATGAAATTTCACATTTTTCACTCCAAAAAAACTTCTTATCCTTCTTCTGTAAAGAAGTTATTGGTGCAACCACCTTCGAAAAATATTTTACAAATTTTCTATAGTAACCAACAATCCCTATGAACCTTCTAACTTCATGTACATTCTTTAGTGCAAGCCACTCAGTTATAGCTACAATTTTAGAAGGATCTATGGCAATTCAATTCTTACTCATTACATGTCCTAAATAGTGTACTTCTGTGTCATAGAAAGAACATTTAGATAGCTTACCATATAACTGTCTCTTTCTCAAAATTTCTAAAACTATCTTCAAATGCTCATGGTGTTCCTCAATACTTTAAGAATATATGAGAATGTCATCCAAGAATACGAGAAAAAATTTGTCCAAGTATTCTTAAAATATATTATTCATTAAATTCATAAATGTTGTAGGTGCATTTGTTAATCCAAAAGGTAAAATTGTGAACTCATAATGTCGATACCTTGTTCTGAAAGTTGTTTTATGAATGTCCTCATCCTTAATCCGTAGCTAATGATATCCAGATCGAAGAGCTATCTTAGAATATATTGATGCTCCATGCATATGATCAAATAGATCATCTATTCTAGGGAGTAGGTATCTATTCTTGATTGTTGCTTTGTTTAACATTCTGTAATCAATGCACAATCTATGTGTTCCATCTTTCTTTTTCACAAAAATTACTGGTGCTCCACAAGGTGAAACACTTAGGCAAATCAAACCTTAAAAAAAAAGTTCTTGCAACTGAGCCTTAAGCTCTACTAATTCTATAGTATTCATTTTATAAGTTTCCTTAGAAATAGGCTCGGTTTCAGGCTTGATCTCAATTGTGAAGTCAAACTCCCTTTTGGGTGCAAGACCTAGTAATTCTTCTAGAAACACATCATTAAAGTTTCGTAACAACAGATATCGTTCCAAGACATCATTGTTCTCTTCAAGTGTTTCTATAATTTTGATTGTATATAAGGTACAACCTTTAATTTATGCCTTTTTAAGTTGCATAGCTGATAGTTTTCTAACATAAATCTCATGTTTCACACCCTAAATATCTGTTGTTTTCTGCAGGTCATCTAAAAAATTAATGTATTTTTCAAAATAGTACACTTTAGCCTTATGTTATGCTAACCAATTAACACCTATGATTACATCATAAGACCCCAAAGGTGCAACACAAATATCAACTTCAATGGAAAAGCTAGATAATTAAAGGATTGCTCCAAAAAGACACATACTAACTGTATGAACAACATCATTTCTATAATGTACAATTCATGTTTTATCCATGTTTCCATCTTTTCTTTTTAGTTTTGATGCTAATTTACTAGAAATAAAACATTTAGTAGCTCCGGTGTCAAAAATAATAGTTATAGGAAAACCAAATAACCTACCTAGAACCTCTATGGGTGTGGCTTGTTTCTCAGCCTGGTTGTCAGCTACTACAGTGTGTATCTTGTGCTGCTGATTACGATCATCCTTTTTCAAAGGGCATTGATTTACATAATGATATCTTCCACGGTTATAATATCCTCCTATATAGGTCCCTTTCTAGGCTTGGATTTATTTCCAACCTTTGAGTTATCATTATGACTTCCATAGGATGTATGCCTATTATTATTGTTCTTGACAAAGTTGTTCCATGCATTACCAACAAACTTGTTTGTTGATGCTTTCTTATTAGTATCAGATGAAAAATTAATTTTCATTTTGAATTTCTTCCATGGTCCTTTGTTAGGTGCAAGAGATGATGAAGAGGAGTTAGGGATTTTCTTCCTTACTTCCTCCTTATGAGCAGAAATTGCCTTCAATTTCTATTCCTGCCTTATGGCCTTTTCAACAACCCCTTCCATCGTGGTTGGGCTGTGAACATCCACCTCTTGTCCTATAATGGGATTCAATCCCATGATGAATTTACGTATCCTGATATTATTATCATTTTTTTACTGAGGAACATACTTAAGGAATTTAGTAAACTACTCCCAATACTCAGTTACAGTTACTTTCCTTGAGCTAAGTTTTAGAATTTAGTCATTTTTTTATGATAGTAAAGTTGCGGTAGCCAATGTTGCCTAAAGTAACATTTAAATTTATCCCATGTGATATTAGTTTCATCAATGTTTAACTCAGTCTTATGGTTGTCCCACCATGAAGATGCCTCATGGGAAAGCTGATATACTCCCCATATTTCCTTTGTTTCTTCTGAGAAATTCCTTATTGAAAAGTATTTCTCCATTTTTTTGAGCCAATTCTCAGCTCCATCTCCTAATGTGGTGCCATCAAACTTGGGTGGACTTATCATTTTTATATCATTAGTGAGTTCAGCTGCCAGCCTAGCCTTTTTGTTCTTAGGCTGATCAGGTATGTTCACATTGTTATTATCAAGCACCTAAATTGGTGTTGTCCTTAAGAGGTGGCTGATTATTATTACCAGCATCTTCTTCCTCCTCATTTCCCATTACTTGTTTTTTAAGTACAGCCAAACGATCTCTTGTGTCCAACAAGACAGTAAGGATCTCATCGATTTTTTGGGTAGTTGCTACTCCTTCAAGTGGAGGATTATTTGCAACATTTACTCTTGTTTTAACCATATTTTGTTACCAAGAAAATTTAAGTTTCATCTGATTATGGACACAATAGGTCCAAGAGCTGTAACCTTATACTCTGATACCAAGATGTAACATTCCCATTTTAAGACTTTAGAAATAAGGGAATTTTTTTTTTGAAACATAATGTTCTCTTTTCTAAATAAAACATCATTTAGAACACACATTTCATGCCAATCAATCTTATAACAGATAACCATATGCAGCTGTAATGACTCAATATACTACCAATCTCTCATTACATGACTTGGTTACTAACCGATCTCTCATGTTAACTTAAAGTATAGAATACTTAATGTATACTGCGTATACTTGGTTCTCCTACCCTGTTCTAGGTACTGAGTGATATGTTTAAAGAACCTATATGAATATTTGTTACCAATATTCATTTGACATCACGTTTCTTTAAACTAGGTGACATAGGACAACGTAACCAGTAGCTTGCGATAATTTGGCCAAATATTTTCAACATATTGTTCATGTTACTATTTCTAGATGGCATACTCATCATTTCGGAATACGTCATTCAACTCACTCTTTTGTTATCTAAAATGGTCTTACTGACTACTGTCAATCCACTTACCCAAGGTTTGACCCTAACCCAAGTTAGCAACATAATTTATTATAAGAAGATGCTCACGATGACTTTGGGTATATGGGCATACTCGGTTGACTTAATTCAACTAGATGTGCCAAGATACCTTGAGTCATTGAAAGCTACTACCTATCCTAAACATACTACTAACTTCACCTAGAGAGAAACTAAGTTCAAGTCCATATGTGTGTAGATCTAGATGAAAAAATACATAAGGGTGTTGCCACATGTCAACTGTAACACTATATCATTGAGAAGTCCAGGTACTTCTCGAGGATACAATACTACAGTTGGCATGTGCCAAAATTTGTTAGAACTAATTCATCAAGATGTACATACCCCCTGATTGGTCATTAATTCATAATTAATTGGATTAAGATTCAGATTATAACAATTGTGCCTAACCATAATTCTAATATTCCTTAAGTTCTTTATCCAACACTAGCCTGATTAGATATGAGAACTTCATTAATTCGTGTTTGCATTGTTATTTGTTAACGTGGCATAACAAGCAGTTATCCCAAAAATAGGACAACAAACATCAAAATAATTCTTAATGTAACCTAGTTGTCCAATTCAAGTTTGTCATCCACCTGGATTCAACTAGTGTTTACTTTATAAACTTAGTATAAATATTAAATATCATAACCACTATTCCTTTTATCTTTCATTCCATGAGAGAGGAAGAGTCTTCCTCTACATGGTTAGAGGTTAGGTTTAACATAACCTTTTTATTATTTGTTACTCATATAGTTTAATTATATGTCCAAAGAATATTTCATTATTAAACTATAGTTGTGTAGTTAGAGAATGACATCTTTTGCAAATTAACAAGTTCATAATAATAAGGGAGATTATACTATCTCCTTAATATAAATTGTCATCTTATAACAACAATAGTATATAATAGATATAAAGAATACTGCCAAGATATCACTAGTATTTTTTTCATTCAAGTAAAAAATAATTCACATCACAAATTTGAGTTCAACACAAAACCTTTCAATTCATGATAATAAATATACATTTACAAGACTATGCAATTCAGAAATTCTGCATGTCAATCAGAATTAAGATATTAAAAGAACAACACTTTTCTTTTCCAATACAACTCAAGAATGAATCGAAATTCTTTATAGAAGATCCATAATTAAATAATCCAATGCATCATAAAATTTCTTTCCTTCTTTTATCACTTACGATGTCCATTTGTAAAAATTGCTAGCACGGGTCAGTTCAATGAACTGAGCATGATAAGCACTAAGCATTAAAGTGAAGTGCATTCCACTAATTGTTCCATTAAAACAACTCTACTTTAATGAAGCAATTAATATATCATACAAATAATCATAAGTAATAACATCTAGAAAAGAAGTACAATAAAAGAGTATGAATTTACTTTTAAGAAAAGAACTTAATATAATCTGCTACATCTGAATTATATCATAAGATTTAATTGATCATATTAATTAAGTTAATGCAACCAATAGGTCTTGTCATCCAATTGTTTCATAGTTCTATAAGAATAAAAATACACATTTATCTCTACTAAGCACAAAAATAAGTTAATTATAACATAGCTCATAATAGGATGCTTCATCTTTCCATATAGCAAAAGAATAAGAATCAATACCTACTTATTCCCCATACTCTAATCATATGAAAGACAAATACAAGTTTAGAACACATGAATCTACCTCAGTCAAAAGATAACAATATAAGGATTCAAAATTTAAGGGAAAACATCTAACAAGAATCCCAAATCAATCCAAGTAAAGGTAGAGAGTCAACCAGTCCTCCTGCAAGTCTAAACTAACCTCCACATGTTAGATGATATAATTCAAAGATCTAAAATCAAACGTTCCACAACCCAAGCTAGACTCACACAGAGTTAATCTCTTATCCAGTCCATCCAAGAAGGGTTCATAATAAAACAGAGTACAAAAAGAGACAAACTTCCAATATCAATCCAAATGGAGTATGACTCAATCAAGCAAAACAGTAGGTCTAAGCATCTTATTATTTTCTTTCAGATGTACCGACTCAGCTAATATCTTTTAAAAACATTACAACAAATGACTTAATCAAAGTAGACTAAACATTCCACAAGAAATTTAAATCTCAGAGGAGAATAAAATACAGAGAAGTTCAATCAAATGAACTCATCCAAATAATAGTAAGAATGGATCTCCATTGGAAAAAGGTCCAATCCCTAATTCATTTCATTTATACTATGAAATGAATTCCCATTTCTATTTAAACTTAGAAATTCTTTAACTACTTCCCAAATGAGAACACAAAACCTGAACACAAAGTTAAAGAAAGCACACTTCTAATTTTCCACTACAAATCTAACAAATTGGTTTACCTATTTCCATTCACCAAGCACAAGTTCAAATTCAAATCTCATAACAAAGTACATAGTATAGTCCCTAAAACAATATATTGTCCCTAAGAGAACATATTCATTTCTCTCTTTAAAACCCGGAGATTCATTCAATGAATCCAAAAAGGAATAGAATTTCCACAAAAAATGAAATATATACAAGGTTCAATACAACTCACAAACTCAAAGACTAAAATCCCATTATAAGGCTTCAACAGCTTAATGCAACAGAGTAAATTGTTCATGGTCCCAAATAAGAACAATAATACAAAGCATTCTGAAGAGAGATATGTATCCTTCCTTACAAAGTTTAGTATACTTGGTTTTAAATTCAACCTTATAATAAAACCCAAGAAATCAATTAAGAAGATCTGAAGAGAGTAAGAAAACCCAACAACGTTTAGTTAAGAGATGCTCCAATCTTACTTCCAACTTGAATGAAATAGAATCACCACAGGAATCTCGAGTTCCATCTAAAAATCTTGTTACAATCCTTAATACGAGTTTATAAATGATTTTAAAGCTTTTCAAATCCTTAATACAAGTAAATTTCCAGCTCAGAATACTAGTACATAATCAAACACATCGATTCCAACACTAGTTCAGAACACGCAAGTATGGAATACTAGTACAGTGTCAAACACAAAGCTTCAAACAGAGGTTCAGAATAGTACAATCTCCAGTACCAACTCAAACGAAAGACAAGACTACAACACAAGCTTAGTACAACCACAAAGCTCCACTACAAACTCAATGAAAACATAAGACTACAATAAATGTTTATAATGGTACAAGTAATAAATTCTAGTTTATAACATCCAAGAAGCTCCACTACAAGCTCAAAATAAGTATTAATGCTCCAATACAAGTAAAAATGAAACACTAGTTCCAAATAATAGTTTAGAATGAAACATAAGGCAACAAATTCCTGTTCAGTCCACACCAAACCCGAATACCAGTTTCATAATAAAATACAAAGCTTCAAATACAAGTTTTGCATGCATGTCACCATTAATCTAGAACAGAGATAGTTTCCCAAGAACTATCATTACTTTGCAATCGATTAACATCCCAAAAACCCTAAATATTCATAAAAACATGTAAGTAAATAACTAGACAAATCATGCAAATAATTATCTCATGAGAGTAGAGTTGTTCTAATGAATCACTTAGAAGAAAGCAAGAAATCTTAATGGGTAGGGCCTATCATTCCTGATAGTGCCTCTACCAATTCGAATGAGACTTCCGGTCGAGCTTCCAACTCTTTTTCTTCCAATGCCTCATATGCATTCCCTTGATTAAAAATAGACTAGAGAAACCAAAAATAGCCAAGAAGAAGTTGAACTGTTTGTTCAAAGAACCAGATAGCTCCATGCAGAGAAAAACTTGTGAGACATGCAAAACCAAACAACCTATCACAAATCCATCTCCATTATTTCCAAGATGGTTTGCACACAAAAACCGAGATCCATTAATGCCATAACTCCCAAATTTCCCGCTTATTTCTCCTTGCCACCGCCTCCCAAAACTAGTGAATTCCATTTCCAAGTTAACATGCATTTCTATATTTATTGAAGCCTCCATGTATGCCTCCACTAGAGATAACTCACCTTTTCAAAAAAAGGTAGTACCTCATGCATTAAACTCAATCAAATAACTTAAATGCCATTGGCACCGTCACCTTAGTGCCATGTGATCCTTAGCTTCCTTTTAAAATTTTTAGGCTAGATTTCCCAAGACTTAGGTTAGTCTAACAATAAATCACCTTAGGTCTTAAAACATTTCCATAATTACTTTCTACCTTAGGTTAGATTAATTACACAACTATTAGTATTAGGCATTATGTTAACATATTCTAACATTACTATAGTAATCCCCCCTCCCTTATTCATTTAGCACAAATGCTTAGGTTAGGTCATTCCCCAACAAAATAGAATAAGAAGCTTAGGTTAGATTATAACCCAATTAAATAGACGTAGCTAGGGAGTAGATGCTCTTTCCTAGTTTAGGATACCGTTAGGATAGTCCTTTAGTTTTAGGATTTTGATCCCCTTCATATTCATGAAGCAGACTATTTTTGTTTACATCAATAATGTCCTGCAGAGATCAATCCCAAACACCCAAGCACAACATACAACCTATTGAAGACACTTTCACACAAGACCATAGAATTTGCAAAATACAAAAGTTTAGTCTACTATGGCTCTCAAACTATTGGATGTCAATTTACCATTCAATTTGTTAAGAATATTTAAAACATTCCTTGGATCATTGAAATTAATCCAAGGATGAGTTAGTCAAAAGAGATAAGTTTGCAACTCTCAAAATCATATTACAACTTACCTATAAGAAGTGAAAGTGGATTCTTACAGGCCATATCATTCTATTCTAAAGAATCCAAGAGCAAAAATAATTTATCTTTAACAATTATGATTTTCAAAAATCAAGGAAACACACCTCATTTCAAAAAATCACATGCCAATGCTTGTAATGCAAAGAGAAATATAACTGTTTGTCTAAGGTGTTACATGGTTCATATAAGAGAGTTGACCAAACTACCACCAAAATGCCAATTCACCCTGTTGGTACCCAAATTTTTTCTCCTTTTCAGTCTGAGTAGCATCAAAGATATGGCATGAATCTTGAAGTCAGATATATCATGATGTGTGTTGTTTTGTAGCTGGGTATGTGATCTAACTAGAACTCAGATTTGTTGAGAGATGGATAGCACTCAAGTAGGACTTGATCTTGTCCTAACTATTTTAGGTTGTGTCTTTCAACCAAGGTAAGAGGACCTATTTTGTAACCCTCAAATGGTGAAGGAGATGAAGATATCCCTCAATTTGTGCAAATAGTATGAAAAGGGCCTTGGAAAAATATGATCAACACTCCAAATCTGACTTTCACAAATTGTCACTCCCAGATTATGGAGATATTTTCAATAGTAAAGCAAGGGTTACTGAAAACATTGTACGATCCTAATTTGCTTTGTGCATTTTTGCAGATGGATTAGTTTATATTTGTTGACACACAATATGCAATGCAGGGGTAGTATGGGGTAGGATTAATGATTCTGAATGCATTCTTGGTGGGAGATATTAGACAAGACTAACCAGAATTTGCCAAATTCTTTGAGGACCTTTGCAAGAAATTTGTAAGACCTAAACAACAAAATGCTTCAAAAGGGTTAATGTACTCCTTCAACTAGGATATGTGCAATAAATGGAAGACCAGATCTGCACTCTTCCACATAATATTTGATAGCCTACCACAAAATCTTGAAGCAGATGAACCAACAAAGCATCCAAAAACCTCTATTTTATCATGACCTACGGTGCACCCAAAGGTTTACAAGCAATCTCCAAATTCAAGGAAGGTAAAATGATTTTAAATCTATTTATCTCTTTATCAGATGAAAGCTCTTCTAAATGTGAGATTGCAAATTCCACTAAACTATCAACAAGAAATGAGACCATGTATGATCAAGAGAGATTTTAGACACAAGACTGCAACAGGAGCAAGAAACACAAATTGAAAACATTCTAAAACATAAGTGCATGCAAATTTTGCCAAGAGACAACACAAAATAATCTAAAATGACCAAATTTATTAGTAGGGGGATGCTATAAGAACAATCTTAGAGTTTTTTGATGGCTTTACAACTGAAACCAACTCAACATGATACAAATATGATGTAAAAATGAATTAGAAATGGTTCCCATGCAGTTTCTCATAGAATGGGCTTCTTCCCAGATTTTCCCGTGAAATTCTAAGTTTCTCCGACCTTTTGCATGTCAAAAAACATGCATTATATAACACTCTATTACATTCGATCCTTCATTCCCAAGAAAAGAATATGCCAAACATCAAGTTTTTTACAAAATTCCAACATGATTCGCAAATAGGGATGTTTAACATATTTGCAACAAAAGTTGCCAGGTGTTTCAAAAAAAGTGAATCATTACAAATCCTTCATCATTATCCATTGTGGAGGCATGTTTTTCATCCTCAAAGCATGCAAACCCCTTTCATTTCATCCTTATCCCTCCAAAAATTGATTTTGTAACTTTTTGATTTGATATTTCACGTTTTAGACGGGTTGGGGCAAAAATTATTTCAAAAACACCTCAAATCTGCAAATTGATCCCTAAAACCACTTGCATTGGTCCTTACAGGCACAAACAACATGAATTTTCTAAAATTGGTGCAAAATTCTGATGAAAATTAGTGCAAAATTCACATTTCCACACTTCCTGGAGCAAAAATGGCGGCCAAAATGAAAAATGCACAATTACCGTTGATTTGCCCTTTTTCCTTCAATCTGAGCCCTCCACGTGTCAAAATACGACTAGGAATGGATTTGGGATCACTTTTTAACTTTTTAACATCTTCAGAAAAATGTAAAAAATTTGACAATTTTCTTTGCCCCTCTACCCTTGAAATTTAGTGCTGACACGTGGCATATGGTGGGTCCCATTGAAGTCGCGGCTCAATTCTGCACATTTCCACCCTTTTTGGAAATTTGGAAAATTTTCACTTTTTTCCCCGTGTTCCTGCACCTCCACCTCAGTCCTTGACCTATGTCACCTTCTCTCTCGCTAAGGATATGCGGGCTCATTTCACGTTTTAACTCCCTTTTCGCCTAGGGAAAATTTATCACTTTGCCTCTGCGGGCCCGCACCTCCGATTCCTTCCCTGCCACGTGTCTCCCTCTGCTTCGTCGCAGAGCCATGGTTAATTTTTTACTCTGACTCATTTTGGGAAAAGGGAAAAAATTTACTTCTTCCTCTGATAGCCCGCCGACCCGCTCTGTGCCTTGAACCTGCCACGTGTCTCCCTTCGCTCCATTGCGGAGCCACGGCCCTTTCCTCAACCCTTTTCCCTTTTCGCCAAAAAGGAAAAAACTTCTAAGTCCTCCACCCATCTGCCTTCATTCTACATGTGACACGTGTCCCTCCTTTGGGACCTACGGAGCTGCGGGAAAAATTTACAAATTTTTGCCTAAAACCAAAAAACGTTAAGTTTTCAAAGAAACCCGCCGAATCTTGTCCAACCACAAATGGCCACATATGAGGAGATGTTTGGGATTAATTTTGATGGGAAAATGACACCCGTATGACTGTAAAAAATACAGAATATGCCAGAGATTCCCGAATTTGATTTTTTCTTCGTGGGTGAAGAATTTTTTGGTCAAAACACAGATGGAAAGTGATTTTAGAAAATTTTCGACCATGGAGATAGATTTTTGAGGGAAAATAAGCAAAAAAATGAGCAACCACGAGCTCCAAGGGCTGGGGAAAGTGGAAAAAATGACAAAGGCCCGTGGATTTAGAAATTTAGGGCACAAAGTAAGGCATACATGTATTTTTCTTTCAAGTTGGGGCAAAATGATAAGTTTGTGAGTGTTTCAAAGAATTCAATCTGAATGGGGAAACTTACAGACCACCAAATTCGAAGAAAAACATTTTAGAGCACACAGAACAAAGGGGAAAGATGACAATAACAAAGAATTAAAATGGGCACCAACATCGGCTCCTGCTCGGTGATGGGCACTCCCATTGAGTACCACAAGAACAATAAATAGACCAAGTGCCAAAATAATCCATTGGGAAAATGAAGTCATGAGACAAAGCCACCAAAAACTAGTTAAGAAACTGACAAAAATGGCTGCCACACACCAAGGCAAACCAAGAACCACCAAAACACCAAAAATAGAGCAAAAGCCAAACACTATACACTGTACAAGTTGGTGCATACCTCAAATTTGGGGATTAATCCAAGAAATGCTTCAGATGCCTGCCATTAACAGGTAGTTCAAACAATTCCCCATCTAAGTCCTTGAGAAAAAAGGTATTCTCACCAATTCTGATATCAATGGAGTAAGGGCCCATCCACAATGCATCAAATTTTCCATGTTTGCCCTTATCTTCATTTTTGTTGTCCCACAACAAAACCAGAACTCCAATATTGAAGGCCCTATGACTAACCTTCTTGTCAAACAACCTCTTCAACTTCTCTCTAAATCTAACATGCCTTTGGTGGGATGATCTTCTCTCTTCATCTAGCTCTACAATCTGATTAATCCTTGCTTCATATGGGCTGACCTCCTAATCTTCAAGTTGTTGAACAAACTGAAATGCAGATAATTGTAGATGTAAGGGCAGCAGAGCTTGAGTTCCATACACCAACTCAAATGGGCTCTTACCAGTAGCTCTCTTGGTAGTGATTATATAAGCCCAAACTGTAAATTTCAGTTGTTCACCCCATTTTCTTTTGTTCAACTCCAAGGTTCTCCTAATGATCTTTAACAAGTTCTTATTACTGGACTTAGCTTGTCCATTTCCTTGGGGGTTATAGTTTGAAGAATAAGTCAAATTGGTTCCATACTCCTTGCACATTGCCATCAAAGGTTTAGCTCTGAAATAACATCCATTACTCTTTGGAAAGTAGCTCCAGCATTCATGAGACTGAAATACATTCTCACATAAACATATGTTCCCCAAGGAGTGCTTAAGGTAGTTTTAAATCTTTCTGACTCCTTGACAACAACCTGATTATAGCCAGAGAAACCATCTAAGGTGGACAAAAATTCATATCTAGTCACTAACTGCAATGTTTTCCATGTTTGGAAAAGGATAATTGTCTTTCAATGAAGCTCTATTCAAATTTCTGAAGTCTACACAAAGTCTGATATCTCCATTCTTCTTTCTGACTAGCATAAGGTTTGCAACCCAAGATGAATACCTCGTGGGCTGAATGATCCCTCCCTCCTTCAGTTTCTTCAATTCATCTTGCATTTTCATGGAGAGGAGTGGATTGATTGGCCTTCGCTTCTGTTTGAATGGTTTGGCATTTTTCTCAAGAGGGACCTCATGTTAGAATAAGTATTCTCTATATGATTTCAGCTCTGAATATGACCAGGCAAGCCAATCTTGATATTGTTTCAACAATTGGATGTAGGATTGTTTTTCTTCCTTGTTTAAACTACTGCCCAACCAAAATTTTCTTAGTTTATCATTAGTTCCCAAGTTATGCTCTTCCACATCCCTTGAGGCAGACATGTTTCTATTGATGATGCAATCAACATTGCTAAAATTTGACTCAAGAGCAACAAGACCTCTAGGAATGGTGTTAGTTTTTAATTAGATAATATCCTATACAAACAAAGTCTCTCTTCCTTCAGTCACACACACCATTGGCTCCTAATTAATATTCTGATCCACAAACTCACCTTGATTTTGTAAGAACCTCTGCACTTGAGCATCATCATTAAACACTTGCCAATGCTTTATGTTGTTAGGGACAAATGACCTAGTTAAAACTTCAACATTGTACTCACAATAAGGTGAAATAGTGCAATCTCCAAATCTTGACCCCAACACTGCCAATTTGTCAGCAGCAACATTCAAACTTCTGTCATGGTGCACAATATTGAAGGAATCAAACATCTAAATTAGATCCCAAACTGCATGCTTATATTTTTTCATCCGCTGATTTTTTGTAGCATACAGTTTTCTTATTTGTTTGACAACCAGCTCTGAATCTCCCTTTGTAATGATGTCCTTAACACCATACTTCCATGCAATTCTCATACCCAACAACAAGGCTTCATACTCAGCAATGTTGTTAGTACATTCAAAATTAATCTTGAAGGAAAAAATAAACTCTTCCAAGCTAGAAGAAATCAGAATTATACCAGCACCATTTCCAAATTTGGAGCAAGCTCCATCAAATAACAAGGTCCAAGGAGAACTTACCTGATCAAGGCACTTTGACTAGCCCATCTTGTGTTCTTTTCCATCAGCAAACCCAATAAAATTATCAGCATCTACATCAGAAAACAACACCTCATATGAAGCATTGTTTGGATCCTCAATTAGATGCAACATCTTATTTTCTCCATAGAGCTTGACAAGGCTGCCCTCGATGGGAATGGTGGCAAAATACATATCCATTTGGACATTCCCTCCAACACTTGCAGCCCACTTTCTTGACAATAACATACCCCATTTGGCAGGGCAATCAACAATCACAACATCCAATTTTAAATTCCTCTCAGGGATAAGATGTAAGCTGCACCACCAAACCCTTCACACAACCAACTACCGACACTTCTCTTGAGTCCAAGGCAGTACACTTTCCATAGGTTGTTGTCACTTTGATATCCAACTCATTCATGACTTCTATAGGCATGACATTACATGATGCACCGAAATCAAACATACAATTGTGAAGTAGTCCTATCATTTATGATCAAAGTTGTGAAGAATGGATCAACATTCAATTGGGAATCAACCAAGGATGTTCCCAAGTATACCTCAAGTGTTTCCTCCAAGATCCTCTACTGCTGGTGGTATTTCAAGGTCAAAAATGATTTGAGGAGGAGTTTTAACAACATTTACATTTCTTGCTCGGAGTATGTCTTCTCCTCCTTCAATCGTAAGTACTCAAATGCTCTCTTCTTATGCTAAGGAATTCTAAGCAACTCAATAATTGGAACACTCACTTTGATTTGGCTCAATACTTGAGCTATGTCATAGGGAACACTCTTTGGTAAAGCAGCATTGAAAGGGAAGACAAGCATAGATTCATTAGATGGCAAAGGATTCTTGGCAACTTGGGCATGAGGAGGACTGTAATTGTTTCTTGGGACAACAGAGCTTTTGGCAGGTGCTTCTCTCCTAGGAAGATTCTTTGGGAATGCTTGTGAGCAAGGGTGTTTTAGGTTTGGCTTGAGGCCCAACTCCCTTAACAACTTTGATTCTAGTGTTATAGTCTTTCTCTTGAGCTACAACAACATTCATCAACAATTGTCTATCTTCCTGCGAAGGGATACCACCATCATACTTCTTAATCATCAAAGCTCTTAAGTATTTAAAGTTCATTGTTAGGAATTTCAAAAGTCTTGCACTATATCAAATTCAAGAGTATGAGGGGGAAGAAAGACTTGTACCTGTTTGATGCAATCCCAAAAGGTTGTAGTTGTCCTTACACTTATCACTTCAATAGATGTTGATCCTCCTTGTGAACTTGAAAGACAACCCATCATGTAGATATCATCATCAATACCATCATCATTATTAGCTTCACCATCTTGTTGGTCCACTTCACATGGAGGATGGGGCAGAAAACACCTATCACACCAATCAATATCAACAACCTCCTCAACAGTAACAACCCTAGCAGTTAAGGGATCAGGTAACACTCTTCCTTCACGTGCTTGAGGATGTCTATTTGTAGACCCCATGGGTCCTTTCCCTCTATCATCAGATCTTTGATCACCCCTAGGATGATTGGCAAATCTGTCATGGTTTTGTGCTCTTTGTTGACCTTGTGAAGTCTACCCAATTCCCTTCCCAGCTCTTGCCAACTTGTAGGAGATCTCTTTGACAGCCCCTGCCAAAGTTATTCACAATATCCTCCAAATCAACACCCTTCCTAGCTTGAGGTTTTTTAGGGTTTATCAACTTTACACCATCTCTCTTGAGAGGTTTCCCAATTGCTTTGATATTGTTTTCAATTTGAAGTGCCATGGTGAAAGCTTGTCTTAGATTAGTAGGGTTCTTGTCTCTTAGGTAATAGGCTACCTTTTTATCAAATGCATCTGCATATTTGATTAAACAAGACTCATCACAAGGCCTCAAACTAACAGGTAGCCTTCTCAAAGTTTTTTTAAACCTTGTGTTGAAGTCATGGAACTGATTCATTGGGATTCTTCTTGATATTTTCAAATTCAGACAAGAGAAATCTAGGATCAGTCTTGTCACCATATTGCAACCTAAATGCATTCTTCATTTCAGTCCATGAATCAATAGAATTATCAGGCAGAGCCTTATACCAATCCCTAGCATCCTCTTCTAGTGTATGAATGAACAATTTAATATACACATCTTCAAACTCTATTTCAAAATCCTCCATCATGTTAATAAAAAGTTTGAGATGCTGATCACCAGTTATTGCATTGTTACCTTGGAATTTTGGCAACCTATTTCTGACATCTTGTGGGACAACATTTGGGTAACCATCCATTCCTCTAAAATCTATAGGACCAAAGGTGTTAACAAAAAATGGAGGTCTAGGCTGAGCCATATTGTTTGGTGGAGGTGATCTTGGGGGTGACACAAGCTGATGAGGAGTGCAAGGTCTTTGGGGCTCAAGAATGTGGTTCACAAGATTGGTATTATCTAAGTGCTGATTTTCTTGGAAAGTTTTATTTGAATTGAAACACAGAGGTGCAGATTTAAGAAGGAACTTACCAGGTACAGCAGAAGGACCTTCACTAGCTGAGAGTAAACAAGTTTATGAGAGGATTTCTTGAATCAAAATCACTAGAAGAAGAGTGATAATCCTCTACCAAAGGCTGATCTCTCTCACCAATGGATATATCTTTGCCTGATGTATGACCTTTAACAACTTTCCAAACTCTTCTCCCTTCTAACTCTGAGTTTCTTGAATATGAAAACAACTTCTTAGCAGAGTCCCTAATGAAGAGAGATCTTCTTCCTTCCAGTTTTTCAGAGATTAGCAACACCAAAGTAAATGACAGAAAGCTAAGACACTGGTATTTATCAATATCAGAACAACATGGAGTCGCCACTAAGGATTTTCACCCTAGTTGTGTAAATGCACTAAAATACTCTGTTAAATACCTATCAACACTGAAAATCTTGCCAAAATTTATAGATCAGACCTTCCTTTTCTTGAATTTATCAATCACAAATGCAAATGAAGTGCAACAACTACTGGAAACTGATAAAATTGTAAGTAGAACTTATATCTTCACTTAATCCTTACAAATCTGATTATAAAATGATGCTTCAACAATGTATTTGCATGTAGAATTTGCAAGGGACATTACCAGGGTTTGACATGCATTCAAATATCTCAAATATGTATGCACATGGATCAGATTGAACTAAGAAAATATCAAACTTAGAACTCTACCCTTCATTCCAGCCTTATAAATCCGATCAGAAGATGATACTCAGATTTGTAATTGCACCAAAATATTACTACATAAGAAGTATTTTTTGATGGGCCATGGAATGGATCAGAAAATAAATCTAGTGAAATATTTCCTGAATAATGTCCTAAGTAATTATGGTAGCAATGGCAAATTATTTCCCAAAAAGTGTTGGGTACCCAAATTTGTTCTCCTTTTCAGTATTGAGCAGCATCAAAGATATGGCATGAAGCTTGAAGTCAGATAGATCATGATGTATGTCGTTTTGTAGCCGGGGATGTGATCTAACTGGCACTCAGATTTGTGGAGAGATGGATAGCACTCAAATAGGACTTGATCTTGTCCTAACTGTTTTAGGTTGTGCCTTTCAACCAAGGTAAGAGGACCTATTTTGTAACCCTCAAATGGTGAAGGAGATGAAGATATCCCTCAATTTGTGCAAATAGTATGAAAAGGCCTTGGGAAAATATGATCAACACTCCAAATCTGACTTTCACAAGTTGTCACTCCCAGATTATGGAGATATTTTCAATGCAAGGCAAGGGTTACTAAAGACATTGTATGATCCTGATTTGCTTTGTGCATTTTTGTAGATGGATTAGATTCTTTTGTTGACACACAATGTAATGAAGGGGTAGTATGGGTAGGATTAGTTATTCTAGAATGAATTTTTGGTGGGAGATATTAGACAAGACTAACAAGAATGTGCCAAATTCTTTGAGGACCTTTGCAAGAAATTTGTAAGACCTAAACAACAAAATGCTTCAAAAGGGTTAAGGTACTCCTTCAACCAGGATATGTGCACCAAATGGAGGTGCTAGATCTGCACTCTTCCACACAATCTTTGACAAACTCCACAAAAGCTTGAAGCAGATGAACCAACAAAGCATCCAAAAATCTCTATTTTATCATGACCTAAGGTGCACCCAAAGGTTTACAAACAATCTCTAAATTCAAGGAAGGTAAAGTGATTTTAAACTTGTTTATCTCTCTATCAGATGAAATCTCTTCTGAATGTGAGATTACAAATGCCACTAAACTATCAACAAGAAATGAGACCATGTATGATCAAGAGATATTTTAAACACAAGACTGCAATAGGAGCAAGAAACACAAATTGAAAACATTTGAAACATAAGTGCATGCAAATTTTGCCAAGAGACAACATAGAATAATCCAGAAGTGATCAAATTTATCAGCAGGGGAATGTTATAAGAACAATCTCAGAGCTTGTTGATGGCTTTACAACTTGAAACCAACTCAACATGATACAAATCTGATGCAAAAAGAATTAGAAATGGTTCTTAGGTGGTTTCTCAGAAGAATGGGCTTCTTCCCAAATTTTCTCATGAATTTAAGTTTCTCTGACCTTTTGCATGTCTCAAAACATGCATTATATAACTTCTATTACATTTGATCCTTCTTTCCCAAGAAAATAATATGCCCAGCATCAAAGTTTGTTACAAAATTCAACATGATTCACAAATAGGGACATTTAACAAATTTGCAACAAAAGTTGCCAGGTGTTTCAAAAAAGGTGAATCATTACAAATCCTTCATCATTATCCATTGTGGAGGCAAATTTTTCATTCTCCAAGCATGCAACCCCTTTCATTTCATCATTTCATCCTTATCCCTTCCAAATTTGATTCTGCAACTTTTGGATTTAATATTTCACGTTTTGCTCGAGCCTGAGCAAAAATTCATTTCAAAAACACCTCAGATCTACAAATTGAAATTTCAAATTGATTTTATTGGTCCTTAAAGGAAAAAACGACATGAATTTTTCCAAAAATTTGATGAAAATTGATGCAAAATTTGCATTTCCACACTTCTTGGAGAAAAAATGGCGGCCAAAATGAAAAATGCACAGTTACCATTGATTTTCCTTTTCCCTTCAATCTGGCCCTCCACATGTCAAAATATGATTGGGAATGGATTTGGGATCACTTTTTGACTTTTTAACATTTTGGAAAAATGTAAAAAAAAATGACATTTTTCTCCACCCCTCCGCCCTTGAAATTTGGTGCTGACATGTGGCATATGGTGGGTCCCATTGAAGTCGTGGCTCAATTCTACACATTTCCACCCTTTTTTGGAATTTGGAAAATTTTCACTTTTTTCCCCATGGGCCCACACCTCCACCTTTGTCCTTGACACGTGTCCACTTCTCTATCGCTGAGGATCCATGGGCTTATTTCACATTTTAACCACTTTTTTCATCAAAGGGAAAATTTTTCACTTTGCCTTCATGGGCCCGTGCCTCTAATTCCTTCCCTGACCACGTGTCACCTCGCTAATTCATTTCATGGAGCCACACCTCAAATTTCCACTTCTAAGTTATTTTTACCAAAAGGGAAAAATTTCCCTTTTTCCTCCGATGTACCTGCCGACCCTCTTCTAAGCCTGCCATGTGTCTCCTTCTACTTCATTTACGAGGCCAACGCTCTAATTTTCAAGACTCTAACTCCTTTTTTCAGAAAAATGGAAACATTTCACTTCTGCCCTCGCCGGCAGCCAACCACACCTCCTCTTGCACCTACCACATGTCTCCCCTTGATCCATTACGGACCCACGGCCCCTTCCTCAACCTTTTAGTCCCTTTTTGCCAAAAAAGGCAAAAAATGCCTAAGTCCCCCACCATCCTTCCATCACGTGCATTTGCATGAGAACGTGACACGTGTCCCTCCTCTGGGACCTGCGGAGGGTACGTGAAACATTTGTGATTTTTTTCCAAAACTCAAAAAATGTTAAGTTTTCAAAGAAACTCCCACGTGAATCCTTGACCAACCACGAGAAATGGCCACGTATAAGGAGAAAATGCCTGGGATTAATTTTGATGGGCAAATGACACCCGTACTGACTGTCAAAAAACACAGAATTTGCCAGAGATGCCTAAAATTGATTTTTTCTTCGTGGGTGAAGGATTTTTTGGTCAAAAACAGATGGAAAGTGATTTTAGGCAATTTTCGACCATGGGGATTGATTTTTGAGGGAAAATAAGTACAAAACAAGAACCACGAGCTCCAAAGGCCAGGGAAAAGTCATGGAAAAATGATAGAGGCCTGTGGATTTAGAAAAATTAGGGCACAAAGTAGGGAATACATGTATTTTTCTTTCAAATTGGGGCAAAATGATAAGTTTGTGAGCATTTCAAATCATTCAATTAGGATGGGGAAACTTGCAGACCACCAAATTCAAAGAAAAACATGTTTTAGAGCAAGAACAAAGGGGAAAGATGGGAATATAACAGAGGATTAAAATGGGCACCAACACGCCCTATAACAAATTCAGAAGGCAATAGGTATCCCCCACTGGGTAAGTGCCAAACAATGCCAGTATATGCACGCGTAATGAAGATACCCTAACTTCATCCATCCCCTCAAATTAACATGAAGAAAAAAAATTGTCAGAGCACAGAAAAGATCAATAAGGGTCAATAGGAAAAATGGTAGAGGCACCATCAACCGGAATCCCTGTTACCCAACATATAGGCTAGAAGACGATACCACCTCGGAAGATCATTTAAGGGTTTCATATCCCATTGATGTGGTCACAATCGCACAATGCTAAAAAAGATGTAGACTGAATCCCCCCTCAAAATAATGACCTCATTGGGAAAACCCCAGGAAAGATCACATCGTTAAGCCACCATAGAGGTCCTTCAATGTACTATTGAGAAGACTGACAGGTAAAAGATTGCCACACACCCAGGAACTCCATCGATGTACTGGCAAAAGGATAGCCAAAAACTAGGAGCAAGGTGCCCCCTACACTATACACCTGGGACCAAGTGGTGCAGCCTCAAGCTTTTCAGATGGAGATATTTCTCAAGAATTGCTTCAAATGCTTTGCCGTGATCTTTTAATCAGGTAGTTATCAAAAATATACCCATACTACAGTGTTAATAATGGAGGTATTGCTCACCAATTTTGATATCAGATCTCCTAATGGCCCATGACCAAATGTGGAACCTGCACAATTGCATGCATGGTTTCCCTATTATGTTGCATTCCTTCAAGGACGCCATGACCTCATAACCTGTTGTGTACTAAGAAAGTCTCGAATCCATCAATGAGTGGCCCTAGTATCTGAAACTTCCAATGTTCTATAAGCATCATCTTCGCAGATAGTAACTTCTTACTTGGCTAACCTTGGATCCATGCCTTGGGTGGGACGCTCCTCTTTCTATCATCAAGCCTCAAATTTGAACATGAAAGACATCCTTACTAGCCATCCCTGGACTGACCTCTGTAGACCTATTCAAGTTTTTGAACATGTTATATCTAGAAATGAAGATAATTGCAGATGTAAGGGTCTAGCACTCGTTCAGCACTGGACCTTCAGCCATAGATCCACCAAAATTTCAACTACTTCTGTTGCATCTAAGGGTTGGTATCCCCACTACTTCTATAGCCTCTACCGTATGACTCACTTGTTTCCCCATCATCTAGCAAGACATCTATAATTACTACCAACAATTTCTGACTACTGATCCCACTAGAAGCCATGTTTTCAAGGCCTCACTCTAGGGGAATACCTCCTATACAATATCGACACCTTCCTCACCCTCGCAAGAGTATGGGAAATCTTTTTCAACACCCAAGTTACGACATCCACATCTTAAGTGATGATTTTTCCTTATGGACCTCTGCACCCTCGCACTAATCTAACTGGTATGGGGGACTTGATATTGCCACCTATAAATCCTGAACCTCCATGCACAAGACCCAACAATTTTCATCTAATCCTATACTCCCTCACTAAACCGTTGCTTCACTCACACTTTCCTCCACCAGTGCGCATGGAAAGGATTTGGCTTCGAGTTTTTAGGAACATGGCTGACCATACTATCATTTCTTGTACCTCTCATAAACACAATGACCGTAGTGACATTGGAACAAGTTGGACACACCACCTTCCAAGAAGGTTTGCGTTCGACCTTATCTCAGGATGCAGTGATTCCTTCACTCTCTCATTCACCCACATTACCATTCTTTCACCCATGGAGTCCATAGATCCTGAATCTATTCCTCCTAACTTTTTTCTTTCATGAAGGGACCATTTCCCATGGACATCTAACCTATACAACAGTGATGGTGAGACTCCCTCTTCTCTCCCATTCAATGTATCCTAACATGATCAATGACGATAGGCACCTCCTAATTAACATCGTTCAATGACAGGATGATGAATCCATCCTCACTTACCTTGGTGTAAGAAATACTATTATATTCATCAGTCATTACCCATCTGAGATGTAAAGACATGTTAAATTAATCGGACCATTGAAGTCAACATTAACACTCAGAACTACCCACAACATTCTAAAGATGAGGCCAATATTTAGCATGCTACTGAACAAGAAGCCTTTACTTCTTTCCTTTGGACCATAGCAATGTGTTTTCTGGTCCTATGCCGATATGCCTAGTATTGACCCAAAATTCATGGTCCATCAATATTGTAACCATTCCTGATACCAAACCCATCAAACAAAGGCTTACAGAAAATGCATCCTCACATTACTCTTCGGGTCAAAGAAGAGAGTTGGCAGCCTTCTCTCAGTTTTCCTTTATTCTTACCCATTGACAATCCCTAATGGATTTCTAACATCCTTCCTATCACAAAGAGTGATCAGGGGGACTCTGCATTTGCACAGAAATCCATGACATCAACCTTAGCTGTCCCAAAGATGATTTCCCACTACCAGGAATTGACCAACTAGTTGATCTCAGTAGCTGGCCATGAAATGTTATTGCTCATGAATGATTTCTCGAGCTACAATCAAATATTACTAGCTCCCAGTTGATCAACACATGACTTCCTTCATCACCCCTTTCGGGACTTTCTGCTATCGAGTCATGCCTTTTGGCCTCAAAAATGTCTGGTACTACATATCATGAAGCCATGACTTACATCTTCCATGACATCATTCATCACATATTTTTCATATTACCTCGATAATCATTTTGTTTAAATGGTAAGCATCGAACCTTGTACACTTACTCTTCCTTATGAGTCATCTTTAATTGCCTCATCAAGTATTACATGTTTGTCTTCAACCAAAGAAGTGCGTCTTTGCTGGTACTTTCTGAAAAACTCCTGGTTCATTGTTTCTTTGCATGTGGCATAGAAGTATGATCCTAAACAAAAGTCAATAGCTATTCTTGAAATGTTTCCCCCCACTAATCTCCATCAAATTCGTACAGCCTACAAGGAAAGTTGCAATCAATTCATTGTTTTATCTTGCAGCATCTTTTCGCATGGCTTTCAACCATTTCATCATCTTCTCAAGAAATATATGTGTCATTCAAATGGGATGAATGAATGTCATAAATCCTTTGAATCCTTAAAATAATACCTCCTTCAACCACCAGTTCTCATTCCTCCTAAGGATGACCAGCCCTTTTACCTATATATTTCCACCACTGACCATTCTTTAGGTGTCATGCTCTCTCATCGCGATGACCAACACTGAGAGCAAGTGGTTTATTACATAAGTACATACCCTTATTGACTATGAAACTAGATATACCCATGTCAAAAAACTCTTCTTAGCCTTAGTTTTTGTCACCACCAAAACTCTTCCATTACCTACTCAACCACAAAACCTTTTTCATTACTAATACTGACCCATTACACTATATGTATGCCAAAACCTATCAACATCAATGTGTGCACGTTGGCTTATGCTTCTCAGCAGACCTTGACCTCGAATTCATCCATCAAAAATTCCATCAAGGGCCAGGAACCATCACTGACCAACTGGCTGATGCACCTATTTTCTAGGAATCAACCCTCTAACTTTGATTCCCAGATGATTCTATAGCTACCCTCTCCTTGGACGAACCCACTTACCAAATGACACTCTTCTTTGATGGCTCCAAATTTTAGCGTGGGGGTGGTTCTCATGTTATCCTCATTCATCTTGATGGTGAACCTATGCCTTTGTATTTCAAACTGGATTTTGATTGTACAAACAATATTGTTGAATACGAAGCACTCGTATTGGGTCTCTAGGTCTGCTTATGCCTTAGATGTTAAGTCAATCAATATCTTTGGTGATTCTCAGTTGGTCATAAACCAATTCAATGGTATATACCATTGTTGTAATGAAATACTTCAAAACTATAATCATCACGTAGACATACTTTTGACCACCTTTGACCGTTACACACTTCAAACCACCCCATATTCTACCAATAAATTTGTGGATACCATGGCCTGCTTGGCATCTTCAGATACCTGCTTCACTCACTAACTCTAAAATCTTTGTCACAATACAAAGGTTACAATCACCCTCTTATTTACCTCATGAAGTCTACTCCATCGGAACTATTTCCCCTGACCCACGTGACCTTTGGTATAAGAAATATGCATACTATCTTTCCCTTTCCATTCTACCCATTGATCTCACTCATAATGGACAACATGTGCCTTTCTTAAAAGTGTCTCCCATTATGTCATCATGGGTGGTCTTCTTTACAAACACGGCTTCGACGGAATTCTATTACGATGCCTTACAAGTTCTTAAATTCTCTACACCATTAAGGAAGTCCACAATGGAATTTTTGGAGGTCAGTTTAGTGGTTTAGGTTGTCAAAAAACACATCCTCACCTTAGGCTATTATTGGTTAACCATAAACCATGACTGTTGTGATTATGTCAAATGTTTCATGTGAAATTCCTGCAACATGCTAATTTCCATCACACACCTAGTCATGCCTTACAGGTCGCACGAGACCTTTGGCCTTTCTCTCAATGGGGTTTGGATCTTGTTGGTGAGATCAACCCCCATTCTTCACAATGCCACCAATGGATCATTACCGCTACTGAATATTACACTAAATGGGTAGAATCCATTGCCCTTATTTCTACAAAGCTATGAGAAAATATGTGAATTCATCAACCATCACATCATTTGTCATTTTGGTGTTTCTCACCGCTCATCACTGATAATGGAAAATAATTCAAAAACAAAACCCTACGCAAACTATGTGATGCTTTTGGCATCAAACTCAGGTTCTCATCACCTTATTACCCGTAAACCAATGGCCAAGCTGAATCAACCAATAAAATCTTGAACAAAATTCTTATGAAGGTAGTCAATGATACTGGGAAGGATTGGCATACGCACATTCCATTCACCTTGTGGGATTACGCACTAGTATTTGCACTTCAACTGTTGCCACCCCTTTCTCTCTGGTCTATGGTACTGAGGTTGTCTTACCTCTTGAAGTCCAGATTCCATCTCTCCGCATCTCACTACAAGACATGCTCAATGACGATGACTTTCACTAAGATTGTTTGACGTAAACTTGAGTTATTAGATGAATGCCATCTCAATGCTCTTGACCATCTCCAAATCTACCCAAAATGTATCAAACATGCCTATGAAAAACGTGTTCACCAACAAACCTTTCAGGTCAGTGACCTCATCCTGAAGAAAAATCAACATGTAACCAAAGAGAGAAAAGTAAATGGAGGTAAATTTGCTCCTAATTGGCTTGGACCCTATATCGTTACCCATGACCTATGGATCATAGTGCTTATCATTTGTCTTCACTCAAAGGTAAACCTGAACCTGAGCCCCTTAATGCCTTGCATCTTCAACCATTTTATTTTTGACTATCAAGTCTTATATCACTTTCTTTCAATTAATTGCTCGTCCGTTGAGCATTGTTCACCTTCCATATTACCCATTTGAGGATCCAACGACTAAAAAGAATCATGTGATTATCTGTCACCTTTCAACCTTATCTTCAATATGAGTACCATGGCTCTACTCATAGCATGATTCTCATGGATACTTTTCATCTTCTTCAAGATGGAATCCCATGGTCATTCACCACTTGAAACCACCTCTTTCATAGTTAATATTTGTGCACTATGGTCTTGTCTTCTAAACAAGAACCTAATCTTCCTCTATAGTCTTTTCCATGACTTAAACATCCAAAAACAAAAAATGGATACAACTCCTTGAGTCAAACTTCCAGAAAAAGATGACTCCCCCAAAAAGGGACATCTCTTCACTCTAAATTCCACCACTATAAATAGACTACTCCCTTGAAGGAAAACTATATAAGTTCATTACAAAAATGTAATCAAAATATCCAGAAGTTTCCTGCATCGATCAACTTCATGAAGACCTCAAGGAGATAATATACTCATCCCATATAGACTTCCCGAATCGATCAGTCTATTAAAAAAACAAACAAATGAAGAAAATGATGAAATTTTTTGTCATGGACTTGCCTATTTTTGATCCTGGGTTTCTTGTTCTGATAAACACCTATCATACACTAAGTTATGCTAAACCACCCATTCTCACCTCCTTACCTTTTCACCTAATTTCCTCTTTATTCAAGGGACTTTCCACAACATGACATTTCATGATTATGTGACTTTCTTCACCCTTAGAATGGTCCATTATGCAATGCCTTTAGGGTCTTATGTTCATGAGCCCCTCTTAGGTATGGTCAACTCATTAGGGTTCTTATCAATTAAGTGGCTCTTTTACCACCTCTTACCATTCACCTTCCTCATTACTTATTGATTATCCTATACAGGACTGAGATCATCGACACCTCTACTTAAAAACCACTCAACCACACTTACGACCTAAACTCAATCATGCCTATGACCTACATTCACCCATACCTAGCACCCACCAACCCATTCCTACTACTTTCATCTTAATCTTCCCTAGCTTATGGAAGATACTACATCGGCCTAAGGTCCCTTTTCACTAGCACTATGTAGACAGCTCTTCAAGGGAATGAGACCCTTGGAGGTTAGCTCAGCCACTCTCTACCCTAACCAATTCCCCCTTTCCATTTTCCTATTCACATTCTACCCTAGTTAGTTTCCATTTTTTATAACTAGAAATTACACCAAACAATCAGCAATTATTATACATCTTTATTACATCATCAAATAACTCATACCAATTTCACATTTCCATCTTAGTCTACAATTTTTGGACCATAATCATACCATAACTTCCTATAAATCATCTTAACATGATCCACACAATCATTACCTTACACTAACATTAATGATATTAGACTAACTCAACCATGCCTAAATAAACCTATCTCAATCATGCCTAAGTCAACCTGACTCGATCCATGCCTAAACTGACCTGACTCAATCCATGCCTAAACATGACCTTGACTCCATCCATGCCTAAATAGACCTAAATCCACCATGCCTACACTACCTTGACTCTATCAAGCCTAATCCACTTGATTTCCACCTATATATATATATAGTAATGAAAATTAAAACATGTACACCATCCATACTATAAACACCATTATCTATATATCAGATAGTTCATATAAAAATACATGTGAACATACAATATACCAATAATAATCACAATCTCTCAAAATATATCATATACAACCTCATCATCTTCGGCACGTAGGCCGGTATATGATCAAAATTAACAAACAATATCATCTACATCCTTTTCATATTCAACACGCAGGCCGGTATACATATCAAAAATATGTCAACAAACACGGATACACTGATCAGTAATGGTGACTAATTCATCACCCCACCTGATATCCATCCCTATCTCATCAGTTTCCTCTTTCTCCCCTCCAATGGGGTTCCCTGCCAACCTCTCTCCACCTCAACTAGATCTATCTTATGATGGTCCTCACCTAGAGCTAGCCTCTATGCACTGGTATTCTCACCTTGACCCTTTCCCAAGGGCTCGTTGGCCCCCTGTACTCTCTATATTATGGGTACAAGACCTGGTCCTCTCACTCAAGTCCTGTTGTGTTTTATACTCCCCATAGGATAGAAAATTTATCCCTGTAGCCATTAAAATATCCTGATAATACCTGACCTCACGTAAGGCATCCCTTAACCTTCCTATTAGTATTTTCTATGGTGGAACCATTGGCCTCAGCCCTTGTTCCTGTCTCTCGGGGCCCTATCCCATTGGTACCTGTAAAGAGGGACCATGTCCCTATGATAGTGCCTATCTTGAGGGACCCTATCATGCTCCTTCCTGCAACTAGGCCTGAAGGACCGCAACCTACATCTGTGTAGTGGCAAACTGGCCGTACAAACCTATAAAATGTGCCTATAGCACAGCCACCTATACCCCATCCCCATCTCCACCCTATGCGGGTACCTATCCCTATGCCACCTATGCCTATAAAATAGCAACCTTTGCCTCTAATCCTGTCAGTTTCCCCTGCACTATCCCTAACTATGCAATCAAGGTAACTACTTGTCTGTATAGGGCGTCCCTCTGAATAGTGATGGTGGCTAAATCCAGCTATCCCAACCTCAATGGTACTTCTCGTAAATGTGCGGCCCACCACTTCCTGTATCCATCACTCACCCTAACATCATCAATGTGTCGGTCTCTCACCTACTCCTCATACCCTATTGGCACTATTGGTTATGGTTGAGGTAGAGGCCTCTCCATTTCATCCCTACTATACTATGGGAAAGGTGGTGGTATATCCTGAAGCAACCCAAACTACCATCTCACATTTTCAACAGGTACCATCTCATGCTCTCATACACATTTCCCCTCTATCCATCAAAGTATTTGTAATTTTTTTAGCTCCTCTGCCATCCACCCATATGATGGAAAACCCACATAGGGCCTACAAATAATGTCCATGCTAGACAACCCCTCTAGCAATTTCCTATAATAGGCTACATCATGTGTAGCTCTAGCAGCTCGGCACTCCCTGATGACAGGCACCCATCACTTGAATCCCACTTGAAAAAAACCCAACTCAAATGCATTAGCTCAAGGCATACTGACCAAACGCACACATACAATGTGCTCAAATGCCCAGCAATGAAGTAGGAAAATATAACAAAGGCTAAACCTTCGTAGCTACCCATACACCCATAGCTCTCTATACAATGGTACTAAGAATACAGGAATCCATGCAAAACAGGTCTTTTCCACCACCATGTCATGCAAAACCCCCATTAAGGATCATGGGAATCTCCCACCCTCTGCATCCAATAGTGTAAAGTAGCAGACTGCCTCCATCAACAACACTACTAGTCTCATCCCCTCCATATGGGCCCGATACATATCTTTATAGCTCATATTAGTGCTATGGAACCTCATCTCCGCCAGCCCCTCACTAAACATGGTCAACATCAACTCCTCAAATTCCTCTAAGGAGATAGAATACATCTGAATCCCCACTATCAATAGTTACAAGATCTTATACACATCCTCTAGGGTGACTGTGATCTCACCTGCCAGTAGATGGAAGGTATTGGTCACTGAGTCCCATCTGTCAATGAGAGTGACCATCAAACTTGGATTCTGAACTTTGTACCAGTAGCATTTGACCCCAATAAGGCTAACCTCTACAGCATGGTGTCATTCATTAGTTTTTTTACCCCCCCGTACCTCCATGAGAAAGGGAGGTACCCTATCTCTCATCCATAGTTGGTCCCTGGCCTGCATTCAACCAATCACACACATTATTAAAAATTTATTTTACCCAACATTGACCTTCAACCCCTCCCTTCTTCCCTTCCCCTCCACCCACTATCTCTTTTACCCACTTTACCTAACATTTCCCCTTACCGTTCCTAGACCTCTAGCCCTTTTACCCTAACTGACACTAGTTACTCCTGACCATCACTGGTCCATTATAACTGACACCAGTTCCCCTCATCTCTAACTAATTTCAGTATAACAAGATCGACGTTGGCCATACCTTGACCGATGTCAGTCAGTGTTACTGTGTCCAAACTTGAACCCCCAATTTTCTCCCCCCATTTCTCTCCCATTTCTCCTAGAAACCTACCCAATGTTTCCCCAAATTACCCTCCAACCCTATTCAACATACTTATGCATTTTCCCACCCCTTCTCACCCATTTTACCCACCCAATTTAAAATTATCTACCCTCCCCACACCCACCTTACCCATATTCCCTTCTATAATTAACAACAATACATTGAAAATCCTAGCTCTTACCTCATCTCGGTGTTTCCTCCGCAATGTTACACCCAAATGTTGTGTTGGTGGTCCACTCGACTCCTCTCCTACCTTCACCATGTGATACCTCAACCTCCAACCTCTCTACCAATCACCTCACTCTACTCAATCACGTGGACACATCTACCTGGCTCTCCTCTCCAACCAAATCTCTCAACCTCACCTCTGTATGGTCCCGCGTACTTCTCTCATGAAAAATCATAGCTTATTCAACACTCTATAGTTTTACAAAATTCCAAATTGTATAAATGAATCGGTATTATATGAATTATTCCTTTTTATATACCCACCTCAACCTAACTAGTTTCGGTTATACCTAGACCGACATCGATCCTGTGCCCTAGCAACCCATGGTAAGTTATACCCAAACTGACATCAACCATTTTCCCTAATAAATCATGATCGGCTTACCTAGACCGTCACTAGTTACATATGACTGGCATTGGTTACCTGTCATACTCTTGTCCTTACCCTTTCCCCATTTTCGACCAACACTTAACCAACCTAGCCATCGTTTGACCTTACCCACTCTTATTGTAACCAACCTCCATGCCTACCTTACCTATGCATGTCCTTAATTACATTCAAGAACTTGTTATTTTACCCGTACCTCGGCCCTACGCATGTTGTGATCTCGCTACTTGGACCCGAAACATTTTTTATGAACTATGAACTCATGTGCTCACTATACCTTGTAACACTATTACCCATGTTGTTTGACTTAATGACCTTACCTTTCCTATTTCCATGTTGTTTATCCTAAGCCAACCTTTGGTGTACCAGAACATACCTAAATGTTCTTGCACCTAACTTGCGATGTGATTCCACACCATACCATGTACCTTGGATACTAGAAACACCTCAACCTTGTTTTGATAAAGCTATCGACCTTAGAAAATATAGAGTTTGCATGCTCTTTAATGTGGTACCATGCCAAAGTTTATACGTGTGCGTATGTTTTACTATTATTACCGTTGACCCTAGCCCATTACCTTGATTACCTGATTGGACCTTTACCCCATTACCCCCATTGTCCACCTTCCTCTTCATCACATCCACCTTTATCAAACCACTCACATATTTAGTCTTCAACCTCATTCGTTCCTAGTTTTAGGGGGTCACCTTCACCCACACATGGGGCAAACACATCTTATTTTTGTCAACGTCACTTACCAATACAAGGTATGCATTAAAAAGGGGAAAAATTTAGACACCAAAATTGGGTCACACTCCCCTTAGTTGCTCGTCAAATAACCAACTCAAACATACTCACCTAACCACAACCCCTTCCACCCCACATCATTATTAATTTAATTCATTTAATTTATATATATATATATATATATATATATATATATCCTCACAATATTTATTATCTAAATATATTAATTTCTACCCCACCACCTCACCTAGACACCTCACCAAGACACCTCATCCAGCCACCTCACCCTAGAACTATTCTTAGCATGTTTCCATAACTAACAATAACTAAGTCTTACTTGCCTTAATGAGCTAAGATTTGGTCTAACCCTAAAATCAATGCCTAAGATTTCTCTAACCAAATTCCCACTCATTAGAAGGGAAATTTTCATTCTAATCCATGAGAACAAACTTACTAGGCCCAAGAAATTAGAAAGATCTATCCATTTTAGTAAATCTAGGGAATCCTGCCTTAACCAATGTCGGTCAACCCATAACCATCATCAGTTACATTTTATTCACATAAGAAACCTTATTTTTGGGTTGGCACATTCCAAGAGCAAGAGGATGAGAAGAGAGTTGTATGAAAGTGTAACTAGGGTATTTCTCATGCACCCAGACATCCATAACTAGCACAAGGATAGATCCAGAAGCATTGGCACTCACGGTAACATTCCGGGAAGCATCACTAATGCACCAAGCTCCATTCCATCAACTAATCATCACCACTACCCAACCATTGGACCTGCAACATTGGTAATTGTTTTATCATTAATCATTTCCATTCCTATTCTATTCATAGAGTTCTTATCACCTTTGTTACCATTCTTCTATTAACATTCCCATTCCTCCATAGCCATCTTTTTGAAAAACTCAAAAACCTCACCCACTCATTTATCAGATTACCTATCCTGGCCCTTCTACCTCTCTAAGTTTTCTCAGCATTCCCAAAGACCTCGCCATCCCTTTCTTTAGCCTCATCCAACCTCACCTAGACTCTAAAATAAATTTTTTAGTGAACTTCTATCACCCTAGTCTACTGACACCCGGTTACCCATAACCATCATCGGTCTCCCATAAACCGTCATTGGTTATACCTAACTGACATCGGTCTTTTTGCTTTATATCATGCCCAAGAATAGATCCAAACATCCTTTTACCAAATAACCTAAACAACCCATAACTTGACCCTAACCAGTTCCAATACCCTGACACCTACCAACCCTTTAGATATGACTATAGCCTATCCTATTATATTATATTTACTTATTTTGATTGAATGAGATACCTAAATCATATCAACTACAGTAGTAATTTACTTATTTATCACATTAATTTGTTTTGAACAGTGGATTGATAGACATCTAGGAAGTATCACACTTCCCAGAACTATCATACACTAGGCAGTCCACTATCATATATCATTTTTTTTCTCTTTTGTGGTCTTGTTTTCATTACAGGTAGTTCCTCCCAGCCAAAAGGAAGATCTCACAATTGACATTGGATCGAGAAGTCAAAATGCACACAAAAACCATCAACCAACCAACATAAATAAGTATTCCTCCTTGGCCTTTACCCTTATCTATTTCATCATTCAAAATGTAAATAAAATGGTGAAACAGTAATATTTGATGGATAACAAAAGATGCCTTGACTGGTATAAGCATATCATTGGGTTGGTATAGCATGTTACAGGTCTTAAAAGGTGATGGGTCATCTGGGATGGTGTAGGTATGTCCTTCATGTTCAAATTTTAGGTAGAGGTGTAAATTCAAAGGGACATAACCCATGGAATTAATCCAAGGATGGCTAAGAAATAGATTATACTAGAACTCTCCTTCTAGGACATAGAATAGTTCTGGGATAGTACGGGGACCTACACGGACATGGCATCATTGAAAGATCGTAGCATAACTGGGTTACCATGCATTCAACTGACAGGTATGTGCATTTGGTTGTACACATGGGAGGAGATAATGTTAATAATAGCACCACCATCAATCATAACACATCGTATGTGTATATTATTGATATGGATGGAGATGAAAAGAGTGGGATCAGGGTCATCAGACTGGAAGGGAGTGATCTCTTTGTTTGAAAAGTTGAGGGTGTTTACTTAACGAGTAGGTGGAGGTGTAGAGGAAGGTGACAACTTAGTGAGAGAGGCTACATGATGAGGGGTAATGATGGAGGCTAAGGGCATGGGGTCATTTCATAAAACTTTGATAGATTGAAGGATCTCCATGAGGCATTTACGATGTGACTCAGAGGTTTGGATAAAGTCATATAAAGAAATTTTAAGGGAGGATTGGTGTAATTGTTTTAGCATTGTGTGATGTGTGACCCCATCAGAAATAGGATATGTGGGACCTCAAATGGTGACTTTGGGTGTGGGTGTAGATGGTATGTTGGGTATAGGGTTAGTTAATGGGATATCCACCTTTTCTTTGCCTTTATCTTTCTAAGTGTGGGTGGCAACATGAACCATGTTAATGAGGGAAGGTAGATGGAGAGGGTGTGTCATGGAAGGTATAACAACACGAAGGGAAAAATCCTAGCAGTGGATAAGAGCTTTATGAAATGAGCAAGGCACATTGACATTTGGGTGGTGGTTTGACCAACTCTCTTATATGGACCATGTTGATCTTGAATTTTAGGGGTGGATAAAAGGGTTGTGTGGTTGGAGATATTTATCGCTGAGTAGATAATGGAAGAGGATTTGGGGAGATTGGTGAAGGTGGAATGGGGTCCTCATAAAGAAGATCATCATCGTAAAAAAATTTCTCAGGAGGAAAATTTTGGATAAGAACAATCTTCAAGGCCTGACAATTTTCAACATCATGTCCTGGCACATGATAGGCATAAATCGTGGTCTCATCAAACCCTTTTATTTTGGGTTTGAGAGGATTGTAAGATTGAAGTGGTGGTAATGTGATGAGGGAAGTCTCTAAGAGATTGGTTAAAATATTAGCGAAGGACCCCACTAACGGATTGCAATGGGAGGTGAGTGTGGGTTTGGGTATAGGCATGGCTAATTGTAGAGGAAAAGATTGAAGAGGAGGGGGAATGGGTTGGTCCATATGTGGATTGGTTTTAGGTCTTACGGAAATCTATTTGGGTAAGGGCATGGTAGAAGAGCGGGAAATGGGAGGCTTTGTTGGTTTGACTACCTTATTGGGGGGTAGTGGATTCTTATATTTGGGTGGCACTTTCTTGGGTAAAGGTGACGTAGGAGTACGGGATGTAGAAAGAAAAGTAGATGGTGGAAGAGGACACGTTACCCATGGGGGCAACCAAGTTGCAGTGGAGGTGGTTGGTAGAGGTTGGGTAGAAGGTGTGAGTGGAAGAGAGGAGAGTGTTATGTGTAGTGAAGAAGTTATGGAAGGTAGTGGTGATATGGGTGGTAAGAAAGTCACAGGTGTTGGCAGGGGTTGTGTGGATCACTTGGGTATATTATATGGCCATGATGAAGAGGTGAGTTGTTGCATTCTTGGTTCACTAATGGAAGACAGTTGCTTGGTTAGGGTTGAGGGGTGAGGTCCTATGATGGACAGAAGGGGTGAAGGTGGTAACAGTGTAGTAGGTGAGGTTGGTGTATGAGGCCTAAAAGGTTGGTCTTCCTTTTAGGGGTAGGAATAAGTTTTGTGTTAGTTTGGGAAGATATGGCTAAATCTGATTTGATGGGTGGATGAGTAAGGTTCGATGTAATCATGACCCCTAAGGTAGTAATGGGTTTAGGTGAGGGATATGATATAGGTGTGGGTAGGTATTTGGGTATAGGTGTGTGTTGGGTTGTGGGTAGAGGTGTGTGTTGAGTTGTGGGAAATGATATAGAAGGTGTTCCAATAGAGATGGTTGTGTTCAATTTGGTTACTCATAACACTTTTGGATAGATTGTGGAGGTGTCAGTGAGTGACAAATGCATTTGAGTTAAAGTAGGAAGTAGAAGATGACCCCAAAGTAAGGCTCTATCATCATAATCCAGGTGATCAACCAAGTGTGAAAATGCAACTACTATAAGTAGGGCTAGTGTGGATCAAGTAGAAATCATCATAAAATGTGTTTAAGAAATAGGGAAATGGATAGCTTCATACTCTATGGGTAAGAGAGCCAAGACCATATCAACAGGATATTAGAATTCCGATGGATAATGGTCATATAAAGGTAATGGTGTTTCTACAAGGATCCTCTATGGGTAGAGGAGATGACGGGCCAAACGAGGTGGACTCTCCTTGTGATGGTGTAGGGAGTGTACATGTGTCCCCTATGAGTAGGAGAGGTGCTACTGACGACTGCTCGGTAATTTGAGGGGCCAAAGGTGGAGTGCTAATTATAGGCTCTTTTATGGGTGACAGATAAAATTATGTAGGTTCCTTTATGGGTGGAGGAGTAGATGAAATAGGTTCATGTGCAGGTAGGGAAGCTCAGGCTAGGATTTTATCTATGGAAGGAACATGGGTAAATTGGGAATCAATTGGTATGTCATCGAAAATAGCGTGGAATTCCTAGACATTGCTATCATTAGTAGAAGTATCACCAGTCTGGCTAGAAGATGGGGCATGATTAGGGAATGCTTTTTTGAAGATATGTAGGCTTTGGTTGGCGAGTTCATTTGGGTTGTCCAAGACTAGATCTCCTTTTCTAACGTTTGTTGGATGATATTCTTAAAGGTAATGTATTTATTGTCATTGTGACCTTTGACATGATGATAGTTTCAAAATTCATGTTCTTTATACCACGCGGTGTGGGGCGTTCAGGGTCAAAACCAGTGTGTGGTTTTATAGGTGGAAGGGTAATAGCACTAGCCTTAATAAGCTTTTCCAAAATAGAAGAATATGGTTCCCCTATTGTGGTGTACTTTCATTGTTCTCATCTAAAATGGAAAGTTTGGATGGGAGAGATATTAGCAAAAGGTTTGGCTTGGTTCGATGGGTGAGAGGGTCCAGCCTTGAGAACCACAGCACTAGTAAATCCTTTGGATTTTGAATAGTTGTTTTGGGGTTTCAAAGATGAAGAATCATCATTTAATTTAAACGTGGTGTTTCTGTTACATATTTGAATTTTCTTCTCTTCGATAGCATAAATCTCCAATTTTCATGCCATGGTGAATGCCTTTTCAAAGGTGTGGAAGGTCTACACCTATAGGGTTAGTGAGATGTGTCTAGCACAAGCCCGACTAAATAAATCTATGAGCTTAGTTTGAGGTAATTGAAATGTGAGTTGGTTAATTAGGTTATGCCAACGAGTGAAAAATTTAGTGATAGACTCATCATCATACTGTTGAGTGGAGTAGAGATCAGTCATGGTGCCTTTCTTTACAATGTTGACTGAGAAGTGGTCTAAGAAGGCTTGGGCTATTTGATTAAACTAGTAGATGGAATGTCTGGGTAGCCCATTATACCAGTCAAATGCAGGTCCTATGAGGGACATTGGGAAGTTCTGTAAGAGTAAAGAGTCATCATGGGTGATCAGGTAACACCCATGTTTGAAAGAATGCAAATGGTGTTGCGGGTCTTATTTACTACTGAAGTAGTTGAATTTTGGCATTTCCCAATGTACAAGGTATGGGCGAATAGGAATAGATGGATGAATGGGATCATTACATATTTCATCATAGGTGAGAGAATTTTTTAAGCCGGAAACCAATACTTCTATTGTCGGCATCCTTTCCATCATTAATTCGATGAGGTCATTGGTAGGTTGTGATAGAAGGGTGCATCTTATGGTGTAAGAGGGTTGGTGCTAAACATATGATGTGGGTGGCATTCCCGTGTATGGTGATTCCAAATAGGAAGGTTGAGAGTAGGGGACCAACATAGAGGGCATATACCCAGAATGAATGATGGGCGAGATAGGGGGTTTTTGGTAATATTTTTATGTAGGTGGAAAAACCAAAGTGACTCTAGTAGTGATTGGGGTCAAAGATTGTGGGATGGAGAGGACCATATTCTAGAATGGGGTAGGGGTCACTAATACCATGGGTGGTTGTTTTGTAATTGTATATGTGAGATAATGGTTGTGGATAGTGTTATGCTCTGGGTGGTCAATAAAGGAACAACAGATACTATAGGTGTGACTGATGTTGTAAATGCCGCAGTCATAGCCGGTGTGGGGCCTAACTGTAAAACCACTAGGGGTAAATTAGGTGAAAACTAGTAGGGGTTGATGCAAGAGTGGGAGAAAGGTAAGGAGAGATGGATATGGGCATGCCATATATCAACTGACCTAAGGAATCCTAAGTGGATGAGTGGGAAAGATATAATTGTAAGGCTACGGGATTCTAATAGAGGAGCCATGTAAACTCCTCGTTTCCTGTTACGATGGTGGTAGGAAGGGTTTGATCCATGGCTGAAAGGATAGAAGGTGGTGAAGGACTAGGTAGGAGTGGTTGATAGCGGGCGTGGAATATAAAAGTGTTAGTTTAGATGTGATTCCACACCATGTGAATAAGTATGGACCTGGTAAGACTGTATTCTGTAGATGACACTGAAAATAGCAGGAACATAGAAACATGAGGTTGGTAGGGTGAATTTGGTCAAAGGTTGGATTTTGAAAACCAAACACAAACACCGACAATGGTCAGGCTGACCAATGGCGGTTAACAGGTAACCAATGTTGGTCACAGCAACCAATGTCAGTTACTGTGGAAAAACACCAGATTCAAAAAGTGAAACAGGAATCATGAGTGTGTAATGGGGAAACTATGTATGAAAAAGATATCAATAGAGAGGAAATAAGATGGTTCCATGAGGGATAAAAATAGAACAAGGGGAGTGATGAAGGCTATTCCAAGAAAAATAACTATAAAGCTAGAAGTCGACACTAGTTATGGTTAACTGACGACTGTCAGATGAAAATCAATGATGGTTGCTGGACTGATGCTAGTTACTATGAAATTTAGAGAGAATGAAGAAAACTATATTTTGTGAATTAAATCAAGTGAAGGTTCAAAACTCATAAATCTAAGAATGAGAAGATGGGGCCCTGATGCACTCAGACAAAGTCATAATACTCTAACTATGATGGTGGAGTGTTCAAGTAAGAAGAAAAATGTAGATTTGTATTCTCACACCTCAAAACACAAGTCAAGAGGAATAATAAGAAAAAAACAAGATCCTAAAAGTTATTTTCTTATGTTTTTTAGCTTATGCTTTTTAGAACTGACCATATTAATTCAAAATGGAATTTTTTGTTGGGAAGGTGTCCTAGAAAGAAGGATATCTAAAAGATAAGGTTTTAAGTTATGTTATGGTGGGGGGTGCTCCTTGATGGGGTAACTAGATAGAGATAACTAGCTAGGGAGTACCTGTCAATCCTCTGATCACATGATCATTGATAGATGTTCCCAGGTAAGATGTCATTTAAGAAAGTGTGTATATTTAAATTTGTGTAGTTTGGTGGAAGAAGAAAGAGAGTGTTTTCTACAATTATTTTACGTCAACCATCAGCTAGGCATGAATTCCAACATATAGGTTTCCCTTGGTTTTTAATGTGAGATAAATGTAGCTACAATAAATGCAATGCAATGTGTTTTAAGCCCAAAGTTAAATATGATATTCAATGAAGAAAAATGATGAACATGAAGGAGGGTGTTCTTTCACTAAATGTAGAAAGCAAGAAGAATGATTCTTTTTAAACGCACCAAAATAAATATTTCATTTAGAGAAATTAGAAAGAAAAAGAGGATTACCAGAGAATAAAATTTAGTGAATAATGATTTAGAAAGGAAAAACACAAGATGCAACTTATACAAAAATAAAGGGAACCCACAAATGAGGGTCTCGCCATGGTACCAAAATGTTTCACCATTATCTTTACATTTTGAATGTGACAAAACAAATAATGTTATGTGTTGAGGAGGAATACCTATTGTGTTCATTGGTTGGAGGTTGATGCACGCGTTCTGACTTCTCAATCCGATGCTAACTATGAGAGCTTCCTTTTGGCTAGGAGGAACTACCTGAAATAGAAAAAAAGACCACCAAAGAAGAGTTAAATAATATATGATAGTGGACTTCCTAGCATATGCTAGATCTAGGAAGTGTGATACCTCCTAGAAGGTTGTCAACCCAATGTTTTTATAAAACAAATTATGGAATAACTAAAATACATACATAAAGAATCTAGTACTAGTATTCTGATTTGGGTACCTCAGATCACTATTATCAATCCAATTAAATAATAATAAAATATGCGGGTCAAGGTCTTTGAGTCAGGTTGCAGGTTATTCAGGTGGTCAGTAGGTCACAGATAGGGTCTTAGAAGGGTTAGATAAGTTGTTTTGGTTGTTTTGGTAAGTTGTTTGGTTTCTTGATTACATAGTGTTGGAAGGCACAAACACCGACATTAGTCAGGTATGACCAGCCACTGTTAGACATAATCGACGATGGTTATAGGTAACCGGTGTCGGTAGAGGTGGGATAATAGGACTCAAAAATATCTGGTTGTAGAGGTTGATCTTAGGTTAAACAGAGACAAAGGGGGTGGAGAGATCTATGGGAATATTAGGTATACTCAGAGATGTGTAACAGTTGGATATAGGTGATTTAATTGTGTGGGTGGAGGAATGGTTGAGTTCAAGTAGGTAAATGGTAGGGGAATGAGAGTGCAAGTGGAAACAGATAACAACAATAGAATAACTTTATATAATGAAGTAGAAATAGATGATGTTGGTTAAAATTTTACTTACTATGATGCATGTTTAAATGGTTTGATGGTGATGACAGTTGATCAAAGGAATGATGTTTGGTACCACAGTAGTACTTCTCGAAATTTTACCATGAGTGAAATACCTTTGGATCTATCTTGTTGTTGGCTATGGATGTCTTTAGGTACCAAAAGGATCTAGTTCTGATTACATGTAGCTATCTTCCCTTCTCCTCAATTTTTTAATGTTCTAACCCAAAGACAAGGTTACCAGAGTGAATAAATCATAACCAACGATGGTTCTTGGTTGACTGGTGTCAGTTTTGGGATGACCAAGGTTAGTTAAGGTGGGATTCCCTAGGTTTTCTAAAAATGATATATCTTCCCATCATTTGGTCCATGTCTGTCCATTTAATCATGGATCAGAATGGAAATTTTATTTTTATGAGCAAGAAGGTGGTTAAAGGAATAATAGGCATGTGATTTTAGGTTTAAACTAAATCTTAGCTCATTAAGGTAAGTGGGACTAAGTTTTAGTTAGTTATGGAAACATGTTATGAATAGGTCTATGGTGAGGTGGAAATTAGTTTAATTAGGATAATTAAATAATAAAAATAGGTATTAATTTAATTGAAGTAATTGAATTAATATTAATTTGGGTTGAAAGGGTCCATGGTTAGAGAAACATGTTTAAGTTGGTTATTTGACTAGGGGCTAAGGGGTGTGTGACCAAATTTTGGTGTCTACAATACTCACGACAACACATAGGTTGTAATGTCATGGCACTAGATGTAGGCATCTCTTCTTTGATTAACCACCAACCACTTCCACTCACAATATTTGCATCATACCTAGTCAGTATTGTAATTTTATCATTTGTGCTTATTCAAGTATAGATATTTGATTTCTTTATGTATTCCATTCTTTTCATTACCCGTATATCACCTTCTTCCAACCAACCCATTATTCAACCATCGCAAGCCTTTATATTTTTTCCAACATCCTTTTAAGCATACTTGAGTCTTCTTAAAAATATTAAAACCTTATCAACACCCCCTTCACTCTTTATGTAATTACAGAGAGGTTCAAACTATTGTTTTAACATTTGAACCAAATTTCCCCTATCGACACCAGTTAGCCAAGTAGCATCCGCCTATCTCATATACTTGCATCGATCGACCAACCGATACCGGTCTCTGAGACTGGAAATTTTTCCTATAACAATGAGTTAACAACTTCCCCAAAATAGCTCAAATTTTTTCCTAATTTCACCCAGACCTCACCTACAACCTTTGCTACACCTAAAAACCAAAACCAGCACAGTAATTGTCTGGATTTAATTCTAACAATTTCTTGTTGAGTTAAATTAACTTATTATATATTAATAGGAGATACCTAAATCTTATCAAATACAATAGGAACTATTATTCTTACATTAAATTTTATTAAACAAAGGATTGACAGCCATTCAAGGAAGCATCACGCTTCATGGATCTATCCTTTCTAGGTAATCCTTTGACTCTTTCTATTTAATACTATTTGGCGGTCTTGTTGTGTTTCTTATACATGTCATTCCTCCTAGCCAAAGGGAACCTCACACAATCAGTTTGGATCAAAAGTATACAACGCATGCATTTTAGCTTCCTCCTTTTCCTCAAATTTATTTCTCCTTAACCATTTTACCTTCTATTTGTTTCATCTTAGAAAGTGTGAAACTTACTGGTGAAATAGAAAGAACTAATAATAGATAGGTAGACAACTTAGGAGGGGATAATTAATGTACAAGTGACACCCATGGTGTAACATCTTTGAAAAAACTATTACTGTGATTACTTTCCCTCTTGACGTTGCAAATTATGACATGTGATTTGTCTTAGGAAAGTGTACTCTTATGGCTGTTCGAAATTATGTTTGCAATGGATAAATTATTACTGTGAAGAGATTCAATTTTTTGTGATTGATGTTTACTTGAAAACAAGGCCATTAATATTTATTACAGCTTTAATGTAACACCCTTAACAATTGTTATTTTCCTCCTTTGAATTTCAATTGTTGACATGTGATTTTCCTTATAAGGATATAATCTTCTGATTATTAGAAATCATGCTTGATATGGATAAGTCTTTTCTACTCTTAAGATCCTTTGACTGAATTGGAATGTCTTTCCTGAATCCAATTTTTTTTCACTTCTTGTAGGTGATTTGCAATCTAGTTTAAAAGTTGTAAACTTACCTATTTATCTGACTCATCCTTGGATCAATTTTAGTGATCCAAGGAATTTATTTAAATCTGCTCTATTTAACGAATGGTAAAATTTACATTCCATAAATTAAGATACACGTTGGACTGAAATTTGTAGTTACAAGTTCTTTTATATTTTCTTGTGTGAATGTGTTTCCATTTAGTGGTTTTTTTTTCTTGGGTCTTTGGAGATCGACCATGGCAAGTCATTGCTGACAAAAATGGAAATGCAACCTATTCAAGGAATAGGAGATATCCAGGATCCTATATAGGACTAACCTACGGGATCCTAAGCTAGGTAAAAATATATATATATTTCTACCTAAGCTATGTCACTTGATAGAATTTTGATTATAACCTTAAGCTTCTTATTCTATTAGGATTGGTTGATTTGCAACCTAAACTAAGTTTGTTGCAAATGGAATTGGAAAGGTTACTAGGTATTAAAATTAACCTAGATCCTAATACTACAAGGTAATATTGTAATCTAATCTAATGCCTAAAACTATTGTGTTTTGAATTAATTTTGCTATGTGGAAATTATCTAAACCTATTTGCTAAGTCCTATGGTGGGGGTTAGTTGTTAGTGTTATATCCTAAGGTATAAATTTTAATCTACCTAAGATCTAACCTAAGCACTCTAATATATCCTTAACTAATGGATATGAATGGGGACTTAAGTGGTCGCATGCATTTGGGTGATAGTTCCTAAGGCATTTATGTTATTGATAAGGTTAGTAAATGCATACGGACTACTAGTTTTGGTAGGGACTAGATGACTTGGCAGAGGCTTAGGTGGAAGTGTTACTAAAATGGAAATGCATGTTATTTTTGACTTGGCATTTTCCAGACTTGGAAGGCGGGTGGCAAGGAAGATTTGGCGGGAGATTTGAAATTAATGGAATTTATTACTTTCAGTTTTTGTGCTCAAATTGTCTTGGTAGGCATACAAGTGGATGTTTCTTGGTTTTTTTCACTTTGCACGTTTCATGATTTGTACTCTGCATGCTCTCTAGTTTTTTGAACCAGCAAATTAAACTGCACTTCATGGCTATTTTTGAAGTTTTGAATCTATTTTCATTTTGTAGACTATATAAGAGGAATTTGGTTGTTTGATCTTTCACGGAAAAGAGGAGAGGTAGTGAGCTCGGCTAGAGGTATTCTTAAATTTGACAGAGACACTATCAGGCATGATAGGATCTAACTCTTAAAATCTCTTGCTTTCTTCTAAGTGTTTTCATTAAAACAAATCTGCTCTATTGAGTTTTGTGCATTGTATGCTCTATCTGGTTAATTGGTTGTAGGATTTTGTAAATCTTGCATTCTTGGTTTCGAATTCATGGTATATGTGATTCTGTAGGAAACTTATGTTGTATTGTTATAGCACAAGAACTATGCATGCAAGAACGAGGTTGGTAACTTTGTTTGGCATTTTCAGTTTTTGTTAATTGTTTGTTTTGGTTTCGATGACTTTCATTGCCAATAAATTATTAGCTAAGTTTTTATGGAAACTTTGAGTTTCACATGTGTTTGTTGAGATTAGTGTTTTTTGAACTCGATATGTTTTTTGATCTTGAGCTGGTAAAGAGCTCTTGTTTTTATGGAATCTTGTGTTGGTATCCAAATTTTTTATCCTTTTCAGTCTGAGCAGCACCATAGATATGTCATGAAGCTTAAAGAAAAATTAGACCATGTTGTATGTCATTGGTAGCCAGGGATATGGTCTAGCTGGAACCCAAGTTTGTGGAGAAATGGATAGAACTCCAATAGGACTTGATCTTTTCCTAGCTATTTTAGGTTGTGCCTTGCAACCAAGGTAAGAGGAACTATTTTGTAACCTTGTAATGGTGAAGGAAATGAAGATGTCCTTCTCTTTGCTTGAAATTCTATGATGGAGACCTTTATGAAAACATGATCAACACCCCAGATTTGAACTATCACAAGTTCTCACTTCTAAAAACATGGGTATGTTCTCAAAACAAGGCAAAGGCTACTAGAGACATTGAAAATCTTGATCTCTTGTGCATACTTTTGCAAAGGGATCTTGATCTTTTGTGGGTATACAAATGCAAATCAGGGATAGTACATGATAGGATCTTTGTTGTTTAGGTGATTTTTGGTGGGGGATTGATAAGACAAACTGAGATAGATCAGATCTTTGACAATCTATATAATACTTGAACAACTATCAGATGAAATGCCTAAAATAATCAGGATATTCTTTCAACCAAAAGAGGCATAAATGGAAGCCCAAGTTGCACTCTTCACACAATATTTGAGAACTCACCACAAAATCTTGAAGTAAATAACTCAATTAAACACAAAAATCCTTGATCAAACCACACCTAAGGTACCCCCAAAGACTTACAATCAATCTCTACATCCAAGGAAGGTGAACTGATTTTAAATTTATTTATCTCTTTATTAGATGAAGGCTCTTCTGAACATGAGATTGCAAATGCCGCTAAACTATCAATAAGAAATGGATATTCTAGGTGATTTCTAAATACTTTCAATGCAATATTGCAACAAGAACAATGAAAACTATTTATAGGCATTAAAACAGATAACAGACACCATATTGCCCAAAGAAAAACACAGATTTAATTCAAAACTTGTTAGATTCAACAACAGGGGAGATTTACATGAACAATCTTAGAGCCGTGTGATGGCTATACACTTGTAACCAACTCACATACATGAATTTCCAACACATGAGACATTAACCTAGTTCTTTGGTGGATTTCACAGAAGATGAGATTTCTCTCGAAGTTTTCCTGTAATTTTCAACTCCCGACCATTTACAATTTCTCCAAAATGCATTATATACCTCATACTACATTGGATTTTTCCTTCCCAAGCAAAGAATATGCTATGGGATCAAATTTGTCACATAAAACCCTCATGATTTAATGACAGTGACACCAAATGAAAAAACAACTCGTAGGTTGCCAGGTATGCACAAAAAGTTAAATCATTACACAAATTTGGATCATTATCCACCCCAGGGGCACATTTTTATCATTCAAGCATGCAAGCATCTTTCATTCATCATTTTTTACCTTTTCCCCTTTTCAATTTTACCTCTACAACTTTTGATGTTGACATTTCATGTTTTTTCTCGAGCTTGAGCCAAAATTACATCAAAAACACCATATATCAAAGAATTAGTTCATGAAAATGATGCCAATGTTCTTAGAAGGTCAAGAAGACACAAAATCATATAAGAATTTATCAAATTTGATGGAAAAATCATGATTCCAAGTTTCCGAGAGCTCCCATCGTGGCCAAAATAGATGGATACAGAATAACCATTGATCTTGTATCAAATTTAAATGTCTTCCCTCCATGTGGAATATGAGATCTAGAAATAAGCTCAAAATTACCTTTTTAACCTTTGGATATGGCGAGACACATGTCAAAATGTGACTGGATCGAGCCCATGCTTCCAAAAATTCTTTTACGACCTTTTTAAAGTTTTGGAAAAAAATTCAAAATTTCCCCGCTTCTCCCATGGACCCGCCACGTGTCCATATGTCTGGCCCCATTGAAAACCGCGTGTTTCGCATAGAATTTGGTTCTAGAATAGAGTTTCTTCTATCCTTTCATTCTCTTGAGAAAAAGATAAGGGTTTGGGCTAGGAGGAATACCTGTTGAGCATTGGGAAGGTGTGTGCGTACCATAGAGAGATCAGATAAATTGTGAAGAACTCCTTTTTGTCTAGGAAGGACTACCTGTAAGTAAGAATACAAGACCACTAGATCTTAGTTAGAAAATAAGTGAGGTAACTGCCTTAGGCCCAGGAAATATTAGACTTCCTTTTAAAGGTGGTCAATTCCCCTTTTAATATGAATTAAAGAAAAATGATAACAAAGAACTACAAGATACTACTTACTGGTTCCTGATGAAGATACAGGTCTAAGGAATGTGGTGGTGACAGTAAGGGCTTAGTTGGGATGATCCGGTATTGGAAACTGAGCTGATGAAGCTATCCTTAGTCTTTTCCAATGCTTGAATGAGTGTGACAGTGATCCAGTTGCTCAGTTACAGTCTTTGGCTCAATCCTCTTCTCTGTAATGTCTTCTGCTTGTTTCACTTCTCTTTTTCCTGCCAAAAATGAATTCTGGATCCTTTCTTTTTGGTTGGGGGAGGTCATTAACAGGGAACTGATGGCAGTAACGTAACCGATGGCGGTCGAGTAGGAACCGATGTTGGTTTGGTCAAAGTTGCTATTTTTAGTAAAATAGCCATCTTTCCCTCCTTTTCTCCCGAGGGATCAGTTGTGGGCTTGGTCAAGTCATTATTAGGCTTGTTTTGGTGTGGGTGAGGGGTAATGAGTCATGGGTGTGGGTCCGGACCAAGTCATAGGTCTTAATGAGGTTGGTTTAGGGTTAGGGCTAGGTCACAGTGAGGTGGCAAGATGAGGGTGGCGGGGTTGGAGATGTGGATTTATTAATTATAAGGTAATTAATAAATCATTAGGTGTGTAAGTTTTAGGTGGTGAGGTAGGGTTAGGTTGCGGGATGAGATACGGGGTACAGGGTGTCGTAAGACCCAAATTTGGTGTCTACATAAGGTTTAGGTGGTGAGGTAGGGTTAGGTTGCGGGACAAGATACGGGGTACAAGGCGTCGTAAGACCCAAATTTGGTGTCTACATTTGCCCCTTTTTGTCATGTGGCTTGTATTTTAAAGCTGCAATGAAAATAATAAAAATTGGTTGCCCCAGTTAAGGGTATAGGTAATCCCTCTCAAGTCTATCACAGATGGAGGCGACATGAAATCGGGGATAGGGTTGATAAAGGGTAAATGATGGTGAGAATCTAGTAAGATGGTGGGGTAAGTACAAAGAAGCCGACGCATGTTAAAATGTAGTAGTGCAACTAGGGTACATGGTTTAAAGAGCCAACAAGCAATTTATAGGAAAAGGTCAATAGTTTATCCAAACAAGGCTGATATAATCCTTGTATCCAAGGCATAGGAAGTAGCTCCAGGAAATATAACGGGGAAGGTACCGGAACATTTAGGCATGTTCGGCAGTACTAAATGGTTTGTTTGGTTGAGATAAACGTCATGGTCTTGGTCTAAGCAAAGCTGGGTGGCGGATCAATTTAAGTATCCTAGTCATGTTATAACACGAACAGGTGAGCTTGATTGAACAAATAGCAACATGATGGGTGGATGGAATCATAATTTGTGGGCTTCGGTCGAGGTACTTAAATGGTGCAGCCATGGGTCAGGCCGATTGGTTGGTTGTGGCCTTGGGTTGGGCCAATTGGTTTGTTGTGGCCTTGGGTCGGGCAGATTGGTTGGGTGCGGCCTTGGGTCGGGCCGATTGGTTGGTTGCGGCCTTAGGTCGGGCCGATTGGTTCGGTGTGGCCTTAGGTTGGCCCGATTGGTTTGTTGCGGCCTTGGGTCAGACCGATTGGTTTTTTGTGGCCTTGAGTCGGGCCAAGTGATTGGTTGCGGCCTTGGGTTGGGCCGGTTGGTTGGTTGTGGCCTTGGGTCAGGGCCGATTGGTTTGTTTCGGCCTTGGGTCAGGCCGATTGAGTGGTTACGGCCTTGGGTTAGGCCCATGAATTCAAAATAAGGCTATTTAGCAAAGTCTAGGGTAGGCGATGTGATGAGAAATGGAAATTGGTGGAGAAGGGTAGGAATTAGGAAAAACTAGGCATGTAACCGATATCGGTTAGTTTATGACCAGTATCGATTAGAAGACCGATATCAGTGTTTTAGGGTGCACTCTAACCAATATCGGTTATAGGTCAAAACCTATAAAAAGAAAAATACGGCATGTCATTTTCACATTGTCAATGTGAGTGCCAACCTTTTGCTTGTCTGAGTTTTGAAATTAATTTTGTTGAGTTTTTGGGCTGAGTTGGCACTAATTGAGTGGAGGAGTGAGTTATTGGTAGGCCCCCAGTGATCAGGAGGCAGAGTTTGATTGGTTGAGGACCCTGCTTAGGTGATTTGGAGCTATGGCACAGCCTGGAGGAGTAGGAGGTGCTGGAGGAGCTAGACCACCACCACCTATCCCACCATGACAACGTGTAGTCATACCGGTAGGTTCTAAATCCCTATTTGTGTGAAGTTGATGAATTTAGCTAGGATATGGGTTTTGGGGTAGGAATCTAAAATGTGATAAAATAACGAATAAATGAAGGTAAATCGTAAAATGGAGTGGGTAGATATGTTAGGTAAGTCAACACGGCAGGGTGGGTAAGTTTTTAGGTAATTGAGCTGAGTAGATAGGTTAAAAATAGAAAAAAGGGGATTTGGGGGCCATTTTCGATCCAACCCCGAAATCCCACAGTGACCGATGTCGGTCACTAAGCGACCGACATCGGTCACAACTATAGAATAGTGGTTTCTGAGACTGGCGTTGGTAATGTGTTGACTGACGGCATTCGTGGGTTATCGGTACTGGTCACAATGGGTAGGAGGTAAAGTTGTGAAAGTAGGTGTATTGATTTTTTGTAGACGGGTAGGATAGAGTTTTGGGGTGAAGGGGGGAGAAGGTAGAGTGGTAGGATAGGCTATGGGTTATGGATGAATCAGGAGGGGTTAAATGGGCTGGGATATAGTTAGAGGACGAGAGCAAAGTGGGTGGAGTATGAGTGGGGTAATTGGTAGGTTGTGCGATAGGTAAAGGGGATATTGTAGGTGTTTGTTGTGTGGGGCTAGTGATATTGGGTTATTGGGTGGGGGAGTGAGTATAGAGGGTTAAGGTAGGTGTGTTGTAAAGGGTAGGCTTGATGGAGTGAGTTGTTTTTGTAGGCATGCCAGTAGCTGACGATGTGGGATCGGATGCCACCCTCTACTGGGGCAGATGCAGCCACATGTGACTGCAGCGTAGTGGGCAGTCATGCGGGAGGTTGGACTCGGCGGAGTCTAGAGATATAAGGCTGTGGATAGGGACCATAGCTTGATGGTTTGCCCTCATCGAGAGATGGGATCTGGTAACCAATGTCTTCCATCTCCCGACTGGAGAGATGACAGTGAATACTAGAGGATGTGTATCGCATCCTGAGACTGCCGATCATAGGTGAGGTGGTGTTCCAGGTGGATGTCGAGACAGTGATGGATAGCATCCTGTAGGTATTCAGGGATGCAGCCCCATTGATTACATATCATAGTGAGAGCATCTGCTACGATGATATGTATCGCGCGCATCGACAGGAGACATGGCTTTCCGTGCTGATGATGATTGGTATCACCTGCTTTTCCCTCCCAGACTCAGAGGGAGGTCACTTCCCATAGGCTCTGATGGGAGTATTACATGAGATGGTGGAGGAGCACACCTACTATGCATGGGCACTAGTGTATTCGGTGCAGCTATACAGAGAGCTCTGGGGCTATCGCTGTATGAGGTGATTCGGGATATGCTCGACATTCTTGCTACACTACTGGGCCTATGAGCATATCATGTGCTTACGACCAGTAGGGTTTTCCCCCAATAGCCAGGGCCACAGGTAGTTTATAGGTATGGGTTTCAGACGTGGTTGGGGGTCATGGGCCAGCCACAAGCAGTGATCGCAAGTCAAGATGTCACGTACTACAGGCATATGTTAGAGGGCCTGACCGTAGTAGACATTATATGGAGGCCATACAGAGGCCATCAGCCCCGTCTAGGAGCCCGAGCACAGCTACAATGGATCCAGTACATCTTCTGGATAGCTGGACAGAGACATGAGGAGCATGAACAGATTCCCCTAAAGAGGGTATGCTGACAGTTGGGCCTACGGCAGGATGAGCCACCTCCCTTCCCACAGTATTAGAGGGAGGATGTAGAGGCAACCACTACCTGTACCACAACCATTGGACCCAGTCTGGGTCGTGGAGAGACCGGCGGATGATACGGTGGATGACGCCGGTGTTACAGGTGCATTTTTGGTTTAATGGGTAGGGCAGAGGGCAGCCATGAGAGCACAGCCCGCACAGCTAGATTTGGAGGCTGTTATAGCAGAGAGGGACCATCTCTTGGGCCAGGTGTAGTTATTACAGGGGTAGCTTGCTGCTGCACAGGAATAGATCAGAGTGATAAAAGGGTAGTTAGCCTAGGCATAGGGATAGGTACAGGGACAGGCACAGGTACATGCACAGGCACAGTCTCAGGGCCAGATCCTTATTCAGGCATAGGCACAAGTCCCTGTTTAGGCTCTGATGGCAGCTCCACTGCCACCCACAGGTACAGGCGCAGGGTCAGGGTGTACAAGCATAGGGTCAGGATGTATAGGCAGGCCAGGGCCCAGTTATATTAGGAGCTTGGGGACCAGCCCCACCAGCCATGGTGGCACGGGCCCGATACATGGAGGTGAGAGCGGAGGCCCACTATTACCAAGACGTACTAGATGGTACCAGGGCTGACTATCATCCATATGCAGGTCATAGAGCTAATACATCCTAGAGTCACAGGTCCCAGGGGGCCGCAGCCACAGCCGGTGGGTCAGTGACAGGTAGGAGGTGAGATCCGACACAAGGGCCAGCTGAGAGACGAGATGAGGGAGGGGGAGAGAGCTGAGTCACCCCAGGAGTAGAGATGGTTTTTTTTTTTTATAGAGACACCGGTCTACGAACCGAGTGTGTATATAGAGGCCTGCATGCCCTCATAGGATTGATGTATTCATTTTTTGTTATATATATCGGACTGTAAGCCGAGTACATGTTGTATAGTTGATACTGGCCTATGAGCCGAGTATATTTTTGACATGAGAGGTTGGCCTGCGAGCTGAGTCGAGATTTTGACAGAGACAATGGCCCTGCGTGCCGACTTTGTATTTTTTGTTTGTATGATAGAGGCCCCATGCAGGGTAATTTGTATATTGTAACATTGTTTTTGATGATATATATAGATGATGAGGTTGATCCATATGGTGTGTGTCATTGTGGATTTGGTGCATATATTATAATGCTTTATGTTTTTGTGTTGATGGTATTGGAATGTTTGTGATGTATATATAAATGATGTTGATGATGTTTTAATGACATGCATATGTTTTGAAATATTGATGTTTAGTATGATGATGGAGGTTGATAGTGATGTCATTATGCAGGGAAAAGAGGCTGGCGCCACCAAAATTTTGCAAAAAATAAAGAGAAGGCCTAGATATAATCAAAAATAGGTATAGGTTGACCGATATCGGTTAGATAATCGATGTCGGTCACTATTGATAGATATCAGTTACATAACCGACATCGGTTATGTTAAAACAAGCTTTTCTAAAAATAGAAAAGATGGGGAGGGTAATTTTAGATTCTTATTTTTAGAGCCATACAACATGTTAAATATGAGGACGCGAGGCTGTTGTTGTCCATACAGGGTAGTTGCATGGGAGAATTGAGTGATAAGGAGGAAAGAGACAGGTAAAGTAATCGTGAGCTTGGAATAAGTAGGTGTAAAGGCAAGTAGTAGTGAAGAGGGTGGTGAACATGGCTGAACAAGGAGAAACATCCAGTGGGTAGAGAGGAGGGGGAAGACAAGTTCCACCTCAAACTGCTGCATCCCAGGAGGTATGTATGATTTTTGGTTGGAGTTAAATTTTTACATGCATATGAATAGGATGTGGGAAGGTAAGTGGTTAGAGATGAAAAAAGAAAGGTGATAGGAAAAAGGTTTGGGATGGGGTGAGTGTTATAGGGTAAGTAATCAGGTGTTGGAGATATGTGCATACGTACAGAGAGGGGAAAACGAGCGCAGAAGTTATCATAGGTGGTGTTTTTTGAGCAGGGTGGTTGGAATTGACAGTGACCGATATCATTTAGGAATAACCGGTATTGGTTAGGTAACCAATATCGGTTGTCTATAACCGATATCGGTTACTGTGTAAAGTTGCGGATTACGATAAAAAACACGTTGGAAGTTATTTGTTGATTTGTTGTTTGTTGGTTTAACATGTGTAGGCACAAGCAGGGTTGAGGATGAATGATAGGGTGCCAGCTTTGTTGTCGCAGGTTTGAGCGGATGTAACACCAGCTGAGTGGGCATTAATAAACCATGTGGGGTTAAGCAGAATCTGTTATTATTCATGGATCACACTCAATCATGCTATGTTGCAGGCACTGATTGAGAGATGGAATCTTGAAAAAAATACCTTTTATCTGACAACAAGGGAGATGACAGTGACGTTAGAAGATGTGTTCTAAATTTTGAGACTCCCAATTATAGGAAGACCAGTGTATCAGGTAGGGCCTAACGCGACGCGGGAAGTGATAACAGTAGTATTTTTTCCAGCCGCACGAGATTTGTCATAGTGAGGTTTGACATTCACTTATGGTATAATGTTTGCGGCAACAAGGTTGGCAGTGGTATTAATGATAGCGGTGGGGTATTATGCATTACCTAGAGTAGATGAGGGAAGATTTCCAAAATCATTGATGTGTATTATTCATGAGATGATAGAAGGTAGCATTACTTTCGCATGGGCACCTGCATATCTTGCGAAGCTATACAAGGGTTTATGGGCATACAGGTGAAATCACAGGACTACACTGGATTGTGCATACTTATTACATTGTTGGGCCTATGAGCACATTGTGTGTGTGTAACCAATAGGCCGACCAATCCAGGGAGGAGATACAGGAGTGTAAAGGTTGGGATTCAGACGATGGGTCCAGACAAAGCAAGAGGCAAGAGCCGAAATAGTGATAGATGACGCCGAGTATTATAGGCAGATGTGGGAGATGGTGATGATTGCGGATATCCGTTGGAGGATGTATGTGAACTACATGGTGATGGTGAACATAGCCGAGTATTTGAGGGGTATAGAGTGATTAAGGTGGATCGTGGGACACAGGCCAAGTGAGTACGAGAGGATTCCTCTAGATCACGTGTGGAGACAATTTGGATTTGTTCAGGATATACCCATGGCTCATAGACCATACAGGCATATCGATGCCGAGGCACCCTTCTCACCACCACGACCGACACTTCCAGAAGGACCAGAGGAGACAACAGCTGATCACAGGGTAATGGATGCAGGAGTGACATAGTCTTATAGATTATGGTGGGTAGTAGAGCTGCGAGGTGCACGTGAGAGGGCCGATCATCCTCACATAGCTGTGATTACAGTGGAGAGAGACCTCCTGCAGGGTTTAGTTCATTAGCTTCAAACATAGGTGAATGAGACAACGGGATTGTTAGAGGTTTTGCAATCATGAGTGGAGAGACTAGAGGCAAGATTCCTCCGCACAAGAGGGCATATTCGTATGTTACAGGAGAGATTGGTGGATCAGTGGGAGGAACCAATTGTAGTGGCCCCTTTGAGGATGGAGAGGCCAGGTGAGCAGCGTCGATGATCACCATCACTACCTGGTTTGGGATGAGGTGTGGGGGCCTACGTGAATTTCATAGGGGTATAAGAATAAATAAGGATGCCGACCTACGTGTCGATGATAGAGAAGATGTATTTTTTTAACAACTAAATAAAACTGAATATGTATGTTGATTTTGAGGTTATGAAAATAATAAGAAATGTTTGTGGTTTGAATGTTTGGATTGGTAAAGGACAAAGGTGAGTGTTATCCATATAAATATGTGAAAAACATTTATATTTTTAAGCAAAACACCACACATGATAGGTTATGGTAGGGGATGGTCGAGCTAACCTTGGGAGACCCCATGTCTCCTAAGTGCTACCTACATAGCCCATTGCACAAAGCAAGAAGGGGCCTCAGACCAATGTAGTTATCCCTTAGGACCAGGGAGAGGTGAATTCAGGAAATTTGGTTGTGGTTAGGTAAGTTATTGGTTAGTAAAAAAAAAATGATATTGGTAGGGTAAGGTTGTTGGAGTTGGTAAGGTATATGTGAAGCGAGGGTTAGCTTACCCAAGCATTAGGGAACTGTTTCCTAATTAAGGTCAAAACATAATCCTAGATTCAGGCAAAAGAGGAAAAAATGTCCCATAGTTAGAAAGAGCTAAACAAACCACGTATTATCATAGGATGAGCTTGAATCCCTAGGTACCTTGCATAGGTGAGAAGTTGATAGGTGAAAAGAGTTGTATAATCACAATTTATCAGATATACGTCACGTCCCTTGAGTTTTGTTGTTGTGAAGAATGGTGAGGTGAGGTGGATGGTATAGCTAGGGTGTAGAGGACTTGTTATAAGATGATTATTCTGACAAAATAGATCCAAACCAAAATAGACAAGTCCATGACTCAAAATTTCTTTTGAATACTACTTTTATTTTTTTGGATATAGACTGATCAATGCGGGAAGTCTATATGGGATATGCATTTTGTTGTTTCTTGAGGTCTTCACGAAGCTGATCAATGCGAGAAGCTTCTGATAGAGGTTGACTTTGTATAGCTGTCCTTCAAGGGAGAAGTCTACTTATAGTAGCATGATGTGGATTTGCACATAGATGTCCTTCGAGGGAGCAGTCTAGTGTATAATAGCAGATGTGGCTTTGCACATAGATGTCCTTCGAGGGAGCAGTCTAGTTTAGAGCGTAGCAGTCTAGATGTCCATATGAAGCATCGAGTTTTACAGGAAGTTTGACTCAAGAATATCTCAGAATCATATAATTGAGAACTTGTTATTTTGATACTTTTAAGTCATGGACCAGACTAAAAAGGGGAAGGCATCTTCAAGAGGAGGTGATGATCAAACTGTGTGAGCTTGATTCCATTTTGAGATGCACAAAACAAGGTGTATGAGGTGGTAAATGAGCGCAAGGTAGATAAGAAGTGATGTAACACTAAATTCAATAGTAGAATGGTCGGAGATGCAAGGCATTAAGGGTTTTAGGCTGGGGTTTACCATTAAGCAAAGCTAAACGATAAGTACCTGATCCATAGGTGTGAGTGATAATGTAAGGCCCAATCCAATTAGGAGTAAATTTTCCACGTTTTCTCTTTTCTAGTTTGGTTACATGTTGATTCTCTTTGAGGACAAGATCACCAATCTTACAGGTATGCTCATGAATTCACTTATCATAAGCACACTTAATGCACTTTTGATAAATTTGCAAGTGGTCAAGAGTTGTAAGACGATGCTCATCAAGAAGCTCTAATTGGGCTAACCACTCTTGGTGGAAGTCATCATTGGCGAGAATATCCTGAAGAGATATTCTGAGAGAAGGGATTTATATTTCGAGAGGAAAGATAGCCTCGGTACCATACACCAGAGAGAATGGTGTGGCATTAGTAGAAGTACGAATGCTGGTACAATAAGCCCAAAGGGAAAATGGGATGTGATCATGCCATTTTTTCCCATAATTGTTAACGACTTTCATGAGATTTTTGATTAAGGTTTTGTTATCCAAAATGTGCCCCCTGCTCATTTTATAGCTAACTCCTCTCATTCTTCCCTCTCTTGTGCCTCAGTCACAAAATTTTTCTTTTCAAGAACTCAAAACCTTCTAGAAGTGGCACCATTAGATAGAGCTCTTTCTCATCTTTCCAGAGAGGTAAAGTTTTCCTCCTAACTCCATCTATTTTTCAAGTTATGGCTCGACAGAGTTTTGTGGGAAATTTTCCCCTGAAAGGTCCATGGCCAATGAGATGCCACCACATGGCACCTAGAGTAGCAGACCACAGGGAAATTTTGGAAAATTTTCCAAATGACCAAAAAGGTGCAAAAATTCAAATTTTTTACCGCCAACCCGATTTGGCCCTATTTTTCCCTAAAACTTCAAATGGCCATATCTTTCGATCCAGAGCTTAGTTTTTCACGTTCTTTATATCAATGGAAATCTGGTGAAATTCTCTACAAGATTCCAGGGTCATTTTTGAATTTTAATGGAGTTTGGAGAGAGAAAATTGAAAAATGCCTCTAGTAAGTGGTCATGGACAGAAATGACGTTTCAACCACTGTTTTTAATGAAGAATAGCTTACATTCTCTCCCAGCATGGCTAAAAATGTTAGGGGATGGGTTTGTAAGGATGTCCATGCTATTTTGAATGTGTTTTGGTCGATGGTTGAATCCCTTCCATGTTTTCCCACATTTCTCTCTCCTGGGCTCATCCCTTGCACTGTAAAAGCCAGATTTGGCTCATTTTCAAAGGGTTGAACATTTTTTGTGTATTGCAGGTACCCTTTCTCACCTTGGAAGTGATTTTGGTGGAATATTAGACCTTTTCTAAGAACTACAACTCATTTTTTTCCTCCCAGGTGTTGTAATGCAAGTGATTTTGATGTTAAAATAACAATACAGGCCTTGTGATTAATTTTTCATCCTCTGCTGGTGTTGTTTGACTAATTTCTGATTCTTCATTACAGTTATCAGTTTGTGCATGTTGTTTTGTTGCATTTTATGAATTGTGTCAATCTGCAGAAGTGAGAAATGCTCACCACTCCTTTGGTGCATCACCTATTAGCATTAGTTTTAGTTTATCTGCATTCTCTATCTCTGTCTCCTTTGGAATTTAGGGTAGGATTAGGAATTTAAACCTCTGCAACTTGTAAGTGATAAATCTGATCAGAGGAGTTGAGGAACCAGTCTCTAATCTGGATATTCCTTTCCCATTTTACAAGTCCCACACTTGGGGATGAGGATTCAATGTTGTGCAATCACACTGGATGTCTAAAATATCAAACTAGAAATCTGATCAACATCCAGGGGTGCTGCTGATTTGCAACAACAGTTTTGGCATGCCCGGTGGGACCTTAGAGGTCTTCCACTTTATCTTTGACAGGTTGGTGTGTTCCTGTTAAATATTTAGCCTTTTGGAGGCACTTTCAAAAGCACATCTGATGACTCCATCTGGTAAACAACTCATTCTCTAAGTTGCAGACCTATTTTCCATTCATTTCCATCCATTCTTCTTTCCATCATTTTCATTCTTTTCCATTCCATGAAGTTGTGCAATCATGACTTCATTTCCATCATGGAATTCACATTTACAACAGTAGTATATCACACCTCCAACATGTTTTACAAATCCTCCAAATCAGCATTTTGATCAAATTCAAAATCAGCATGTCTACCCATATGAGCAGCAGTGCCAAAGTCAGTTTGGATATGAAGCATGTCAAGCACAAGGGTATGTTGGTTGTGAGGGCAGTCAAGAAGAAAATGCAGATCTGCTAGAACAAATCCAAAAGATGGAGGTAAACATGGTGCAATCCAGGGCTCAAGCACAAATGAAAGCATTTAGAATCGGTTGTAGAGCACCTTGTCCATGGGTGGGACCTTTTCCAAGGCATTACAGCCCTCAAGAGAAGCTAGCCTTCATGATTACAACACTACCATTGCTTACAAAGTGGACTGAAGGAATAAAGGTGTATGAGAGGAGTATTCAACAACCTTGTCAACAGGTAAGCACACCATCTCATGCCTTTTCTCTCCCTCTTTCCCAATCTGTTTTATCTCAGCAGTGTCAAGTTTTAAACTCTCCATCTGCTGTCCCAAGTGTTGAATCCATTTCTCCATTCCCTAGTCTTCCACCCCATCTCAATTCTTCTGTCCTTTTCCCTTCCAAACAGCCATTCCCTCCAAAGAAACAAGAGTTCCTACCTCCTCCACCACCACAAAAAATTGCAAAATCAATTGAGTTACAATCCACTTCTCCTCTTGCATTCCCAAATCCATGTTGGGAGGATAAAAATCAGAATGCCAATCAAGGAAAACAGCAGCAGAAAGAAGAGCCAAACAAGGATGAAGAAATTCAAAGTCTGAAGAGTTGGGCTCTTAAATTTGGGATTACAAAAATCCCCTTGATGGTGAAACCAATAGAGGATGTTGAAGTTGGAGAACAAGTGGAAAACAAGGCTGATTTTATAACAGCATAGTGAAGCGAGAAAAACAACAGTTTGTTGGTGATGAGTTGGGTGTCCATGTTGGCACTTTGCCCAAAGAAAATGCTGATCCAGTTTGCACTGCAAAATCAGCCATCGAGAAGGAAGGAAAACCATCTCAAAACCCCATCTTTGAGGAGCAAATGGATGAGGTCAAGTCATTTTTTACAACAGTAGAAGAAGGAAGCATTATTGATACGTTTTTGCTTTCATTTGAAGGGGCTGATTTGATTGATGAAGCCATTATGGAGGTGAACACAAACAGGTCCAAATTGTGAGCAAAAGGCACAAGAAATTTCATGCTTCTCTCCCACTTCATCTCTCCAACAATCTGATTTTTGGGATGAGTTTGGATTGACAAGTTTCATGTTTGAAAATGAAGTTATACAGGGTGAAGAAAATGCAGATTTGGAGGCCACCATACAAGAGGGAGAGACTTTGTTGCAGCAAGACATTCAAGAGTTTGATTTTCCATCAGACTTAGAAGAATGTTTAGATGAAGAGCTAGCTGAAATTACCATGTTTCCTTCTTCACCATTCATTCTCCAACAACAAGAACTTGCTGCCATGGACAAAAGAGTTCAAGGACAACAGCCTACAGTTTGCAACATGCCTCTTGAATCAAAGCTGGAAGAATTTGATCTTCCAAAAGCTACAATGGAGGAGCTCCAAATCCAACAATGTATTGCAATAGGTAACAACAATGCAAAATCAACTTCATTGGATGTTGCAATCAATAACGAGGAGTTGCACACTATAGAAGAGTTCCATGTTGCCATGAAGGAAGAGAAAGGGCAGAAAAGTCCTACCATTGCTTCCACATCACCCACCCAAGAAGGTCTACAAGAAGACTCCATTTTTGGAGTTGAAAATCAGAGCTATGGGCATATCAAATGGATCATACCTTGCCCAATAAGGTATTTGACTTCATTGGAGTCAAAGGAGAAGTCACAACCAGTCATGCTTGCTTCTAAGCATGAGGGTGAGCTACAAAGTACCAAGGATCAGCTTGTCATACCTCTTTAATCTAAATGCAGAGAAACTAAAAGAGGTATTGGATTTGTTTTCAGTTGACACCTTGATGATTTGGGTAGAAGACTAGCTTCTTGTTGATTTTCCACTCATCCAATCAGCCATGTTCAGTGCCAAATCAGTTGCATGGTTGCAACTTTTGATAAAGGGAAGTTATTTCTCCCAACCAGTTGTAGGGTTTGTTTAGTCCACTTTTGCTTCCAGTTAGATTAGGATAGGTAGTTTTTCTTTCAGTAAAAGAAGTGCTTGTGCACACTCTGCATGTTCCATTTTGGAGCATGTATGACTTTTAGTTTTGTACATAGTTTTTGTGGTGCTAGTTTTGCTCTTGCACAGTCCATTTCAGCGGGTTTCCAAGTGGCTCAGAGAGGAGGTTTTCAAAGTTCAGATCAGTTTGCAGGCTACAACTCATGACTCCATGCCCAATGGATGCTTCAGGCAACTGGTAACTTCATCCAGCAGGCAGATGACCCCTCTGAGTCGCCAAAATTGTTATCCAAAATGTGTCACCCCTGCTCATTTTTTGGCTAACTCCTCTCATTCTTCCCTCTCTTGTGCCTTAGTCACAAAATTTTTCTTTTCAGGCACTCAAAACCTTCTGGAAATGGCACCATTGGATAGAGCTCTTTCTCAGCTTTCCAGAAAGGTAAAGTTTTCCTCCTAACTCCATGTATTTTTCAAGTTATGGCTCGGCGGAGTTTTGTGGGAAATTTTCCCCTGAAAGGCCCGCGGCCAATGAGATGCTGCCACATGGCACCTAGAGTGGCAGAGCGTGGGGAAATTTTGGAAAATTTTCCAAATGACCAAAAAGGTGCAAAAATTCAAATTTTTGCCCGCCAACCCGATTTGGCCCTGTTTTGCCCTAAAACTTCAAATGGCCATATCTTTCGATCCAGAGCTCAGTTTTTCACGTTCTTTATATCAATGGAAAGCTGGTGAAATTCTCTACAAGATTCTAGGGTCAATTTTTGAATTTTTATGGATTTTGGAGAGATAAAATAAAAAAATTCCTCTGGCATGTGGTCATGGATAGAAATGACGTTTCAACCATAGTTTTTAATGAAGAATGGCTCGCATTCTCTCCCAGCATGGCTAAAAATGTCAAGGGATGGGTCTGTAAGGATGCCCATGCTATTTTGAATGCATTTTGGTCAATGGTTGAATCCCTTCCACATTTTCCTGTGTTTCTCTCTCCTGGGCTCGTCCCTTGCACTGTAAAAGCTAGATTTGGCTCATTTTCAAAGGGTTGAACATTTTTTGTGTATTACAGGTCCCCCTTTCTCACCTTGGAAGTGATTTTGGTGGAATATTAGACCTTTTCTAAGAACTGCAAATCATTTTTTCCTCCCAGGTGTTGTAATGCAAGTGATTTTGATGTTAAAATAACAATACAGGCCCTGTGATTAATTTTTCATCCTCTACTGGTGTTGTTTGACTAATTTTTGATTCTTCATTACAGTTATCAGTTTGTGCATGTTGTTTTGTTGCATTTTATGAATTGTATCAATCTACAGAAGTGAGAAATTCTCACCACTCCTTTGGTGCATCACCTATTAGCATTAGTTTTAGTTTATCTGCATTCTCTATCTCTGTCTCCTTTGGAATTTAGGGTAGGATTAGGAATTTAAACCTCTTCAACTTGTAAGTGATAAATCTGATCAGAGGAGTTGAGGAACCAGCCTCTAATCTGGAGATTCCTTTCCCATTTTACAAGTCCCACACTTGGGGAGAGGATTCAATGTTTTGCAATCACACTGGATGTCTAAAATATCAAACTAGAAATCTGATCAACATCCAGGGGTGCTGCTGATTTGTAACAATAGGTTTTGTTAGAAGATTCAGCTTGTCCATTTGCTTGTGGATAGTAGGGTGACAAGAAGCTAAGTTTGATACCAAAGTTGTCACAAAGGTCTTGTAACAACTTATTTTTGAAAGATTTTCCATTATCTGTTATCAGGCGATGAGGAACACCAAAACGAAAAATAATGTGATGATTGATGAACTCAACGATTTTTTCTTTTTTGGTTGAAATGAGTGGAATGGCATCCACCCATTTAGTGTAATATTTGGTTGCTGTGATGATCCAACGGTGATGCTGTGAAGAAGGTGGGTGAATCTCGCCAATAAGGTCTAAACCCCATTGTGAGAAAGGCCAAAGATCTTGTGTGGCCTATAACGGGTGGCTAGGAGTATGTTGAAGGTTGGCATGTTTTTGACACATAACACAACACTTAACATATTCACAACAGTCTTTATTGATAGTAGGCCAATAATATCCTAGACGAAGGATCCGCTTGGCCATGGCAAGGCCACTAAAGTGTCCGCCACAAAGTCCGTCATGGATTTGTTGGGTGGTATGAGTGACTTCAGCACCGGTTAGACAATGAAGGAGGATACCATCGAAGCCACGTTTATAGAGGATTCCCCTCATGACGAAATAATGAGAAACACTTTTAAAAAAAGCACGTTTGCCATTACTAGTAAGGTTAGGTGGTAGAAAAGAGGTTGTAAGGTAGTCATGAAATTGGTGATACCAGGTATCATGCAAATCAGCATATACATTATTTACCATACAAACATCTAGAACTAAGTAAGATGGGGCAAAGAGTTGTTGGACCAAGACAAATATGTCCGAGTCAGTTGGTGAGGCCAGAATTTGTGAGGCCAAGAAAGCCATAGTATCTGCAAATTTATTAGTTGAGCGGGGAATGGTTTGGATAGAATAATGAGAAAATAAGGTCAAAAGAGAATCCACGTAACGTTTGTACTTTTGAAGTTCCTCATTTTTACATTGGTAGATGCCAGTAACTTGATTTACTACTAATTGAGAGTCACCGAAAATATTAATAGACTTTACACCTAAGTGTAATGCAACATGGAGACCCAAAAAAAGGGCCTCGTATTCCACTGTGTTGTTAGTGTAGGGGAAATCGAGCCTGAATGAAAGAGGCATAGGTTCACCTTCAAGAGGAATGAGAACAATGCCTGTCCCTCCACCATGCTAGCATTTAGATCCATCGAAGAAGAGGGTCATTGGATATGACACATCACTGAGTGAAAGAGTTGTGATGAGCTCATCAGGGAAAGTAAAATTGGTAAATTGTTCCCCCAGGTAAAGGGGCTTCCGCAAGTTGGTCTGCGATAGTTTGTCCTTTGACTGATTTCTGGTGTATAAACTCAAGGTCGAGGTCAGCGAGTAGCAAAAGCCATCAGGAAATGCGTTGGTTTAGATGAGGTTTGGTGTATATATAATGTATGGGGTCAGCGTTGGTGATGACAAAAGTTTTGTGATTCAGGAGGTAATGTCAAAGTTTGGTGGCCACAAATGATAGGGCTAGGCACAAATTTTCTACGTGTGTATACCTAGTCTCATAATACACAAGAGTACGGCTTATGTAATAAAATTCTTGTTCTCGATGCTCAGAGTCACGATGTGCGAGCATGGCTCCTACAGCATGGTCGGTGGCCGAAAGGTAAAGGTAGAAAGGGTGATCATCCTGAGGTGGGATAAGCACAGGTGGCTGCAAGAGATAAGCTTTAAGAGCCTCAAAGGCTTGGTGGCACTCCTCGCTCCATTGAAAGACAATGTCCTTTTTAAGGAGATGATGGAAAGGTTGACATCGGTTCGAGAGTTATGAAATGAAACGCCGGATAGATTGGAGTTTGCCTTACAAAATACGTAATTGTTTGAGGTTAGTGGGTGGGGGCATTTCTAGGATAGCTTTGACTTTAGCTGGGTCAACCTCAATGCCACGTAAAGAGACAATAAATCCAAGGATTTTTCCTGAAAGGATGCCAAAGACACATTTCTTTGGATGAAGATGAACACAGTATTGTAACAGGTGATCGAAAATAATGGTTAAAACATCGAGATGTTCACCGCGATGTTTGGATTTTCCAAGAAGATCATCGACATAAGCCTCAAGGATAGTGTGCATAATGTCATGAAAAATATAAGTCATAGCCCTCTGATAGGTCACACCAGCATTCTTAAGGCCGAATGGCATGACACGATAGCAGAATGTCCCCCAGGGGGTAATGAAGGAAATTTTATGTTGATCGGTTGGGGCTACCGAAATTTGATTGTATCCCGAGAATCCATCCATGAGAGAAAGCATCTCATGGCCCGCAGTGACATCAACAAGTTGATCAATGCTAGGTAGGGGGAAGTCATCCTTTGGGCAAGAAAGGTTAAGGTCCCGAAAATCCATACATATCTGAAGTCCCCCCGTCGCTTTAGTAACAGGTACGAGATTAGAAATCCATTGCGGATAATCAATAGGTAAGATGAAAGAAACAGAAAGGAGGTGTTGAAGCTCTTCTTTCACCAAGAGGGCAATGTGTGGATGCATTTTTCTTAGCTTCTGTTTAACTGGTTTAGCGTCTGGTTTCAGAGTGATGTTATGGACAGCAATGTCAGGATCGATTCCTGGCATGTCGCCATAGGACCAAGCAAAAGCTTGATTACGGGCATGGAGGAAGGTAGTGAAGGCAGCTTGTTCTAATGCGTTGAGATATTGTCTGATATTTAGAATGTGAGGATCATCCTCCATGTGGATATTTATTTCTATATTTGATTCATTCAACATAGTTTGGGTGTCACCTAGTAAGGCTCATTGAATATAAGATTCGTCCGCACCAAGGTAAGTGAGGATGGAGTCATCATCCTGGCACTCCACAACATTAGTTGAAGGTGAATCATCTTCGATCATATCTGGATACAAAAGGGGGAGAGAATATGGGTCCTCACTATCGCGTTGATAAGTGAGAGGACCTAGGAAGATAGCATTCACGAAAAAAAAAGTTAGGAGGGATAGATTCCGGGTCTATCAATTCTGTGGGTGAAGATGGAAAAATGGGCTATGATGGTTCGGAAGCGGTGACTTCATTGTTTTCTTGGATATAATTGACATAAGGTTTCTTCAGTGTAGGTGGTTCAAAAAATCCAAGACCACAATGATATTTGTGTTTGCGGGTAGTTACGAGAATGATCGTATGTCGGCCTTATTCATAAAGACCGAAACCAAAACCCTTCCAAGCATAGCGCGTCAGGAAGGTGAGGGCGAAACGACGGTTGGTTAAATATCAAAAATCAGATTGGAAGGGAACCACACCAAGGGGAGGTTCAGGAGTGACAAAGGATGTGTTGACACCCCCATACGTTAAGTTGGTGTGGTAATTAGGTGGTCTGTAGGAGATCACCTCCCCCACACGATGATCGTAGGTAGGATGTACATATAATTGTCCATACTCCTGTGGGGTATGAAAGGTGCTAAAGTTGTATAGGTGGTACTCCCCCAGCGTAAGGCATTGAAAAACATCTACCAAGGGATCTGAAGTTGGAATGTTGTCCGTTGGGAAGGAAGTGGTATTCGCGATGGTGGTTTCATTAGTCGAAGGTGTGGATGTGGTTAATGTGGATGGTTGAGGCATGGTTGAAGTAGATGGTTGGGCTGGATCAATGGGTGCCTTGACTGGTAAAAAGCACATCATTAGGGTGATATAATATATTGCAGGTTTTGAAAGGGGAAGCGTCAGCTTTGACAGTGTAAGACTTCCCCTCATACTCGAATTTGATGCATCTATGTAAGGTGGAGGGAATGCATCCCATAGCCTGGATAAAAGGGCGGCCTGATAATATGTTGTATTGGAATTCTCCCTCAAGGACATAGAAGAGTTCGGGTAAGGTACATGGCCCTACATGAATGTTAAGGATCATGGTGCCTAAGGTAGAAGTAATAGCATCGTTGAATGAAGGCAACATGGTGGGGTTGGCACACATGCAGCTAGGCGGGATATTCATCTGTTGGAAGGATTTGGAAGAGACAATATTTAGGCTAGCACCCCCCTTCGATCATAACATGATGTACCTAGATAACCCAGATGTAAGTCGAGATGAAAAGAGTGGGATCAGGATCTTCTGCACCAAAGACGACAATTTCTTCTTCGGAAAAACTGACAGCAACGGCTTGTTGTACAGGGATAGAAGTGGTTGTGGAGGTAGTTTGTTTGGTGAGAGAAGCAACGTGGTTGGGTGTTAAGATGCAGGTGACAAGAAAGGTTTCGTTAGGTAGGACTTCTATCTCTTAAAGGGTCTCAATTAGAGCTTGTCGATGCGATTCAGATGTCTGAATGAGATCATAGAGTGTCATTTTGACAGGAGATTGGTAAAGTTGTTTGATCATGGTGTGGTGGGAAAATCCATCAGAGACAAGATAGGAAGGTCCACGAATGACCACCTTAGGTGGTGGTGCAATCGGGATGGCAAAAGGAGAAAGAGAGGCCGCAGGTGTGCTTTCTTTAGCTTTTCCATTGTTTTTCTGACCTCGAGTAGCAATGTTAATCATGTTGATCTCATGAATACGAGAGGAGGAAGATGGTGGGGATAAGTCATTGTTCTCAAGAGGTGAGGTTTCAATGATGATAGATTTTGGTGAGGTGGGGACAAGTGGTATAGGAGAAGGTATCGAAGTTAAGGGCTTCTCTCTCCGTAAATTGTCTTTCTTAGGCTATCTATCTGAGATAGGTGACTGGCGAAGGATGGCTTTCAAAGCCTTGCATCCTTCTACATCGTGTCCTAGTGTGTGATGGTAAGCATGGATTTTAGATTCATCATAACCTATAGAATGAGGTTTAGATGGATCATAGAGTCTGAGTGGGGGTAGGGAAATGATCGCATCCTCTACAAACATATCAAGGATCTTGGAGTAAGATCCTTTGAGCGGGTCAAATTCAAATGAAGATGAGGCTATTGATTGAGTGGGTGAAATTTTTTATTATTTTGGTAATGGTTGGGTACGAGTGGTTCGTACAGGTGGTAATTTAGGCAAGGTATTTTGATGATTGGTTTTAACTAGGTGTGGTTTCTTCTGCGCAGAAGTTATGTTTATCTGGTTAGATGATGAGGCCCCAGCTGTCGTGGTAGCAAGAAACAACCATGGGGAGAGAGGAGCGATAGAAAACAAGTCCTTTGATGATCAAGTTTTCTTAAGGTTGGTAGGTAGGTGAGATACTTGGGGCGACGGTGTTGAGACGCCCATGAGTGTCTGTAGGGGTACAAAAGGTATAGGTCGTGTTAAAGAAGATGTGGGAGGCATGGTGTATTGAGGCAAGGTGGAGGGGTGAGGCCCTAATATAGAAGGTAGGTGTGATGGTGAAGGCTGAATCTGTGCCTGCTATAGTGGTGTGATCGGGGGCAAGGGTTTTAGTTGTGGCAGAGGCATGGATTAGACTCGAGGAGATTAGGTCTGTCTCCTAGGTGGATTGACGGCAGTATTTTTGGATAAATCTAACCATTTAGGTGGGTGTGTCAGGATGGGAATTGGTGAATTTCCAAGCATAAGGGAAGGTTTGGTTAGGTTGATAGAGGTGGATGAGGGATTTAATAGAGATGAGGGGGGTGAAGGTGAGAACATAGGCATTTTGAGCTTTTGTAAACACTGCGGGTATATGGTAGAGGTGTCTGGGTTAGTCATCTGTATTTGAGTAGAGCATGGTGTACTCAAACGCTCCCATAAGACTTGTCTATCTTCTAGGGGATGACAATCTTCACGTGTGAACAAGAAATTTGGTATGGAAGAGAGGTGGGTTGTGATTCCGGTCCACTGTGGGTGTGATACAGGGGGTAAACGAGGTGCTGTATCAATGGGTGTTAAGAGGTCAACCGGTCCCTGGAAATATTTAGGTGATGAAGAACTAATAGGTAGGAGGGCGTGTTCGAGGGGATCCATCATGATTAAGGAGTTTGGTGATGTAGGCTCAAGGGGTTTCTCCTCTAAGGATGACAACAAAAGTGGCAAGCCTTCTTCTTTTACAGCAAGAGTGGTGGAAGGAGATGTTTGGGAAATAGATAAGTTAGATAACATCCGCTCACAATCTTGCAGGGATGTGGTGTAAGAAGGTTCATTTGTGAGAACAGAACTCTGAGCGGTTAATTCCTTTATGGGTAAAGGAATGGCAGGACTGTCCTCTTGTCCTGATGAAGGAGAAGGGGGCGAGAATCCCTGCGTTGGTGAAGAAGCTTGATTTAGAATTTCCTCAATGAAAGCCCTGGGTTGGGAGTTGAAAATCATGTGGATCTCATGCACACTCTTCTCCTTGGCTGAGGTTTCTTGGTTTGTGTTACTGTTAGATGCATGGTTTGGAAATGGTTTGTTGAAGATTTTTAAATTTCAATTAGCGGGGGCAGTAGGATTATCGAGAGTTATATCCCCTACATCAACCATTTCCTGCACTATGTTTTTCAACATCTTGCAGTTTTCGTGACTATGTCCCTTCACACGATGGAAGTTACAGAAGTCATTTTCTTTATACCAAGAAGGAATAGCCCAGGTGGAATCAAACCCAGAATGAGGTTTAACTGGAGGCAAAGTGATAGCTACTGCTTTAAGCAACTTGTCTAAGATCACACCATAAGTTTCTCCCAAGGGAGTGTAGTTGATGGGCTCGACTTTATATTTATAGGTGGATTTTCGGATGGGCATTAGACAGTGCTTGAGATTTGACCGTCACTGCATGTACTTCACCCTTTGATTTTGAAGCAGCTGATGCATGAGAGTTGGTGGTGTTGGGTTTGGTGGTAGACTCTTGAGTCTGGAAATTTGAGCTTTTGTTGCGTAACCTCAATTTCTCCTCCTCTAAGGCTCGAATCTCTAGTTTCTGAGCCATAGTAAAGGCCTCATCAAAGGTGTGGAAAGTTTGAATTTGGAGGGTGGGAGAAATGTGTTTAGCGTAGGCATACGTAAAGAGTTCGATGAGCTCGGCCTGACGTAAGGCATAAGTAAGTTGGTTGATGAGGCCCCGCCATCATCCAACGAAATATGTGATAGACTCATCTTCGAATTTTTGGATGGCATAGAGGTCGATAATGGATACTTTCTTGGAAATATTGATGGAGAAGTGATCCAAGAAAGATTGGGCTAAATGGTTAAAGGAGAAGATTGAGTGCTGGGAAAAAGCACTGTACCACTCCAAGGCAGGTCCTGATAAGGACATGGGAAAGGTACGGAGTAGTAAGGCATCATCATGAGCAATCAGATAACATGCATGTCTGAATGATCACAAGTGTTGTTGTGGGTCCTCCTTACTATTAAAGCGAGTAAATTTCAGTAATTCCCATTGAGGAGGATATGTATGAAGGGGGACGAAAGGATGAATAGGCTCCCGAAAAACTTGCTCGTATGTCAGGTTGTTACGACTACCTGAAATAGAAGCCTCAAGATTTTGTATCTTGTCCATCATCTGTTTGATTAGATCATTGGTTGGGTTAGATGATGGTGTTGTCATTGTAAACAGAGGAGGATTGGTCCAAGAGCCGCTACTAGAAAATGGTGGGATTGAATGTGGATAAGATAATGGTGTTGAATGTGTTGGGGTAGCCGAATAAGGGTATCCTATATAAGAGGTTGAGGCCACCGGATGAATTTGTGGAAATGAAAAGGTAGGCGGAGCTTATGAGGGAAAGCTCGTGTGTATAGGTGGCAGAGAGCAAGTTATAAAAGAGACAGTCTGTGAGAGAGATGAGGTAGGGTCAGTGGATGGTAGTGATATGTGGGGCCCCAGATTAATGAAGGGAAAGCCAATTAGTGCAGTATGAACCACCGAAGCTACTGAGCTGGGAGACGGGGCTAAGGATGAAGATGGTGAAGCGGAGTTATTAGGTGGGGAAGGGGCTAAGTGAGCGGCGATACTAATAGGAATACCAACAAGGAGATGACCGTCAGGTGTACGGTCAGGGGTATGAGACAAATAATATTGTACGGCACTAGGATTAGCATCCAAAAATTTAGAAAATTCGTTATCTCCTATAGGGATTGTGGGAAAAATACTGGTATCCGTAGGATTCTCCATAGGATGTGAAGGGCGTGACTCAGGAAAAGGAACGGAACAAGCATGTGAAACCATGTCTGCAGCTTGTTTCCGGGTGATAACAACCGTGGATAAGAGGACACAGCAGGGATTTAATCAGTCTGGAACAAAAACAGCAACAAAATATTGGAATTGATAGGTTGCTGGTTTGTCAAGAAATGTTAAACACAGTAACCGATGTTGATCAGATAACCAATGTCAGTCAGAATGTAGCCAGTGTCAGTCAGTTAACTGATGTCAGTAGTAAAGGACCAGTGTCAGTCACTGTTGAGAAACTGCTGGTTTGGGGATAACAATGTTTAATATACCCTACCAAACCGTCTTGAAGTGATCACTGAAATAGTGTATGACAGAGAAACAGAACTAAAAAACAAGCAAGATGCACAAGAAATATCAAGAGACTAACACTAGGATTAGTTTTAATCACTTTGGGCTTATGCCTTAGATGCCAGATGATGTCAATCCTAAACAAGAGACCTAAGGAAGATGTCAAATTTTTTTTGGCTCATAAGGCTACCTCAATCAGGCGGAGGAATACTGCGGGAAGGGGGGGTGTTTGAGCTGTTGTGTTAATTATGATGTGATTTGGTATGTGTTGTGCAGTGAGAGTAAGATTAATTTATTGTCAATACCGTAGATATCACCCCCCACGTGTACGACCTGTTACTTAATCTACGTTCACTAGAATTAAAAACTGCAGGCAAGAATGTGATGCACATGTTTTAAACCCAAATCGAAAATGATATTCGATGAAGCAAAGAAGATGACTTTCACTAATGCAAAGATGCGAAAGAAAAAAAAATTCCTTTACCAAAATGACAAAATATTTTGTGAATATTTAGAACTAAGAAACAGCAAGTGTGCTCCCTATATGAAAGCAAGCAAGAAAGAAAGAAACCAAAAAAGGGTCCCACCAGGCGTGCCAAAATGTTTCACACAGAATTTGGTTCCGGAATAGAGTTGCTTTTATCCTTTCATTCTCTTGAGAAATAGATAAGGGTTAGGGCTAGGATGAATACCTGTTGAGCGTTGGGAAGGTGTGCGCGTACCGTAGAGAGATCAAATCGATTGAGAAGAAACTCCTTTTTGTCTAGGAAGGACTACTTGTAAGTAAGAATACAAGACCACCAGATCTTAGTTAGACAATAAGTGAGGGAACTGCCTTAGGCCCAGGAAATATTAGACTTCCTTTTGAAGGTGGTCAGTTCCCCTTTTAATATGAATTAAAGTAAAATGATAATAAAGAACTACAAGATACTACTTACTGGTTCCTGATGAAGATACAGGTCCAAGGAATGTGGTGGCGATAGTAAGGCTTAGTTGGGATGATCCAGTATTGGAAAGCGAGCTGATGAAGATACAGGTCCAAGGAATGTGGTGGCGATAGTAAGGCTTAGTTGGGATGATCCAGTATTGGAAAGCGAGCTGATGAACCTATCCTCGATCTTTTCCAATGCTTGAATGAGTGTGACAGTGATCCAGTTACTCAGTTACAGTCTTCGGCTCGATCCTCTTCTCTGCAACGTCTTCTGCTTGTTTCACTTCTCTTTTTCCTTGCCAAAAATGAATTCCGGATCCTTTCTTTTTGGTTGGCGGAGGTCATTAACAGGGAACCGATGGTGGTTATGTAACTGACGGCGGTCAAGTAGGAACTGATATCGGTTAGGTCAAAGTGGCTATTTTTAGTAAAATAGCCAAAAATTCACTTCATCATTTTGAGCCAAAAAACATCAAAATTCTCCAAGTCCCTCCGCCATCCCACACGCCCTCCGTGCCATGTGTCCTCTCCCTAATCGTTGTGGGCCTTCGGCCAAAAATTTTATTTTGAAAATTTTGCATAATGAAAGAAAAATTTCCTAACGAAATCCCGCCACCTGCCAATCCCCTGGCCAATCAAAATGTGCCACGTAGGCACTTCACTGCAGAAGGTGGAGCCATGGATTAAAATTTTCCTTTTGCCAAAATTTCAAAAAAATGATAAGTTAGAGGACATTTCGCAATAACCCCTAGCCAATAGGAACCCGCCACATTTCCATTACCTTGCAATGATAAATTTTGAAGGGAAAACGACACCTGTATGACCATAGAATCATGAAATATTAAAAGGATGCCCTAGAAATTAAATTTTTCAACAAGGATTGCAAATTTTTTTATTTTTAAATCAACTGAATCATGTTTTGACATTATTTTCAACCTTAGGATTGGGAAATTAACCCATATAATATATATTTGATCAATTTCAATTTTGCACGGTTCGGTAATGGGAAAATGACGCAGTCCACAAAATTGGAAAAACTTAGGGCACAAAATAAGAGCACATATGGATTTCTCTTTTAAACCAGGGTAGAACAATAAGTTTATGGGCATTTTTGAAGCATTTCAACTAAGGGCATAAAATGCAAATCACCAATTTGACAAATAAAACATTTTTGAGCAAAATCAGACATGAAAAATTAGGGCACAAAATCAAGCTCAAAAATGGCACTAACATTGGCTCTTTTCTTAGGGATGGGCACTCCTAGTGAGTTCCACAAGTACAAAACGTAGACCAAGTTCCAAAATACCATTGGGCAAAGGAGTCAAAACACAAGGCAGCCAAAAAAACCAGAACCACCCAACAAAAACTAGCCGAGAAAACAACCAAAATGGCTGCCAAGAACAAAGGGCAAACCACACACCACAAACAACAAAAAACAAAGCCAAAACAAAGACTATACAACTGTACAATTTGTGCATACCTCAATTTGGGGATTAATCCAAGTAAATTTTTTTAATTTCTACCATTAACAGGTAGCTCCAACAATTTCCCATCTAGATCTTTGAGAAAAAAGGTATGTTCACCAATTCTGATATCAATGGCATAAGGGCCCATCCATAATGCATCAAACTTGCCATGTTTGTCCTTGTCTCCATGCCTACTATCCCACAGCAAAACCAGATCTCCAATATTGAAGGCTCTAGGAGTGACCTTCTTGTCAAACAATCTCTTCAATTTCTCTCTCAATCTGATATGCCTTTGATGGGATTCTCTTCTCTCCTCATTGAGATCAATAATCTGATTGATCCTTGATTCATATGGGCCATGCTCTTGATCTTCCAACTATTGGGAAAACTGAAATGAAGATAATTGTAGGTGTAAGGGCAGCAAAGCCTGAGTTCCATACACCAATTCAAATGGGATTTTACCAGTAGCTCTTTTGGGAGTTATCCTATCAGCCCAAATTGCAAAGTTCAATTGTTCTCCTCACTTCTTGTTTTGTTCCAATGTTCTTCTAATGATCTTAAACAAATTCTTATTGTTGGATTCAGCTTGTCCATTCCCTTGGGGGTTATAGTTTGAAGAATAAGTCAAATTGATTCCATATTCATTACACATTGCCATTAAAGGTTTATCTCTAAAGCACATGGCATTATTAGATACAATCTTAACTGGAACTCCAAATATGCATATGATATGATTTAATAAGAAGTCCACTACCACTTGGTGTGTTACCTTTTTAGATGGGATTGCTTCAACCCATTTTGTAAAATAATCAGTGGCTATAAGAATCCACATATGACCAGCACTAGAAGGATTCTAAATCTCACCAATGAATTCCATTCCCCATTGTTTGAAATGGGCTTCAATTGATATAGGATATAAAGGAAGGGAACCTGAAGCTTTTAGTCTTCCGGGGAAATGTTGGCAACTATCACATCTTATAACTAGCTGGTTCACATCTTTAAAAAGAGTAGGCCACCAATAACAAGCCCTCAAAATATTATGTGTTGTTACTTTTCCAGTAAAGTTTTCTCCACAAACTCCCCCATGGAAATAAAAAACTATCTTGGGAGCTTCATCTTCAGCTATGCATTTCAAGAGGACACCTTCATGGTTCTTCCAAGCCAACCCAAGGTCTGTAATGATATATTTTTGAGAAGACAGCTTGAGGGCTCTTTTCTTATTTTTATTTAAATGATTAGGATAACAAAGGTTTCTAAGGTAAAAGATTACATCCTTGTACCACTCAGAATTTACCAACTTTGCAAGCACATCTACCCTTTCTTCCTCTAGTTGATTCACTTCCACATTCTGTAAGTTGCTCTCAGCCATAAGCTTAGCAAGACCCAAACCTCTTACAAACTCTGTGGTTTGGATGTCCATATCATACTCCTCTAGTTTTTTCACCCATCTACATCTTTTACTTGAGATCTCCATCTCTGATAAGATGTCTTTCACCATGGTGTGGGGAACATAGGAAATAAATTTTGAACTCAATATATAAGGCCTGAAAAATTTTGCTGCTTTCACCAAGGCGAATGCTTGTTTCTCCATGATTGTATAATTTAAATTAGTAGCTTGTAAAGCCTTGTTAAAGAAGGAAGTAGGCCTCTCAGCGTCATTCTCATTCTTTTGCAACAAAACAGAAGCAATAACATACTTATAAGTAAAGGAAAATATTTGGAAAGGCATCTTATAGTTTGGGGCTACTAAAACAAGTGCATGTTTAAGTGCACCCTTAATTCCTTCAAAATATTGAATGGCAGCCTCCTCCCATTTGATAACTTTTTCCTTCTTTAGCATGCTTTTGATTGGAAGAGTCAACTCAGCAAAGTTGGAAACAAACCTTCTAATAAAATTAATCTGATAAAAGAAAGATTGGATGCCTTTCTTGGTTCTTGGGACAGGTACCTTGCTAATTGCTTCCACTCTCTCAGGGTCTATCATAACACCATCTTTTGACACAATGTGACCAAGAAACTTGGCCTTTTGCATGCCAAAATGACACTTCTTCGGATTAAGATAAATTCCATACTCCCTACATCTGATCAACATCTTCTCCAAGTGCTGTAAATGATCACCTCTCTACCTTGAAAATATAGTCACATCATCTTTGTAAATTGTAATGAACTCATTGATGTAACCAGCAAAAGCAACATTGATTTCTATTTCAAAATTGGCAGCAGCATTCATCAAACCAAAGGGCATCCTAACAAAAATATATGTCCCCCAAGGAGTAGTGAATGTTGTGTTAAGTCTTTCTGATTCTTTGAGAACCACTTGATTATATCTGGAGAAACCATCCAATGTAGAAAGTAATTCAGACCATGTCACAAGCTGCAACATATTTTCCATATTTTTCAAGGGGTAGTTGTCCTTCATGGATGCTTTGTTTAGATTCCTAAAATCCACACAATTTTTGATGTCTTTGTTCTTCTTTCTTACTGGCACAAGGTTTGTAACCCAAGATGAATATCTAGTGGGCTGAATAATACCTCCATCTCTCAACTTCCTTAACTCCTCTTTAATTTTCATGGAGAGAAGTGGATTAATTTTCATTTTCCTCTATCTGAATGGTTTAGCATTTTTTTTATGAGGGATCTCATGCTGAGATAAATCTTCCCTGTATGCTTTTAGCTCTGAATAGGACCAAGCAAGGCAGTCTTGATATTTTTTTAAGAGTTGGGCATAGGAATGTTTTTCTTCTTTACTTAAATTACTACCCAACAAAACCTTCCTTGGTTTTTCCTTTGTTCCCAAGTCATGTTATTCCACATCCCTTGAATTAGACATGTTTCTATTTATGATGCAATAAGCATTGTTAAAATTTGACTCAAGGGCAACAAGACCTCTAGGAATGGTGTTTGTTTTCAATTGGAGAGATCTTTTCCAAACAAAGTTTCTCTTCCTTCAGTCATGCATACCATTGGTTCCCAATCAATATTCTGATTTGAAAACTCACCTTGGTTTTCCAAGAACCTAAGAACTTGAGCATCATTGTTAAAAATGTGCCAATGTTTCACATTATCAGGGACAGCTGGCCTAGTCAGCACTTCAACATTATAATCACAATAAGGTGAAATGGTGAAATTTTTAAATCTAGAACCCAACATTTCCAACTTATCAGTAACAATATTAAAACCTATGTCATGGTAAAAAATGTTAAAGGAATCAAACATTTCAATTAGATCCTAAACTGCATGCTTATATTGTTTCATACACTGTTTTTTTTTAGCATACAATTTTCTTATTTGTTTGATAACTAGATTTAAGTATCCTTTTGCAACAATATATTTCACTCCATACTTCCATGCAATCCTTAACCCCAACAACAATGCCTCATACTCAACAATGTTGTTAGTGCATTCAAAATTAAGTTTGAAGGAAAAATCAAACTCTTCCAAACTAGGAGAAAGAAGAACTATACCAACACCATTTCCAAATTTGGAGCAATCTCCATCAAATAGAAAGGTCCAAGGAGAACCTATCATATCAAGGAACTTTTATCTATCCATATTTTGTTCTTTTCCATCAACAAAACCAATGAAATTCTCAGCATCTACATCAGCAAACAACACTTCAAAGGAAGCATTGTTGGGATCTTCAATTAGGTGCAACATCTTCTTTTCACCATAAAGTTTGACCAGGTTTCCTTCGATGGGAAAAGACATATCCATCTGAACACTACCACCAACACTTGTATCCCATTTTCTTGAAAAAATCATACCCCATTTGGCAGGGTAGTCAACAATTACAACATACAGTTTCAAATTCTTACCCAGATAGGTTACAAGTTGCACTACCAAGCCCTTCACACAACCAACCACCAACACTTCCCTTGAATCCATGGTAGTACACTTCCCATAGGTATCTTTCACCTTGATATCCAACTCATTCATGACTTCTAGAGGCATGACATTACATGATGCACTGGAATCAAACATATAATTGTGAAGTAGCCTATATTTTATGAGAAAAGTTGTAAAGAATGGATCAACATTCAATTGGGAATCAACCAAGGATGTCCCCAAATATACCTCAGGTGTCTCTCCAATATCTTCCAGTGCTGGTGGTGTTTCAAGTTCAGCAATGATTTGAAGAGGAGTCTCAACAACATTTACATTTTTGCTTGGGGTGATCTTCTCTTCTTTCGATACCAAGTACTCAAATGCTCTCTTCTTATGCTCAGGAATTATAAGCAACTCAATGATTGGAACACTCACTTTAATTTGGATCAATACATGGGATGTGTCATAGGGGACACTCTTTAGCAAAACAACATTGGAAGGGATACAAGAAGATTCATCAGATGGCAAAGGATTCTTTGCAGCTTAGGCATGATGAGGACTGTAATTTTTTCTCTAGACATCAGAGCTTCTAGCAAGTGTTTCTTTCCTAGGAATTTCTTTTGGAATGATTGTGATAAAGGGTGTTTTAGGTTTGGCTTGAGGCCCAACTCCCTTAACAACTTTTCTTCTAGTGTTATAGTCCTTCTCTTGAGCTATAACAACATTCATCAACAATTGTCTATATTTCTCTGAAGGGATACCACCATCATATTTCTTAATCATCAAAGCTCTCAAGTATTCAAAGTCATTGTTAGGAATTTCAAAAGCTTTCACTATATCAACTTCAAGAGCATGAGGGGGAAGAAATAATTGTACCTGCTTGATGCAATCCCAAAAGGTAGTAGCAGTCCTAGCACTTATTACTTCAGTAGATGTTGCTCCTCCTTGTGATCTTGAAGAATAGCCCACCATGCAAATATCATCATCAATTCCATCCTCATTATCAGCTTCATCAACTTGTTGGTCCACTTCACATGGAGGATGAGGAAGAAAACATCTATAACACCAATCCATATCAGCAACTTCATCAATAGCAACAACCTTGGTAGTTAGAGGGTTAGGAACCAATCTATTTTCACGTGTTTGGGGTTTTCTATTTGTAGATCCAACATGCCCTTTACCCTTATCATCAAAACTCTTCTCATTCCTATGGTGATTGCCAAATCTATCTTGTGCCTGCTACCTAGGCTAACCTTGTGAAGTCTACCTAATTACCTTCTCATCCTGGGCTAATTTGTATGAGATTTCTTTGACAGCCCCTGCCAAAGTTTTCGCAACCTCTTCTAAATCAGCACCTTTTCCAGCTTGAGGTTTTTCTGGGTTTATCAATTTTACACCATCTCTCTTAAGAGGTTTCCCAATTGCTTTAATATTGTTCTCAATTTGAAGTTCCATGGAGAAATCTTGTCTTAGATTGGTTGGGTTCTTGTCTCTTAAGTAATAGGTTTCCTACTTATCAAATGCATCTACATATTTGATTAAACAAGATTCATCACAAGGCCTCAGATTAACTTGTAGCTTTATCAAAGTTTTGTTAAACCTTGTGTTAAAGTCATGGAATAATTCATTAGGTTTTTTCTTGATATTATCAAACTTAGATAAAATAAATCTACGATCAGTCTTGTCACCATATTGTAACCTAAATGTGTTTTTCATTTCAGTCCATGAATCAATAGAATTATTAGGTAGAGCCTTGTACCAATCCCTAGCATATTCTTCTAGTGTATGAATAAAAAAATTAATATACATATCTTCAAAATATATCTCAAAATATTCCATCATATTATCAAAAAGTTTGAGATGTTGATCACCAGTAATAGCATTGTTACCATGAAATTTTTGCAACCTATTTTTGACATCTTGTGGGACAGCATTTGGGTAACCATCCATTCATCTAAAATTTATAGGACCAAAGGTTTTAACAACAAATGGAGGTCTAGGATGAGCCATATTGTTTGGTGGGGGTGATCTTGGAGGTGATATAATTTGATGAGGAGTGATATATCTTCTGGGCTCAAGAATGTGATTCATAAGACTGGTATCCTCTAAGTGTTGATTTTCTCTGAAAGTTTTACTTGAATTAAAACATAGAGGTGCAGATTGGAGAAGGAGCTTACCAGGTACAGTAGAAGGACCTTCACTAGCTGAGGCAAACAAGTTTATGAGAGGATTGCTTGAATCAGAATCACTTGAAGAAGAGTGATAGTCCTCTACCAAAGGCTGATATCTCTCACCAATGTTTATATCTTTGCCTGATGTCTGTCCTTTAACCACTATCTAAACTCTTCTCCCTTCCAACTCTGAATTTATTGAATCTAAGAAAAATTTCTTAGCAGAGTCTTTAAGGAAGAGATACCTTCTTTCCTCCAGTTTTGCAGAGATCAATAGCACAGAAAAATGACAGAAAGCTTAAGACACTGGTATTTCCAAATTCAAATCAGCATGGAGTCATCACTAAGGAATTTCACCTTAGTTGTGCAAGAATGCACTAAAATAATCTGTCAAATGTTATCTAGCACTGAAAAACTTTGCAAAGCCTTATAAATCAGACCTCATTCTTCTCAGATCAATCAACCACAATGCAACCAAAGTGTGTAAACTATTAGGAAATGAAAAATGGCAGACAAGGCTTGAAAATTTTTCTTAAAGCTTGTTGATTTAAAGCATAGAATGATATTTTAACATTGTAGGAGCTCAAATAATTGAATACATAAATGCTCAAACACTTCAAAAACACCAAGGAAATCTAATAAGTTCCCTAGAAATGGCACCACTCATGTTGGTATCCAAATTTGTTCTCCTTTTCAGTCTGAGCAGCACCATAGATATGTCATGAAGCTTAAAGACATATTAGACCATGTTGTATATCATTGGTAGCTAGGGATATGGTCTAGTTGGCACCTAAGTTTGTGGAGAAATGGATAGCACTCCAATAGGACTTGATCTTGTCCTAGCTATTTTAGGTTGTGCCTTGCAACCAAGGTAAGAGGACCTATTTTGAAACCTTGTAATGGTGAAGGAGATGAATATGTCCTTCTCTTTGCTTGAAATTCTATGATGGAGACCTTGATGAAAACATGATCAACACCCTAGATCTGAAATCTCACAAGTTTTCACTTCTCAAAACATGGGTATGTTCTCAAAACAAGGCAAAGGCTACTATATACATTGGAAATCTTGATCTGTCATACATACTTTTGCAAATGGATTTTTCTCTTGTATGGGTAGACAAATGAAAATTAGGGATAGTAACGGATAGGATATTTATTGTTTAGGTGATTTTTGGTGGGGGATTAATAAGACAAACTGGGATAGATCAGATCTTTGACAATCTGTATAATACTTGTACAACTATCAGATGAAATGCCTAAAATAATCAGGATATCCTTTCAACCAAAAGAGGAACAAATGGAAGCCCAGGTTGCACTCTTCACACAATATTTGAGAACTCACCACAAAATATTGAACTAAATAACTCAATTAAACACAAAAATCCTTGATCAAACCATGCCTCAGGTACCCCCAAAGACATACAAGCAATCTTTGAATCAAAGGAAGGTGAAATGATTTTAAATTTTTTTATCTCTTTATCAGATGAAGGTTCTTCTGAACATGAGATTGCGAATTCCACTAAAATATCAACAAGAAATTGATATTCTGTATGATTTCTAAATACTTTCAATGCAATATTTCAATAAGAACAATGAAAACTATTTACAGGCATTAAAAATAATAACAAACACCATATTACCCAAAGAAAACACAAATTTAATTCAAAACTTGTTAGATTCAACAGCAGGGGAGAGTTATATGAACAATCTCAAAGCTGTGTGATGGCTATACACTTGTAACCAACTCACATACATGAATTTCCAGCACATGAGACATTAACTTGGTTCTTTGGTGGATTTCACAGAAGATGAGATTTGTCTCAAAATTTTCCCTTAATTTTCAACTCCCGAACATTTACAATTTCTCCAAAATGCATTATATACCTCATACCATATTAGAGTCTTCCTTCCCAAGCAAATAATATGCTATGGGATCAAATTTGTCACAAAAAAACCCTCATGATTTAATGACAGTGACACCAAACAGAAAAACAACTCGCAGGTTGTCAGGTATCCACAAAAAGTTAAATCATTACACAAATTTGGATAATTATCCACCCCAGGGGCACGTTTTTATCATTCAGGCATGCAAGCATCTTTCATTCATCATTTTTTACCTTTTCCCCTTTTCAATTTTACCTCTACAACTTTTGATGTTGACATTTCACATTTTTTCTCGGGCTTGAGCCAAAACTACATAAAAAACACCCTAGATCAAAGAATTAGGTGATGAAAATGATGTCAATGTTCTTAGAAGGTCAAGATGACACAAAATCATATAAGACTTGATAAAATTTGATGAAAAAATCATGATTCCATGTTTCCGAGAGCTCCTATGGCGGCCAAAATAGATGGATACATAGTAACCATTGATCTTGTATCAACTTTAAATGTTCATCCAACACGTGGAAGATGAGATCTAGAAATAAGCTCAAAATTACCTTTTTAACCTTTAGATAAGGAAAGATACATGTCAAAATGTGATTGGATTGGGCCCATGCTTCCAAAAATGTTGTTATGACCTTTTTAAAGTTTTGGAAAATTTTGCAAAATTTCCCCGCTTCTCCCCTGGACCTACCACGTGTCCATATGTGGGCCTCATTGAAAACCGTGGACCTATTCTATCAATTTTGCCACAAAACCACCACGAGCCCAGAAGCCCGATCTCTTCCCTACTACGTGGCGCTCTCTAATTTACTGCAGAGGCACACTTCCATTTACACTTTATCTCCTTTTTCCAAAAAGGAAAAATTTTACTCTGTCCCTCGAGGTCCGAATCTCTACCTCCATTTTTCTTTCTTTGACACATGTCACTTCGTAACTTGCTACATAGCTTCGGCCCAAAATTTGATTTTTTACCATTTGAAGTCAAAACTTCCAAGTCATTGCAAAACCAGTTGCCCCTTCCTATCCTTTTATAGACACATGTCCACCGATGATTTACCGAGGGCTTTCAGGCCAAAAATTCACTTCATCATTTTAGGCCAAAAAACATCAAAATTCTCCAAGTCCCTCCACCATCCGCATGCCCTCTGTGCCACGTGTCCTCTCCCTATTCACTACGGGCCTTCGGGCCAAAATTTTATTTTGAAAATTTTGCATAATGAAAGTAAAATTTCCTAAGGAAATCCCGCCACCACCACCAATCCCCTAGCCAATCAAAATGTGCCACGTAAGCACTTCATTTTAGAAGGTGGAGCCACGGATTAAAATTTTCCTTTTACCAAAGTTTCAAAAAATGATAAGTTAGAGACATTTTACAATAACCCCCAGCTAATAGGAACCCGCCACATTGCCATTACCTTGAAATGATAAATTTGAAGGGAAAATGACACCTGTATGACCATAAAATCTTGAAAAAATTAAAGGATGCCCTAGAAATCAAATTTTTCAACAAGGATTGCAAATTTTTTGATTTTAAATCAACTGAATCATGTTTTGACATTATTTTCAACCTTAGGGTTGGTAAATTAACCCATATAATATATATTTGATCAATTTTGATTTTACACGATATGGTCAAGGGAAAATGACACAGCCTGCAAATTGGAAAAACCTAGGGCACAAATAAGAGCACACATGGATTTCTCTTTTAAATCAGGGCAGAACAACAAGTTTATGGGAATTTTTGAAACATTCAACCAGTGGGGAGAAAATTTAGATCACCAATTTGAGAAATAAAATATTTCTGAGAAAAATCAAACATGAAAAATTAGGGCACGCAATGCAAGCTCAGAAATGGCACTAACAACTTGTATGCAAGTTATAGTTCTATCTGAAACTTGAGGAGTATTTTGGAACTGTTGTTATGTTTCTTATTGATATGATGCTTATGCTTCATTTCATAAATATAAGGAACTGTGATAAAGCAGTAGATGGCTTGGTTCTTGTTTTTTAACTTGCGAAATTTTGATTGTTGCTGAAACACTCACACTACTTGATACATGTGTTGTATTATAATGGATAATATGGACTGTTAATAGTCCAGATAGGGTTTGGTGCTTTATTTTTTATTGTGACCATATGAAATGTTACATGGAAATTTCATTAAGAACACAACTTTCATATTTTGTTGTTGTTTGGTCTAAGCTATGTTAAGGATCTTACATTTTGTTTGAGTTGGGAAAAAGGGTTTGATAAGATGTTAACTGAAAATGAAAGCTCTATTCTTATTTTGAACTGTTTATAAGTAATTTCATTATATTTGGTCTAGCATTACGATGTTGGTGTATATATGAACTCATGATTGAGATATTGTGATGCAACACTATACAATCAATTTGTTACTTAGTGTTTTTAAAATTGTAACCTGAATGATGTGTTGGTTCAAATCTAATAGTCTTTTTGGTTTCTTTGATTAAAATATAAACTAAAAAGGGAACATGTTTTTTTCTGAACTTGTTTATAATCACGTGAATGATATTGATCCTTTGAGGGAGCTTACATTTTATATTGTGCTTGAATTTGTAGTTTGAGTCTTGGTCAGAACGTATTTTTAATATGTTTGTTTAGATCTTGTTATTTAAATTGAGTTTATTACTGGATTGAATGGTTCTAAATTCAAAATTAGTTTTGAAACAAACCACATGCATAAGGAGAAAACTGGAAGCATGGTTTAGTGGGTTTTTTGGTAAACTCTTCGAGATCTTGATCGAAATTAGCTTGTTGGTTTATCATTTTATTGGAATCCCAATCTGTTAGTTCTTATAGTGATGTGTTGAAATATTGACAAGATAGTTGTGTCTTGACTAAACTATTGGGAAATTTTGAGTGATAGCATCTACTTGGATTTCACACTTCTTGTTGGGCTCAAAGAAATAATGTTGATTATTTAAAAGATAAATTGTGAATCTTTAATGTCTGTGGGTTGTGTATGAACTTCATTGTTATAATGTTCTGAATGGAAAGTGGAACTCATGCATTATAATGGGAAGATTTTGAAAGGAAGGTAGCATTAAGTTTTCTTCTTTCCTTGAAGTTGTTCTTGTTATCTTCCTTGGGAACTCTTGTATGAACATAAACTGTATGTATATAAAAGGTAAATTGTTAATTAAGTTGCAAGGAATGATTACAAGTTACGATCATATTCTATTAGGACTCCTTTTCTAATGCAGTTGGGTTAAGTTCATAATTTTGGAACCTTCTGTTAATTATTCTTTTAGGAAAACGAGAATCATTACTTGATTAATCTTCTCATACTTGTCATTTGACTAAAACGAAGTAGAACGAGATTGATGACTAGTTTGTTGAAAAGAAAATGCAAACTTATTGGTTGGCTATTGCTCCATCTTTCCTTCCTGGATTTTTATATTGTTTTGTTCTGATGAATATCATAAATGTTTTATTTTAAGGTAGTTAATATTAAGTTAAAACATATTAGTTCATGATGTGAACTTGTTTCTAATTTGCATATATTATATGTTTTAGTAGGGTGAAATGGATTTTCTTTTTCTTTACTTGAAATTTAAATGAAAACATCTTAACGAGATTATGCCGTAAACACTTCTTTTATCTTATAGTGAAAATAAGTGTTGTATTCTATAGTGGTAGAATTGGAAAAAATGAGATGTTATGTTACGTTGTTGGTAAAGATAATTGATAGGATCAAGTATACTTTAATTTGTAAGACATATATTATAGATTATATTTTTTTCTTCTTTTAGAAGTGAATTCAAATTCATTAATGCTCTGCTTTTTTGATTGTTTTTACTTATGCTTGGTGTATGAAATACTAATTGTTCATTAAAGAAGGGTTGTTTTAATTGGAACAATTAGTGGAATGCACTTCATTTTAAGTCTTAGTGCTTATCATGCTCATTTCATTGAACTGACCCATGCTAGCAATTTTTACAGATGGACTTCGTAAGTGATAAAAGAAGGAAAAAACTTATATGATGTATTGGCTGATTTAAATCAGATTCTTATGAAGAATTTTGATTCGTTCTTGAGTTGTATAAAAAAAGGAAAAGTTATATTCTTTTGAATGAAGGTTGTTGTTATGTAGTATGCCTAAATGCATGAATTTGTAATTGTATAAGTTTTGAAAATGAATTGAAGGATGAGAATTTACTTGCATTGGTTGTGTAAATTATCTTGTACTTATGTAAAAGAAATGGAATCTTATCCTGATGATATTTTTCATATTATTTATATGTTTAAATGAATATTCTTGGATAAGTAGGATAAAGGGAATTAGAGTAATTTCCCTAAATGTGATGTAGCTAGATAAGTTACAAAATTTAATGTTCTTATCTAAACAATTTGTTATAGTAAGGTGATGTGTAATGAACATATAATGAACACTTAAGAATTTGTAAAGGACATAAAGGATGTGTTAAACCCTAGAACTTGACCATGAAGAGGAAGAATCTTCCTCTCTCATGAAAATGTAAACAAAAAGAGAGATATGATTTATAATCATTAGAATTCATTTAATAAAGTGTATTAAGTTATAACCTAGGTGGTTGTCACACTTCCTTGAATGATTAAATCACATTAAATGGAACTTATGAGGTTGTTGTCCTATTTTTTTTGGGTAATTGATTGTTGAGTCAAAATTATCGAACATCGAAAGAAATCCTAAGTTAAGGGAGTTATTCAAGGATTAATGGTACCTGATTTGGAAAAGAACTTTGGGAGAGTTGGATTAGGGTTTGGGAAAGGTTGTTGAAATATGCTTTTAATTATCAAAATTAATTATATATTAATAATCTCCAAGGGGTATGTACTTCTCGATGAGGCTATTCTTTAGGATGTTGGTACATGCAAACTGTATGATTATACCTTCGAGAAGATTAGGATCTTCTCAAGGATACATCAATGTAGTTAACATGTGGTAGAACCCTTCTGCATTAATCATCAAGATCTACACACTTTTGGAATTGAACTTAGTTTTCCTCCAGGAAGGGATAGTAGCATACTTAGGATATGAAGTAGCCCTCTAGGACTCAGGGTACCTTGGCACATGGGGTTGACCTAGGTTGACCCAGTATGCCAATAAACCCTAAGTCTTTGTGATCCTCTTCCTGTCATAACCTATGTTGTTAACTTAAACTAGGGTTAAACCTTGGGCAAGTGGACTGACAGAAGTCGGTAAAAGACATTCTAGATAACAATAGAGTGGGGGTGAAGGACGTATTCTAGATTGATGAGTATGTTTTCAAGGAAGAAGTAATATGAATAGTATGTTAGAAATCTTTGGCCAAAGTATCGCAAGCTGCTGATTGTGTTGTCCTATATCACCTAGTCTAAGAATCATGATGCAGATAGATATTGGTAGTAAATATTCAATTAGGTTCCTTAGACAGATCACTCAATACCTAGAATAGGGTAAGAGATCCAAATATACGTAGTATACAGAAAAGTATTCAATACTTAATGTTAAAACATTAATAGATCGGTAGTTTACCGAGTCATGAAATGAATAGATCGATAGCTCACCGAGTCATTACAGTTGCATATGGTTATCTGTTATGAGAATCATTGTTGTGGAATGTGTATTCTAAATTACGTATTTAGAACAGAGAACATTACTCATAAAAAAAATTCCCATATTTCTAAAGTCTTAAAATGGGAACGTTACATCTTGGTATCAAAGCTAAAGGTTGTATATCTTGGACCTATTATGTCCATAATCTGATAAAAACTTGAATTTTCTTGTAACAAAAAATGTTTAGGACAAGAGGAAATGTTGCGAATAATACTCCACCTGATTAAGGAGCAGCGATAACCCAAAAACTTGATGAGATCCTTGCTGCCTTGTTAGACACAAGAGATCATTTGGCTGTACTTGAACAACAAGTGATGGGTAATGAGGAGGAAGAAGAAGCTGGTACTAACAATCAGCCACCTCCTGAGGACAACCCCAATTTGGGTGTTGATAACAATAATGTTAATGTGCCTGTCTAGCTAAAAAAAAAAAAGGCAAAGTTGTCAGCTGAACTCACCAATGATATAAAAAGGATAAGTCCACCAAATTCTGATGGCACCACGTTAGGAGATGGAGCTGAGAATTGGCTCAGTGAAATGGAGAAGTAATTTGCAATAAGGAACTTCTCAGGGGAAACCAAGGCTATTTGGGGAGCATATCAGCTTTCCCATGAAGCATCTTCATGGTGGGACAACCGTAAGGCTGAGTTAAATATTGATGAAACTAACATCACTTGGGATCAATTTAAAAGTTATTTTAGGTGATGTTGGCTGCCAAAACTTTATTATGATCAGAAAATGACAAAATTTCAAAACTTAGCTCAAGAAAAGTTAACTATAACTGAGAATTGGGAAAGGTTTACGAAACTCCTCAAGTATGTACCTTAGTACCAAACTGATGAGAAGTTTAGGATATGGAAATTCATCATGGGATTGAATCCCATTATTGGGGGAGACGTTGATGTTCACAGCCCAACCACTATGGAAGGGGTTGTTGAAAAATACATAAGGCAAGAACATAATTTAAAGGCTATTTCTACTCATAAGGAAGAAGTACGGAAGAAAGTTCCAAACTCTTCTTTAGCTTCTCTTGCACCTAAAAAAGGACCATGGAAAAATTTTGGTAATAAAATTAAGTTTTCAGCTAATAATAATAAGAAAACAGTAATGAGTTTGTTGGAAATACACAGAACAATTTTTCCAAGAATAATAATAACGAACGGAAGTCCTATGGAGGTCAAAATGATAACTTTAAGGCTAGAAATAATTCTGAGTCTAAAAAGGGACCGGTAGGAGGCTTTTATAATTGTGGCAAAGATCATTACGTGAATCAATGTCCTTTGAATAAGGATGATCGTAATCAGCAGCACAAGATACATGTTGCAGTAGCTGACAAGCAAGCTAAAAAGTAAGTTACACCTATAGAAATTCATGGTAAGTTATTCGACATACCTGTTACTATTATTTTTGATACGGGAGATACTGAATGTTTTATTTCTAGTAAAATTGCTTCGAAACTTAAAAGAAAAGATGGAAAAATGGATAAATCATGGATTGTACATTATGGTAATAATTTTGTTCATACAATTAGTATTTGTCTTTTTGGGGAAATCCTTGACTTACCTAGTTTTTCCACTAAATTTGATCTCTATGTAGCACCTTTAAGATCTTATGATATAGTCATAGGCATAAATTGGTTAGAAAATCATAAAGCAAAGGTAGATTATTTTGAAAAACATATTAGTTATCTAGATGATCTATAGAAAATAGCAGAGATTCAAGGTGTAAAATGAGAAATTTTTGTTAGGAAATTGTCAGCTATGCAACTTAAAAAGGCCAAAAATAGGGGTTGTACCTTATATGTAGTAAAAAATTTAGAATCTACAGAAGAAAATAGTGATTTCATGAAATGTTATCCACTGTTACGGAACTACAGTGATGTGTTTCTAGAATAATTACTAGGATTACCACCCAAAAAGGAGTTTGACTTCACGATTGAAATCAAATCAAGTACTGAATCTATTTCTAAAGAACCTTATCGAATGACTACCATAGAGTTAGTAGAGCTTAAGGCTCAGTTGCAAGAACTTTTCTATTAGGTTTTGATTAGACCAAGTGTTTCACCTTAGGGAGCACCAGTGATCTTTGTGAAAAAGAAAGATGGAACACTTAGATTGTGCATTGATTACAGGATGTTAAATAAAGAAACAATCAAAAATAGATACCCACTTCCTATAATTGATGATCTATTTGATCAGATGAGTGGAGAATCGGTATATTCTAAGATATATATTCGATCTAGATATCATCAATTACAAATTAAGGATGAGGACATTCATAAAACGGATTTCAAGATAGGGCATGGGCATTATGAATTCATGGTTTTACCCTTTGGATTAACTAATGCACCTGCATCTTTAATGAACTTAATGAAGAATATCTTTCAAGAATACTTAGATAAGTTTGTGCTTGTATTCTTGGATGACATTCTCATATATTCTAAAAGTGTTGAGGAGCATCATGAACACTTGAAAATAGTTTTGGAAACTCTGAGAAAGAGACGGTTGTAGGGTAAGTTGTCCAAATGTTCTTTCTATGACACTAAAGTTCACTATTTGGGTCATGTTATAAGTAAAGATGGGATTGTTGTAGATCCTTCTAAAATTGTAGCTATAACCGAGTGGCCTGCACCAAAGAATGTACATGAAGTTAGAAGCTTCATGGGCCTTGTGGGTTATTATAGAAATTTTTTTAAGGATTTTCTAAGGTGGTTACACCAGAAAACTTCATTGCAGAAAAAGGATAAGAAATTTGTTTGGAATGATAAATGTGAATCTAATTTTAAAATTTTGAAAAATTAGTTGACTTTAGCACCTATTTTAGTTGTACCTGATCCTAATGGAGACTTTAATTTTGTAACGGATGCATTCAGGGAAGGTCTTGGAGGTATTTTGTTACAAAATGATCATTTCATAGCTTATGAAAGTAGAAAAATTAAGTTACATGAGTTGAATTATGCTCCACATGATTTAGAGCTTGTTGTCATAGTTCATGCACTTCAAGTTTGGAGGCATTATCTACTTGGTAAACCATTTAATTTGAAAGCTGATCATCTTGAGTTGAAGTACATTTTCACTCAGCCAAATCTGAGTGTAATACAATGAAGGTGGCTAGATTTTTTGTCTCAATACTATTTTGACATAAGTTACATTAACGGAAAATAGAATAGAGTGGTTGATGCTCTAAGTCGTAGGAAGCACATTTCTGCTCTTATAACACTAACAACTTAGTTTAAGGATGAAGTAAAAAGTGTTATGGAATCTAATTCTTACTTTCAGCAAGTAAAAATAGCACTTGATGCAGATCCAAAAGATGAAAGGTATAAAGGTTTTCACTTTGATAATAAAGGAATCTTACTATATGAAAAGAGAGTATACATACCTTTTCCTAATGATTTAGGAAAGAAATTGTTGGCAGAGTTTCACAATTCACCTTTTTCTGGACATGCTGGCATTACAAAAATGCTTGCTGATATAAAACAACAATATTTCTAGAAAGGAATTTAAAAGGATGTTATTGATTTTGTGACTCATTGTCTTGAATGTTAACGTGTAAAAGAGGAACATATGCACCTAGCCAGTTTATTATATCCTCATAGCATACCGCAATACAAATGGTAGGTAATAAGCATGGATTTTGTACAAGGATTTCCTATGTCAAGAAATAAACATGATGTTATTTTGGTAGTACTTTATAAACTAATGAAAGTAGCTCATTTTATTGCTGGAAATCTAAAGGATGATTCTCCTGTTTTGGCTAAAAGATTTGTACATGAAATTTTTAGATTATATGGAGTACCTGAATTAATCATATCTGATAGAGACCCTAGAATGACATCAAGGTTTTGGCAAACGCTCAATGTAGCTCTTAGAACTAAACTGAATTTCAGTTCTGTGTATCATCTGGAAACGGATGGATAGACTAGAAGAGTAAATCAGGTTTTGGAAGATATGTTACGTATGTATTGTATGGATCAGTAGTATAAGTGGAGGAGTACCTTCCATTAGTTTAATTTTGCATAAAATAATACATATCATACTTCTCTTAAGATGGCACCTTTCGAGGCACTTTACGGAAGGAAATGCAGAACCCCTATTAGTTTGGATAGCATTGAGGATAGAGAGGTAATTGGACCTGAAATCCTTACAGGAAATGGAACAAGAAGTTAAAATGATTCGTGAACGCTTGAAAGAAGCAAAAGATAGACAAAAGAGTTATGCTAACTTAAAGTGGGTTGACAGGAAATTTGAACTTGGTGAGAAGTTTTTTCTTCTGGTTAAACCAAAAAAAAGTTCTATAACTTTTGGCAAGGCTGTTAAGTTATCACCTCATTATGTGGGACCTTTTGAAATAGTCAAAGTAATCAACCCTATAGCTTATCGTTTAGCACTACCACCTACTCTGTCATGAATGCATGATGTTTTCCATATTTCTTTGCTTAATAAATACATTTCAGATTTATCACATGTGTAAAATTAGAATTCCTTGTAGGTCCAAGATGCAGGAATAATCATGGTTAAACCCATTCAAGTGATGGAAACTCACCAGTTGCATTTAAGAAATCAAGAAATAAGTCAATGTAAGGTCTAGTGGGACCAGTTTAGTGAAGAGAGTGCAACTTGGGAAAATCTATAGGATATGAAAACTTATTTTCCATATCTATTTGAGCATAATTGAATCTATTGACTGATAAAAAATTTTATTATGATTTTATCTTTATATGACATTAAGTAAGCCAGTTTTGGGCAGATATTTATTTGATTTGAATAAAAATTTATTTAATGCTGATTTCTGGAACTATAAGGTTTTGAAATATTTGACTTAGGATTAGAGAAGTGAGTGAATTGACTATCCTTGATGTAAATTGTTAAAAGAGATAATCACTAGGACGATGATTATTTTAGGAGGGAAGAATGTAACACCCTTGACAGTTGTTATTTTCCTCCTTTGCATTTCAAGTGTTGACATGTGATTTTCCTTATAAGGATATGTTCTTCTGATTATTGGAAATCATGCTTGATATGGATAAGTCTTTTCTACTCTTAAGATCCTTTGACTGAATTGGAATGGCTTTCCTGAATCCATTTTTTTTCACTTCTTGTAGGTGATTTGCAATCTTGGTTTAAAATTTGTAAACTTACCTATTTATCTGACTCATCCTTGGATCAATTTCAGTGATCCAAGGAATGTTTTAAATCTGCTCTGTTGAACGAATGGTAAAATTGACATTCCATGAATTAAGATACACATTGGACTAAACTTTGTAGTTACAAGTTTTTTTTTTTTTGTGTGAACGTGTTTCCATTCAGTGGTTTGTTTTTCTTGGGTCTTTGGAGATCGACCATGGCAGGTCATTGCTGATGAAAATGGAAATGCAACTTGTTCACGACATAGGAGAGATCCAGGATCCTATATAGGACTAACCTACAGGATCCTAAGCTAGGTAATATATATATATATATATATATATATATATATATATATATATATATATATATATATATATATATATATAGTTCTACCTAAGCTATGTCACTTGATAGAATTCTGATTCTAACCTTAAGCTTCTTATTCTGTTAGGATTGGTTGATTTGCAACCTAACCTAAGCTTGGTTCAAATGGAATTGGAAAGGTTACTAGGTATTAAAATTAACCTAGATCCTAATACTACAAGGTAATATTGTAATCTAACCTAATGCCTAAAACTATTGTGTTTTGAATTAATTTGCCTATGTGGAAATTATCTAAACCTATTTGCTAAGGCCTATGGTGGGGGTTAGTTGTTAGTGTTATATCCTAAGGTATAAATTTTAATCTACCTAAGATCTAACCTAAGCAATCTAATCTATCCTAAACTAATGGATATGAATGGGGACTTAAGTGGTCGCATGCATTTGGGTGACAGTTCCTAAGGCATTTATGTTATTGATAAGGTTAGTAAATGCATACGGACTGCCAGTTTTGGTAGGGACTAGATGACTTGGTGCAGAGGCTTAGGTGGAAGTGTTACTAAAATGGAAATGCATGTTATTTTTGACTTGGCATTCGCCAGACTTGGAAGGCGGTGGCAAGGAAGATTAGGTAGGAGATTTGGAATTAATGGAATTTATTACTTTCGGTTTTTGTGCTCAAACCATCTTGGTAGGCATGCAAGCAAATTTTTCTTGGGTTGTTTCACTTTGCATGTTTCGTGATTTTTACTCTGCATGCTCTCTGGTTTTTCAAACCAGTAGATTTAACTAAACTTCATGGCTATTTTTGAAGTTTCGAATCTATTTTCATTTCATGGAATGTATAAGAGGAATTATGGAAAAGGAATTTGGTTGTTTGATCTTTCGTGGAAAAGAGGAGAGGTAGTGAGCTCAACTAGAGGTCTTCTTCGATTTGACAGAGACACTATCAGGCATGATAGGCTCTAACTATTAAAATCTCTTTCTTTCTTCTAAGTGTTTTCATTAAAACAACTCTGTTCTGTTGAGTTTTGTGCATTGCATGCTCTATCTAGTTAATTGGTTGCTGGGTTTAGTAAATCTTGCATTCTTGGTTTTGAATCCATGGTATATGTGATTCTGTAGGAAACTTATGTTGTATTGTTTTAGCACAAGAACTATGCATGCAAGAATGAATTTGGTAACTCTGCTTGGCATTTTTGTTTTTGGTAATTGTTTGTTTTGGTTCTGACAACTTTCGTTGCCAATAAATTACTAGCTGAGTTTTTATGGAAACTCTGAGTTCCACCTGTGTTTGTTGAGATTAGTGTTTTGTGAACTCGATATGTTTTGTGATCTCGAGCTAGTAAAGAGCTCATGTTTTTATGGAAGCTTGTATGCAAGTTTGAGTTCTGTCTGAAACTTGAGGAGTATTTGGGAACTGCTGTTAGGTTTCTTGGTGATATGATGCTTGTGTTTCATTTCATAAATATAAGGAACCGTGATAGAGCAGTAGATGGCTTGGTTCTTGTTTTCTAACTTGCAAAAATTTGATTGTTGCTGAAACCCTCACACTGCTTGATACATGTGTTGTATTATTATGGATAATATGGACTATTGATAGTCTGCATAGGGTTTGGTGCCTTGTGTTTTATTGTGACCATATGAAATGTTACATGGAAATTTCATTAAGAACATGATTTTCATATTTTTTTGTTGTCTGGTCTGAGCTCTGTTAAGGATCTTACATTCCATTTGAGTTGGGAAACTAGGGTTTGATAAGATGTTAATTGAAAATGGAAGCTCTATTCTTATTTTGAACTATTTATAAGTAATTTCATTATATTCGGTCTAGTATTATGATGCTAGTGTATATATGAACTCATGATTGAGATATTGTGATGCAACACTATACAATCAATTTGTTACTTAGTGTTTTTAAAATTGTAACCTGAACGATGTATTGGTTCAGATCTAATAGTCTTTTTGGTTTCTTTGATTAAAATATAAACTAAAAAGGGAACATGTTGTTGTCCAAACTTGTTTATAATCACTTGAATGATCTTGATCCTTTGAGGGAGCTTACATTTTACATTGTGCTCAGATTTGTAATTCGAGTCTTGGGAAGAATGTATTTTTAATATGTTTGTTTAGATCTTGTCATTTAAATTGAGTTTATTACTAGATTGAATGGTTCTAAATTCATAATTCTTTTTGAAACAAACCACATGCGTAAGGAGAAAACTGGAAGCATGGTTTAGTGGGTTTCTTGGTAAACTCTTCAAGATCTTGATCTCAATTAGCTTATTGGTTTATCATTTTATTGGAATCCCAATCTGTTAGTTCTTATAGTGATGTGTTGAAATATTGACAAGATAATTTTGTCTTGACTGAACTATTGGGAAATTTTGAGTGTTAGCATCTACTCAGATTTCACACTTCTTATTGGGTCCAATGAAATAATGTTGAGTCTTTAAAAGATAAACTGTGATTCTTTAGTGTCTATGGGCTATGTATGAACTTCATTGTTATAATGTTTTGAATGGAAAGTGGAACTCATGCATTATAATGGGAAGATTTTGAAAGGAAGGTAGCATTAAGTTTTCTTCTTTCCTTGAAGTTGTTCTTGTTCTCTTCCTTGGGAACTCTTGTATGAACTTAAACTGTATGTATAGAAAAGGTAAATTGTTAATTAAGTTGAAAGAAATGATTACATGTTAGGATCATATTCTGTTAGGACTCCTTTTCTAATGCAGTTGGGTTAAGTTCATTTGTTTGGAACCTTCTGTTAATTATTATTTTAGGAAAAAGAGAATCATTACTTGATTAATCTTCTCATACTTGTCATTTGACTAAAATGAAGTAGAAAGAGATTGATGACTAGGTTTGTTGAAAAGAAAATGCAAACTTATTGGTTGGTTATTGCTCCATCTTTCCTTCCTGGATTTTTATATTATTCTGTTCTGATGAATATCATAAATGTTTGATTTTAAGGTAGTTAATCTTAAGTTGAAATAGATTAGGTCATGATGTGAACCTGTTTCTACTTTGCGGATATTATATGTTTTAGTATGGTGAAATGGATTTTCTTCTTCTTTACTTGAAAGTTAGATGAAAACATCTTAACGAGATTATGCCATAAACACTTCTTTTATCTTATAGTAAAAATAAGTGTTGTATTCTATAGTGGTAGAATTAGAAACAATGAGATGTTATGTTTTGTTGTTGGTAAAGATAATTGATAGGATCAAGTATACTTTAATTTGTAAGATAGATATTATAGATTATATTATGTTCTTCTTTTAGAAGTGAATTCAGATTCATTAATGCTCTACTTTTCTAATTGTTTTTACTTATGCTTGGTGTATGAAATACTAATTGTTCATTAAAGAAGGGTTGTTTTAATTGGAAAAATTAGTGGAATGCACTTCATTTTAAGGCTTAGTGCTTATCATGGTCAGTTCATTGAACTGACCCATGCTAGCAATTTTTGCAGATGGACTTCGTAAGTGATAAAAGAAGGAAAAAACTTATATGATGCATTGGCTGATTTAAGTCAGATTCTTGTGAAGAATTCTGATTCGTTCTTAAGTTGTATATAAAAAAGAAAAATTTATATTCTTTTAAATGAAGGTTGTTGTTATGCGGTATGCCTAAATGCATAAATTTGTAAATGTATAAGTTTTGAAAATGAATTGAAGGATGATAATTTACTTGCATTGGTTGTGTAAATTATCTTGTACTTATGTAAAAGAAATGGAATCTTATCCTGATGATATTTTTCATATTATTGATATGTTTAAATGAGTATTCTTGGATAAGTAGGATAAAGGGAATTAGAGTAATTTCCCTAAATATGATGCAGCTAGATAAGTTACAGAATTTAATGTTCTTATCTAAACAATTCATTATAGTAAGGTGATGTGTAATGAACATATAATGAAAACTTATCAGAATTTGTAAAGGACATAAAGGGTGTGTTAAACCCTAGAACTTGACCATGAAGAGGAAGAATCTTCCTCTCTCATGAAAATGTAAACAAAAAGGGAGATATGATTTATAATCATTAGACTTCATTTAATAAAGTCTATTAAGTTACAACCTAGGTGGTTGTTACACTTCCTTGAATGGTTAAGTCACATTAAATGGAACTTATGAGGTTGTTGTCCTATTTTTTGGGTAACTGCTTGTTAAGTCAAAATTATCGAACATTGAAAGCAATATTAAGTTAAGGAAGTTATTCAAGGATTAATGGAACCTGATTTGGAAAAGAACTTAGGGAGAGTTGGATTAGGGTTTGGGCAAGGTTGTTGAAATCTACTTTTAATTATCCAAATTAATTATATATTAATAATCTCCTAGGGGTATGTACATCTCGACGAGGTGGTTCTGTAGGATGCTAGCACACACCAACTATAGGGTTGTACCTTCAAGAAGATTAGGATCTTCTCAAGGATATAGCCATGCAGTTAACATGTGGCAACACCCTTCTGCATTGATCGTCAAGATCTACACACTTTTGGAATTGAACTTAGTTTTCCTCTAGGAATGGATAGTAGCATAGTTAGGATATGAAGTATCCCTCTAGGACTCAGGGTACCTTGGCACATGGGGTTGACCTAGGTTGACCCAGTATGCCAATATACCCTAAGTCTTTGTGAGCCTCTTCCTATCATAACCTATGTTGTTAACCTGAACTAGGGTTAAACTTTGGGCAAGTGGACTGATAGAAGTCAGTAAAAGATATTCTAGATAACAATAGAGTGGGGGTGAAGGATGTATTCTGGATTGATGAGTATGCCATCAAGGAATAAGTAATATGAATAGTATGTTAGAAATCTTTGGCCAAAGTATCGCAAGCTACTAATTGTGTTGTCCTATGTCACCTAGTCTAAGGATCATGATGCAGATGGATATTGGTAGTAAATATTCAGTTAGGTTCCTTAGACAGATCACTCAATACCCATAACATGGTAAGAGAACCAAATATACGTAGTATACAAAAAATTATTCAATACTTAATGTTAAAACAAGAATAGATTGGTAGTTTACCGAGTTATGAAATGAATAGATCGGTAGCTCACCGAGTCATTACAACTGCATATGGTTATCTATTATAAGAATGGTTATTATGGAATGTGTGTTCTAAAAAACATATTTAGAACAGAGAACATTACTCATAAAAAAAATTTCCCTTGTTTCTAAAGTCTTAAAATGTAAATGTTACATTTAATTCAGTTTTAAAAGTGCGAGGGATTATGAGCTTGTACTGTTGTTGTCTTAACTATTGAGTATTGATAGAAAAACCTTGGATCAATTCCATTGATCTAAGGTATGCTTCAGTTCCCCTTACTTTATTTGTGTGGTTAACTTGGGATTCCAAAACAGAAGGTGAAGTGGGACTGAGTTTTGTTTTGTTTATAAAATTAAAGGACCCAGCTTCAGGTGTCCTTGCTTTGCATCATAATGTAATTAGTAAGTGTTAATGCAAATCTACAGCATCCCCTAAATGACCTTTAGATCTGCAGTCCAGAATTGGGGCATTTAGTGTGACTACACAACATTGAGTTTTCTCCAAGGTGTGGGACCTCGTAAGGTGAGAAAACTCTCTAGAGAAAGCTAGTTCTTACCCCTCTGTTTAGGTGTATGCATGAATTTTTCAGAGGTTCAATGCTAAATCCTACTCTATATTCCAAGGATACAGAGTTAAAAGATGTAAAAGGAAACAAAAATAAGTAAAAAAATGGTGATACACCAAAGGAATGATGAACAATTTTTTTGTTGGTAAACACAAACCAAAACTTTACATGCAATAGCCAAACACAAATAACCAATCTTGTAATAGAAGATCAACTAAGAACAATGAAGACAAAAAAGGGGTAAAAATCACCCACATGTGTGTATTATTGCCCTACATATCGATACAATGTGTTACAAATGGCCACAAGGAAAAAATACATGTAATTTTAATGGAAGGTCTAATAAAATCCACTAATTCACTTGGCAAAGGGAAGAGGGGAGTCTTCAAAACAAGAAATAATTTTCCACCTTTTCAAATGAGCTGAAATTTGGCATAGATCAATCAAACAGAACGAAGAAAGGTGAAAAAACATGGGCAAATTGATTCGACATATCCAACCACCAAAAAGATTCATTAAAATAGCAAGGGAACCCTCACAAATCCATTTTTTGATGCATTCGGCCATGTTGGAGAAGAAACAGATGCCATACTTCATCAATTTTGGTAGTTAGGGGTTAGTTCTACATTTTTTCCCATGCCAGAGACATTTCTTCAAAATTTTCCCATCAAATTCCACACAGATTCAAAATTGAGGGGCTCATCATGTAGAGAATTTCAACATCTTTCCAATGATACCAAAATCATGAAAATCTGAGCTATGGTGTGAAAGATATGCCCTTCTAAAGATTTGGGTGAAAAATGGCAAAATTAGGGCAAAATTTGGGTTCACAGGCCAAAATCCTCCCCTTTGCCCTCTTTTCTCAAATTGGGAAATTTTTCCAAAAAATCTTCATGCCCTACTTCTCCACTGCTAATGTGGACACGTGGCATCATCCTATTGCTCGATGAGACCACAGGTTCATTTCTTTCCTTCAACCTTTTTGACCAAAAAGGAAAAAACTTAACTTCTTCCTGACCCCCACCGTGGTGCTGCTGACATGGACTAAACACATGGTGTCTTTCTATTGGATGTGGAACCCTGGTCATTTTCCTTCCATTTTCCTTTTCTAGATCCATGGGCCGATTCTTGACTTTAACTCTTTTGTCCAAAAAGGCTAAGTGGAAAAATTTTCTCCCTAGCCCCACACATGCGCTTTATTCCTCCTCCGAGCCTGCAGGATAAAATTTGACTCTTACCATTTTGACAAAAATTCCTAAGTGCTAAAATTTTCCCATCACTCTGCTAGTCCACCAAATCTCCTTGGAAAAAATTCTCCCTTTTGTCTACCGGACCACTTTGGGAAAATTTCCCCTTTAAACTGTGCTGAGCCATAACTCAAAAAATACAAGGAGTTAGGAGGACTTCTTTACCTTTCTATAAAGGGGAATAAAGAAAAATCCTATCTGATGAATCCATTTCTATGAACTTTTAAGTGCTTTAAATTTGAAAAAATATGCCTACAGAAAAAGGAAGGAAGAATGAAGGCAAGTTAACCAAAACAAGCATGGGCTTATTTTGGATAACAATTTTGGCGTCTCAGAGGGGTCATCTACCTGCTAGATGAAGTGACCAACTACCTGAAGAAATCCATTGGGCATGGAGTCATGAAATCAACTACTTGTTACTCTCAATTCATTAGAAACTCTCTAAGATGAAGACTGTGAGATTAGAAAATTACTTTCACCTAGAACATGATCTGTAAAAGATGCATCCTTGGGGCAACAAAACCTATGCCAAAGCACTTAGGGAAATATAAATCTAAGCTACAACAAAATAATGTGCATAATAACTTGGGGGAATAAAGAAAAATCTAAACTAATATGTACAAGGTGAGAAGTTCCCCTTTTAGTAGCAATGCTTTAGATGGATTCCATTAATTGGAATCTATAGTTCCTCACCATCCAATGTAGAATATTGGAAGGCATTGTTATTTTTGTATTTTGTGACCATGTAGGGACCACTCCTAATGGCATCAAATTTTTAATTCCTTCCTATATTTTCTCGGTCTACATCCCATTTCAACACTAAATCTCCAACTTGGAAAGTTCTATCCTTAGCCTTCTTATCAAAGCTTCTCTTGATCAATTATTGGTCCTTTTCCACTATTTTGGCTACATACTCTATGATTTCTTGGAGTTCCATCAATTCTACATATATAACCTCCATGGGCTCACACTCCAACAATTCCAATTGCTTCATGAGATCCAATGTTGGCAACTCAAGTGACATAGGAAAGACTACCTCTTTCCCATAAACAAGTCTAAATGGAGAGTTACCTGTGGATCTCTTGGGAGTTATCCTATCAGCTCATATAGCTGATTTAAGCTTAGTGTGCCAAGTCCTCTAATTTTCATCAAGATTCCTCTTGATGATCCTTAATAGATTCTTGTTTGTGGACTCAGCTTGGCCATTACCTTTAGGGTAATAATTTTAGGAAGTGCTCAAATAGATCCCATTTCTAACAGCCCATTTAGTTGCCTTTGATCATATGAATGCCAAGGCATTATCTGATATTATAGTGGTAGGTATACCAAATCTGGTTGTTATCCCCTCATAGAAGTCTAGAATTCTAGATTCATTTTCCTCTTTGAGTGCCACTGCCTCAGTTTGTAGTCATTTTTTACCCTTAACATAAAGAAAGGAACCCCATGCATGTTGGCCTATCACCCAGCAAAATCTAGGAACTCACCCAAGGCACGCGCGGGTGCCAAGTCTCTCTTTTATGTGAGTTTAGTGGGAAACATCATCTATGATTTATGTTTAAAAAGACCTTATAAATGGATTCAGGACATACACGAACATAGGGCTCAGGACAACCTCTAGATCCTTGACAGTCATTTCAGGTAGAGTACTTAATAGAATATATAACATGTATCACTTCAAAAAGAAACATACAAGCATCCTTACTTAGCATGAAAGGAAAGAGAACTCATGAGAGAGAAGTATGCATTAGAATCATTGATATTCATGTATATATATAACAGGTAACCTCATTACATCCATTGAGCCATTACAGAGTGTCACAGAGAAGCAGACCACAGTCATGCATTACAACTGGACTTATGTAACTAAGCTATCAAAAATAAAATTACAATCCCATGCCTAATACATTCTCTCCGGAATGCAATTATCCACTAGCAGAGTCCTCATAGTAATTCTACAGAGCTCCACCCATACTCTCCATCTCTCCCTTTTACTCTGTAGGCACTTGTATTTATATCTTTTTTGGACTACCAACTCATCCTCTAGTGCCCTCAGATCTGATGCCAAGTGTTTGAATGTGGTCCTCCATGTGAGCATCCTCCTTCAGGCCTGAGCTTCCCACTTTATCCCATGATGTACTTCTAGAAGATTCTACCACAGGCATGCTCCTTCCTGGGCCAACCTGTCACTAGGTTGACACCTTATCCATGCACAGTCAGGTCATACTTTTCACATGTTCTACTCTAAACATCCAATTTTTCTAAGTCCCAAACCCTTGGTTTTGTCCATGTGCACATTGTGCAGCACCATAGGATTCCTTAAACCCTTTTCTAAAACCTTTCCTTGCATGCTTTGTCCTGCGTGACCTTTTGTACTTAGTTAATATTCCAGGGGCCCAACATCACCCCACACTACGCCTATTCTCCATCCGCGGGAAAACTTTCCTTAGTGAGAGAAAGAAATACAAATAGGCTTACGCCTAGGAAAAGAATAAGAGGATGAAAGAATGGGAAAGAATAAATAATGGGAGAGTGAAATAATCATTGCAACAGACTGGGAAAATCCTTTTGTAAATTGGCCTCCAGTTTATTCCAGCATCGACTTCACCCTATGCGACTCTTTGACAGAGGTCGCTGACCAGGGTGCTTACCTCTTCAAAATTCATATCCATCTCCTTGCACGCTCATAACATCCATGATTTTCTCCAACTCTTTGCATATATCCTCCAACGCATCCATTCTTTGTGTGATATGCGGAAATATAGCTCTTTTAACTAGTTTTTGATTGAAACCCGTAAGGTTTCAATGGCCTCTTATTTCTTCTCAACCTCGGAAAGGATTTTGTCTTGTTCCGCCCTATTCCCCTTGTTTTTCTCCTAGAACTCCTTGAGTTCAGCCTCGTGAGTGGCAAATAGGGTGCCTGCCACTTTGTCTCTATCCACTGTAATTGTCGTACATGGCCTCAGTAGTCCAGGAAGTGGCCCTTACATCAGCAAGCACTTTGTTGTACTCTGCAACAAGCACCATGATTTTCAACTTATCTTCCCTCTCTAAGTGCGCAGCCACTTCCTCTGTAGATTCTCAAGGCTGGTGGCTGTCTTTCCATGGTGAGAACTTTTTTCAAATCCTCTAGGCATCCCAAGGTAGATCCATACTTCTGTGTGGGAGATGCCAGGTCCGGATGTTTTAATAGTATGGCCCCGTTGATGGATTCTACCTTCTTGTACACAACACTCACCTTGGCCTTTTCATCCTTCAATTCCCATTGCCACTGGGCACTGATTAAGTTTTCCTGGACCAACTCCTTGGTTAATGTAGCTAGCTCCTTTTCCTTCTCCTTCAGTTCCCCTTCTAGATCCCTGATCCTATCATTTCCACCCGAAGAGTCTAGCTTCTATCTCAATGGAGACTTTGTTAAGTGCATTTTCTCAGTTGTTCATCTGAGAGTTATTGGGTATCCACCACAGGGTTATCCTCTCCTAGTCCTAGCAATGTTACTATTTCCCCTTGGCTTACCTCAAACTCTGGTTCATCAAGGTGGGACTCAATCACCCAAGAGATCATCTTTTGTTTCCATGGGTAGGCAGCCTCCTTGTCGAAAGATGACATGCATACAAGCTCCTCTATTAGAAGTGTACTCTAGAACCGTGTGAAAGACACCTTCTTGGGGTCATCAATATAACCCATCTCTTGACCTCCCTCCCTCTACACACCTTCCTCCCATGCATGTTCCCTTGGGAATACTTACAGTCAAAACCAGGCCTCTAGTGCCACCACATTCCTCTTATCGTGCTCTCCTTCTCCTTGTTTAAAACTAGCTCCACACTGCGCTCCACCTTGTCCTCCACTAGGTTCTCAATGTTCCTTGTATCTTCTTCTACTACCACCTTGGTCTCTTGTTCTTGTGCCGAGCTTGGCACCTCTTGTTTCTGTGCGCTAGCCTCTTCATCTTTTCCCATGTCCTAGGTGCTTCCTCCTGCTTGGCTATCCTTGCGCTGCACAAAAAGAAACCCTTGTTCTTCTTCTCTTCCTTCCTCCTCCAAATCATGTATATTAAAAATAGGTGGCCCTTGATCTTTCCCAGGGTCCTCTTCCCCACTTATTTCTTCCTCACTACCATCCTTCTCTTCCATGCACCTATCCATACTTCCAACTTCTTCTGAGGTGGTCCCCTCTTCTACCTTGTACTTTTTCCTAACTAGAGATTCCAGTGTAGGTGACTCTGTTTCTTCTTTTGAATACTCCTTATCTGATGGTTCCTCTAGTTCAAGAGTCTTTTCCCTAATTACGGCCTTTTTCTTATGTACGTATGTGCTAGTTCTGACACTTGTCCTGAGGGAACCTATTTCCTGTGTCCCCACCACACTAGGGATTTTCTTTTCTGGTTCTTTTTCCTCCCATTTGAGTGGGTCCTTTTCCTTCCAGTTGGATCCTGAGGTATAGATACCTCATTCTCTAGGTATGTTCCCTTCTCTACCTTGGGCCTTATGCAAATGAAAACGTGTGCACCACGGATCCTCCTGCAATGGGTAGGGTCATGGGCCTTATCATTTTTACTTCATGAGACACGTACCTCTCTATGTACACGTGCACTTTCCAAGGTAGACCAACCCTTTGCACAATTCCTTGTGGTCTTTTTCCAAGCCACCAAGGTCGAACTTAAACTTTTTGGACTCCTTGAATCTGTTTACTCCCGCTTAGAAGTACTAAGCTGTGAAGGCAAAGGGGAGTTTGCACCAAGGGCTCCAAGAGTCATCTATTAACTTGAATCTTCCCAGGTAGTAATGCCTGGTACATAGCAAATTTTTTCCTCTCCCTTAGTGGCCACTGGTAGTTGTTTGGGAATTCTCCATTATTCCCCGAATGCATTCCTCAGGTGTGTGTACCACTTCTCCAAGCATGCCTTGTGCACTGTTGTCATAGTGTCATAAGCGTACTTCTCAAATCTTTTGGTGGGTGAGGGGTTTTCATCAAGGTACTCCCATACAAATTTATCTGATGTGTCTAGTACCCTGATCTCTGAAAACATGATGGTTAGCAGCACATTTCCAAAAAGGATCCTGTCACCTTCCTTCGCGCAGTTGATAATTTCATTCCACGATGAATGCAGAAAAATTATAGATGGTGCCCTCTGAAATTTTTCTACAAATGTTTAACCATGGCTTACTAACTTGAGTCCATCTCTCCTGGCTCTGTTTAGGTTCAACACCAGGTGTGCATGGCCATCTTCATTACTAGATCCTTGATGTCCATGACATCATAGTATCTTGACCCCTTTTTGCAGGACAAGAGTGGCGATAGTTTCCTTAATCGCTTCCTTGTCTATCAAATCATCTTCCAACCCATCTTCTTCACAGATGAGGCCTGTGAATTGTGAAATGAGTTGAGGATTTAGGCACATCTTACACCCCGTAAAGTGGAAATAGTCCTCATGCATGCATGACATCAGCCACTGGTACAGTTTCTCAGGTTTCCTAAAGTAGGGAAACTCAAAGAGTTGTAGTAACCCTGCCTTCTCCAACTTGACCTTCACGTCATCATTATATATAGGAAAACCTTCTAGCATCCTCTTGTTTGTTGGGCACACTAACTCCAATGCCAACTCATTTTCAATTGTACCTGTCTGATGATTATAATAATTTACAGACATATCCATAAGATGGGACTCCCACTCCTTCCCCAACAACACTCCATCTAGGTACTACATTTCTACATATCATTCCTCATTTGTGCTTGCCTCAATTTCTTGTTGTTTTCCCTTGCCCTTTCCCTTTCCCTTCTTGGGTGTACTAGCTAGTTTCTTGGGTGCCATTTTCTAGGTCTTCTACCCACTTCAAATTACTTCTGCTACTTTTTCTTCCACTCTCTCCAACCCTGGATCTCGAACTTGTGAAGAAATTTACTTAACCCCATGCCCTAGTTCTTCAAACCCTAACTAGGATACTCCCTTCACAAGAAGGACATCTCCTCACACTTTCTCCTATGCCCATGAAATCCCTTCCTCTTGGTTTGTAAATCTTAACTAGCTATTCACGCTTCAATTGCTCCAAATTTTTCTTCACATGGATCAGTTCTATTTTTTGGAAGCCCTAGTTTGCAAAGGTGCAAAAAGCACTTCATTCTCTTATACACAAAGTGAAAAATGAAGTGTCCCAACCCCCTTATTTATATTTTTTCCATTTTTGAGAATTAAATGCTACTTCACCTACCACCATACTTTCTTCATTTAATGCAGGATTTTTCAAACAAATCCCGACTTGAGAACTTTCCCTTCTGTGCTGAACCTACGTGAAAAACTCCTCCAACCTTCTGGCATGCAACCAATCTGACCTGACAAGAGACTCTTACGTGTGCAAAACCAATGCACTCGAAGGCACTTCTTCTATCCTAATTTTTGCTCTCGCCTACCTCATGTTGCTTAATGCACTTTCTCCTCCTTTGTACATGGGATCTAAAAGTAGCTTTATCTTGGCACCAATCATCCTTTTTCTCTCTTTTCTCTCCATACACCTCTTTCAACCGGGCCATTCAATAGGGATTTTTAACACAAACTTCCTTGGCACTCTAACCATGCGCTCCTTCACATTACTCCACCCCACACTTAAAATGATGTGCATGGTCCTCTGCGCACTTACAAATTCTCAAAAGTAGCAATAAGGTTACTAGCTGCCCAAGGCACAAAACAAAACAACAACGTGAAAGGGAAACACAAGAAAATGAATGCATAAAGGAAATTTCTAAACTAACTAGCAAAACTACCTTATTTACAAACACCAAGAAGACTTATTTATAATAGCGCTTCAGCCTACTCCCATTGAAGTGTCCAGGAAACTTCTGTCCCATCCAGCACTTGCAACTGGCACGCGCCCGTAAATCAAGGATGTACGAGATTGTGTAAGGACCCAACCAATGGAATTTTCAACTTCCCAGGATGGCACATAAACTTAGAATCATATAGTAAAACCATCTGCCCAACCTCAAACTTCTTGTTTCTAATGTGGTGATCATGCCAAGCTTTCTGCTTTGCTTTCTCTATTGTTTGGCTCCACCTAGTGAGTGATCGTCTTTCATCCAATTTCATTAACTCCTTAATTATTTCTTCCAGCACTTGTCTCATCATCCAACCCTCCTATGCACATGTTATTCGCAGAGAAGGTAACATGAATTCAACCGGTAGAATAGCTTCCATGCCAAACACCAATTGAAATGGTGTGGCTTTGTTCAACCTTTTATACATTGTCTTGTAAGCCCACAATACTGTCGATACTTTGTCATCCCAATCTTGTCTTCCAACATCATAAATTTTGGTCAGGGTATGACTCAGTATTTTTTTGAATGCTTCCATGGTTCCATTTTCTTGTGGGTGATAGGGCGTAGTCTTGTGATGAGCCACCATGAACTCTGATAACAGGATCCTCACGGTCTCATTCAAGAAATGTGTACCCCTATCAGCTGGTCAAACTCAACAGGCATCCATACCTCATGATAATGTTCTCCCACAAGAACCTTACCATTGTGGTTGCTATGTGCAATCTTTAGTTGGGGCTTCCTCTACCCACCTGGTCAAATAATCCATGCAAGTGATGACATAGCGTGACCCAGTCCTACGCACGTCACTGGTGCAATAGGGCCTACAAAGTCTATTTCCCATTTTCTCAAAAGGCTCCATAGCTAGGGATAGGGTGCAAAGGCATATAATCTCTCCTTTTGGATTTGCTAATGCACTGATAATGGTCACATGCTTTACAATAGTCTTTACAATCCTTGTACAGGGTTTCCTACCACAAACCTGCCATTTATATTGTTACGCCCGGTGGCATCACCTACATAATGCCCACCCACACTTCCTCCATGTGCTTCCTCCATGATGGCCTAGGTCGATCATGCTCTGAATTACACATCTACAGTGCAAAACTTCATCACGTCCTAACTTGTATAATTCTCCATTGATTAACATGTAGGGTGCGGCATGCGTATGGCCAACTGTTTTTTCTCTAATTATCTTCATTCCTTCTCGGTGCCACACCTTCCTTTAAAAATACTGCAATTTCTTCCAAATATGAGGGCACATGCCATAACCTAAAAAATTGTGCATTTGGCATTGTCTCCTCAATACTCTATGTGTCCTCCCCTTAATCAATTGTCGGTAGATGATCAGGTCCATAATTGATTTTCTCAGGCTTCACTATAATGATGAATTCAAACTCTTGAAACAATAACACCCACTGACATATGCATCCATGTAGAATAGACTTATTCACCAAATAATTTAATGCCATGTGGTCAGATGTAAAATATAAAGGGTTGTTGCCAACATATACTATCTAAACTTAAAAAACACGTAGATTAATGACAATGCCTCACGCTCAGTTGTGGTATAGTTCTGCTATGCTTGTGTCAACTTCCTTGCTTGCAAAACATAGAGGATGATCAAAAATCCCCTCACCTAGTTGTGTAAACACTTCTCCAATAGCGGTCCCTAAGGCATCTACATGGACATGAAAGGGATTGTCCCCAGAGGGAAAACATAATATAGGTGCGTGGTAACAAGTCTATCTGTTAATGTATCAAATGCCCCTCTGCTGTGCCTCTCCCCAAAGGAAGGAACTTTTATGTTTGAGTAGTTCCTCTAAAGGCACGATGATCTTGGAATACCCCGTGATGAATTTACTTGTAATAACCCATATGCCCAAGGGAATCCACACACTGCACTCTGGCTAGTAGGCTCCCTTGACCCCACAATAACTGTAACTTTAGTCGGGATCTACCAACAAGCCCTCCTTGCATATGATATGCCCCAATAAAGTCTCAAAGGGAGTAGTAAACACACACTTCTTAATGTTGAGGGATATCCTCAACTACCTACACCTCTCAAAAATTAACCTTAAATTGTCACAATGGTCTTTAACTATACCATACACTGTCCAATCATCCAAATAGACCTGAAGAAATTTATGGATGAAATCCTGGAACGCTTGCACCACTATGCATGCAAGAAAACAACAGGTGCATTTTTCAACCCAAAGGGCATGACCATGTATGCAAAAATTTCCCACTCAGTGGTGAAAGTTGTCTTCTCCTGGTCCTCCTTTGCAATCTAGAGTTGGTGGTACCCTAAAAATCTATCCGTAAAAGAATAGATTTCAGCACCTAACGACTCCTTCAAAAATTTATTCAGTGAAGGGGGTCGGAAAGGGATCAATGACACAAACTACATTAAACTCCCTATAATCCACGTAGATCCTAATCCACCCATCCTTCTTGATGTTGATTACCATCGAACTTATCCACTCTGATTCCTCCACTACCTCAATGATCCCAGAAGATATCATTTTTTCAATCTCCTCCTTAACCCTCACGCGTAAATTGGGATTCATCTAGTAGGGCCTCTTCTTGACCAGGTGTGCACCATCCTTCATCTTTATCTTCATCTCCCCCAAGGAATGGTGAATGCCTTTGAGATCATGGTACCCGCATGGGAATAAATCCTCAGAATCACGCAATAGATCAATGATCTTAGAAACTTCCTTCTCTGACTAGTAATCTCATATAATAGCTTCCTTAGGTTCTTCTCCTAAACTGATGTTAACCTTATTTGTCATTAAGGGCTCATGTTAGGTGCATGCGTGTTGGTCCAAAAATCTGTCGGGTGGACAGATCTATGGATAGATGAGCCAACATTGTGCAGGGCATAGCCCCTCTTTGAGATAGCAAAGCGAAACTGGTTTATTGATATTCTACCAGTAGGAACCTGTGCAAGTCTTATAGTATTCTGCCTTCAGGGGGTTTGGGATCTCATCCTAGTAGAGGTAGTTTCGACAAAGAACAGAAAGGAATGAAGGAAGGAAAGGAAGGAAGACGGATCTGAAGGGAGAAAAGAAATGAATTCCAAAGTAGAAAGGTCAGATGGTCTATGTTTTTGGCTGGTAGTAAACAAAGCTGAACCTACTTGCATAGACAAACAAAACAATACTGATGAACAAATGACAAAAAAGTAGAGATAGATCCGACAGAATAAACACATAAATCTGACATAAGAAAGATCAAATGCCCATAACACACATATTCAGCACAAAGTCTCAATATTTTTATTAATTTTTTCTTCTATTACAAAAAGTACAAAGCCTTTTCTTCTCACTTCTATTTTTCATCTAAAAAATGTCCACCACTTGAATACAACAAGTCTTCAAGTATTTATAGAAGAAGATAAGAGAAGAAGGCAAAAACAAACCAACCACTTACAAAATATCTAAAAATTCAACAGTTGACTTGGGAAAGTTTTTGGATGGCAACATCCCATGGTGCAACATGGATGAAGTCATCGTGTATGCCAACATGCTATATCTTACAAGAACGATCAATGGATCCCAAGAAGAAACTACTCTTTAGTGTAAAAGGACGCACTTTTCAGCATGTCGACAGGAACTTCTTAGTGCCTTGGCACACTTTTCAGCATGTCGATAGGAACTTATCAGTGCCCTTGGCGCACTTTTTAGCATGTCGACAGGAACTTATCAGCGCCCTTGGCGCACTTTTCAGCATGTCGACAGGAAATTCTCAGTGCCTTGGCACACTTTTCGTCGTGTCAAAACAGACTTCCTTATGCCCTTGGCACACTTTTCAGCATGTCGACAGGAACTTATCAGCGCCCTTGGTGCACTTTTCAACATGTTGACAGGAACTTATCAGCACCCTTTGGCACACTTTTCAGCATGTTGATAGGAACTTATCAGCACCTTTCTCGAAAAGACTGAAAATGGGCTAAGTCCTTAAAACTTGTTTTTCGGAAGAGAATTTTGGGATTCTTTCGAACGTTGTCAAACTTCCTTGGGGCCAAAACAAAAAATTTTGGGTATGGTTACCTGCAAATTTCCCTTGACAATTTTGCAGGATAACAGCTAGCTCTTTCTGGGGACTATCTTTGAGTGAAACTTAAGGGTAGAGAATCCCAGATTTTCATGTGCCTATCCATTGGGTTGGAGAGAGTCAAAAACAAGGGTGACTGGAGGGCGAACAAAAAGGAACAAAGAAAGGGAACACAAAAAAACAGAAAGCAAACACACAATGAAAGCAAACTGTACAAAGAAGAGAGCAAGCTCTACTTCTTGAAGATCTTCAGATGCTACCCACTATAGGGAAGTGGGAGCTTAGTTCCATCCAGATATGAGAGATAGAAACTATTCTCTCCATTGAGCTGTGTGATCTTGAAAGGCCCTCGCCATAGAGAATCAAATTTTCCATGCATGCCCTTTGGCTCTCTTTGCTTGTCCCACAAAAGGACGAGATCTCCCACTTGAAAATCCCTCTACTTGGCCTTCTTATCAAACAGTCTCTTAACTTGATTCTGATGTTTGGTGATCCTGTCGACCACCCTTACTCTATTTTCTTCAAGTTTTGTTAGATACATGATCCTCTTTTTAAGAGAATTTTGGAAAGTTTCATCTTCAATTGCTCGTGCCAAGCGTAGAGCAGGAAGTTCTGTGGAGATAGGGATCTCAGCATCGATTCCATATAACACTTGAAAAGGAGACATACCGAGGGACCTCTTGGGAGTGATACGATTTTCCCACAAAGCATCATATAATGACTTGTGTCAGGACCGTTGATTCTCATTTACCAACTTTTGTATGATGGTCACTAGGTTTTTATTGCTGGATTCTACCTGACCATTTCCTTGAGGCTAATAATCTGAGGCATGGGCCAAGGTTATCTCGTATCCATAGCAAAAACCAATAACTTCCCATGAGGAGAAGTTGGAAGTATTATCAACAACAATTTTGTGTGGAACACCAAATCTCACGATGATATTTTCCTTGATGAAGTTGCAAACAACTTCAGAAGTGGCATTCTTAATAGGTATGGCCTCCACCCATTTGGTGAAGTAATCTGTTGCTGTTAGGACATAAATATGTCTGGCACTCGATTGGGGATGGATTGCTCTGATAAATTCAATTCCCCACTGCCTGAATGGTTCATCAATAATGACCATCCTGAGGGGAAAAGTAGCCAACTTGGGCTTACCAAAAAATTGCTGGCAAAGCTCGCACTTTGGTACCCAGGCGGCTGTATCCTGAAATAGTGTTTTCCAATAGTACCTGGCTCAGATGATCTTGTGCGCTGTCATGGAAGAGGAGAAATGACCACCACAGGCTGAATCATGAAAACTCTCAAGTAACCTTATCTGTTGTGGTTTGTCAACACATCACAAGAAGATTCCATCTATTCCACGTTTCTATAAACCGTCATCACAGATGACATATCTAGCTGCTCTAAGCTTTATAGCACACTTATCCTTTGAAGTTAGATGAGCTGGAAACTCACCATAAGTGAGAAAGAAAGTGATATCGGAATACCACTCGTCACTAGTTGTGACAAATAGAACCATAGGTAGTGAATTGGCTTTCTCTAGCTGGCTTTGTACTCCATTGGTGCAATCATCCTTTTCCTCAGGGTCTTCTGAATCTTTGTTTTCAGCCATAAGCTGACATAGGCCCTTGCCTCTTACCAGCTTGGTTGGTTTTATATCTAGATCATACTCCTGGAATTTTTCAATCCAATTCCCCCACAAGCTTCCTAACTCCTGTTGAGTTAAAATTGACTTGACTACCATGTCAGGGACTAGCACCACTGTATGAGAGTTTAAAATGTAATACCTGAAGTTCTTGACTACTTTGAAAATGGTGAAGGCATGCTTTTCCAACTGAGACATTTTTAATTCATGAGGCTTGAGGGGAGAGCTCATGAATGCAATTGGGGATTTAATTCTTTTGCATCAAGATGGCAGATACTGTATGCTCAGATACATAGCTATACATGATAAAATCCTTGGAGAAATCAGGACATACAAGGACTTGCGCGTGAGCGATGGAGGCTTTTATTTCCTCAAATGACTTCTTCCCTTCTTCACTCCATCGGAAAGTTGGTGACCCTTTCATCATTTCTTGTATGTGGCGAGTCTTTTCAGCAAAGTTGGGAACAAAGCACTTGAGAAAATTCACTTTTCCGAAGGAGTGAACACTGGTCTTGCTTATAGGTAAAGTAAGGCCCTGAATAGCCTTAACTCTCTCAGCATCTATCTTTGTCTCTCCTTTGCTAATGAAATTTCCCAGCAACTTTCCTTCTGTAACTCCAAAAATAGACTTTTTTGGATTTAGGGAGATCCCGTGTTCTCGGCATCTATTCAATACTTGCTCCAAATGATCACAATGATCACTTCATTGTTTAGAGAACACAGTCAAGTCATCCAAGTAAACTACGATGACCTTCCCCATCATACCTTTGAATGCAAAGTCCATGGCCCGCTAGAAAGTGACACCAGCATTGGTTAGGCCAAAAGGCATCCTGCTGTAAGCAAACGTACCCCAAGGAGTAGTGAATGTTTTTTTAAATTGGTCTTCAGGTGAGACTTCAATCTGATTGTAGCCTAAAAAACCATCAAGCATGGATAGCATTTCTGATCCAGTTAGTGCCTGTAGAACCTGATCCATTATGGGAAGTGGGTAGTTATCCTTCAAGAACGCCTGATTCAAGTTACGAAAATCTACGCAGATGCATATCTCACCATTCTTTTTACGTACTGGTACAATGTTTGCCACCCAGGTACTGTGATGGATAGGAAAAATGATCCTTTCATCTAGCATCTTCTTTATTTCATCTTGGATGGTACCTGAGATCTTAGGATTATAGTGCCTCTACTTCTGGCGAAAGGGTTTGACATCCTCTTTCAACGGGATGTCATGCTGGACATCCTTTGGCTTGAAATACTTTAGATCGGCGTAGGACCATGCCAATACATCCATGTATTTTTTTAACAATTTGACAAACTTCCGCTTCTCTTCAGGTGTGCAACATTTTCTAATGTTTACAAACTGCAGCATGTTCAACCGAACCTAAATTGACCGGATTCAGTTTCTGGGGAGGAGTTAGGATCATCTCACCTTTTCTTTTTAACAAAATGCAATCATGCCTATCAAACAACCATGCTCTAGGGGAGACTAGGCCTTTTGGGATTTTATTTCCTTTGAGCTGGCATATGCCGTTGCTTCCTTTTGATTCTTCATTTTGATTGGTAACTGATTCGCAGCATGTAGAAGTGGATCCTTCAAAATGAAGTTCACTAAAATTTTCCACCTTTTTCTAAAAAGGCAATGAGTTGATTGTCATTGTTGAATACTTGCCAATGCTGAGAATTGTCCCGCATGCTTGGGCAGAAAACCACCTCAATGGTATATTTGTCTATTTTCAAACCTAGGTGAGGGAGCATGAGGGATGCTAAAACGGCCAATGAATCAGCCATGTCATTCTGAGCTCTTGGGATGGATTTTATTGAAAAATCATCAAAATCCTTGATGTCTGTCCCACACCAGCGTTGTGGTAATGTCTGAGCCTTTCATTCTTCACTTGGTATATTCCTCTTAACTTGATTTACGACCAGCTCTGCATCACCTTGTCCCTTAAGATTCTTGATCCCTCTTTCCTTTGCGGCTTACATGCCAAGTAGCAGGGATTCATACTCAATAGTATTATTTGTGTTGAAAAATTGTAACTTGAAAGAGAGAGGAATAATCTCTTCTTTGGGAAATATAAGCACGGCACCAGCGCCACACCCACTAGTCGCGCAGCTGCCATCAAACTGCAAAGTCTAGATCTTGTTAAGATGCCCTTGTTGGATGAGGACATCCATTTTGTCAGACTTGGTAGACAAGAAATAGTTTCCCATCCCTGATGATTCGAAGAGAATTTGGGATTTAGGGTCATCGGAGTTAGTAACCAGGTACTTCTTTTACGATTCAGGCTCCAAAGTTTGCATTACACCTTTGACGGGGATCCTAGCCTTAGACCAGTCCATATGAATCTCCCCCCCCAACTTCACTGCAAAAGCTCCTTCCTAGTAGAACTCCATATGCTGCCGGAATTTCAGCAACAAGGATGGTCATCTTTACTCTTTTCTCTGGGAACACCGCAAATGCGAACTGAGCATCCTTGATTTGATCGATCAGTGGAATCTGCTTGGTTTCCGAGGAATAACATCTGCTAAAAGGCTTGGTAAGGGTGAGGCCCAAGGAATGGGCAATTTTTGCTGGCATGACATTATCGGAAGCTCCAAAATTAATTATGCAGTTGCTTAGTTTGTGGCCATTGATTAGGAGGTAGAGATAGAAACGTTCTATTTTTCTTGATGTAGAAGTCGAGGTGACATTTATGGGGGATGAAGGAGGGGTGGAGAGGATTCCTTTTGGTGAAACCTGAGTAGTTACGACAGCCTGAATTTGGATGTATTCGGTCAATCTTACAAGTTGTTTGGGGTTTGACTGAAGATACTTGGCTTCATAAATTTGGATCTTGGTCTTTTTAGCGTGATCAATTATGTCAAATGCGGCCAAGGGTTGCATTGATGAAGGAATGAGTCCCTCATTTCACGATGGTAGGGTAGGATTATTGGTCTTGATAGGAAGATGAGAGGGCTGATTTGGAGGAGAGATAGGAGGAAAATATTTTTTTGTAAAAGACTTAATAGGGGGTTGAGCAGGAAGGGGATTACCTCTTTTAGTGATGGTTGGAGGTGTGTTTGACACGGCCTTCTCTTTTTGTATCCTAGCAGCAACTTCTAATTCTTTTCCTTGAGAGCGGGTGAAAACAACATATGACTGTCCACTCGCATACCCTTGGGTACCCTCTTCATCATCAGATTCTTCATCATCAAATTCCATATACCTAATAGTAGAGTCACCAGTCAGTTCACCGACATCTTGATCATCTTCACCTGGCGATGAAGGTTCTTCATAAATTTTCTCCTCTTCTTCAATCTCGACTAGAGCATTGACCGAAGGAGCCTCAAGCACCAGCTGCGGAGCAGTTACAGGTAGGTGCAGCCTTTGTGGAAACTTGTTGGAAACGAAATTCCTCTGTGGGATATCCCGGTATGAGGTGCTTGGAGAAGCTTGAGCTAGTTGTTTCTTTAATGTGAGCAAGTCATTTTCCATCATCTGGAATGCCGGATCTAAAGAAGTGGGCTGAGAATGATTTGCAGGTTTGAACTTGGACGACTCTCGTTTCAATTCGCCAGATATAAGAAAGTTTTCCTCTATCCGAATTGCAGCAGCCTGGGCAAGATACAGGGTAGTTATTTGTTCATGTAGAAGCAAAAAACTTATTTTTGAGCTCATTGCATTCACAAAGAAACACTTTTGATTTTCTAGTGTTGGCAACATGGCAATAGGCACACGGTTGATTACTGCATTGAACCTGGTGATAAAATCACGCATGGTCTCATTGGCCTCCTTCTTCAGGTGATTGATTTGTGATAACAATTAAAATGCATCTTCTGAAGGCTTATATCTATCTTCAAATGCGGTATGCAACGTGGCCCAACTGGTGATAGATCCAACCAGAAAATGTTGGAACCATTCTGCTGCAGGTCCTTGCAAGGTCTCTAAAAAGAGGTGAAATGACACATCTTCATGGGTCACATCCAGGATGCTACATGACATGATGAATACAGATATATGTGCATCCATACTTTGGTTCCCAATCCCATCAAATCTTGGGAAATTCTTTCGGTTTCCATGAGGGAGCGCGTGAACTGGATGTGGTAAAGCTAGGGGGCCCATAGCATTTCCCCATGGTACTGCCATTTGGATGGCTGGAAAAAGAACGCAGGCTGGAAGCACAGTTCCACTAAGTAGCAAGGCACTGCAAAGTGATGTGGATGTTCCTGGTGAGAGATGCTTCCTTCATGGAGGTGAGACACTCCTGGAAAACCGGTCATCTGAGCTTAGCGATGAGAAGCACGCCAGTGTTACACCGAAGTTGTGCCTTTGAAGCAGATCAAAAGTAGGATCAACTTCTCCATGAGCTCTCCTGCTACAAGTAAATGGTTCACCCGCCAGTGTACCTTCCAGATCTGTAATATTTTGGAGTAGATTTAAAAACTCTTTTTGGATGTACTTGCTGATTTTTCTGAATTTTCTGACAAAAATCAGCAGCATGTACCTTTTCTAAATATTTAATTTTATCCCTCTTTTGAAAACTGATTGCGGTTTAATAACAAAGAACAACGAGGATGAAACGATGGTAAAACTTAGTAAGCTGATTTTCAGATCTAGAGTTGACTTTTCAAAGAGTTTGAAAATTTTGGTAAACTGTCAGAAACTCAGATCTACGGAAAAATACGGACTTTTGTAAAAACTCAGTGAACTAAAGATCTCTAACTAGCCTAGATCTATGGACCTCTAAAGAAAATTTTCAGTTTGGGTCACTTTTGCAAAAATTTTGGATTTTGAACAAAAGTTAAAATTTGCAAACAGGTAGTGATTTTTTCGATTTTTACTGATTTTCTAACATACCACTATCATAGATCTATTAGATCTGTTCGATCCCTAGTAGATTTTCCAAAAAATGTTGGTCCGAAAATCTATTAGGTGGACAGATCTATGGATAGATGAGCTAACAGTGTGCAAGGCATAGCCCCTCTTTGAGACAAAAAAGTGAAACTGGTTTATTGCTATTCTACCAGCAGGAACCTGTGCAAGTCTTACAATATTCTGCCTTCAGGGGGTTTGGGATCTCATCCCAGTAGAGGTAGTTTCGATGAAGAACAGAAAGGAATGAAGGAAGGAAAGGAAGGAAGACATATCTGAAGGGAGAAAAGAAATGAATTCCAAAGTAGAAAGGTCAGAGGGTCTATGTTTTGGGCTGGTAGTAAACAGAGCCGAACCTACTTGAATAGACAAACAAAGCAATACTGATGAGAAAATGACAAAAAAGTAGAGATAGATCCAACAGAATAAATGCATAGATCTGACATAAGAAAGATCAGATGCCCATAACACACATATTCAGCACAAAGTCTCAATATTTGTATTAATGTTTTCTTCTGTTACAAAAAGTACAAAGCCTTTTCTTCTCACTTCTATTTTTCATCTAAAAAATGTCCACCACTCTGAATACAACAAGTACTCAAAGTATTTATAGAAGAAGGATAAGAGAAGAAAGAAAAAGAAAACCAACCACTTACAAAATATCTACAAAATATCTAAAAAGTCAACTATTGACTTGGGCAAGTTTTTGGATGGCAACATCCCATGGTGCAACATGGATGAAGTCATCGTGTATGCCAACATGCTTTTTAAATATTTTACAAAAACGATCAATGGATCCCAGGAAGAAACTACTCTTCAGTGTAAAAAGGGCGCACTTTTCAGCATGTCGACAGGACTTTCTCAGTGCCTTGGCACACTCTTCAGCATCTCAACAGGAACTTCTCAGCGCCTTGGCGGAATTTTTGTCATGTCAACACGAACTTATTAGTGCCCTTGGCGCACTTTTCAACATGTTGATAGGAACTTATTAGCGCCCTTTGGCGCACTCTTCAGCATGTCGACAGGAACTTATCAGCACCCTTTGGTGCACCTTTCAGCATGTCAACATGAACTTATCAGTGCCCTTGGCGCACCTTTCATCGTGTCAGCATGAACTTCCTTGCGCCTTGGCGCACTTTTTTAGCGTGTCAACAGGAACTTCTCAGCGCCTTGGCACACTTTTCATCGTGTCAACACGAACTTCCTTGTGCCTTGGGCACACTTTTCAGCATGTCGACAGGAACTTTCTCAGCGCCTTTTTGCGCACCTTTCAGCATGTCAACAGGAACTTATCAGCGCCCTTTGGCGCACCTTTCAGCATGTCAACATGAACTTACAGCGCCCTTAGGCGCACCTTTCATCATGTCAGCATGAACTTCCTTGTGCCTTGGCACACTTTTCAGCATGTCAACAGGAACTTCTTAGCGCCTTGGTGTAATTTTTGTCATGTCAACATGAACTTCCTTGCACCTTGGTGAACTTTCCAGCATGTCAACAGGAACTTCTCAGCGCCTTGGTGCACTTTTCATCACGTAAGCATGAACTTCCTTGCGCCTTGACGCACTTTTCAGCATGTCAACAGGAACTTCTCAGCGCCTTGGCGCACCTTTCAGCATGTCAACATGAACTTATCAGTGCCCTTTGGTGCACCTTTCAGCATGTCAACATGAACTTATCAACGCCTTTCTCGAAAAGACTGAAAAATGGCTAAGTCCTTAAAACTTGATTTTCAAAAGAGAATTTTTGGCTTCTTTTGAACGTTTTCAAACTTCCTTGGGGCCAAAACAAAAAATTTTGGGTATGGTTACCTACAAATTGCCCTTGAACAATTTTGCAGGATAACAATGCACGAGTATCAACACTATCCACTACCTTGCACATCCCTACAGAATGGTTAACATCCAATATTTCCAATTCCTCTCCATTAATCACATACACCAACTTTCCTTTCTCCTTTTTCAAACACATGCACTCAAGCTATAACTCTTCTATTTCCTCTACTTCTTCTTCAAAGCGTGCCTCCAATCCCGGTTCACCTAGTAATTCTAATACCCTATCCTCCATCAGGGCACTATCCCCCATGGTAAGGCACTTGATACCCTACAAGGCCTTATCAACTGATGGCTTGGTACTTTAATACTCAAAGGTTTGAATAAGATCAGCCACGAGCTCTTGCCAATTCCTTGTTTGGCAGTGTGTCTCTGAATGAATGTACTATGTGCACGCATAACCCTACAATGTGGAATATAACTTGTGCACCTAGAGGGATGGTGGGAAAGCTTCCACACCTTCTATTTAGACCCGTTCATACTCCCTGATATGGAAAGAGGAAGGCTCCTTTCCATGGTAGTCCTTGATGATGGTGGGCACTTTGCTCCTAGAGAATCTGACAAAGAGAGTAATTATTACCTTATGCCACTCCAAAAGGCTCTCTTGATGTGTAGCCCACCACCATGCCACTGTGCCGAGAAAAACATAACTTAGCATCCCTCTCCATTCCTTCTCATCCCCCCCATTGAGCCTCTACCTCCTGCAAAAAGATCTCAGAGAAGGCTCCTCCTGAATACTTGGGTAGTTCTTTTCCTCCTCGGTGACGAACTATGCATGCCTTTGTTACCTTGGTCACCAACCCTCTCAACTGCCATCCCATCAATTCATAAGTCCCATGCACCCAATTTTCACATTCTAGACTGGTGGTATCACTTACTTACTGAACATCCTCAAATTGGATAACTCTATTAGTATGATGTATTATCTTTGGGTCCCTGATTGAGTGCACGTATATATTGTCTAGCACTTCTTCCCCCAAAGGTTCAATATAGGGTGTCGACTTCCCATTAGCCAAGGGTATAAACAACCCACTTCTCCTTGTTTTCAAAGTTGATGTACCCTTTGTTGAATTGAAGCTCTGCATTGTTCTTGTAACACCATGGGCACTCAAGTAGCACTGGGAAATTATCTACCTCGGTGAGCACCAAGAATTTGAAGTCCCTAATAAACTTAGCTTCCTAGATAGTAATATATACATCCTTTAAGAAATTGATTGGAATCACCTTAGTATTTTTTTCCATATATAGCATATTCGAAGATGGCTATAATGCAAGTCTTCCCATCTAGTGCCATGCATCCAAAGTTATAACATTAACCTCCGCATCAGTGTCAATGAGGATATTGCTAAGGAGCCATCCATCTACAACTATATTCAACATGATCTCCTTGTCATAGTCAAGGCTGTGAGGGGGAAGATTTTCATGCAAGACCTACCTCTTATGCTCTCCTCTAGCATGTGGTACCTTCTCTCTCAACCATGATCCTAGAAAGGGAATGATATTCTCTTGCCTTAGCATTTTACACACCTCCTTGACCTCATCTAGGTCATCCTTGGGTGCCTCGACTCTCCTTCCTTGTTCCTCCTTCCTGGATTACTCCTTTAGACATTGGATTTCCCCTTGTAAGCTCTGAATGACATCCATAGTATCTTGATATACTTCATTCTGATGTATAGGGTATGGATACTTTCCATGAACTACTTCCTCCCTTGAGAACAGGTTCCTCTATCTTGGTATCTCTCTTGCGCGCATGGCTTCTACCCATGTTACCCAAGATAGGATCCAAACCTACATCCCGTGTTACCCAAGGCATCCACTGGGTGTCTTCCTTCTTAATACTAACCATTACAGCACCCTTATCTTTCCGGTGCTGCTGATTCATATGCTTAAAAAAATTTAGGCACTCCTCATACTTATGCTTCTTTCCACACAACGAGCACTACAACAGGTCTGGGCATTCACGTTTGTAATGATTTGTAGATCCACATTTGAAACAGGTTCCACACGGGAACTCAGTCCTTCCTCCTCTGTAGTTACCATGACCATGATACCCTCCTCAAAAAACCTCTTCCACACACACCTCCATCTGCACATTCCTCATAACGGTGATCATCACCCTTAGAATTACTAGCAACATTATTTTGGTACACCCCATGATCAATGGCCTCATGGATCTAATGAATGAGCCTATAATCCTTAGTATCATGGGTTGTAGATGTGCAAATATTGTAGTAACAAGATACATTCTTCTAGATTGTGTGGTGTAGTAAGGGGCACCTACTCGCATCATGGTCCCCATGACAAATTTCACAATCTACTGCCACAGTGCGTACTATCCTCCGGGGGAAATTATCCTTAACATGCCCCTCTAATTCACAATCTATGCACCACAAACCACTGCGAGTATCATGGGTTGATTTCACGGATAAATTTTCCAACTTCTTGGCCATGGCAGCAATCTAAGACTCCAGGAACGGGCTAACACCAATATCAACACTACCAACAGCCTCGATGTATAGAGTAGCTTCCAATTCCTCACACGGGTCTATAAAAGTTTTATGAGATAAGGCCCTTATAAAAGGAGTGATCAACCCTCCAACAAACCACTGAGCATGTTGTGAAGGGTGAATATCAATTGACAATTTAGATAAGAGAGTTTTAAAGCACACGTCATACTCTCGTACACTCTATCATTCCTTGTTGAATCTCCTTCAAAGCACTAATGCCCTTCTTCTCAAACTCAGGAATGTGGAATTCTTCCAATAATGCAATCTTTAAAGCAGTATAGTCCACTACTATCTGGTGAGGATCATACTTCCTATACCAGCTATGCGTGTGCCCTTGCAATGTGGTTGCAAAATGACTAGCCTTCCATTCTGTGGTTGTGATACCCTTCGTATGCCATAGAAATTCACACTTTTGAACATGTTTCATGGCATCCTCAATATCTCTGTTATTGGGAAAAATGTAGAGACATTTCAAAGAAAACTTGTGGGGGTGGTTAGGGCCCGAATCCTTCTCAGCCATAGCCTTGGTTTCTGCCTTTGTTTCCTCCACCACCTGATCCACCAGGTCTTGAACCACTAAATCCACCAGGCCCACCAATTCCTAAACCACTTGATCCACCAGATCCACTAGGCCAACCAGGTCCTGAAGTGGTCATGTCAAGGGTCCCCACAGTTCTACTGAGCTATGCACCTACGGTCTACGATAATGCCCCACTGCCAATAGTATACCTCGTGCCACTCCCAGACCTAAGACTAAAAGCTTGTGTGCCTATACCTTGCCCAAAAATTCCTAACACTGGGTTGGTGTTTGTAGCCATAGAAGGCACAAATGAGAAATTATACCTCCTCAGTGTAGATCGATCACTTTCAATGCAACCAACTAGATTGGTAATATTTTCCCCTTGATCTCGAAAACTAAGCGCCAGGGTCCGGTCACTTGGGGGCTCAGATGCACGCCAACGGTTCTTCTTTCTCCACATGACGAACTTTCATTAGAAGCCGAAGGGGTCTCTCTCATGTGTTTTCCAAGATGGGGTCACACAGACTGCTCAGGTTCCACGTCCTCTGCATGAACCTCAAATCCTTCCCGTAATTTCTTCCACCATACATCCATAACACCTGCAACCTCACATTATCTAGAAATCTCCCTTTCATGTGCTTCACCATACTTGATTCGTCTTTCCTCCCTATCCTTCTCCGTCGCAACATCTTCCATCTTCCTCCACCCTAGCTTCCTCACCCAGTTCTCAGAATGGTTTATTCGGCCATTGGGAATGCCTCTAAACTCATGGTAATCATCAAGATCTTCATAGCCAAAGGGATAACATGTAGAAATTATCCTCTAGACTCCCATAGAAACTCAAACTAAGAAACCTCTGGATAAGGATATGTGGAAAATGGCGTACTCCAGAGTGTAGCTAGCCAATACCCCTTTTCACCAATGATCCACAACACGGGTCCATGTCAGATCTTCATCCTGCATCCTCTGGTATTCTTCTTGGGCCCACACATGTGATCCATAATGCCAACTTGATCTAGATGCATAGGATTTGAGCCATTCATACAACTCCACTTGGAAATACCAGAAAAAGGTCTCATATAGATCATTGGTAGAGATTCTATTCTACCCATCTACATGCATTAAACTCAGGTCCAATGCTAAATCTATGAGTGAATTCATCCTCTATGCTCTTAAACCATGAATTAATACATTCCAAAGTTAACCACTCTGTCGTTACTCACTACACAAATCATGACACATGTTATTTCCCACTACAACTTCAAAAAGAGTCTTGGCAATGAAACCAAGATGTAGTCATTTTTACCCTTAACATAAATAAAGGAACCCCATGTGTGATGGCCTATCACCTAGTGAAAGCTAGGTACTCACCCGAGGCATGTGCAGGTGTCGTGTCTCTCTTTTATGTGAGTTTAGTGGGAAACATCATCTATGATTTGTGTTTAAAAAGACCTTCAAATGGATTTAGAACATACAAGAACCATAGGGATCAGGATGGTCTCTAGATCCTTACAGTCATTTCAGGTAGAGTACTTAACAGAATATATAATCTATATCACTTAAAAAAGAAACATACAAGCATCCTTACTTAGCATGAAAGGAAAGAGAACTCATGAGAGAGGAGTATGCGTCAGAATCATTGATATTCATGTATATATATATATATATATATATATATATATATATATAACAAGTAACCTCATTACATCCATTGAGCCATTACAGAGTGTCACAGAGAAGCAGACTATAGTCATGCATTGCAACTAGACTTATGTAAATAAGCTATAAAAAATAGAATTACAATCCCATGCCTAATACATTCTATCTTGAATGTAATTATCCACTAGCAGAGTCCTCGTAGTAATTTTGCAGAGCTTGGCTCATAGTCTCCATCTCTCCCTTTTACTCTGTAGGAACTTGTATTTATAGCTTTTCTCGACTCCTCCAGCACCCTCAGATCTTATACCAAGTGTTTAAATGTGGTCCTCCATGCAAGAATGATCCTCCATGCCTGAGCTTCCCACTTTATCCCATGATGTGCTTCTAGAAGATTCTACCACAGGTGTGCTCCTTCCTGGGCCAACCTGTTGCAAGACTAACACCTTATCCACATGCATTCGGGTCATGATTTTCACGTGTTCTTCTCTGAACATCCAATTTTTTAAGTCTTGAACCCTTGGTTCTATCCACATGCATTGCATGTGCCACGATATTCCTTAAACCCTTTTCTAAAACCTGGCCTTGCGTGCTTTTTCCTGCGTGCCTTTTGTACTTAGTTAATATTACAGGGGCCCAACACAGTCCATTTGGTGAAATGTTTTATTGCTATTAGAATCCATTTGTTCCCTTGGCTTGAGTTTGGATTAATGACTCCAATGAATTTCAAACCCCATTGCATGAATGGCTGGTCAACTGAGATTGGGTGCAATGGAAGTGCTGTTAACTTCTCTTTTCTTGTGGAGAATGCACAATTCTTGCACCTCTTGATCCATGCATAACAATCAATAAACATTTTGGGCTAATAATAACCATCCTTCATGATCTTGAGAGATGTCACTCTTGGAGCATAATGACCCCCAGCTAATCCATCATGGAACTCTTCTAACATTTTCTCTATCTGATTTGTCCCATTGTATCTTAGCAACACTCCATTGATATATTTTTTAAACAAAATGCCATCAACAAGTGCATACGGAATATCATGCAATATAAAGTGTCTTCTTTTGGCTTTTTTCATCTCTGGAAGGGCATAGGCCTATTTGTAAGAAGTGAATTTTTTCTTGGGTCTAGCAAGGAGTGAGCACACCACCATTTTCTTCTTGAACAACTCTTTGTTCTTGGCTGTCTTGTAGCACCAAAACAACATTCTTCTCTTTACTTGCTTCATTTGGTTGACTCAAGGACAATTGCTCACACAATCCCTTTCCTCAAACCAGCTTGGTGAATTTGATCTCAATGTCATACTCCATGACATAAGTAACCCACCCTGCATGTTTTTCATTTATATATTTGTTGAGGAGGAAGTCTTTAACTCCCACATGAGAAACTAACAGTTAAACCTTGTTGTTTGAAACTAGATGCTTAAATTTGTTTAAGCTCCTTATCACTGTAAGAACATGCTTCTCAACAAATGAATACCTTACTTCATAGTCCTCCAAGCTTTGACTAAATAAGGAAATTGATTGCTCTACATTTTCTTCATTCTTTTGTACTAAAATTGTAGAAATTGTATCATCACTGCCAAATGCATAAAGGATGAAGTATTTGGAGAAATATGGGTTAATGAGAGTTGGAGTTCATGAAATAGCTTCTTTGATTTCCTCAAAACTTGCCTTAGCTTCAGCTATCTATTTTAATGCCACACTTATCTTCAACATCATATTTATTGGCTTGACAAGGGCTGCAAAGTTTGGAACAAAGCTTCGAAAAAAAATGATTCTTCCCAAGAAACTATCAAGAGCCTTCTTATGACTTGGCAATGGCAGTGCTGTTGTTTCTTCAAACCTCTCTAGATCAATTTCTAACCCTTCCTTGGAAACAATGTGGCCTAGGATCTTGCCTTCATTAGCTAGGAATATGCATTTTTGGGGATTCAAGGATACCCCAAATCTTCTACATCTTTGGAACACTTGTCTCAAATGAAATAGATGGTTTGTTGTGCTTTTATAAAATACAGTAATATCATCTAGGTATATCGGCACTATTTTTTTGATCAATCCCTTGAATGCCATATCCATTTCCCTTTGGAAAGTAGCTCCGACGTTAGACAACCCAAATGACATTTTTCTATATGCATGGGTTCCCCATTTGGTGGTGAAGGATATTTTAAAGTGATCATCTTCCTTTACCATGATCTGATTATAACCTAAATAACCATCTAGTAATGAAAACCTCTCAGAGCCAACAACTTGCAAAATCTGCTCCATAGAAGGAAGTGGGTAGTGATCCTTGAGGGATTCTCTATTTAAATCTATAAAGTCTACACATAACCAGATTTCTCCACTCTTATTTCTAGCTGAAACCAAGTTTACAACCCATCTTGAATGCTTGATGGGTAATATGATACTTACCTCTATTAACTTATTCAATTCCTTCTTCATGAGAGGCTCAATGTGTGTATTGACCGGTCTTTGGTTTTTCCTGATGGGCTTAGCACCTGGATCTATTCCAATTGTGTTTTGAGCTAGCTTGGGATTGAAACCTCTCAATTCTTCATAGCTCTAATCAAATACATCTAGGAACTCTTGGAAAAGTTACATGAATTCATACATTTCTTTCTCAGTTCCCACTTTAACCATTTGAAGTGACTTGCCTTCTCCAACTAAGATGGGCTTTGAATCCTCTCCCTTGAATTGGATGTTTGTTTTCTCTTTCCTAAATTCATCATTATGATTATAGATAGATTATAGATTCACAAGTCCTTTTTGTAGTTTGTTGGTTCTCAGTTGTACCACTTGATCACCATACTGTTTGTCCAACTTTTCCTAATTTTTTGGCTGAGAACTCAACTTCATCTTGCAATAAATTAATGATTTGTTGGTCACTCTCAAACACTTTCCAACTTGCATTATTGTTTGGAACTGATGTCCTCACAATCACATCGATGTTTGGCTACATTTTATCTCTTTTGATACTCTCCACAACATCAAAATTTGCTCTAACTGTTGCAAGCCTATCAACAGCTTGGTTCTCTTTCCTAGGGATGGAGTTGATGCCAAATCCCTCAAAATCCTCAATGAGATCCCACACCCTATTCTTATAACTCTTGAATAGGTCATTCTTGGTAGTATGTTGTCCTTTAATTTGATTAACAATCAGCTCACTATCACCAAAGACTTGTAAGTTTTTGATGCCTCTCTTCCTTGACCAATGTAATCCATGTATCAAATCTTTATATTCAGCAGTGTTGTTAGAACATGCAAACTGAAATCTAAAAGCTGAATAATACTTAATGC